>CM062815.1:542713907-543457137 GCA_031772625.1 Pinus tabuliformis | reverse complement strand
TAAAAATGATGTCTACTCAATGCATAAGCATCCAGCTGAGTCCAACCCTTTACAATGAGAAAGAATAAGAAGATATAGAAATTGATTCAATCTCCTCCCATCCTCAGGGGTCGAATCCCTAAGATGAGGAGCTAATCTAAGTGAAACTGAACAAGAAACCGGAATCTAGGCATCCTAACAACTTGCCTCTAAAAGTGAGGAAACTGATTCATTTGTCCTCAAGATAACTTTAATCTAATGAATCTACCTTATAGTACTTATTATCCATCATATTTACATGCCTAGTCATCATTTACATCAGTAAAACACCATCCATGAGAGGAAACCCAAAATTTCAGTCAAGGCACGGTGAAATGGAAACTCAACACATTTTTTGTCCTATGTGCAGCGCCCAAGCTCTATGTGCAATGCTTTTTTTAGGGCCATTTGGAGGCCTTCCTGGTGTTCAAATTGAGATCATGATAGCTCATTGGAAATCCCTTCAATTCTTCTTTCTAGAACATCTTCAATTTTTTCATTTGAATCTCATTTGATCCCTCAACAATTGATTCTTCCAAGATTGCTTCTGTGTGTCCAAAAAAGGGCAGAAAGGTCATTTTTTGGGTGTTTTTTGACCTTTTGGTTGACAAGTTATGCTCTAAAAGCTTAGAAAATGCTCAGGGTGCATGTACTCATCATTAGGAATATAAAAATGCTGACCATTCCCTCATTGGATGTCCCTAGGAAAAGTGCAGCGCTAGTGGCGCTACGCATAGAGCCACAATTTCTGTGTCAAAATTGCCAAATTCTTCAAAAGGAAAAAAGTCTTCAAAACTTGCTCAAAATTGTGGAGAACACCACCATCAAGTGTCTTGGTTAGCCAAGGAAGCTTCAGAAAGCAACCTATCTTCCTCTTTTTGCCTTTGAGTGCTTGTTTTAGCCTTCTTTTCATTTGCTTGACCCTTATGTTGCAAATCTTGATTCGGGTCCTGTAATGGCAAGCCATGTGCCTGATGATTTGATTGCCCCTATTGGTCTTTTGTAGCAGCTTCTCCAAATGCAAATTGACCCTGTCAAACCAAGTTTCTCTATCCTCCTCAATTTCCTTCTCAATTCTTTGTTTTGCAGTCAAGGTAGCCGGTGTTTCTTCCTCTTGCATTACTGAATTGCCCTTGTCACTTTGCCTCTTTGCTTAGAGAAGTTCTAGCTCCATGAGGACTTGTTTGTCACTTAGCTACTTGTTCTCTTTCTCAAGGTATGAAATGAGATACTTAGGTCTCGCCAAGTTTTTCACCAGTACTTGGATCTATGCGTCTTTTTCCCTTATGGTTATATTTTTGTTTGTTGCCTCATCTTGAGCCTCCAAGTCAACTATCTCAATGCCGTGATGGATGTGTGACTATTCTGGTTCATCATCTTCTATAAAATCAAAATCCCTTTCCTCCTCATCATCAAGGCTTTCCTCCAACACCTTTTCTTTCCCTTTATGCAGCTGTTGCACCTATTATACCTGTTGTGTCAACGAAGAAGGCAAAGCACCTTCCAAATTTTGTGGAGCAAGCATTTTCCTATGAGCTGATGAAGAAGGCAATGCCCCTTCCACATCAAGTGGAGTAAACACTTGCCTATCTGCTGCAAACAAATTTCTAGCCCCTCTTTCATATGTCTTTTAGGGTTCTGGCTCCTCAATGGCTTTAGTCTCTTTAACCTTCTCATATTTCTTTACTTTGGCACTACTTGAAGGCCTTTCTGCTTCTTGAAGCATTGGTGGAGGAATCAAAGGACCATTGAAGATGTCATTGGAAATAAATGTATCCCAGGAGATGTTGAGGAGGTTGAGATGATGTAGCACAATCATCTTAATTGGGGAATAGTGATCGATACTACTCATCTACTGGGGGTATGGATTTTTTTGTACAATGTAGGCCATCTTCTCAATGTTTGTGAATAAGAAATAAGGGATGCTCAACATTTTCACCCTTGTGAACTACATAAGAAGCCTAATGTGATAGGTGTACAATCTAGAAAGTCTACGGTCACATGTAAAATACTTCATAATGATCCTCATCATAGGGGCATACTTCTCTTCAAGGAACTTGAAAGGAAAGGTCCTCTTCTTTTCACTTTTGTACCTAGATTTGATGTATGGCTCATAGTAGTGCTCATCCAAATATTGTGCCTTATACCATTTTTCCCCCACATTTGGAATCCTTGTGGCATCAGCAATGATAGAAGATGAAACTGTAAATGTCACCCCAGCAAGAGTTACTTTGTTATCATGGAGATTGGCTACAAAAGCCTAGTTAGCTCGGATGATGTTGAACTCTTTCCTCCTGCTCACAAAACTCATAACACCCTAGATGTCTAAAACAAGTGATAGTCATATGAGAAGCCTGTAACTCTCTGATGTTTGATGGTTCCTCCTTGATAATTCTACCTCCCTTATGTAGTTTTCTCTGATGCTAAGGTTCTTGTCCCATGCTTTCACTGCCACTATTTTCCTCCTCATAATCTCTATCCTCTTTGTCCATGTTTGTTGAATTTTGAAGTTGTGTAACCCTAGAGAAGGTAATGAAGGAGTGAGTATTGGTGATTAGGGATAGGGGAAGGGGAGATGAACTTATGTAATGTAGGATGAAATATATATGATATGAGAGTGAGAAGGAGGGTATTTTTTCTTGGTAAGGATTGTTTAGCAAATAGGGTTTTAGGATTTTTCTTTGGGGATTAGGGAATAAAGGATATGGAGGGATTTTATTAAGGTAATTAGGGTAAAAGGGATATGGAGGGATTTATAGGAGGGACTAGGGTTCAAGGAATAAGTGGAGGGATGTGTTTGAGGGAATTAGGGTTTAAGGAAAAGGTGGAGGGATTTGTAGGCAATCTAGGGTTTGAGTTTTGAAATAGCAAACCAACTTCAAAATGATGAATTGAATGCCAAGAGGATAGATCAGAGATTAAAATTACCTGTTTATAAGCTACAGAAGGCAAACAATACGTTTTAAGTGGCGGATAGGGTGTTTTGGAACTTGCTCGCCCTATGCGTAGCGCCACGTATAGGTGCGCAGCGCTCTGACTCTGTGCACAGCGCCATTCAAATTTGCACTAGAGAAATGGCCCTATGCACAACACTCTGTCTCTATGCATAGTGTTCTGGCCTATGTGCGCAACGCCTCCTCAAAATTCGCTGTGCGTAGCCCTGTCTCCTATGTGAAACACCTCTTCTCCTTAGCCACCAATTGGCCTCAATTCCCCTCCCTCCTTCAATGCTTTTTTTTCTCTTTGCCGAATGAGGGTGATGAATTTGATAAAGGAGTGTGACATCTTATATAGAGGTTGATTTTCATTTTTCATTAGAAAAACCGACTTTCTAATGTTTTGGAACTTTTTCTTCTTTCCTCCAAATCTCTGTTTAATACCTTTCTCTCTTTGTCTCTTTTCAGGTGGATGATGCTTGAATTGAACTGATTTCTTCAATGGTTTCATTTTCTTGCAGCAAGGAGAAATGTTTGGGGTAGCTGGGAACACTTATTAGACAAAATGGATTGAATTACATCAAAATAATATAAGTGAACTAAAAATACTCTGTTTTCATCTCAAAAACATGTATTTGAGACCAAAATTACATTAGTGACAAAATATCTTTGTACAATCATCATGACTTACTGGAAATTACTCTATTTATTTGTCATCCTCATACCTTTGCTGCCCTTTATTTACACTTGAAATCATGCTTTTTACCTTGCAAATGAACCCTAAGACCTAATGGAAATACCTTGGAAATGAACCCTAAAACCTAATGGAAAGACAACTACTTTGACACCTAAAGTAACATATTTGAAACCTCAACTGAATACAACATGGAAATGGGTCAGCAAATGTACCTCATGAGGGAAGATTTGATTTTCTAAGAAAAAGACAACCATCAGTGGACCATTTTAACATGACCTAATGGAATGATCCAAAATTCAGTATGAGACACCTAAAATGAAAATGAAAAGAGAAAATTTGATCCCTGATGGAAGTATGCATATATTAACACTAACAAAAGACAAAGGATTCAAGGTGGCATTCTTCGATGGAAAGGTATGTGTTTGGAAATGAAATTTTAAAGAAGCAATTACTCTTGGATTCAGGGTTCATAGCCTATATCAAGTTGGAGGAAGTCCATTGGGAGCTATGTGTTGTGTCACACCTCTTCATTTCGAACTATGGCACTAGAGGTTTCATCATATTCATTAGAAGGCTCTACCCGATGCAAGGAAGATGGTTACAGGTATGCCCGAATCCGAAATAGAACATGAAGGTGTTTGTCACGGATGTGCTAAAGCAAAACATACAATTGGACCATTACCCTCAAGTGATAGAAAGACCACTGACATTTTGCAATTTGTTCATTCTGATCTATCTGGTATGTTGTTCGTGAAAAATTTGGATGGATATTTATATTACGCTATCTTTGTGATGAATTCTCTTGCAAAACTTGGATATATTTCTTGAAGAAGAAGGACGAAGTGTTCTCATGGTTTCATTCTTTCAAAGCCTTGGTTGAAAACCAAACTGGGAAGAAGATCAAAATATTAAGGACCAATAAAGGAACCAAATATGAATCAAATTAATTTAATGACTATTGTAGAGAATATGGAATTAAGAGGGAGACTACTATTGCATACACTACTGAGAAAAATGGTGTTGTTGAAAGGAAGAATCATTCTATCATAGAAGCCACTCATGCCATGCTACATGATCAAAGCCTTCCAAAGTTCCTATGGGGTGAAGCTATCAACACTGTTGTGTACATTCAAAATAGATGCCCTCATCAAGTGTTGGGCTCCAAAACTCCTGAATAAGTTTTCACCGGTAAGAAGCTTGATGTTTCTAATTTTGGATATTTTGGTAGTCCCGTGTATTTTCACATGTCGAATGAAAATATAAGCAAATTGGATGCATCTGGGAAGAAAGGAACATTTGTGGGCTATAGTGAAACTTCCAAGGCATATAGGATCTATGTGCCTGGTCAAAAGGAAATGGATATAAGTCATGATGTCACCATTGATGAAGATGCTTCCCTTTGGAATATTAGCAACCTTCCTATTCCAAGGAAGGACAAAGAAGAAAATATAGGAAAACAAGGAGAAACACAGGATGAGCCAATGCCTGATGTTGAAGAACCAATGGATCCCATTGATCCACCTGTTATGTTCCTATACCAATAGGTGTGATAATTTTTGAATGGTTGAGATCAAAACTGTAATATGTAAATACCTTTGCTTTCTACAAATGTTTTCCATATTCAAACAATCAAAATCAAAAAAGTTAAAAAATGTAAAGAGGGTATGTTCCAAAAGAAAAATCAAAGGACAAAAAGAATAAAGAAAAGGTTCAAAAAAGATGAAAATATGAACCCCAAAAACAAAAATACCATGAAAGTGTGCAAGTCAAAATGCCACTACTATTTACCTTTATGCATAAAAAAGATTGTGTGCAGCGTGTTATTCATGACACAATCCATGGTAATCAGATAGTTTAATCTTGGTTATTCGATGTTTTGAATTTCGTGTTTGTAGATAGAGAATAAAATCTGACCAAACTATTTAATCTTGGCAGATAAGTGGATAGGTTGAGTAAATAAAAGGAGTTCAACTGTTTAATTTGATCTCTTGTATGTAATAACGATATACTTAGATAGATTTCTATTGTAAAAGAAAATAAAAAAGTTTTGATAAGGGTTTGCCAGCTTAAGTGCACCCTAATAAAGAGTAGAAAAAATGGTAGGATGAGTAGATGGGTAAGTAGTTGCATGGTTGCCAAATTATAATGTTTGATTAGATAAAATCATATCATTTACTTTCACCATCAAGTTGCAAAAGTATGGATGATAATTGAGCATTTACACAAAGTCAAGTGATTAATTTCCCCATTCATTTTACCCTTAATTTTACTAATTTCCAATAAGCAAAGTCAAAAGTACCTAAAACCTTAGGTTAAAGGGGCTCAGAGAATTTATCTAACTCCTAGAGGGACCAGACTCTCGACCCAATAACTTATAGGTCCTAAGTACTAAAATCCCCTCATGAAAATTCAGCCCCCTTCAATTCATTCATTTTCCCCTAAAAGATCCATTTTCCTAGGGTAAAATCATCATTTGCCTAGGAAAAGTAATCACCCCCAAGCGAACCCCTTTTCACTTAAACAACTCATAAAAACCATCTTACTCTAAGTATTTTTTTGTATATGAATAAAGTCCACCAATCATGTGTTATACATTGAACTTATGGTAAAAATCCTTTCTGCCCTTTGCATATTAATTTGTTAACTGTATTGTTAAATCCCAAAAAATATCCCTTTCCCATATATTTTATTAAAAACCCATATGTTAATATCCCGCCCCGAAGGTTTGAAACATAAACCTTATTAGTGAATAGTTTAATGGGTTAATTAAGTCAATCAGCGGCTAATTAATAACCATGACTCACCGCCAACTAAAAGAGGTTAATTAATCAATAATGATTAATTAATAATTTGTCCCCACCAATGAAATCACTCCCGATGTCATTAAACCTCCATAATCCACAATTAATTAATCCCTCCATGCATTAAAAACCCTGCTAGGCCCCTCCATTAAACCTCACATCAAATCATCTCCCTGATCACCATGCTATCTGACCCTTGTTGATCCAACAGTCGACGCTCATATCGGGCGGCCTCCAAAGGTCAACCTTTACCCACCCGATATGGGTAGTTTCACTATCCACCCCACCACTACGTGGTGCCCGATGAATGGCATCGGGTGGCCTCCCCCCAAAACCACTTTATCCCAAAAGCGGTGCGATATGATCTCGCTTATCACCTCCCGCTAAAGGAAAAAATGTCGCATCCCCTGCTCAACACCAACTGTCCTTTTCCCAATGTACCCGCCAAAATCATTGACTTTAGGAATAAAACTAAAATGCTCATTGTTTTTCGTTTTCTCATGAAAAAGACCGCTCATACCTCCATGCAAGCACCAGAGTACGTGCAACTGTCAACCTACGTCCAATTTCCAACTTGCTGAAGCTACCAAAACTCCAGAACACCTGTCAGTCACTTGCACATCCTGCAAACAGTACACAGTCGCCATTACTCCGTTTAAAGCTGAAAACCAGGTGTTTACCCAAATTCGTTGAGAAACCAAGCTTGATTCCAAAACCTGGACTAAATTGCTTCCAATTACTAAGTAATTCAGTGAAATAGTTGCCCAATGACTCCATGATACTCTGAAGTAAACCGGTTTTCCCCAATCTCATTGAAAACCCTTCGCCCCCGTCCTTGAATCCACAAGAACCAAGGATGGCCACCCCAATTGCATTAAATGTCATGCCCATTTCTGCTCCTCGCAGAGATTTAGACCATCTCCCATTGGCAGATAAAGATTTTCAAATTAAAGACTGTCCAAGAATCTCATTTGAAACTATACTGCAGGTACAAAGACCAATACCTGAACCATGGAGACTACATAGGGCTTTGGGAGTTAGCTTTACCCAAGTACCAGTTTCCCAGAGTTCATATCTTCCCAAAGACTATCCATTACTGTCGTATGAACTATGATCCTAGCCAAAGGGCAGTGAGGACCCCTGACCATTCTGTATTATATACCATCACTATTGAGTCCATTAATGAAATGCTACAATTATGACCAAACCAAAGCCTTACCCCTCTTTATGTTTGAGATTTGTTGAACAGATACCCTACACTCACCTCAATCAAACTTGATCAGTTATTCCAAAACTTCATTAGGGAAGAACAATACATTCCAAAAGATTCTCCACCATACATATATACCATATTCTCTGACCTTGGCCGAGACATCATAGACATGATATCCAGTGTGTTAGGCCATACTACAAGTGAATTTGTTGATGAAATCATTATAGCCTTTATGTCCATCTACTGTACTGGGTAACCCCCAGCCATCATATTTGACTATGCTAAGTTCATTGATGATAAAATGCATGATCAATTCATGGGGTTGGATAATTAAAGAGTGTTCAAATATTCTTCAGTTTTATATCATCTTTTCCTGTATTATCAAGCTGAAAAATTCCCAATCACACTCCAGAATCTTGATACCAGAGGTAACCCCAGATCAGTGGTCTTGTGGACTTCATTAATCCACCCAAATGACTCTCAATATTCTTATACTGATTTCATAGATCTCTTTGTACACCTAGTGGAAACTATGTTATTAGGGAGCCCTCCCCCCAGAGTTAGTGCAGATATCAGGAGGGTCCTACAGTTGTCCAAACAATATAGAGTGGGGGATTGGTACTTATACCAAAACCATACTGAAATCAGAATATATGGATATGAGTAGGCTCCCTACAAACTACCCAGATACCTCCCTATGAGATTGTTTGCTCTGGAGTACTACAGGCAAATGATCAATTCAAATGAGGTGCACTTTGTGAAGGCCAAGAAGAAAGCTCAACTTAGGATAAAAGATCAGCTCGGCCCATTTATATGTAACAATAGGGAAGCAGGAAAGGAAGCAGAGGAAATCCTCCAAAGGCTGAAACTAAAACAAATTTTTATCTGGAATTATGACCCTTTAGACTTCATTTGCAATAGGAGACAAAAGAACAAATTATCTCCTTACATCCACCATAGAATTCCTGAAATTGAACAATATGCAAATCAACTAGAATGGGTGGAAAACACTTTGGTAGATAGAGATAGCACAGAAGTTGTTGTCGATAATGTAATGATTGATTTAGAAAGAAGGCTTGATGAAGATTCATTTGTACAGGTGCCAGGAGAGTCCCAATCTCAAAGAGAATCATAGGGACACAGTGGGCAAACAACAGAAGAAGGACCTCAAGAGCAGCAACCATCAGAACAACCAGAGGAAACAGAATAGCTAGAGATTTCAGAAGAACTTTCTCAACCAGAACATATCATGAGCAATACTCCTATTTTACAGAATTTTCTAAATGACGAGAGGAATCCTAAAAGAGATAGAGATGAGGCCACTTCTTCTAGTAGACCTATTTCCCAAACTTATGTCAAGAGGCAAAGGTTGAATCCATTTTCAGAACATGAACTTATTGAAGAAACAGTAGGAACTACAAGTGTAGAAAGAATAGACAGCAGATATACTACTCCCTCAGGAGGTACGAAAGAACCTTCGACCTCACAGGCTGAAATGCTAGAAAGGAAACAAAGCATGGAAGTATCCTCCATCAGGGCTCCTACTGGTCAGAGCCAAGACATAAGAGAGAATTATAAAGAAATAAGGGCCAGGAATGAGAGATTAAAGGCCCAAATTTATGCACATTACCTAAAGATTTCTCCAACTAATTATACAAGGCTATTGTAGCCTTTGATGTGAAAGAAGGAAAAATGTAGATGACTTTTATGAAGCCAACTACATAGCAGCCTAGGTCAATTGCAGATTATTTAAAGATAGAATTTGAAGTATTGGAAAAGGATATCCATCCTATTGACCAAATAGAATTACATAAGCAGACTGGAGAAATGGTTTACTCCACCTTAACCAGTAAGGCAATTGCAACTCACCAACTTCAAAATTCGTTGAATAATATATCAGCGCAATTCCAGTTAGAGAAGGCCTCTTCACAGGCCAAAGATACCAGAATAAAGTCCCTAGAGGACTTAGTTATAAAACTAGGCCATGATCCCAAAGATGTGAAAGCTACAGAAAAGCTTATTAAGAAGAAAAATGATGACATAGTTGCATTGAAAAAGCAGCTCAAGATTCCTCCCCTGCATCATCCTCAGACAGCTGAAGTGTTGGAAACTCAGAAGGAGGAAGAGCTTATGGACTTAGTCCTTAAGCTAAATGAACAGTTAAAAGAAATAGAGAAAGAACTGGATAATTTGATACAGTCTAAACAGAGTGAGTTGGCCACCACTCCTCAGACTGTAATTCCTACAGTTTCTACAGCAGTACCCTCCACATTGGCTGCTTCATTAGCACCAACAGTTCCACCAGCTACTACTCTGCCAGTTATAGGTACATCAACAAGCATAGGGACATCCACAAAAAAGACAGCTGAATTGGTAAAAGCCATGGAGGAGATGACCATCCAGGCTACTGAGCTCAAGAAACTTAGAGAACAAGTATCAAGTTTGGAAATTAATTGTAAACTTGCACAGATACAACAGAAAGAAGAATCTCGAAAGAATCAAAGAATGGGAGAAAGAATAAAAGTCCTTGAAAAGGACTTGACATTGCAACAACCACTTGGAGACATGAAGGAAATTCTTTGGGCCAACATCATTGATTCCAGTAATGATGTTTCGCCATATATTTAAGTTATTTTCGAATAGATTGAACTAGTCAAAGTGGCCACAGAAGCAATCTGCAAGACAATGGAAGAATTGGGAGATAAGCCTGATGAACCCAACCAATTGATAACATTCCTAAACAATAGAAATAGGTATCAACTTGATGAATTGGAAATAGAAGACAGAACTGGAACAATCATAGAAATAAAGAAGGTTCTCACCAAGAGAAACCTAATGTTAAATCTTGAGAAAATATGCCAGAGCATCCAAGAAGACATTGACACATTTATGACAAAGTATGGTATCTTAAGAGAAAAATGACTTCCCAGTCGTATGGTAATACATGAAAAACTGATGACTCAAGATGATTATCTTGAAAGACTAAACAAGCTGGCCAGAACCCAAGCTAGTACTTCAGGGGTAAAATCTTTGCCCACTGGAAAGGTATTGTATGATGGTCTTGAAAATTTGTTTTTCATAGAGCATGAGGTCAAGCACTTGTTCATCAATAGGCCAAATTTTTCCAAGTATACAGAAGCTGATGAGATATATAGAAAGATGATAAGGATAAAATTACTGACAGTGAATGGTGGATGAAACATACAGATTTACTATAAAAGTACTGCAGTAAATCTACATGGTAAAACATGGCTGCCAGGTAAAATAGGTAAGACAGAGTCAAAGCAGAACAGGTAAAGAGTATTAGTAGGTAGAAGACATAAAGTGAATCCATCACATAAGTATCAAGCAACTGAAAGAGACAAATCCGAGTTATAACAGTCAGCACAGTCATAATAAAAGGGACAACAAGAAAACAATTCTCCATCTGTCTCTATCTTCGTGCTTGAAGATTTTTCAGTTTCCTAGAATAATTCACATATTGTTATGAGATATTTTGTAATAATTTTTGTATAAATACTTCACAAATTGAAGTAATTAGGGTGTGGATTAAAATACATTTATGTAGATATTTTATATTGAGCCGAGCTATTGTACTCAAGATTGGACTGGTTTTGTTGGATATGAAATAAAGATAAGGACATTTCACTGGATTCTTGTGCACGGTTGGAACAAATAAGTATTATCTCTTCATGTTTAAATATTGTTTTCTCTTCATGTTATAAATATTCATATGTGTTTCTTATGAAATCTAAAAAGTAAACAAGGAATGATATCTCAAAACTAGCTTGAATGCTCTCTGTTTTAACTATTTACTTTCTATATGTTTTCTACTAAACTATCTTGGTCTGGGAATTCTTAATTGCTCCCTTACTTCTATAGTTCCCCCCCCTTTGGTCCATAGTAAAGGATTCTTCATTGCCCTTTGCTACTAATCATCCTTCCTTTCTTCATGTTAATCCAGTTAAGGATTCTTCATTTCCCTTTGCCCTGGTTAGGACTACCCCATCCATTTGAACCTGCAGATTTGCTTTTTGCTATGCTAGCCTACCTGTGAACTCTTACCTTAGTGATTGATCAGATCCAGTTAAGCCACTCTTGATTGACTCCATAGCCCAGTGGCCTAAATACTTACTCTGCCCATTTGTTTTCTTAATTCCACCACCCAATCAAAACAAAACATCATGAGCACTAATAACTAGCCTGAAATCTACCCAAAACAAAGTTAAATTATAAAGAGAGAGCCCTCTTTGGACTTAGGTTGGCTAGAACCTGAGTCTAAAAGATTAGGTTTGTGGTTACCTTGGACTATTCCTTCTTTGATAACTTCTAGGGAAAACATCTGAGTGATAACATAGTGGCGACCATACTGGGGACTCAAAACCCAGTCTTAATAAACCTTTGAGAAATTCAAATTTTTATCTTAAGCCTCTTAAAGGGTTTATTAGAAGTTATTTCAAAATTCATAAAAAAGAAAATAATTAGAAAAAGCTCGAAATCTGGCTTTAGGGAGAACTCACTATACTAGGGCCAACCCTGATCCAAATCCTCCCCCTGTATTTGACAATCCCAACCTTATTCCAAGAATAATCAGAAGGAAAGAAAGTTCAGTAAGCCCAAGACCTTTATTCAGATCCAATTCATGCCCTGTTGAGTGGTTGTTCCTAGAAGACCTCCCTTTTGATGAGTATTTTGACAATTCCCTATTTAGAACCAAGTCTAAGAGTGAACTTGAGGACACAGTTCTAGATCCAGAATTTACAGCAGAACTTGAAGTCCAACAAGCTAACTTGTCAATTGATCAGTACCTTCTGAACTCCCCTCAGTCATCCCTTACCACTGATAGAATCCCTGAACTTTCTGAAATAGCTTCAACTTCGTTTAGCTCACCATCATTTCCCCATACTTCTGAAGTTCATTCCTCATCTCCGTTCATACCTTCACTTCCCCATTAGCCTATCACTACCCTTCAAATACCCATTACCCCTATTACTCCAAATCCCCCTATTGTCCCAAATTCTCTTGTTACCCCAACTCTTGTTCTCAATCCTATCCAACTTAGAGATATGGCACTCAGATATGCCCGCCTTATAATGCCTGCTCCTTAAGGAGTCTTACCAACAGATTATCAGAGTAAAATTGTCTTATTTGATGGCACTGGATCTTACACAGCATAGAAACACATAATGAAAATGATAGATTATTTTGAACTACATGAAATTGACATAGGAGATGTCCAAATGAGAATTTTTTCCCAAACTTTAGCTGGAGATGTGAGAACATGGTTTAGGGCTCTACCTCCTAACAATATAGATAGTTTAGAAGTTTTTTACCAGCAATTCTTACATAGGTGGGAGAAGAAAAAGAACCTTCTTCAAATTCTTTCTGAATATGAAAACCTCAAGTGGGGACCAAACGAAACCATTCAGGACTACTGCACTAGGTTTAACAATGTATATAATGCAATACCACTTGACCTTAGGCCTCCACCTGCCTTAGCCCTAATTAAGTTTCCAGACGAATTTGATACAGATATGGCTTTTCAACTTAGAGAGAGGAATCCCCCTACACTAGAAGATATGCAAAGTGTTGCAGTTAGTGTAGAAGCTAATCTGCTATCCAAAAGAGCTAGGGTTAGAAACGAAATAAGAACACCTCTGAAAGATGAAACTCCACACTTTGATAAAAAACTCGATGCTTTAGCTAAGGGAATGGAAAGGCTGATGGATAGGATAGAAGTCATTGAAAGGAAACCTCACTGGGATAGCCAACAAGAACCTCCAGTGAGGAATCAAAATTTTAGGAAAAACTAGAATCAAAACACTGGTAAAAATGGGCCTGATCAGAACATTAGACCCCCTTTCCAAGAGAATTATGTTGAAACTTCCCATCAAGAAGACCTTGAGATAGACACCTAAATCAACTTAATGGGGTTAGATGATGAGGAAACGGTCTTTCTGACTCAGGATGATCAGGAATTATACATGCTTCAACAGTTACAGACCCAAACTGGAGAATATTTCGATTATAAGGAAGGGTATGACTCTGCTATCTTCGTAGTGCATAAATAGTACAATTTGAGGAGCAAAAAGAATACTGATGTTCCAGACCAAAACAAGAAAGAATTACCTAATCAGCCTAAGAAAATAAAAGCTGAAAACCAGAATCCTTCAGTTATGAGAAATCTATAGATCCTTTCTAGATCAAATAAGAACCTTCCCAGTCCTACCATTGAAGATGTAACCAATGACCAAACTTCTAATGAGCAACCTTCCACTTCAGTTCCCCTGAAATAAACAGTGGAGCAATCTCCAGAAATTATATTTGAAAATCCAATTAAAAAGACTCCAAACACTGAAAAGAGGAACAAACTACTCCAAACCCCGATGTTAAGATTGCAAATGTTCAAACAGACAAATCTCGTCTGCCTTTCAATTTAGGAGCAGAGGTGGCCAAAATTAAAATTTTGGTCCCTTTGATAGAATTGGTTAAACATGAAACTTATAGATCTCAAAGAAGAAAATCTTTAAACTTCGTTGAAAATGAAGACTCTGTTAACCTATTTGATGATCAACCTAAGTTAATTTTCAGACCTGATGTTAATGGAAAATGAGTAGAAGGAGGGATACCACCCTTCTACATTAGCCTTAACATCCACGATAAAATCCTACATAATGCCATGCTAGACTCTAGGGCTTCACACAATCTTATGCCTAAATCCGTTATGGAGAAGCTAAACTTGGATATCACTAGACCCTACAAAGACCTATTTTCATTTGATTCAAGCCAAGTTAAGTGCCTAGGACTTATAAAAGACCTGTGTGTTTCCCTAGTGCAATACCCTGCTAAGACCATTCTTATGGACATAGTTGTTGCTGATATACCACCTAAGTATGGTATGTTGTTGTCTAGATCTTGGGGTGCCAAACTCTAGGGATCTCTGCAACTTGACATGTCGTATGCTACCATATCAGTCTTTGGACATCCTAAGAAACTGTATAGAGAGACTCTGATGAAGTATGTAGTGAGTACATAGGAGAGGCCTCAAAACTTTCCTATATATTCAATGCATTTTGATATTGATTCTTTCATTCTTTACAATGTTGAATCTAACCAAGAAAATACTTCAAACAACATTATGGCAGAACCAAAAGAAATTACAGTAATAGAAGAAAATAAAAGTGTTCAAATTCATGAGATTTCAGATAATAAAGATGAGCTAGATACTTTAGTCAAAGAAGATTTTATTTCCCCAGACAATAAGAATTATAAACATGAAATTCTATGGCATCTTGAATTTGATGGGTCAGTAAACAAACTAGGTGCAGGAGCAGGAGTATGGATTTACAACTTAGAAAATTATCATTCAGAATGTCATGCCTATAGATTGAAATTTAAATTTAAAAATAACATGGCCGAATATGAATCACTTCTGTTAGGCCTGAAATTGGTCAAAAGGTTAGGAGCCATAAGAGTCTCTACTATGGGAGATTCAAAGTTGGTAATAAAAAAAATTAACACTGTTTATATGACTAGAGATCCTAGGTTAGGATTTTATAGAGGAACAGTTGTAGAAATACTAAATACTTTTTTAGAAACTAAGCTTGTTGTTATTCCAAGAAGAGACAATATGCAAGCTCACAGTTTAGCGATGTTTGCTAGTACTTGCAAGTTTCCATTTTAGCCCAACCATCAGTACACTGCTGAGGTTAGGCATAGACCTACTATTCCTGAAAACTTAAATAACTAGCAAGTAGTTGATAATGATCAACAAATTAACAATTTTCTAACTTTAGATGGTGAATTTGTAAATAGAAACATAGATACAGATATAACATTAGATTTTGATTACACTGATGAAGTAGAAATTAACAAAGTAGAAGATGAAAAGATAGATAATTTCCATCCCACAAAGTTTACAAAAAGATATTCAAAACCTAAAACAAATGGAAATTGATGAAGCAATCGATGAAGAATCTGAAGTCATCAATCTTGAAGACATTTTTTTATCCCAAAGGATTAACTCCATTGGAGGACTTATTTGACTCAAACAATGTCGCTAAAATGCCTAAAATGGAACCTTTAAAATCACACATTGAGGAATGTAACATAGGCTCTGAAGAATATCCCAAAATGATAAAACTTTCGAAGTCTTTACCTCCCAATGAAAGGGTGAAATACATAGAACTGTTAAAGGAATTCCAAGATGTTTTCACTTGGAATTATGAGGGCCTGAAGTCCTATGATACCAGCATAATACAACACACCATTCCATTAAAAGAAAACTAGAAGCCTTTTAGATAGAAGCTTAGAAGGATTAACCTTGTTCTATTACCTTCTATCAAAAAGGAGATCAGAAGAATGTATGAAGCTAAGATTATTGCACTAATTAGATTCTCAGACTGGGTTTCTAATTTGGTACCTACAAGAAAGAAAACTGGCGAAATAAGACTATGTGTTGACCTTAGGAATTTGAATAAAGTTTCACTTAAGGATAACTACCCTCTTCATAAAATGGATCACATATTACAGAGGGTAATAGGTTCAACCAAAATCTCACTGTTAGATGGGTTTTCTGGTTATAACTAGATCCTAGTCCACCTAGATGACCAGACAAAAACTACATTCACTACTCCATGGGGCACTTTCATGTATGTGAAAATGCCTTTTGGGTTGAAAAATGCAGGGGCCACCTTTCAAAGAGCAATGGACGTAACCTTTTCGGAGGAAATCCATGACTTCTTGGTAATATACCTAGATGATATCACAATGTTCTCTAAATCAGATCAACAACACCTGGATCATCTCAGGCAGGTCTTCACCAAGTGTAGGAAGTATGGGATTTCTCTGAATCCTAAAAAATATTTACTTGGGTTGGAAGAGGGAAAATTACTAGGCCACATAATCTCCATAGATGGTATCTGGATTGACCCAACAAGAATTGAATCCATTTTGCAAATACCAGATCCTAGGAACATCAGAGAAGTACAGGTATTTTTAGGTAAAATAAACTTTTTGAGAAGATTTATCTCTAATTTAGCTAAACTAATTAGATTACTAAACAACATGTTAAAGAAAGATTCAACTATTAAATGGACTCTAGAGGCTAAAAGGTCTTTTGAAGATATAAAGCGAGCCTTGACACAAACACTAGTTCTCATTAGTCCAACACTTGATAGGGATTTCATCATTTTTCTTTTTCCTCAGAACATACAATTTCTATAGTCCTACTATAGAAAACTGATCAGGGTTTTGAACAACCAATAGCCTTCTTTAGTAAAGCCCTGAGAGACATACCTTTAAAGTATAATATAATGGAAAAACAAGCTTTTGCTCTAGTTAAAGCTATTAAATATTTCAGAGTTTACATCTTGTATTCTCATATAGTAGCTTATGTTCCCAATGTTGTAGTCAAAGACATTCTAACACAGGATGGACCAGATGGAAAGAGAGGGAAGTGGATAGCTACCATATTAGAGTATGATTTAGAAATTAAACCTACAAAATTGATCAAAGGCCAAGGTTTAGCCAAGCTCATAGTTGAACCAAACTGTCAGGACCTAGACATAAATTTCATTACAGAATTGGATAACGAAGAAGAGATGGTGACTCCACAGATCAGCCAGGCCTTTATAGACTCACCATGGTATGCTGACATTATATATGTTCTACAAAATCTTCAAGCTCCTCCTGAGTTGTCCATAACTAAAACTAGGTTCTTAAGAATGAAATATTTGAAGTTTTGCATAATTGACAATGCTTTATTTTGGAAAAATCATGAAGGCATACTTTTGAATTATTTGCTAAAGGAAGAATTTGACAAAATATTACAAGAATTTCATGCAGGTGACTGTGGGGGACATCTTTACTGGAAGACAATAGCTAATAAGATTTGAAGAGTTGGTTCTTATTGGCCCACTATATTCTCTGATGTAAACAAATTTGTAACCTCATGCCACAAATGCTAGATTTTTGAAGGGAAATGAAAACTATTGTCGTTACCTTTGAAACCTATATCTACTGAAACACCATTTCAATAGTGGTGTCTTGACTTCATTGGTGAAATTCATCCCCCTTCCTCTGCCCAACATAGATGGATCTTGACTGCCACAAATTATTTTACAAAATGGATAGAAGCCATACCCTCAAGACAAGCTACTGATACTATCATAATAGGTTTCCTTGAGGCCAACATTGTGATCAAATTTGGTTGCCCTACCAAGATCATCACAGACATTGAAAAAACATTTAAATCAAAGAGGATGATTGATTTCTGCAACAAATATCATATAACCCTTGGTCACTCCACTGCCTACTATCCCAAAGGAAATGGACTAGCAGAGTCTTCCAACAAAAGCTTAGTGAATATCATCAAAAAATTGTTCGAAGATAACAGGAAAACCCAGAATAAGAAGCTAGTAAATGCCTTGTGGGTAGATAGGCTGACCACTAGGAAATCCATTGGTACCAGTCCTTATCAGCTAGACTATGGAATGGAGGTTGTTTTCCCATCTTCCTTGGGGACACCAGTAATGAAATTGTTGTAATAAGCACAGGTTGAGCCAAATGACATTCAAAGGAGTATCAACTAGACAATTCACTTGCAGCAGCCTTGGGAAGAAGTATCCATTAGATCCCAAATTGTGCAGGAAAGAATCAAGAAAGCTTGTGACAAAGGAACCAAGGCAGAAGATTTCTATCTAGGAGATAATGTTCTGAAATGGGACTCAAGAAGGGAGGAAAAAGGTAAAAATGGGAAGTTTGACTTCCTATCAAAAGGCCCTTACATCATTTATGCTTTCAGGGGTAATAATGCTTATTTCCTCAAGGAATTGGATGGTGCAGAAGTAGAAGGAGGACCAGTTAATGGTCAAATGCTTAAGCACTATATAGATCCCAGTCACTAATTTCACTAATCACTTGTACATAATATATCCTTCACAAAGTTTAGTGTTGATTGGATGGTAAATTTGTGAGTTGAAGCCCGAAGAGAAGGCCCTAAGCTTCAAAAGTTTCACTATCATGAATATCAAGTAAGCATCAAAGTAAAAAGGGAAAGTTGTAGAGTAAAATCACAGTAATTCAGAAGGCCATTGATCTACTAGTTCTTAACACTTCACCAGGAAACACCATACCCAAGTGGAGCCACTGTTATGTTCCTATACCAATAGGTGTCATAATTTTTGAATGGTTAAGATCAAAATTGTAATATGTACATACCTTTGCTTTCTGCAAATGTTTTCCATATTCAAACAATCAAAATCAAAAAAATTAAAAAATGTAAAGAGGGTATGTCCTAAAAGAAAAATCAAAGGACAAAAAGAATACAGAAAAAGGTCAAAAAATATGAAAATATGAACCCAAAGAACAAAAAGACCATGAAAGTGTGCAAGTCCAAATGCCACTACTATTTACTTTTATGCATAGTAATGATTATGTGTAGCTTCTTATTCATGCCACAATCCATGGTAATCAGACAGTTTAATCTTGGTATCCATGTTTTGAATTTCGTGTTTGTAGATAGAGAATAAAATCTGACCAAACGGTTTAATCTTGGCAGATAAGTAGATAGGTTGAGTAAAGAAAAGGAGCTGAACTGTTTAAACTGAGCTCTTGGATGTAATAAGGATAGATTTAGATAGATTTATATTGTAAAAGAAAAGAAAAAAGTTTTGATAAGGGTTTGCCAGCTTAAGTGCACCCTAATAAAGAGTAGAAAAAATGATAGGATGAGTATATGAGTAAGTAGTTGCATGGTTGCCGAATTATAATGATTGATTAGATAAAATCATATCATTTACCTTCATCGTCAAGTTTCAAAAGTATGGATGATAGTTGAGCATTTACACAAAGTCAAGTGATTAATTTCCCCATTCATTTTACCCTTAATTTTACTAATTTCCCATAAGCAAAGTCAAAAGTACATAAAACCTTAAGTTAAAGGGGCCCAGATCATTTCTCTAACTTCTGGAGGGACCAGGCCCTCGGCCCAATAACTTAAAGGTCCTAAGCACTAAAATCCCCTCATGAAAATTCACCCCCTTCAATTCATTTATTTTCCCCTAAAAAATCCATTTTCCTAGGGTAAAATCATCATTTTCCTATGAAACGTAATCACCCCCAAGCAAACCCCTTTTCACTCAAACAACTCATAAAAACCATCTTACTCTAAGTATTTTTTGTAAATGAATAAAGTGCGCCAATCATGTGTTATACATTAAACTTATGCTAAAAATCCTTTCCACCCTTTGCATATTAATTTATTAACCGTATTATTAAATCCCAAAAAATATCCCTTTCCCGTATATTTTATTAAAAAACATATGTTAATATCCCGCCCCGAAGGTTTGAAACATAAACCTTATTAGTGAATAGTTTAATGGGTTAATTAAGTTGATTAGCAACTAATTAATAACCATGACTCACCGCCGACTAAAAGAGTTTAATTAATCAATCAGTGATTAATTAATAATCTATGCCCACCAATGAAATCACTCCCGACGTCATTAAACCTCCATAATCCGCAATTAATTAATCCCTCCATGCATTAAAAACCCCGTCGGGCCCCTCCATTAAACCTCACATCAAATCATCACCCCGATCACCGTGCGATTTGACCCCTGTTGATCCAACGGTCGACGCTCATATCGGGCAGCCTCCAAAGGTCGACCTTTACCCACTCAATATGGGTGGTTTCACTATTCACCCCGTTGCTACATGGTGCCTGATGAATGGCATCGGGCAGCCTCCCCCCAAAACCACTTTATCCCAAAAGCGGTGCAATATGATCCCGCTTACTGCCTCCCGCTAAATGACAAAATGTCACATCCCCCACTCAATGCCAAGTGTCCTTTTCCTAGTGTACCCACCAAAATCATTGACTTTATGAATAAAACTAAAAAAATCATTGTTTTTTGTTTTCTCGTGAAAAATACCGCTCAGACCTCCATGCAAGCACCAGAGTACATGCAACTGTCAACCTACGTCCAACTGCCAACCTGTTGAAGCTGCCAAAACTCCAGACCACCTCTCAGTCACTCACACCTCCTGCAAACAGTGAACAATCCATTACTCGATTCAAAGTTGTAAACCAGGTATTTACCCAAATTCGCTCAGAAACCCTTGTTTATTCCTAAACCTGGACTAAATTTCTTCCAATTACTAAGTAATTCAGTGAAATAGTTGCCCAGTAACTCCATGATACTCTGAAGTAAACCAGTTTTCCCCAATCTCACTGAAAACCCTTCACCCCCATCCTTGAATCCACAAGAACCAAGGATGGTCGCCCCAATTGCATTAAATATCATGCCCATTTCTACTCCTCACAGAGATTTAGACCATCTCCCATTAGCAGATAAAGATTTTCAGATTAAAGATACCTTTTTCAAAGAATCCCCTTTGAAACTATACTGCAGGTACAGAGACCAGTACCTGAACCATGTAGACTACATAGGGCTTTGGGAGTCAGGTTTACCCAAGTACCAGTTCCCCAGAGTTCATATCTTCCCAGAGATTATCCATTACTGCCATATGAACTATGATCCCAGCCAAAGGGTAGTGAGGACCCCTGACTAGTCTGTATTATTTACCATCACTGCTGAGCCCATTAACGAAATGCTACAGTTACAACCAAACGAAAGCCTGACCCCTCTTTCTGTTGGAGATTTGTTGAACAGATACCCTACATTCACCTCAATCAAACTTGATCGGTTATTCCAGACCTTCATTAGGGAAGAACAATACATTCCAAAAGATTCTCCACCATACATATATACCATATTCTCTGACCTTGGCCAAGACATCATAGACATGATATGAGACATATTCACTTGTGTCCAGACCACAAGTGAATTTGTTGATGAAATCATTATAGCCTTTATGTCCATCTACTCTCCTAGGCATCCCCCAGCCATAATGTTTGACTATGCCAAGTTCATTGCTGTTAAAATGCATGATCAATTCATGACGTTGGATAATGAAAGAGTGTTCAAATATTCTTTAGTTTTATATCATATTTTCTTGTATTATCAAGCTGACAAATTCCCAATCACACTCTAGAAGCTTGATACCAGAGGCAACCCCAGATTAGTGGTCTTCTGGACTTCATTAATCCACCTAAATGACTCTCAATATTCTTATACTGATTTGATAGATCTCTTTGTACACCTAGTGGAAACTATGCTATTAGGGAGCCCTCCTCCTAGAGTTAGTGCAGATATCAGGAGGGTCCTATAGTTGTCCAAACAATATGGAGTGGGGGATTGGTACATATACCAAAACCATACTAAAATCAGAATATATGGATGTGAGTTGGCTCTGTACAAACTGTCCAGATACCTCCCTATGAGATCGTTTGCTCTGGAGTACTATAGGGAAATGATCAATTCATATGAGGTGCACTTTGTGAATGCCAACAAGAAAGGTCAACTTAGGATAAAAGATCAACTCGACCCATTTATATGTAACAGTAGGGAAGAAGGAAAGGAAGCAGAGGAAATCCTCCAAAGGCTAAAACTGAAACAAAGTTTTATCTGGAATTATGGCCCTTTAGACTTCATTTGCAATAGGATAAAAAAGAACAAATTATCTCCTTACATCCACCATAGAATTCCTGAAATTGAATAGTATGCAAATCAGCTAGAATAGGTGGAAAACACTTTGGTAGACAGGGATAGCACAACAGTTGTTGTCGATAATGTAATGATTTATTTAGAAAGAAGGCTTGATGAAGATTCATTTGTACAGGTGCAAAGAGAGTCCCAATCTCAAAGAGAATCATAGGGACACAGTGGGAAAATAGCAGAAGAAGGACCTCAAGAGTAGCAACCATTAGAATATCTAGAGGAAACATAAAAGTCAGAGATTTCAGAAGAACTTTCTCAACCAGAACATATTATGAGCAATCCTCCTATTTTACAGACTAATCTAAATGAGGAGAGGAATCCTAAAAGAGATAGAGAGGAGGCCACTCCTTCTAGCAGACCTCATGCCAAAACTTATGTCAAGAGGAAAAAGTTGAATCCATTTTCAAAACAAGAGTTTACTTAAGAAACAACAGGAACTATAGGTGTAGAAAGAACAAATAATAGACATACCACTCTCTTAGGAGGTACACAAGAACCTTCCACCTAACAGGCTCAAATGCTAGAAAGCAAACAAAGTGTGGAAGTATCCTCCTTCAGGGCTCCTACTAGTTAAAGCCAAGACATAAGAGAGAAATATAAATAAATAAAGGCCAAGAATGAGAGATTAAAGGCCCAAATTTATGCACATTACCTAAAGATGGCTCCAACTAATTAGAAAAGGTTAATGTCAGCCTTTGATGTAAAAGAAGGAAAAATGCAGATGACTTTTATGAAGCCAGCTACATAGTAGCCTAGGTCAATTGTAGATTATTTAAAGATAGACTTTCAAGTATTGGAAAAGGATATCCATCGTATTCATCAAATAGAATTACATAAGCAGACTGGAGAAATGGTTTACTCCACATTAACTAGTAAGGAAATTGCAGCTCACCAACTTCAAAATTCACTGAATAATATATCAATGCAATTCCAGTTAGAGAAGGCCTCTTCACAGGCCAAATATACCAGAATAAAGTCCCCAGAGGACTTAGTTATAGAGCTGGGCCATGATCCCAAAGATGTGAAAGCTACAGAAAAGCTTATTAAGAAGAAAAATGATGACATATCTACACTGGAAGAGCAACTCAAGATTCCTATCCTGCATCATCCTCAGACAGCTGAAGTGTTGGAAGCTTAGAAGGAGGAAGAGCTTATGGACTTAGTCCTTAAGTTGATTAAACAATTAAAAGAAACAAAGAAATAATTGGATAGTTTGATACAGTCTAAACAGAGTGAGTTTGCCACCACTCCTTAGACTATAATTCCTACTGTTTCTACAGCAGTACCCTCCACATTGCCTACTTCATTAGCACCAACAGTTCCACCAGCTACTACTTTGCCAGTTACAGGTACATCAACAAGCACAGGGACATCCATAGAAAATACAACTGAATTGGTAAAAGCCATGGAGGAGATGACTATCTAGGCTATTGAGCTCAAGAAACTTAGAGAGCAAGTATCAAGTTTGGAAACTAATTGTAAACTTGCATAGATACAACAGAAAGAAGAAGCTTGAAAGAATCAAAGAATGGGAGAAAGAATAAAAGTCCTTGAAAAGGAATTGACATTGCAACAACCACTTGGAGACATGAAGGAAATTATTTAGGCCAACATCGTTGATTCCATCAATGATGTTTGGCCATCTATTCAAGTTATTTTTTAATAGACTGAACTAATCAAAGTGGCCACAGAAGCAATCTGCAAGACAATGGAAGAATTGGGAGATAAACCTCATGAAACCAACCAATTGATAACATTTCTGAACAACAGAAATAGGTATCAACTTGATAAAATGGAAATAGAAGACAAAACTAGAACAATCATAGAGATCAAGAAGGTTCTCACCAAGAGAAACCTTATGCTAAATCCTGAGAAAAATGCCAAAGTATCCAAGCAGACGTTGACACATTTATGACAAAGTATGGTATCTTAAGAGAAAAAGGACTTCCCAGTCCTATGGTAATACATGAGAAACTAATGACTCAAGATGATTATCTTGAAAGACTAAACAAGCTGGCCATAACCCAAGCTAGTACTTCAGGGGTAAAATCTTTGCCCACTAGAATGGTATTGTATGATAGTCCTGAAAATCTATTTTTCATAGAGCATGAGGTCAAGCACTTGTTCATCAATAGGCCAAATTTTTCCAAGTATACAAAAGCTGACGAGATATATAGAAAGATGATAAGAATAAAATTACCTGACAATGAATGGTGGATGAAACATACAGATTTACTATAAAAGTACTACAATAAATCTACATGGTAAAACATGGTTTCTAGGTAAAATAGGTATGAAAAAGTCAAAGCAGAAGAGGTAAAGAGTATCAATAGGTAGAAGACATAAAGTGAATCCATCACATAAGTATTAAGCAACTGAAAGAGCCAAATCCAAATTATAATAGCCAGCACAGTCATAATAAAAGGGACAACAAGAGAACAGTTCTCCATCTGTCTCTATCTTCGTGCTTGAAGATATTTTCAGTTTCCTAGAATAATTCTCATATTGTTATGAGATAATTTGTAGAAATTTTTGTATTAATACTTCACAAATTGAAGTAATTAGGGTGTGGATTAAAATACGTTTCTATAGATATTTTATGTTGAGACAAGGAGCTATTGTACTCAAGATTGGACTGGTTTTGCTGGATATGAAATAAAGCTAAGGACATTTCACTGGATTCTTGTGCACAGTTGGAACAAATACGTATTATCTCTTCATGTTTAAATATTGTTTTCTCTTCATGCTATAAATATTCATAGTTTTTTCTTATGAAATCTGAAAAGTAAACAAGGAATGATATCTCAGAACTAGCTTGAATGCTCTCTGTTTAACTGTTTACTTTCTATATGTTTTCTACTAAACTATCTTTGTCTAGGAATTCTTAATTTCTCCCTTACTTCCGTAGTTTACCCCCCCTTTGGTCCATATTAAAGGATTCTTCATTGCCCTTTGCTACTAATCATCCTTCCTCTCTTCATCTTAATCCTAGTTAAGGATTCTTCATTGCCCTTTGCCCTGGTTAGGACTAACCCATCCATTTGAACATGCAGATTTGCTTTTTGTTGTGCTAGCCTACCCTATGAACTCTTACCTTAGTGATTGATCAAATCCAATTAAGCCACTGTTGATTGACTCCATAGCCCAATGGCCTGAATACTTACTCTGCCCATCTGTTTTCTTAATTCCACCACCCAATCAAAACAAAACATCATGAGAATAATAACTAGTCTTAAATCTACCCAAAACAAAGTTAAATTATAAAGAGAGAGCTCTCTCTAGACTTAGGTTGGCTAGAACATGAGTCTAAAAGATTATGTTTTTGGTTATTGTTAGCACTTGAAATTTCACCTCAGGCTGAGAAAGGCAAATCTCAAAGCTACATCAAACCATTCAGCCTCGTAGCTAGCCCTACGGGGCAGGAGAAGGCTCTCTCCGGTCAATCTCAGTAGATCTTCAATGGGATGAGATGACCAACAAAATAACACTGATATTAGGCTAGTAAACTGATTAAAAAGATTGATTTGGGGGTTTTTGGGGTTTTTGGTGGCAAATTGAGGAGCTGCAATTTTAGGGTGCGGGGATTGGACACAGTTTCTGCAGGGGGTTCCTTGGGGCGAGGTAGGAGACAGTGTTGATGCCTTTAACTGAAATGAATGGTAAGGAATGAAAGATGAGGAGCTAAAGAGAGCAAACAATCACTTTGAATTCTCTTTAGACAGAAGAAAACATTGAAATTAAACAAATTTAAAAGTAGAGCATGGCTAGCATGAATTCATACTTTAACACTTCATCTGTTTAATGTGCAGCAGTAAAGAAAGGAAATGAATCACATAAAAAAGCTTACAAGAACATGAAGAAACACACTATCAACACATGAGTCCACAAGAATCCCAAAGATGACTGCAAAACCCTGGTCTTCCTTAGCCAAAAATTGCAGAGATACAAGTGAAAAAATACAGTGATAGCTTCTCCCTCAAGAGTCCAACCATGAAAATGAGCATGAAAGTACATAATATAGATGATCTAACCTCTTTCCCTGCCTCCATGGGTCGAGCTCACTATCCTAGGAGCTGTTTGAACAACTTCTAAACTAAGCACTACAAAATAGGCAGTCAAAACAACTTGCCTCTAAAAACTTGGAAACCAGTTCATACAGTTAATTTTACCCTTTTACATGAGAGAAACTTCTAGAAGAGTAAAAAAAGAGTAAAAGTATCCAAAAAGTGCCACAAGTACAGTCAAAAGGACCACCATCGACCTCAGCAAGTCAAACTGGAGCTGAACTGCAAATTCTGGGCTGAACTGGTCAAATCTGGCACAAATTCCTCAACGGGTCGCGCACATCATCCTCAACAGGTCGCGCACTTTGGAGCCCTGTCTGGAGCCCTTCCCGGTGTTAGAATGAGGTGCAGGATAGCTCGTTGGAAAGGTTTCTGAGTCTAAATTCCACCCCAACTGGAATTTTTAGATTTGGAGTTCATTTGCCCAGACAAAAGTCAATTCTCCCAAGACTACTTCTGCAGCTCAAAAAAGGGGCAAAAAGTCAAAATTTGGCTGTATTTTGACCTTTTGGAGGCCCAAAACTCCATGAAAACTCAAGGTAATGCATGGGAATATGTAACTTTGCATGAAAAATCCAAAAATGCTGAGTTTTTGCAAAAAGGAGCTACGATGACAAAGGGTCTCACCGGGGGTGAGATCCGTTGAGAAGCCAAAACCTGTAAATTGCCCAAAAATGCCAAAAATGAGCCAAAACTCCCAATTTTTTTTGTACTTGGTGCTGTGAAGAGGCTAGTGAGTGTCATGATGAGTGAGAGAAGCCTCAACCAAGATGCGGAGGGGGTTGGTCTTCTTCTTCCTCTTAAGAGCCTCGGTCAACCTTCTTTGGAACATTTTCATCTTTGCTTTACAAACGTGCATCCTAGCCCAATAATGGTTTTTGATGTTCCTCAGCAGCCTCTTATCTTGGTTGGCCTTCGCCAACAGCTTCTCCAAGTGTGCATTCACCCGGATGTACATTGACTCTCTCTCCTTAGGCAATAGGTCACCGGGCCTCCTATGGTTTATGACTCGGTCGCTGCGTATCCTCCCTAGATCATCAAGTTCCTTTTCCTCCTCTAATTGCTTGTTGCACTGCTCAAGATAGTTGATAGTCCATTGAGCCATGTCAAGCTTCTACTGTAACAAGCGGTTCTCCGCCTCTCTCTGCCTGATAATCTCATGAAGATCTAAATGTATATATGCAGGGATATGGGAAATAAGGGAAATACATGTGTGGACAAAGGGAAAATCATGGGGATTTTTTTGGGAAGTTTGTCCACAATGTCCTTTGCAATTTCATCAACTTTTCTTTTTTACAATATGCTTATAGTGAGGCCAGCTAGGGTTTACAGTTTTGTTGTTTTAGGAGGGGGTAGGGTTTTTGATTTTTTGGTGACTAGGGACAAGGGATGGCCTGCACTTTTATTTTCAACATGGCATGGGAAAATAGGGGCAAATGAACATGTGAGTGATAAGGGAAGGGAAAAAAAATGTGCAAAGGGAAATCTCTTGAAACCACATAAAACCCTAGCAAATTTCAAACATCAACAAGCAGCCACTGAATGATTTTTTCACTTGCATCTTTGGAGGCTTTAAAACAAGTATGGAGGTCAATCATTCATCATCAACCAACAAAACAATTTGTAGAGAGCCTACCTCAACCCAATTTGCAAATTTGAAGAATATTTGAGTGAGTTTGAAGTGAATTTGTAGCTTACAGCTCAACGGGTCGCGCCAGTTCAAAATTTGAACTGCATAAGGGTTCTCAACGGGTCGCGCACCTCTCAACGGGTCGCGCTTTTGCAGGAGGCTTTTGGAGGCCTTCCTGGTGTCAGAATTGGGCGCAGGATGGCTCGTTGGAAAGGTACTTGAGTATAATTTCCAGCCCAAGTGGAATTTTTCAATTTGGAGTTGATTTGACCTGTAAAAAATCAAATCTCCCAAGACTGGTCAAAATGTGCCAGATGAGGCTGCCTGAAAGAAGAGTACTGTTGCAATCAACTTTTGAATGGCTTCCTCAACCCCAAATTGAGCTCATGATAACTAATTGGAAATATCTTTGTGTCTAGTTATCATTTTACCCATCAAAAAAATCATTTGGCCAACCCAGCTAGGAGAACACTTGATTTTCCCAAGGTCACTTCAGAGGTGTCTTTGATTCTCCTGAGGCAACGATATTCTTGACATTTCTCTCAAACAGTGACACCTGTGCAAAAAGTGAAGGATGGTTTTCTTCTTTGGCATGGTATGAGAAAAAACCTCTCTCCGTTTTCCAAAATTCATCTTTGATTTCTCTGGAACATCATTTGAGTGCGACTTGTCCCGATGTGTGAAGCAAGGAATTTTGTCGAAATGGAGCGAGATGAAGGGGATAGGGGGCTTCTAAATTCTTGGGGAAATTTGTGGGAGTGAGGAGAGATGTTAGGAAGCAGGGGAAAGTTGAATCTCAGTGATTGAGTGAGGGGAAGGGGTCCAAAAGGGCAAAACATAGGCCCAACCTAGAAAATTGCCAGGTTGTAGCTAGAAACTAGGGTTTGTGGAAAAATGAGGAATTTGGCGGATCTAAGGGATGGGAAGTGTTTTATAAGGTACTTTAAGGATATGGAAAGGTGTATGAACATCAGGATATGAGTTTTGCCAATGATTTTACCATCCAAGAGAAATTGGCTTTCAAAACCCTAGGAGAGGGAAATGACCTTGCGAAAGCACAACTGAAGCATGAACAAGATGTAAAATGACTCATTAGACACTGAAATGATAATGAAAACCCTCTGAATGATGATAGGCTCAGCTGAATGATGACATGGACTGACATTTGGGCAAAGCCTAGACCTAATGCCTAGTGACCAAATTTTGCTTGAAGACTCACTGAAATGACAAAATTTGACCTTGACACTCTGAGACCACTTTGTAAGAGCATATTTGATCACTGGAGGAAGGCTGGAAAGACTGACACTAACATTGGCTCCAATGGGGATGGTAGCTCCTTGGAGGTGCCAAGAACCTTAGACCTCTGGGAGAGCAGACCAGTGCCTTCAGCCATTGGGCAATGGAGTCAAAAACTCAAGCTGAAATGCATGACTGAAAACCGACTCAAACTAACTTAACAACAAGACTGAAAATGGACTAAAAAAGGACTCATTACTCAACTAAAAACTGACTCGATAGTTAAACACAACCGACAAACTGAAAATGATGCTCAAAGGGGAGCTTATTCATCAAAACCTACTCTAACAGTTTCATTCATCACCTGATCAAGTGAAATGAAACAACCAATGCAACCAAGTATCCCGTCTACTGTTTGAATTTTCCACAAGTGCTTGCTTATGAACAACAAGTGAGAACTACTGAAAGGCAACTCCCATGACAACTTAGAAACAGATCCATTGAATGATATGGCTTCTCTATCCACCTCCAAAAAAACTGCATAAGGATCTTGAAATTCAAGCACACTGGAACTTAGCTCATCCAATATATTACTTCTCTTCTCCTCATACCATGAATGAAAACTTTGATCTGAGCCTTGTGACAAGACCCCTACTGAAAATGACAAAGAAACCGGCTGCCAGATCAAATTCATATCAGCACATGTTTCAAGCTCACATGTAGACAATGGAGAAAAACTTTGACTGCAAACCTCATCCAAAACATCAACTATTGGATCATGAAAAACTTGAAAAGACTGCTGCAATCCCATTTCTATTGGTTCCATTGTGATTACATGATTGCCTACATGCTGCTCATTCTTCACTGAAGATGGACTATGCAAATTTCCCTTCAAATACTGAAATGATTCAAAACAGAAAGGTAGGGAACCTTCTTGTATCATTTGATCAAATATGTCAGCTTCCATGCTTTCATCTGCAACTTGACAACCAATGGCATTTGGGGACTGCAAATCTGAATATGTAAAGTCTGGAACAAGGTTTTTATTGCCTTCAAGATGGTCTAGATCAAGATTTGTTGACAGCTGATTTCTAATTTCATGGAAGTTGTCTCTAATGAACTGACATGAATCAAAAAAAAAAGGCAAAGATCCGCCACTTACTTCAAACTGTGCTACACTTTCCTCGTCAATGTCATAGCTGATATGTGATGGCTGAACATTGTATTCAAGCTGCTGAAAATGAACTTCCTCCTCCCACAAACTAGCTGCTGATTTGTCTGCAAGATTAGCTTTTGTTTGGAGAACATAATCATCATCATACTGATCAAAACGAGGAAAATCATCACTATAAAACACATCATCAAGCATGCAGGTCATATCAACAGTTCTTTCTTCTTCACAATGATCTATAAAACAATCAGTATGACAACTGGGATCAGAAACAAAATGTTTTGGGTTAGCAACTTGTTCTTCTTCAATCAACGAGCCATGAGTTTGAACATCATAATCATTCCTTGCGTTGATCTTGTCCATCATCTTTTCCACTGCACTTACCAAAATGTCAAGTTTAACCTCTAAAGATGCCGATTTTTCCGGATCTATGTTTTTCATTTCTTCTTCTTTCAACCTTGCCCTTCGGATCAACAGATGAGCCTCTACACTTACTGCATTGTTTTGCATCTCGTGAAGTGTTGCAATAATCTTTTCTCTCAGCTGAAACTCCATCTCCGGATCAAAGGAACCCGGGTAGTGCAAGAGAGCAAATCTAGGAGTAGGCCTTATATCAACTGGCATCGAATAATAAACTTGGTTGAATCTGGCCGAAAACTGTTGTACTGTCTCACCTAGCAATCTTTTCAGCTGGTTATACTCTTCTACAATCAAGAAAAGGTTCTGCCCAATCATCCACCTATCGAGAAAAACTTTGATGAACTGCTGGAAACCTGAGATGCTCGCATCAGGAAGGGCTTTGAACCAACTCTTAACTTTGGCTTGCAAAGAAAGAGCAAAAAGCCTTATAATAACATCTTCTTCATCAACTTCAAAAAGATCTAGAAAATTCTCAAAATTATGGACATGTTGCTCAGCGTTGACATTCTTACATTCACCATCAAACATCGGCAAGTATAGATCATAGTTTTTGGGGAAAGCATGAAGAACATAAGGTAAAACAAGAGGTTTATACCGATCTGGAATTTTACAAGGTGTAGGGGTATGTACAGCAAGTATAGAATCAGACTTGGTCTCTTCAGGCTCATCAATTTGAAGATGGTCATCACAAAATTCGGAAAAAGGATCTTGATCAAGCTCAAAGGCATGCAAATATTTGGTATTCACAATCTTCAAAGGGAAAGAATTAACTGTAGGCCGAGGATCTTTTCTCAAGCATAATATACTTTGCAAAGCCTTCTTGACATTCTTGGGAAAAGAGCAGAAATAATCTATGAAAAAGAACAAAATGTCTTGGACGAAATTCCAACTTGAATACCTGATATGTTCATGTTGTCCTTTCATGTTTTTGTTGGTCGGGATCATCCTCCAGTGGAGTCTTTGGATCTGATCTCAAAACTGATTTAGAGTCGCCAAGTGAATGATTTCAGCCTGTCAAGTGTCTGATCGTTGTCCACCATCAATAATCAGATTTGAACTTGATACATGTACTAGGGTGAAATGCAAATGAAGTGCTATATTCACAAGCTCACGGAGATTGACTGAAGCAGTGTTTATCTACTAACGCTGATGTAAAACAAGAGCGTTTTTGAAGGCTACCTGGCGTAACTTCAGGCTCCATCTAAGACTTATGAAATAAACACATCAACCCACAAACAAGTTTGTTCTCCCCAGTATGGTCGCCAGTATGTTAGCACTTGAAATTTCACCTCAGGCTGAGAAAGGCAAATCTCAAAGCTACATCAAACCATTCAGCCTCGTAGCTAGCCCTACGGGGCAGGAGAAGGCTCTCTCCGGTCAATCTCGGTAGATCTTCAATGGAATGAGATGACCAACATGGTAACACTGATATTAGGCTAGTAAATTGATTAAAAAGATTGATTTGGGGGTTTTTGGTGGCAAATTGAGGAGCTGCAATTTTAGGGTGCGGGGATTGGACACAGTTTCTGCAGGGGGTTCCTTGGGGCGAGGTAGGAGACAATGTTGATGCCTTTAACTGAAATGAATGGTCAGGAATGAAAGATGAGGAGCTAAATATAGCAAACAATCACTTTCAATTCTCTTTAGACAGAAGAAAACTTTCAAATTAAACAAATTTAAAAGCAGAGCATGGCTAGCATGAATTCATACTTTAACACTTCATCTGTTTAATGTGCAGCAGTAAAGAAAGGAAATGAATCACATAAAAAAGCTTACAAGAACATGAAGAAACACACTATCAACACATGAGTCCACAAGAATCCCAAATATGACTGCAAAACCCTGGTCTTCCTTAGCCAAAAGTTGCAGAGATACAAGTGAAAAAATACAGTGATAGTTTCTCCCTCAAGAGTCCAACCATGAAAATGAGCATGAAAGTACATAATATAGATGATATAACCTCTTTCCCTGCCTCCATGGGTCGAGATCACTATCCTAGGAGCTGTTTGAACAACTTCTAAACTAAGCACTACAAAATAGGCAGTCAAAACAACTTGCCTCTAAAAACTTGGAAACCAGTTCATACAGTCAATTTTACCCTTTTACATGAGAGAAACTTCTAGAAGAGTAAAACAAGATTAAAAGTATCCAAAAAGTGCCACAAGTACAGTCAAAAGGACCACCATCGATCTCAGCAAGTCAAACTAGAGCTGAACTGCAAATTCTGGGCTGAACTGGTCAAATCTGGCACAAATTCCTCAACGGGTCGCGCACATCATCCTCAACGGGTCGCACACTTTGGAGCCCTGTTTGGAGGCCTTCCCGGTGTCAGAATGAGGTGCATAATAGCGCGCTGGAAAGGTCTCTGAGTCTACATTCCAACCCAACTAGAATTTGTGGATTTGGAGGTCAGTTTCCTAGTCAAAAGTCAATTCTCCCAAGACTACTTCTGCAGCTCAAAAAAGGGGCAGAAAGTCAAAATTTGGCTGTATTTTGACCTTTTGGAGGCCCAAAACTCCATGAAAACTCAAGGTAATGCATGGGCATATGTAAATTTGCATGAAAAATCCAAAAATACTGATTTTTTGCAAAACGGAGCTACGATGACAAAGGGTCTCACCGGGGGTGAGACCCGTTGAGAAGCCAAAACCTGTAAATTGCCCAAAAATGCCAAAAATGAGCCAAAACTCCCAATTTTTTTTGTACTTGGTGCTGTGAAGAGGCTAGTGAGTGTCATGATGAGTGAGAGAAGCCTCAACCAAGATGCGGAGGGGGTTGGTCTTCTTCTTCCTCTTAAGAGCCTCGGTCAACCTTCTTTGGAACATTTTCATCTTTGCTTTACAAACGTGCATCCTAGCCCAATAATGGTTTTTGATGTTCCTCAGCAGCCTCTTATCTTGGTTGGCCTTCGCCAACAGCTTCTCCAAGTGTGCATTCACCCGGATGTACATTGACTCTCTCTCCTTAGGCAATAGGTCACCGGGCCTCCTATGGTTTATGACTCGGTCGCTGCGTATCCTCCCTAGATCATCAAGTTCCTTTTCCTCCTCTAATTGCTTGTTGCACTGCTCAAGATAGTTGATAGTCCATTGAGCCATGTCAAGCTTCTACTGTAACAAGCGGTTCTCCGCCTCTCTCTGCCTAATAATCTCATGAAGATCTGAATGTATATATGCAGGGATATGGGAAATAAGGGAAATACATGTGTGGACAAAGGGAAAATCATGGGGATTGTTTTGGGAAGTTTTTCCACAATGTCCTTTGCAATTTCATCAACTTTTCTTGTTTACAATATGCTTATAGTGAGGCCAGCTAGGGTTTACCGTTTTGCTATTTTAGGAGGGGGTAGGGTTTTTGATTTTGTGGTGACTAGGGACAAGGGATGGCCTGCACTTTTATTTTCAACATGGCATGGGAAAATAGGGGAAAATGAACATGTGAGTGATAAGGGAAGGGAAAAACAATGTGCAAAGGGAAATCTCTTGAAACCACATAAAACCCTAGCAAATTTCAAACATCAACAAGCAGCCACTGAATGATTTTTTCACTTGCATCTTTGGAGGCTTTAAAACAAGTATGGAGGTCAATCATTCATCATCAACCAACAAAACAATTTGTAGAGAGCCTACCTCAACCCAATTTTCAAATTTGAAGAAGATTTGAGTGAGTTTGAAGTGAATTTGTAGCTTACAGCTCAACGGGTCGCGCCCCTCCCAACGGGTCGCGCCAGTTCAAAATTTGAACTGCAGAAGGGTTCTCAACGGGTCGCGCTTTTGCAGGAGGCTTTTGGAGGCCTTCCCGGTGTTGGCATTGGGTGCAGGATAGCTCGTTGGAAAGGTATTTGAGTCTAATGTCCAACCCAAGTATAATGTTTCAATTTGGAGTTGATTTGTCCTGTCAAAAATCAAATCTCCCAAGACTGGTCAAAAAGTGCCAGATGAGGCTGCCTGAAAGAAGAGTACTGTTGCAGTAAACTTTTGAATGCCTTACTCAACCCCAAATTGAGCTCCTGATAGCTCATTAAAAATATATCTTTGTCTAGTTATCATTTTACCCATCAAGAAAATCATTTGGCCAACCCAGCTAGGAGAAAACTTGATTTTCCCAAGGTCACTTCAGAGGTGTCTTTGATTCTCCTGAGGCAACGGTATTCTTGACATTTCTCTCAAACAGTGACACCTGTGCAAAAAGTGAAGGATTTTTTTCTTCTTTGGCATGTTTTGAGCAAAACCCTCTCTCATTTTCCCAAAATTCATCTTTGATTGCTCTGGAACATCAATTGAGTGCGACTTGTCCCGATGTGTGAAGCAAGGAATTTTGTCGAAATGGAGCGATATGAAGGGGATAGGGGGCTTCTAAATTCTTGGGGAAATTTATGGGAGTGAGGAGGGATGTTAGGAAGCAGGGAAAAGTGGAATCTCAGTGATTGAGTGAGGGGAAGGGGTCCAAAAGGGCAAAACACAGGCCCAACCTAGAAAATTGCCAAGTTGTAGCTAGAAACTAGGGTTTGTGGAAAAATGAGGAATTTGGCGGATCTAAGGGATGGGAAGTGTTTTATAAGGTACTTTAAGGATAGGGGAAGGTGCATGAACATCAGGATATGAGTTTTTCTGATGATTTGACCGTCCAAGAGAAATTGGCTTTCAAAACCCTAGGAGAGGGAAATGACCTTGCCAAAGCACAATTGAAGCATGAACAAGATGTAAAATGACTCATTAGACACTGACATGATAATGACAACACTCTGAATGATGATAGGCTCAGCTGAATGATGACATGGACTGACATTTGAGCAAAGCCTAGACCTAATGCCTAGTGACCAAATTCTGCTTGAAGACTCACTGAAATGACAAAATTTGACCTTGACACTCTGAGACCACTTTGTAAGAGCATATTTGATCACTGGAGGAAGGCTGGAAAGACTGACACTAACAATTACCTCAGACTATTCCTTCTTTGATAACTTCTATGGAAAACATCTGAGTAATAACACCACCTCCTCATGAGCCATCATGCTCTAAAAGGAGACCCTCGTGTCTTAGGGAAACTCTCAAAGATGTCGAGAGACATATTGAACCAAGGGGGACATTTCGTGAAAGTAAGAAGATGAGTAGGTACCAAGGGTACTTAACTGCCCTGAGAACCATTATTCAATGTGGGCTTTTCTCATTTGAAGAAGTTGTGAAGCACCAAGTATGGAAGGATGCTATGAATGAAGAGTATGAGTCAATTATGAAGAATGATGTATAGGATGTGGTTCCTAGACCCCAAGAAAAATTTGTTGTCACGTCTAAATGGCTCTACAAGGTCAAGCATAGAGTAGATGGAAGTGATAAAAAGTTCAAGGCCATATTTGTTGCTCTAGGCTTCTATGAAAAGGAAGGTGTGGGCTATGATGAGATATTTGCACTAGTTGCCTGATAGACCACAATCTGTTCGATCATAGCCCTTGCTGCCTCGCAAAGGTGGAACCTACACCTGGTGGATGTCAAGAATTCATTCTTGCATGGTTTACTTAAGGACAAAGTCTATTTAAAACAACCCAAGGGGTTCGAAGTCCGAGATCGTAAGACACGTGTATGTAGGTTGAAGAAATTCCTTTATGGGTTTAGGAAAGCACCTCGGGCTTGGTATGAGAGGATCGACAACTATCTAATGAAGTTTGGATTTACAAGAAATGAATTTGATCCAAACCTTTACTTTAAGGTTGAGAATGATAGACCTCTCCTCTTGGTACTTTATGTGGATGATCTCTTTCTGATAGGTGCTGACTCTCTCATTCATCAATGCAAGAGGGAGTTGGCTTCCGAATTTGAGATGAAGGACCTAGGACTGATTCATTATTTCTTAGGATTGGAGGTCTAGCAAAAGGTAGGTGAGATTTTCATTTCTCAAGGAAAATACATTGTGAAGCTACTTGAAAGATTTGGGATGGTGGATTGCAAGTCTGTGGCTACTCTGATGGAGCTTAAATTCAAGAAGCTATGCGAAAGTGATGTTGGACCCGATTTGGGAAATCCTTCTAAGTATTGTCAACTCATGGGGGCCCTAATGTTTTTAGTGAACTCCCGTCTGGACATATGTTTTGTAGTGAATACATTGAGTCAGTTTATGGTCAAGCCTCATCACATTCATTGGATTGCTACCAAGAATCTTTTGAGATATCTTCGGGGCACAATCGCCTATGGTAATTGAGATACAGTTCTGAGAATGTGAGGCTCCATGGTTACTCTGATGCAAACTAGGCTGGTAGTGTGGTGGATCGTAAAAGCACATATGGATGTTGCTTCTTTCTAGGTTATGCTTCGATATCCTAAATGAGCAAGAAGTAGAAGTTTGTTGCTTTGAAAACTGCCTTGGCTGAATATATTGTTGCTAGCATGGCCTCCTATGAAGTTGTTTGGTTGAGGAAGTTGTTTAGTGAGTTGTTTGGACATGTGCTAGATACCACCGTGATATTTTCCGACAACTAAATCGGGATTCATCTTTCTGAGAATCCTATGTTTCATGACTACTCCAAGCATATTGATATGAGGTACCACTTTATCTAGGATATGGTACAATGGGGAGAAATAAGGCTCCATCACATTGGGACTTGTTACACAAAAATATCATCACCATGATTATTTGCAGTCAGTATGGGTCTATCATCACTTGTACTGTCCTCCTAATAAAGTCTCAGACCTCAGCTCTTCAAGTCAAGCTTTGAAAATGAGAGAAAGACATTGAAAATCAATGAAACTCTGGTTCTGCACTTTCTCTGACTATTACCTGCGGTCCCGCACCTTATGTTTACAAAAACTGCGGACCTGCCTGCTCTGTCCCTAAAGTTGTGGGTGCGGATCCCTGTGAAGTCAAAAAGCCGCAAGTTTATTTTAACAAACTCACTTTGGGTTAATTCTAGATGATTCTAGAAGGAATTTTGACATGGATTTGCCGCTCTTAGGTGGTTCATGCATCCCAAAAGAGAAGGAGCTAATCCCTTGATGAGAGGAGCTATCCCTTTGAAGGAGGGCTTTATCCCTTTGAAGGAGGACCTAGTAACTTCCCTCCATTGCACTATAAATTCAGGCATTGGGCTGGTTGCTGGGGAGGTTAGAAGCTGAACATTTTTGAGGGTAAATGCTGGTGAAATTAAGACTTCCTAGTTGAGCTTAAGAGGAGAGATCACATACCTTTTTGGCTTCATTGGGAAGAGAGTGAAACTTGTCAAAGTAGAGTAGACTTCTTGCTGGACCCTGGGAGGAGCTTGTACAACGTCAAGGCACAGGTTGTAAAGTTCTTCTTCTTTTGAATTAATACAATCAAACTCATTTTTCTCAACAAATGGTCTCATGTTATTTGTTTCATGAATTCCTTGACTTTCATGTTAAATATGATTTATGATATTGGCTTTTCAGGCTATTTAATTTGTTTCCTTGTTTGTGTTTTCAGATTTGCGACAAGGGAGCTCATTTGGATCGAAGGAGCGAGGGCATCCACAAACTTGCGTTGGACCTAAGGTAGGCCTAAAACACTTGTTTTCCTTTGTTTACAAAAGCATATTTAGAGAAAGATACTGTGTAATTGGTTTGCTTGTCATTAGGTCTTCTTTAGATCCTAGGAAGGTCTATCTTGTCCGCAAGATCGACTTATTCCATGTGAAAAAATGGCGACCATACTGGGGACTTGATTTTTTCCTTGTTTTTACTTTGACCTGAGAAAATGTGTTTTTGTTTCTGTTTTTGGCTTGTTGTGTGTGGAATTGGGTAGAGTTTGTAGATCCAGGGTTATTTTTCGTTTTTCATAGCTTTGGGAGAGGACCGCACCCTGGCCTTTTAACACAGTGCGTACTTATCCACACTTTTGCTTTTAGCACAGAGCGAGACTGCACTTGTGTTAACTATGGGCTTGCGGACCCTTTCAAAATTTTGAAAAACCTAAGATTTCCTCTGTTAGTCAGCTTAGTTTTTGTTTAGAAGTTATTATCAACTGCCTAGACCTGCATTTAACCTGTCAGAAGCTTTCCTTAGGTTGATTTCATTAGTGTTAGGGTTTTAGGTCACATTCCTAGGAGTTTTGCTTGTTGGGTTTGTTTTTCATTTTGGTCTTGTAGTAGCTTTGAGCTTAGAAGTTGTAGGGACCTCAGATCACCTTGGTGTCTACCAACCTTCTTATGATTCTGACCATTTATGAAATCTACCCTTGTTGAGGAATCCGCTTTGTGTTTTCTCTTTACAAAACTTCGAAAGGCTTGTGTTTAAAAGTTTGGATTTTCATTTTAAAAAAGAAAACAAAATTGGTTGTTTTTTGACTGATTTGTGATTCTGCATAAATTGGTCCTTAGCTTATATCTAGCTAAGTAAAACCTTAGCTTATATCTAGCTAAGTAAAACACCCTTAAAAATACATCTTGTAGGCTTTGACTTCAAATAGGTTTTTATAGTTTATAGATCTCAAAGTTAGTTGTTTGCATAGTTTTGAGTGTTTTATAAAAAATAAAAAAAATCTCTTTTGGAAAAAGGTTGTTTTTGTAGTGGTTGAGTGCTTTGAAAAGAAAAGGGAAATTTTTGTGAAATAACTAGTTGTCTTGTTTGGAGTGCATTGGAAAGGACAAAATCTCTTCTTTTAATTTGTGTGTTAAGAAAGATTTGTGTTGACAAAGTATTTTGCATTCTCAAACTCTTTCCTAGCTAGAAGTTCATCGAAGAGAAAATATTGTTTAAATCATCTTAGGTGCATTTTTAGTTATTTTTAGTCGAGTCTTCATACCACGAGTTTCATCTCCACACCTTTTGACTTAAACAAAGACCAATAAAAATAACGCTTAAAGTAAAATTCATCTAGCAACATTTTTATTTCTAGGCCTCTCATACACCAACTTAGCTTAGGCTAGTGTCTTGGAGTAGGAGAGTAATTAACTCTCCAAGAAAGTAAAAACAAACAAGTAGTTGTATCTTGTGGTAGGGAAGAAATCCAATTATTGCATTTATGCTCTGGGAAAGCTCCTCTTAAAGGAGAAGCATGAGATCATGTCTGAACCAGTGTGGGAATCAATCCTTCCTCATTGGGAACGACGCCAGATATTCACGTATTAAAAACGGTAAACCTCGGATTAACCATTGTCGAGGAGCCTCGGGTCACTTGCTGGTAAACCTTGGAATATGTCAAGGAGCCTTCAAGGGGATTGAGCTTGCTACTTTGCCCTTGCGTGCGTGTCGGATCGTAGACTGTTACCCCAGGTATATTTGTTTCAGTTGGTAACCTTAGTGGCCATATTCTTTAGAATTCTTCCTAAGGTGATAGTGGTGGGAAGATCCCACTATACCTAGAATAGACGTCGACTAGACTCACTTGGATTTTCTGGAGGGTTCTCTTCACTCGAGACGGTTAAGTGGAGGAACTTGTGCCAGTCTATTCATTAAGTAGATTGCCAGGGTAACTGTTCCAACCGCCATTTTTGTATTGAACTCTGCGACGTTGGATTTCATCACCAACTAGTGTTTTCAATACGAAAAGTTACTGTTTGTGTGTGTTTGATCTCCTAGATTCTTTAGGTGTGTGATTCAAATTTGTTTGGTTCTTTAGAGGCTTTAGGTGGTTTTCATTGAGACTTTGTTTGCGTGTGAAGTAGTTAAAAGTTTTCTAACCGTGGCTGAATTACCGAGGAAGTCCCGTAGACTTCGGGGCCAACCTCCTGAGTTTTCACCGAGCCAGCTTGAAGGTTTGAAAGTCCTCGTAACTCCTAGAGACAGTAGAGTTGGGTCACCTGAAGAAGGAGAGTCTTCTTTGGTGGTACATTCTGATTTCCAAGTTTTAGTAGCAGATTATAATCCACAATCAGTGTCTGTTTCTGAAGTTACTGGTAGCTTCGTCTACTAGTGATATAGGTGAGGAACCTGAAATATTTGAACCTAAAAGTGAATTTGCTGCTACTCCGACATTGGGGTTTGCTTCTCCAGCTTCTAGTGGTCATGGGTCACCTAGGGTAGAAAGAGTAATCACCCAAGATCTTCCTTCTGGACTTATAGCTATTGAAGAACTTGCTACTCCGGAAGAAGAAGTAGGTATCCCTATCCCTGAAAATCAACCTGTTATTGAGCTAAGGGAGCGTGAATCAATCTTTTACAGTCCACCTAGGAGCAGTACTTGGTATCTATCTTTGACTAATTTCTTAGAAAACCCAGGGTTTATTTTTTCACCACCTCGTGTTCCTTATCACCCAACACCTAGAGGTTATTATCCTCCGTTAAATATGTCAAGACAGTCGTCCATGATTACTCAATCGCCTGAATCCTTTTTGTAGGACGGTCCTTCTATTCCCTCTGGGTATCATTCACTTTCTGGTACTTTTTCAGGAGCATCTCCTCAACCCATTGAGAAAGGGTTATTAACTAGAAGCAATGGTACTAAACCATTGAGCGTAGAAGATATTCTCATGATGTCAAGTTCTATTCCAAATCCTCAACCTCAAGGTGGCCAGTTACCGCCTGGGGGGCAGCCTCAATTATCGCCTGGGGGGCAACCTCAAGGTACCCAATTTGCGCCTGGGGGGCAACCTCAAGGACAGTACATACATACGGGGTAGTACGTTCCTCAAAGGTCAACCCCAGACTCAATATGTACCCCAAGGTCAACCCCAGTATCAATTTATACCTCAAGGTCAACCCCAGTATCAGTACGTGCCTCAAGGGTATCAACCCCAAGGTCAGTACTCGAACCAAGGTTTCCAACCACCCTTCGGTCAATCATATGTTCAAGGAATGGGAAACGTACCTTTGAATTATCAATCCTACCCTCAACCCGGTTATGGTCCTCAATATTCTCAACCTGTTATGGGTCCGTACCTCGGAATGAATTTAGTGTGGGATCCATCGCAAAATCAACAGGTGTTGTAGACAAATGTACAATTGTCATCTCAAACTAGACAAACCTTAGTTTCTGGTACACCCCAACAACCAGTCCAGTCTAACATTCAAACTTCTGTACCTTCGGTAGTTTCTCAGCCTGGGCCTAGTACACCTCGTACTCCGCCTCAAACGACTACTGCAACTACCACAACATCTGTTCAATCTACCCCACCTACTTCCGGAGTATCGACAACTCCAGTTTCTACTATTCCTTTATCTACTCCTCAGACATCTTTACCACCATCTGGATCTACGATTCAAACTTCGGTTCAGATGCCTGTAGGACAACCTGGTTCAAGTACGGTTGTCACAAGTCAACCACAATTTACTTATCAACCGTACCAGGGACAGTACCAATTCGGTCCTACTGTGCAGCAGCTAGTCTATCAGTATCAACCGTACCCTGGGTACACTTATCAACAACCTCAACAACCCCAATATGGTCCGGTTAATCCTAGTTTTCCGCAAGGATACAATACCCCAAATGCAATTCCTATTCCTAGTTATCCTAGATATCCTCCTCATGGGGCTGGTCTCATGACCCAGAGTTTTAGGGACACTAATCGTCAGTTACCATTTATCGCAACTTTGGACTTGCCTGACTTGTCACGCCTAACGAACGATCCCATTAATTATCTTCCGTTTTGGACGCCAATGCCGAATAAGTTGCCTAGTGATATTCCTAAGTTCGAAGGCAAATCAGGAGAGGACCCGTCGAACCATGTGATGACTTATCACCTCTGGTGTGCGTCTAACTCCATTTCAGATGATTCAATCCGTCTAAGACTTTTCCAGTGCACTCTAATTGGTCTTGCGGCCATGTGGTACATTGAGTTACCGCGAGGCACTTTTTATAATTTTAGTCAGTTAGCTACCTCGTTTTTAACTCATTTTCAGTTGCGAGTCCGATATGACAATGGCACGGAATTGTTAACTTCGTTAAAGAAATCGACGTCCACTTACATTTTAGATCATATTCATGAGTGGAGACGTCGACGACGTTTTGTGAAGGTTTTTATTCTGGATCGGATTTTGGCTGAATGGTTCGTAAAATCTTTGTTGCCAAAGATCACTGAAGATGTAGCTAAAGTCAGAGTTGTTACTGAGGAGCAAGTAATTGCTCAAGCACAGTACCTTGACTTGGTCTATACTCAGTCAGGTACGTTACATGAGAAAATCCCCGATCTTCCCAAGCAAAATCAAATCGCTACAGTTCCTTCGGGATCTCATGCCACCGATGGTATGATTGGTACGTTAACACTAAAAGTAAGAAGAAGTCTTCCAAGAATTCTTCTCCTATCATAGCCTTGCCTAATTCCCCGACAGGAGATTCTTCTGCGGAGATTTCCGTCAATATTCACGTTGTAGAGTCATCTACAGCCAAATCAAAATCCAGTGGGAAGAAGAAAGGAAAGAAGAAGAATAAAATGGACAAAAATTCAAAGGAGAAACCTGAAAAATCGGAATCCAATGATGAAAAATGAAAACCTCGTTATCCTTGTCTCATTTGTGATGATGAACATTTTACAAGAGACTGACCTCATCATACAGAGGTTGCAAAGATTGTCAAAGGTTCCCAAATGCCTGTTGTTTTGAAGGATCCTTTTCTAGCTCAAGACAGTAAGATGATAGGTTCTTCCTCGAGTGCCAATGAAGAACCTATCCTGATGATGTCCCATGTTAGGATTGCGACTCTATCGCATGATTATGGTAGTAAAAGTACTGTTGATGGTAAAGAAGTAGAATATTCTCATTCTAATCCATCAACCTCATCTCCTAGTTCCGATCCACTACAGATCGAGAAACCTAATCCAGAATTGGTAATCAAACCGCCTGCCAAGGGTATACTTCGAAAGTCAGCTTTCAATCCACATGCGAGAGTGGCCCAGAACTATAACATTGTTGAGGATTTAGTTGTTTCACCCTCAGCAATGTCGGCTTTGGAAGTGTTGTAATCATGCCCAGTACAGCGTAAATTACTTTTGTCGGCTATAGGAGCTGTTGACGTTTAGGACTCGAACCTAATAATTTTCGATCTAGAAAATAGTACACTGCGTTTACCTCATCAAATGGCTTTCTAGATTCGAGTGATAGTAAAAAACAGGCCTATTCATCGGACTGTGATTGATGAGGGAGCTTCAACGTGTATTATGTCGATATAGTGTTGGAGATCACTTGGTTCTCCTTCGCTAAATCAATCCCCAACAATTCTAAAGGCCTTTGATGGCCGTGGGTTTCATCCTTTTGGCATTCTACAGGAGTTGCCTATAGGGGTTGAAGGAAAAACCGTTAATCTAGATGTTGAGGTGGTTGATGCCCCTCTAGATTACAACCTTCTCTTGGGTCGAAGTTGGTCTTATGCTATGACAGCAGTCGTTTCATCGGTCTTTCGGGTTATAAAGTTTCCTCATAATGGAAAGATCGTAACAATAGACCGGATGGCTTACTTTTCATCCGACCCAGCCTCTTCTGAAAGTATTCAGCATGTCGATAAAACGACTATCCCGTATAAGGATGTTGGATTAGGACTAGTTAAAGATGTTGGTTTACTGGGAACTTTTCCTTTTCCTCCGATCAACACATCGTCTTCATTTGCAACCATTCATATGATTACGTCAGACACCATTTATGATGATCCTTGGATCATTCCTTCTGAATCTGAGATAGACTCATTTGATGATGTCATGCATTGGAGTCCATATGAAATTGCGTATAAGGCTGTGCAATCATTTACCGACCAATTTTCAACCAAAATTGACTTAATGAATGTGGTCCATAAAGAATCACTTTTCACGTCAAGCTCGGATTCAATCACGTTTTCTGAACTTGTTCACTATGATGAAGAAATTCGTGAAATCCTATGTGTAGATGATTTACCATGGGAAGATCTCCATCACAGATCTTCGTTTTTACCTGAGAATGATCGTTTTGAAAATGATTTTTCATCAATTTTTATGACTGAATATGTCAAGGAACCTCAGAATCCAATGAAACATCCCAATTCAGAGTTAAATTTGGGAAACATCTCTCGAACTATTCCTATTGACATTTCGGTTAAGAGTGGAATTGTTGAGAACATTCATATAGGTGACTCGTGTACAGATGACGAAATTCAAATATATAAGGCCCTATTTCAAGAATTCTGTGACGTGTTTGCCTGATCATATGAGGAAATGCCAGGAATTGATCCTGTGATTGTTGTTCATGAAATCAAGACTTACCCGAATGCTAAACCCGTCCGGCAACGTTTGCATCAGATTCACCCAAGAAAAGTTGTTTCAATTAAAGCAGAAGTTGAAAAATTAACGGATTGGGTATCGAATATTGTTCCAGTTAACAAAAAGCAAGGAACAATAAGAATATGCATCGATTATAGGGACATTAATCAAGCCTGTCCAAAGGACAATCACCCAAATCCCTATATCAATCAAACCATTGATGATTGTGCCGACAGCGAAATATTCTCCTTCATGGATGGTTTTTCTAGATACAATCAAATCAATATTCTACCTGTCGTTCAACCAAAAATGGCTTTCATTTGTCCATGAGGGACATTTGCTTATTACAAGTTACCTTTTGGGCTCAAGAATGCTGGAGCAACTTTTCAAAGGGCCATGTCTTATGCGTTTCATGACATTAAGAACATTGTGCAACCCTATCTCGATGATTTTCCCGCTCATTCATTACATCGAGGTGATCACCTTGTCCATTTACGAGCAATCTCTATGATGTGTAGGCATTATCAGATTCAGTTGAACCCACACAAATGTGTCTTCTATATAGAAATGGGTCGATTGCTGGGGTTTGTAGTTTCGAAAGTCAGCATTCACGTCGATCCCTTGAAGGTTGAAGCTATTGTCAAATTGCCTCCTCCTTCGAGTCTTCGCCAACTCCAAAGTTTGCAAGGGAAAGCAAACTTTTTACGTCGATTCATGCCTAGCTACACCAAGGTTACAAAGGGTTTTACCCGGTTGTTGAAACAGAATACTCCATTCTATTGGGATGAGATAGCTCAGAAATCTTTTGATGCACTCAAATACGCGTTGACCCATGCACCGTTATTGCATCCTCCCAACTACAACCCGGATTACTTCTTGTATTTCACCGACTCTCATTCCACCATTGGAATGGTTTTAGTTCAGGAAGATGAATTCAGAACTGAACATGTGATATATTACCTTAGTCGAACTTTACATCCAACTGAGCTAAAATACTCACATGTGGAGAAATTGGCATTGGCAGTTGTTCAAGCTGTCCAACGTTTTCGTCACTACATTTTACTACGTAAAACTACAGTAGTTTCGGATTGCAACCCTATGATCTACATTTTGACCAAGCAATTGCTAGGGGGCAAGTACTCTAAATGGATTATTATCCTGTAGGAGTTTGATTTGGAATTTGAAAAATATAAGTCTAAGAAATCTTTAGTTTTTGCGGAATTAATGTGTGATTTCCTGCATGCTAACACGGAAACTGTGGCGGAGGAGCCCATTGCGGACGAATCCTTGTTTCTAATCAGCACTTTAGATCCATGGTATCGGGATATCATTGTTTATCTCCAGACCCAATCCTTTCGGCCAGAAATTTCAAGGTCAGAACGTCGAAAATACGATTCCAGTCCCAACAATTCAGGATTATTGGAGATACTCTTTATCGCCATGGGGCGGACTCTGTTTTTCGACGTTGCTTAACACACAAGGAAGCTGAAAGGGTTCTAAATGACTGTCACTCTGGAGCGTGTGGCGGTCATATGTCTGGGTATGCCACAGCCCAAAAGATATTGTGCGCTGGCTACTTCTGGTTGTCTTTGTTTAAATATTGTATTACTGCGGCCTAGAAATGCCACAACTGCCAAATTTTTGATCAAAAGATGTGTGCTCCACCTGCTCCTCTCCACCCTATAATTGCCGTTGGTCCTTTTGCCAAATGGGGTATCAATTTTATTACATGTAACCCTCACTCGACCGGGGGCATGCGTATATCATCCTTGCGGTAGATTATTTTACCAAGTGGGTCGAGGCGATGCCTACATTTGAGGTAAATAGCAAGACAGCTGCAATTTTCATGTTCAATCATATAATTGCTAGGTTTGGTGTCCCACAAGCGATAATCACTGATCATGGGCGCCATTTTCGAAACGTTATGATGACCGAACTTACAGGCCAGCTTGGGTTGCGTCACGATAGTTCAACTCCTTATTATCCACAAGCTAATGGTCTAGTGGAATCCATCAACAAAATCTTAGTCATCATGATCCGCCAAATCATTGGGATTCATCGGTTGAATTGGCATAACATGCTATTTTCAGTGCTTTGGGCATACTGAACTTTAGTAAAAACATCAACAGGGTTCACTCCTTTCCAACTAGTTTATGGTCTGGAAGCTTTGTTACCCATTGAATGAGAAATCCCGTCACTGCAAATGGCCATCGAGTTACTTCCAGCCACTTCCGAAGAGGAAAAGCATTTGTTATACTTGGCTCAATTAGATGAGAATTGACGTGATGTTGCATTGGCGAACGAGACTCACGCAAAACGTATGAAAGCTCAGTATGATCGAAATGTGACCCCTCAAAATTTTTCGGAAGGAGATCTAGTCTTAGTTTACGATCAAGCTAATGATAAATTAGGTGCTAGAAAATTCGTCCTATGTGGCATGGTCCCTATGTTGTCAAGCGAAAGCTAGCAAAAGGGGCCTATGAATTGGTAGAATTTGACGGGGACTCTTTGGGTAAACCCAGAAATGGTCTTTACCTGAAGAGGTATTATGCTTAAAGAATGGGTATGGAGATTTTTACTTAGGATAGTTTTTCTTTCTAGGTGGTGTGTTTTAGTTTAAACAATGTGCTTAGCTTAGAGAGTGTTTTTTTCGTCATTATTCCTACTTATCTTGGTTTTACTCTTGATATTGCAGATGTTGATGCCTCTCCAAACATATATTGGTTTCGCTGATGGTGCTTGTCGTAATAACGGAACATTTCTTCCGCAGCTTGGGTTATCTATTTGCCCTCTAATGAGTTAGTATCTATACATGGGGTAAGCCTCGGTCAAACAATGAAGAACATTGCCGAATATAGTGCAGTGATTGAGTTATTATCTGAATCTATTTCATTTGGGATTCAGAGTTTGATAGTGAGGTTAGATTCTGAAATCGTTGTATTACAAATTAATAGATTGTATGCCATTAGAAATCCAGTGTTATTAAGATTATTTTTGAGAGTGCGTCTCTTGGAACGTGAATTTGATTATATTGAGTATCAGCATATTCCAATATCTTTGAATACATTAGCAGATGCAATTGCTTCTCGAATGTTAAGTAGACATTTGCAATAATCATACGTGTAAATTTAAAACCATTCCATAACATGATTTACAAGATAAGCCGGTAATAGTGATATATATATATATATATATATATATATATATATATATATATATATATATATATATATATATATATATATATATATATATATATATATATATATATATGAGTGTGTCAAAAAACACATCGTCCTCGATCATAGGTTGAAAAACACCTTATGATCGGCAAAAATGATAAGTACAAAAAATCAAAATGTCATATGTGCCCACAATAGGTGATCATCCTATCACTGGTGATGATCTTGATAAGAAACCACTGCACGGGCCACCTTGAAAAGAAACCTCCTGAAAGGTCCTGGGACCCCAATCACATAGCGCTGAAGCTGACGAGGAATGTCGTCTATAGTGGTCTCCGAATATCTCCTGTCAAGCGCTTGAGATGACCCTCCAACTCAGCCAAAACCTCTACTCATTCGTCCTGTGGGGCTGGCGCGGCTGCAACTGGTTGTTTCCTCTCGTAAGGTCGGAGAGCAGCTGGTCGATGTGGACCCATATCCGCATTTGAAAATTTTGCTATCAGTTTTGGGACGATGGAAAAATAATAAAAAAATTTAAATAGGAAAAATGTTGAAAATGATTTTACCTGAGTCATCCCACTACTCTCCTGGTGGAAGAGCCATGTCTGGGTCACCACGAAAATCTACCCCAGCGTAAGGGAAGTCCTGAATAGAAAAAACTTGGTTTTTCAACCGTTGGAAATACTCAGGTTTGAATCGAGCAACCTTTGTCCTCTCGTCCAGATGACGGGCCATAACTGCGACCCATCGCATTAGTTTGGGCTCTCGAGGAAGCCTAACTCCAACAGTAAGGTGCTGCGGGATCAACATGGGAACCCTCTCCAGACCAAATCTCATAACCAAAGCCCCATAACCAAAGTTCTATAGTTGTCCATTCTTGGCTCTGGTTAGTTGGCCTTTCACATTGGCCAACACAACATTGCACCAGTTGAAGATGGTGCCTCGAAAGAAGTCAACTTCCATACGCATTTGGGATCCGGTGGCAACATGTAATGCGGCACTCCCACAACGTATGGTGACAGTAAACGCAATCACCATGAGTTCAGGAAGGGATACGGTTTTTATGTCTATACCTTTGTCTCTAGCCTGGCTGTTGCAGAACTCTAGCCGGAGGCTATCGACAGACAGGCCACCTGGCCTAGCCCCGAATAGAGTCAAGTCTTCGCCTCTCTTAGGCAAACCACTCAAGAAATATATGTCTGCCAGCTCGATTTCGAACTGGTGGCCACCAACGAAGAAGCACTGGTCTTGTATGCTCCATCTGTCAACCAGCCACTGTAAGAAATCCACCTGGACCCTCATGCCAGGTATGGCCCGGAATTTGTACAAGCCACATGCCTTCAAAGCATCAAGCGAAGGTTGATGATTCCATGCGGCAGCATCCACATCCTCATGCTCTTGTTCACGCTAATCTAGCATGATGTACTCTCTGCATCAAGTAAAAAGATAAATTAGAATGCTAGAAATTATTTTGTTTGGGCCAATTTTGAGAAATTTTGGGTTAAAAACCCTTGCGACGGGGACCGCACCCTCCGGGTTAGACACAGTGCGTGGGTTTGCACCTTTCCTACATGGAAGGTGTAGACCCCTGACTTTTTCCCCATTGAGAAAAAGTCGGGGTCTGCGGGCTAGTAGTGGTACACCTGTGGGCCCCCGCGCGGGTTTTAAGCCTAGAAACCCTCGAAAATACGGAATGAAAGCCTAAAACAAGAAATGAAACGGTTAAAATTGAAGATTAGGATGATGTGGATTACCTGGAGAAGACGACATTCGATTCCGAAAGTCAGATTTTCCGCAATCTTCACGGGAAGTTTTCTGAACAAAAGCACTATTTTCTCACCCAAAACTCAAACGGTAAAAATGAATTGACGAAAGCCCTTTTTATAAGTTTTTTGAGTAAATAAATTGCAAATTTGTTTATGTTTCACTTTGGAGAGGTATTTTTGCAACATTTTTATCCATTTCAAACAGGTATGAGTAATGTTTGCGTTTTTGTTCATGATAACAGATTATTCGGGCGAAATCTATCATTTTCGACGAAAAAATGTTTAGAGTCACCTTTAAGCTCTTTTCTGACTCCTGAAACATGAAAATATTGCCGAGTTTTTCTTTTAAACTCGTTAAAATGGAACTAAAAGATGGTCCACTTACAACTCTTTTCTGACCGTAAAAACATGAAAAGATTGCCGGATTTTTGTCGTTTCAAATTCGATATTGGTTATAAAACAACGTGTCATTGATCGTTTTTTTACTTTTTCAGATCAAGGGAACTAATTACGAAAAGTACTCCTTGGTCGTAAAGATCAAGCAGTTCTCTCAAGTATTATTTTATAGTTTTTCGGGCTTGGGAGACACAAAGTTACGAAAAAGGTCAACCCTAGAGTCTTCTTCAGTTTTTTCGGACTCTCTAAAATTGAAAAACGCAGAGTTTCTCCTATACTGGACTCGTTAAAATTTCACAGTAAAAGACCTATTCAATTACAAACAGGAACGGACCACTCCTTCTTAGGGTTCGAATTTAAACTAAGTTGGACTCATCCAAAGGATGAGCTTATAATCAATCAAATGTTTTCCTCCTCAAGCTTGTCAAAAATAAAGAGGTACTTGCCAAAAATGGTGGGGGAAAAGAGAGAAAAATGAGTCTGTTTGTCATACTTTGTAACCACTCTTGAACACGACACTATTATTCACCTGGGTTGGGAAATCCTTTGCCTAATAGTTGATCAAACCACATTGAAAGTCTTAAGCCGGTTTCTGGGTATTAACTTTGGGTCAATTGTCACCAAGCCATCTGTTGTGTCGTTATGTGTTCAAGAGGTCACTGCCAATAAGCCATTCATCTGCAAAATATCTGTCATCCATCTTGACCATCCCTGAGTCAGTCCTTGCAACTAAATTTCTTCAACTTGATCTATGATTTTGTGTTGTGGGCTTTCTTGCGATGGATTTCTTTCTATCGACTTCAGCTCATTATCTAGAAAGATGATCTAGAAATCGTCAGTACCTTGGTATCTACATGCATTAATGGCAGGTTTTTCGCCTTCGATGACAGGTTGCATCATTGACCTTCGATCAAAGGATTCCGTGACATGTTCGACAGCAACACATTTATTCACATCTCATGGATTGTACTGGGTACTTTGAGAACCATTGACATCACTGGTGGTTTCTCTCACACTTGTTAACAGTTTACATCATTGACTGGTAATCAAGTGGTTTCTACCATGTTCCACTTCAACACATTCATTCGTATGGATAGAATCGTACTATTTCGGGAAGTAGAAATGAATACCCTGGATCTAGTTCCCACAATCTAGGCTGCGAGGAATTTTGCATTCATTATATAATGGACTATTCATAAACAGATGGTTGCATCCATACTGTGTCCACATGACTCTATACTTGTGATGTATTACAAGATCATTCCTAACCAGAGCGGTAGTTAGTTTTCTAAGTCTGTTTTGATCTGAGTATGGGAATGCCTACCTCAGCGATGATATGATCTCATATATATATCTTGCATTGAAAGTTTTTACAGGTTCCAACCGGGCTTTCCACAAGATGATCCTCGAAATGATAAATTACTTCACTTTTCCTAGATGATAAATGAAATCCTCATCTACTAAAGACTTCGCACTTTAGGGGGAAATCTGTTACACAAAAATATCGTCACCATGATTATTTGCAGTCAGTATGGGTCTATCATCACTTGTACTATCCTCCTAAGCAAGTCTTAGACCTCAGCTCTTCAAGTCAAGCTTTGAAAATGAGAGAAAGACATTGAAAATCAATGAAACTCTGGTTCCACACTTTCTCTCACTGTTACCTGTGGTCCCACACCTTCTGTTTACAAAAACTATGGACCTTCCCGCTCTGTCCCTAAAGGTGTGGATGCAGACCCCTTTGAAAGTCAAAAAGGCGCAAGTTTATTCTGAAAAACTCACTTTGGGTTAATTCTAGATGATTCTAGAAGGAATTTTGACGTGGATTTGCCGCTCTTAGGTGGTTCATGCATCCCAAAAGAGAAGGAGCCAATCCCTTGATGAGAGGAGCTATCCCTTTGAATGAGGGCTTTATCCCTTTGAAAGAGTACCTAGTAACTTCCCTCCATTGCACTATAAATTCAGGCATTGGGATGGTTGCTCGGGAGGTTAGAAACTGAACATTTTTTAGGGTAAATGCTGGTGAAATTAAGACTTCCTAGTTGAGCTTAAGAGGAGAGATCACATACCTTTTTGGCTTCATTGGGAAGAGAGTGAAACTTGTCAAAGTAGAGGAGACTTCTTGCTGGACCCTGGGAGGAGCTTGTACAGCGTCAAGGCACAGGTTGTAAAGTTCTTCTTCTTTTGAATTAATACAATCAAACTCATTTTTCTCAACAAATGGTCTCATGTTATTTGTTTCATGAAGTCCTTGACTTTCATGTTAAATATGTTTTATGATATTTGCTTTTCAGCTGCTATTTAATTTGTTTGCTTGTTTGTGTTTGTAGATTCGTGACAAGGGAGCTCATTTGGATTGAAGGAGCGAGGGCATCCACAAACTTGCGTTGGACCTAAGGTAGGCCTAAAACACTTGTTTGCCTTTGTTTACAAAAGCATATTTAGAGAAAGATAGTGTGTGATTGGTTTGCTTGTCATTAGGTCTTCTTTAGATCCTAGGAACGTCTATCTTGTCTGCAAGATCGACTTATTCCGTGTGACATGACTAATGAACAGGTCGCAAATATTCTTATGAAGCCCCTGGGGAAGGTCAATTTCTTAACCTTCCATGAACGAATTGGTGTCATGGAGAGACTCTCTTATGAGGGCCCCGTATGAGATGGATATTAAGCTTTGGGAGCTCTGAGGGGCTTGGGGTACTTCTTGGAGCAATGAGTGACCATACGGTGAGTGGTTCACCTTCTCCTAGCGGTGCGTTGTGTACAAGGTGAGTGTTTCACCTTCCCTTGTGATACCCATGTTTATATATTCATAGGATGAGTGGTTCACCTTCTCCTATGGCATATGAGCAGAATGAGTGGTTCACCTTTTCCTAGCAGTACATCCTACCCATGTAGTCCGGGACTCATGGGAAATACCTCTCATCTGACCAATGAATAGGGAAATGAGGATGGGGACCATAGCATTACCGATCGATGCATCGTGTACTACTGTACTCCCTATGCTAGGATGTTTGATATTGATTTGGGATTAATGGATACTGATTTCAGGTCAGTGGAGAGTGGTATGATACACTCTCGATTATTGGACACTGATTTCAGGTCAGTGGAGAATGGTAAGACACATTCTCAATCATTTCTTCCATTATCTCTTCATGGTTCAGCAGAGCAGAGAAGAGCATAGTAGGGTATAATAGAGATGTCAAAGATGGTACAAGCTGACAAATGGTTTGGCAGGTGGAGTACTCCCTAGTTGAGAGGGAGTGTTAAATTTCACAACTAAGGCCAAAATCCACCATTGACAACTCATATGATGCGGAAGATTTTTTTATTGGATTCCTCTTTCTGAGAGGTATAGGATTGATCTAAAGATCATTCCATTTTGACATGTACAAATGGAATTATGAATTTATTTCTATTCTGGCCAAATTGTCAAGGTCGGCCAACAAACATATGTTGTCTCAGAAGCCCAAAAGACATGGCTTTTCATCCTCAACATTGCATATAAATAGAAGGTGAATCTACCTCATTTGGACATCATTTATTCTTGCACATCTCTCTCTCTCATCATTTGATTGGGTCGTACAACTTCAAGGCAACCTTCTTCACCTCCACATGTGCGAAGTTTGACTTCGATTTTTGTTTTGGGCATTGACCAAATTGCATGAAGGTTTGACCAGCGTTGACAGAGTCTGACTGTGTTTTTCTTGCAAAATATTCTATTTGGCCAAGCCAAATTTTTGGGCACAAAAATAGAGGCATTTAGATTTATTTGACCATCATTGATTGCTGCAAGTTTAACAATAGGTTTGACTCTGCATTGACCAAGTTTGATTGATATTTTAGAGACTGTTTTGGGCTGATTCGAACTATCCTTGGAGGCTGAGTTGACTAGTTTTGACTGAGTTGATTTGGAGGATATATTCTACCACATTGACCAGCATTAACTTTCTGGTTAGGGAATCATGTTGACTGTTATTTGGTTGGACAGATTTTGACTGTGATTGGGGAAATAAATGTATATTGTACTCTCTCTCTCTGTTGAAATTTTAAAGAATAATAAGAAGATTTGATCAAAGGGTTTCCCGCACATTGTGTCCTCTTGTCTTGGCTTGTCTTCTGGTTATTTTTTATGTTCTATCTACATTTTACTATTATGTTAATGAGATTGCTAATCTAGAAATTGATATTTGGCTAATAAAATTGAAGTAAAATTGCTCTTAAGCATAGAACATACCATTTTTATCTAAAATTAACATAAATCCATACACATATGCATGCTCACTAGGATGAAATGTTTATCTTTCCCACTCACGTTCACATTATCATTACCTGAATTCATGTGAAGAATATGAGAGGGATCATGAGGCTTAATTTGAGGCTTCCCCGAGTCTTCAGCCTACGCAACCAACAAATAACATGAATGATGAATAATTCATCCAGGGGAATATTGGAAAAAAAAATAGAATAAATAGTTAAATGATGAAACATGTTACATTTGAAATGGTTTAGAATTGAAATCACAAGTGTCTCTTCCAACATAGAGAAACAATGATCCAAGTCATATTTTCAAACACTGCCAATTAATCCAAGACAAATCACCAAAGCCACATGCCTTAGGGCACTTACTTCAACCCACATATAGGGAATGGAATGAAAACAAAATGAAAGAAAAATATATTTTCAGCTTCTACGTCTCTAAAATAGTCATTACTCACAAGATATAATTCAATTAACTATGTTGAATAAGCAACATGTCTTACTATGAAAGTTCCTTGAATGGCAGGTTTGGAAGTAGTTGCTAGTGCTTGCAATGTCTTTTTATGTTGTACATTTGAATTCTTAAGTGTGTTTGTGTCAGATGTTATTGTTTTCCCAGATGTGGTAACAATGCTTTACTAGGACCTTAGGGAGGATTTGTCTACTAACATTGATCATACTTTTGTGCATCCTATGCTTGCATAATGAGGTGCATAAGCGTAGTTGGGTTTACAACTATATGTATCAATATATAAGGTATTATATTTGAGTTCAGAGTGATTGATCTATTTGTCTGTGAACCTATATCAGTTATCTAGGTCTCTTTTCTTTCTCCACTCTCTTCCTCACATACAAATGGAATCCTTATATTTAAATTAATATCTATACATTTTAGCCTATTTTGAAGGACTACAAGTTTGTTTGTGGGAAGTAGAATGGCCTACCAAGTATTGAGAGTAGATAATTGTTTAGAGGGAGCCTCTAACAACGTCTCTTTGAAAGGGAGGATCGTGATATTATTGGTGGGTAATGGGGTGGGATATTTGATCAAAAAGGAAATTCCACCACCACAATATCCCCCAATAGTTGGCCCAACAAAATAAGAATTCCATCAAGGCCAATTTGATACAAATTTGATCAAATTAAATTTTGATAAATATATATTTTTAATTTTATCATGGAAAAAGTTTTGGATTCACCTAAAAATCTGAACTTATTATGTGTATTGTAGATATGGATTTCAAAATCAGAATATGATGAGTCTAGCCCCTCAATTGTTCATAGGAAGTGCTTCTATAATATTAGACATTTGGTACTTCTATCTACGAGGAGAACTGGATGCATATGTCTTGGTAGTTCTAAGTTCGATGGAGGACTAGTGTTGCAAAGAGAGGATTTCTATGTTTATTTGTGCACTAACTTTCTTGAGTTGTTTTTGGGTCTTCGGTTGTTCATTATGTTGGATTCATGAAATAATTTGAGCTTGTGCTAAAGGATTTCATTGGAATCCTTACATTAGCCAAATTCAAGTTGTGCTAGTATTTTCCACCCTATTGTGTTTGATTCATTATATTTTCTTACATATATTCATACAGATTAGGAAATATTTACCATGTGTGAAATGTCTCTCTATGATTGTGATCATTGTAAGAGGATGAGCTATTACCATGTTGTTGAAAACATGTTGCCTGCTTTATTTTGAATTTCCTTGCAGGCTCGTAGCTTTGAGCATAGTATTTAATTATGACATCCAAATATTCTTAAAAGTGACTTCTAAAACTCTATTTAATCAAATATTCATCCCAACTAAATGGGTGCATAGTCATTATCTCGAATTCATTTCTTATCACTTTGAAAGATTGGCACAAAAAAATTAATGAACGGATGGGTCATTTTAAATGTGTCTTAAGAGAAGAAGCAATGGATTCAATATTCATCAGGTAAAATCAAAATAAACTAGATCTTATGAATCGTTGAAAAGCTAGACACACCTATACTAAATCTAACAAACTGCCTTGTGATAGAGATCAATGATAAGTAAATTGTTCCACTATAATTGCTATTTCATTTGGTAGCCCACTGAAATTAATGTGAATAGCATCAGGATTACCAATAGATCTGCCCACATCAAGTGTTCTTCTAAGGATCTGCCCAAAGATAGAATATAGTCAGAGATTGATGCATTGCAAGAGAACATTTTGGTGTACAAGATGAAGTTGAACATAGCCAGTCTCTTTAATTTCAAGAGATGTACATGTATCAATGGATTAATAACTTACTAAAACATTGGTTGTGTACCAGTCACCTATAAGTAGAGTGATATCACCATTAGGCAGGGGGAATGGAATAGGGATCATGGCCCTGTTAGCTACATTTAGTCCTCCAAAGCCCCCTGCAGCTTTTTGTAGATACAATGATGGAAAGTAATAGTAGCTACCTATCTGGTCCTTCACTTGGAACTTGTACATAAAGTTATTTCCTGGTGATATAGGGAAGTTTGTGCCAGGTACTCCATCTTGCTACGAATTTCTCCAGTATCCAGTGGTCTGTGATATTCTATAATAGTTGGGGCCTCACTAGGAATGTGCATTCATTGTTTGATGTGTTCTAGACAAACAATGTATTTTGCAAGTGTACATTGGTTTTGTATACTTTTAACAAACCATCTGTTCAATGATAGACCATAAGAGAAGGCCATCCCAATGAAACCTTCACTAGTTCAAATTGTTAGGAATGGTCATGTTATACATAAAAACATTCAGTAATAGCAGAAAACACCCACAATTGACATTTAGTTTCATTGTTCATACCAGGATTGAAGCTTTCCTGTGGGAGTAGAACCATAGAAAGAGCAGAGGAGCAAAGAAAAAGTGCATTTAACACCTCTAGACGTTGAATAAACCATTCAATGGCTCAAAAACTGTGGAAAAAGGGGCTCAATTTTTTGCCAATAAGGCCTAAGTTCTTCTTCAAGAATTGATCCTCAGTGATGAAAGCCCTAATGGTCATTGTTCCTACTATGGACTCGACAAATTTATTTGCAGTGGGTTATTTTCTTTTACCATTTATTTTCAAGAGTTCTTTAGCAGAAGCAAAATAGTCTTCTCAAATACCACGGCCTTGTCTCCTGAATTGTGCATCGTTGGCATGTCAGCGCCCTCATTCTTCCCACCTCTCTCCATATGGGTAGTGGCTTGAATCTTCCTTAACTATGACCAAGGGCTGGACCTGTTTTGGGTCGCAGGTTTGATTTTCACTATCACCACCATGGTCCCGCTGAGGTGGGAGGAGTGACCTGAAGTCCGCTATTGGCAAGACCCGATGTATGCCATATGCTTTGAAGGGATTTTGAATGAGACTGAGACTGAAATTTGAACCATGTTATCACAACGATTTTTGTGATTCCAATCCGTAGTAAGACATAATGATTTGCAAAGGATATGCAAATTATTCCTCGAGATATTTAGTGTTCATGGGACTCCATCTTACATTCTTTTTGTTACAGTACTTTATGTTGTATCCTCCATCAAATTTTTGAATATAATTGCTACTTCATACCACACAAATTAGGGCACAAGTTTTTAAAGCTATCAAACTGTCATCTGATGGGACTCTCTTTGTGTTGGCTTTGACAAATAATGTTCACCGTTTTGATTTGTTCTATTTCAAATATGTGTATTTTACTTTTGAGTACCTCTAAAATACATCTGTATGCACAAGATATAATTTTTCTCTCCTCTTATCTTTCCAAACTCTGGGGAATCTAAATATCTTCTATTTTCCATAAACACAATTCTCACAGAATTCCAAATCAACATGCTTCAAACCTGCCAACACATTTCTTGAGTGAATAATATTCATCCCCTTCTCAATCATGTACCTGAGCCTATGATGCCACAATGTTGTATCTACTTCTGTGGACGTTAAAGCATTAACATAATTAAAAATACCATTGCATAAATATAATGTACCAACCTTTTCTCCTTTTGCATAAAAACATCTGTACCTCTCAAATACAATGGTACCTCTCAAATACATCTATATGCACAAGCTCTAATTTTTCGCTCTTCTTTACTTTCCCAACTCTAGGGAATTTGAATCTCTTATATTTTCCATAAACACAATTATCACAGAATTCCAAATCAACATGCTTCAAACCTGCCAACAAATTTTTTGAGTGAAGAATATTCATCCCCTTCTCAGTCATGTGCCTGAGCCTATGATGCCACAATGTTGTATCTACTTTTGTAGAGGTTAAAGCATTAACATAATTAGAAATACCATTGCATAAATACAATGTACGAACCTTTTCTCCTTTTTCTATTTGTTATAGACATATTTGGACACCACAACCCCAATCAAATATGTCGATAAACCAAGGGCTCTCAAACCCCCAAAAGTGTTGTTTTAAACCCTAAAGGATCAAGGTCAACTGATTACATTTTTTCCTAGAAGTTCTCCCTAAAAAACTACTCAAAATTAGTCAAAACTGGACCATACAGACTACTCCATGCTGAGGGTGCGATGCAACTCACCTGTTACACACAAAGGGTGTGATGCATAGTAAAAAGCCCTTCTGTAGGGTGCGATGAGGGAGAGCAAGCAAATGGAAAAGGTAGTTTGCTAGATGAAAACTCAAAGAACATTCTAGAAACTACTCATATGACACTTGCCTCTATGAATTCGCCCAGGGATGAGTAAGAGATCATGAAATCTCCAAGTGGAACCAAGAATTATCAGTGAAATAACACTAATAAAAAACCCAAAAGCTGACTCACCCCCTGCAAATATCTATATATGAATCCCTCATCCTAGAGATCAAGAGGCTATAATTTTGTAATTTGTAAGGAAGTGATGTTGGTTTCTCTTTGAGGCATTGTATTGTTGGGTGATCTTGCTTTTCATGAGGTGAAGAGGGCTTCCATGCTGGGAGGATGATGCTAGATCAGACAGCTGGGTTGTAATCCTTTCTTCTACTTCTACTATCAATAAAGCTATTTGAGCTTTCCTCCATATACTTGTGTACTTGTAAATATTGTATTTGTGAATGCAATTGTACGGTTAATGTACTTCTGATTCTACATTGTTTATGGTATTATAGATCTCTATGCTTTGATGGTATTTTGTTGCTTTGCCTCTACATGTGTTCTGTGAATCGGGACAAGTGAGAAAGGAGTGGCGAACTCTATCAAAGGAGAGAGGAAACAAGCAAGGAGCCAAGCGAAAGACTGAGGTTGGTGCTTTCTACTTCTCCCTTATCTATTATTCATAAAGGAAAACACAAGTTGCTTTGAATTGTTTGTTTCTAAGATAGCTACCCGTCTTAGTGGGACTAGTAGATCAAATAGCGACACTAGTTTTCGCAGAAACAAAATGGCGACTCCATTGGGGAACGAATAGTTTGTTTGTTTGTTATTGTTGTTTGTTTAATAAACTATAGACGGAGCCTGAAGTTAAGCCAACTAGCCTTCGAACTGCACTTGTTATGCGAGTGCAAGGTAGATCAACGCTGCTTCAGTCAATCTTTGGGTTGGTTTATGCACTGAACATCTGACTTGCAAACATCCTAAGTGCCCTAGTGGTAGCTCAATAACCTCATTAGATCATACCCCTATACTTTGTGTTTACTGTCCATCATAACCCTAGCCTAAATCACTGAACTTAGCTACAAATTGTGAGTAAAAACCAAGCTCAGTCTCATCCTTGGACCATCGCACTATCTCTCATTGGCAGTCTGGATGCATTGCACCTCCTGTGTGCTACAGGTGAGATGCATCCCTGTTTCCCTTAAGGACATGTGCGATGATTGAATGAGACAGTTTCCCTCTCTGGATTTTGGTTTTTTCTTCATTGTTTCAGCTTTATCTAGTAGTTTCGCTGCCTATGATCAATATATCATTGTTGAAGCCTTCTTCTTTTACATTATTTAGCCTCCATTTATAAGGAATTGTAAATGTTTTTTTAATGTATTTTTTGTCATTTACAGTCCTCCTTTGCAAAAAGTAGCTTAATTGAACTATCGTCTTTTGATTCGAAAGTGTCGTAACTATCGTTTTCAGTCAAGAAAAAGAGCGTCGTAAAGTCTTCCTCTTTTAGATATTAGATTTCACTTTTTCCATTGTATTTGATTTGAATTCTCAATTATTTGAAGTTTCAAAAGAAGTTTTCCATTCGAAATTGAAAGTGTCATCTTACTCTTCCTTTCGTATTTTGAAAAGAAATTGTTGAATTCTCGCTTTGAAGAAAAGTAGTTTCAGATCTTTACTTAGTTTTCTTTTTTGCATTCTCACATTAAGGAAACGGAAAAACAAATACATGCATGTGCATTTTCATTTAGACTGCATGTGGAAATTGATTTAGGAAAAGTGCATTTAGTGTGTGCTCTCTGCTCTCTGTTGAAAGAATTGTACTCTTCTTTCCTTAGTAGCTAGGATTTTCATTGCTAAAAGAAAACAAATGACTTTTTATCATTTTAGATTACATATTTAGGAATTTTACATCTACATCATGCGGTGAACCTTGAAAGGAAAACTTCTTAAGAAAGATCAACTATAAAATAGACCTCAATGAACATAAAAACGCTTTGGAACCTAACGCAGAACATCTAGAAGTCTAGGCTAGAGACGTATTTCGGTGTCGTAAAGCCTGGTAACTATTGTTTTCATCATAGGTTGGGTGATTCCTCCTCTTTGATATGACAAGTACCAGTACGGACTTGTGCTCCCACGTATTGTCGACTATATATTGGGAGACCACAATAGGCTGATATCCTTTATCCTTGGGAAGCTGTGTCTGCCGCCCTATTGATCGCAATGCACTAAACATAGCATTCATGAAGATTGACTGTCATACATAAAGTCCTCGGTAATTTCTCTTTAATTTACCACTAAGGTTTATATTGTACTTTTGTGATAGGTTTGGTAATCCCTCTGTCTAGATTTCTAGAGTAGTCACATTCGTTCCTTTTCGACTCCTTAAAAGAAAAGGTCCATCTGAGCACTTGTCACTTCAGGCTCACTAAAAATCGAAGGCAACTAGAGTCACCTTTAGCTTTTTCTTGACTCTTAAAAATTGAAAAAGCAAGTTGTGTCAAAGCGTCATAAAATTCATTTAATTCAGAATAGCATCATTGTTCCCTCGTTGATCTTAGCTTGAGATAATGGAGTCCACAAATCAAGGATTTCCCCTTAGGGGAAATCCTAGTCCTTTCTCTTCTTAGGGAGATATTGGTGCTCCATACATAGCTACACTGTCCCTTCCAGGACTCATAATTGGCCTGTTGGTTTGGCTAGTCTCGACCTCTGTTGTTAAAAACACCGTAATTCCTTAGCAATCAAATCAGCAACCAGATGATACTGGAGTTGCTCCCCCACCTTCTACTTCGATTTTTCTCCCTCTCATATTTCCTCTTCGCTTGGTGAAACTAGTGATACTAAAAACCGAGTAGCTAAGAAGAAGAAGAAAGGGAAGGAGAAGAAGAAGAAGAAGCCAGTCGTGCAAGGGGGCAACCATGCATCGTTCGACGAAAATCCACACACTGCACCTTCCAAACCCAAATCTCCATGTGTCATTTGCAAAGGAAACCACTATCATCGAGATTGTCCTTGAATCTCGCGGATCTTGAGAGACTAGTCTCCCCGCTTGCACAGTCCGGTGTCTTCAACCTCTGTCGATCATGTTGAGAGTACACCATCAACTAGTGAAAATGAAGTCAATGGAAAAAAAGGAAGATCTAAATTTCCTTGTAGATTGTGTGAAGGCGATCATGCCCTCCACCATTGTCCTTTTCTGGATGAAGCCAAAAGTGTCTTGGATAACCATCCTGCTTCACCACAAAAAATTCCACCTAGATACAAGAAACTCATGCCAACTCCATCACTAGTTGAAAATCTGACTGACGTACCTCTATTATCGGTCGAAACATCTATCATTGAAGATAAACCCTCTGAGTCCACACCAAAACAAAGTCAACAAGTCGAGATGGCAATCGACCCATTCTTGCCTTCAAAAGGTCTACCTTCCGATGATACAGTCTCCAAAGAGAATGAGAATGACACTGTTCAAATTCTTTTTGTTAACATAGAGTCTGATGAACATGGGGGCAATCTACCCATTCCTTTACCACAGGAGGGAAGTTCCCCATTTCAAGAGATTCATCTGGTCGTTTATTCAGTCCCTCCTCCAAGCAATCTAGTTGTTTCCTTTGATTGGAATCTACTAGCGAGACCCCACCTTCCATCTAATGTACCATTCCGAATCATAGTACAAGCTTATAGAATGATTATGGCTGGAACTATCATAGATGAAGGGGATTTTGTGAGTATCCTTTCCTCAACTGCTTGGAAAGTGCTTGGTTCGCCATTGCTTATACCTGAGATCCGAAATTTGTCAGGCTTCAATAAAGGAACCAATCGACCGTTAGGGATCCTTTCAAATTTTCCTATAACTTTGAGAAGGAAAACCATTCATTTGAACGTGATGGTAGTCCAAGGGCCACTAGATTACAATCTACTCCTTGGGCGTGACTACATTTACAACATGGGAGCTATTGTTTCCTCACTCTTTTGGGTGATGTGTTTCCCGTATGAAGGCATAATGGTACAACTTGTTGACCAGCTTTCATTCCCTGGTTCAAACACAGCTACTAGTCAAACACCATCCCTAAATGGTCTCTTTGCACAAGGAATGTCTCATCAACCCCCAGTTCATCCACCTAATGACCACGAGTGATTCGGTGAATGTAACAAAACCCAGGGGGCATGCACCCTGGTCTGCTTCAGCAGGCAAACCCAGATGAAAAGATAGATTTCCTCGTAGGATATATGACCAGTCTGACACACCCGTCCGTTTAGGATATGGGATCAGTCTGGAACAAGATCTCCTCGTTGTAGGTTATATGATTGGTTTAAAATGCCATTTCCATATAGGATATGGGATCAGTCTGAAATAGGATCTCCTCGAAGGTTATGTGAAAGGTCCAAAACACCATTTCCTTGTAGGTTATGTGATTGGAAGTGCCAACCCACACCATTCACCTTTGTCTATTTCGATGGATAAAGCCAAGGAAGTGTTTTGTCTGCTCTGCGGATGAAACAATCTTCCTTAAATGCAAGGAATTCCATATGGTAACTTGGAAACTCTATTTTTCTTTATACCTGGGGGCATGCAAACCTTTTTTACGCAAGTGAAAAGTGACCAGCGTAACAATAACCCCATAGTATTTTACTAACTCCAACTGCTTAGGTTAGGTGATTGGTCTAATACACCATTTGCCTTTGTCGGCTGCCCCGACAAAGCAAAGGAAATGTTTTTCTAAACTATCCTACCTAACCTCAGTAGATCATTAACTCTTAGTTCTATAGTTGGTCGTTTCTAGCTTGCATACAAAAGGCACCTGAGCAAAGTTTCGCATGGGGCATGCTCATTAAGAATTGAACCTACTAATAAGAGACATCCTTAAAGATGACTGGTACAAGAAATGTTTCCACAAATTTCAAGCTCATTAAAAAATAAACCTATCACTGAGCACATGTTGGCACAAGGTTCAAGCTCATTAAAAAATAAAGCCACCACTGAGCACACGTTGCCACAAGGTTCAAGCTCATTAAAAATAAACCCGCCTTTTGGTAAATAACCTTTGTGATTGCATTGTTAACAGCCATTTGAGCCTTGGTTGTGTTCTTACTGTCACCTCTACTCTTTTAGCCGATCATATGCCTCCACTTGATCATTTACCCTTTTGAGGAATAGCTGCGATGAGTGATTCTATTAGCCACCCTCATTACACTGCCATGTTTGAGAAGTTCCAAACTTACCTGGAACAAGTTACTACTCAAAAATACCACTCATTCCTAAAAAATGAGTATCTTTTAAGCTCAGTTTAGACTCGTAAAACATGAAAAGATTGCTGAGCTACTGGCCTTTCCAGCTTGTTAAAGTAAAGGGAAGAACCATCCCTCCTCTATATTTTAATATTTTTGGACCTGAGGGATCATTGCACAAATAGATCGAGCACTTATCTTGTTCGGCTCACTAAAACTACCGAAAAGTCATCCCTTTTGTATTATTTTATACTTTTTCGGACTTAAGGGATTATACCACGGAAAAGGACTAATAGAGTTTCCTTTCCGTCTCTTTTCAAAATATATAAATATGAAAAGGACCAAGTTATCCTTGTCATTAAACTCGTTAAAACAATAGTGACAAACTTGTCCATCCGGGCAAGAGTGAGTTTCACTATCACTAGGCTCGCTAAAACATAGCTACAGGTTTGCCCGAAGTGCAAATTATAGAAAAGCATATGCTATCCTCCTCAATCTTGACAAAAATAAAGAAGTACTAGTTAGCAGTGACTGGGGAAAAAGGGAAGAAAACTTGAAGAACTTCATTGGTAGCAAGTCACTCTTGAACATGACACTTTCACTCCATCACCATCATTGAGTCAGGTTGGGTTATTCCATTCACCATCACCATTGGTCCTCTGCACCATCCATGGGGCTAATGCTACTGATCCATCAAAGTGTCACCGATATGTTCAAGAGAAGTCACTCAGAGAATTCACCCAACCATCTAACACCTCATCCACTACAATACCTTCACGTTCCATTTTTCATGACCGCCACTCTAAACCTTGTATCATCAGATCGTTTTCACCTCCAAAAAATCATTTGCTTCGTTTCATGTTGTAGATATGGGATTCATTAAGGCCCTCCTACGATGGGTCACTTCTTGTCGACATTAGCTCATTATCCAAGAAGTTGACTTAGGAACAAACCTTTCAGTACTTTGAAGCTTGCATGCCTCAATGGCAAGTTTCTCACTTCCGGCGACAGGTTTACATCAATGACCTTCGACTGAAAGATTTTGTGTGTTGTTCGACATCGACTCATATATTCACACCACGTGAATTTTACTACAGTACCTTGAGGGTCATTATCATTATCGATGATTCCTCTCATGCCTGTTAATAGCTTACATCATTGGTTGGTAATCAGGCAATGTCTTTCCATGTTCGACTTTAGAACATCTTTTCACATGGATTGACTTGTACATTGGGCAAAGATTGGACGATTTTGAAGACCCTGAATCTAGTTTCATCCATCTGGGCTGCAATATATTCAAGAAAATAAAGACATCAAATGTACTCCATAGCTGCACAGATGATCATCCAAGGTAAGGGATGATGGCTCTACCAGAATCATCAATCTGCCACATAGACAATTGTCTATCGTATGTACATGAAAATGAATTTATAAAGCTCAGCATGGGAATGCCTACCTCAGCTAAATCATGAAACTATTATGAAGATAATGTATTGTATTGTATCTTATTATAGGTCACCTTCCAGTTCAAAAGACCTCGCATCCTCATGATAAAGCATTTCACCCGACATCAGAAGATTTACGACCTCATGCTTTACGAGGCAACTGTTATAGACATATTTGGGCACTACAACCCCAATCACATATGTCAATAAACCAAGGGCTCTCAAACCCCTAAAATTTTTGTTTCAAACCCTAAAGGATCAAGGTCAACTAATTTCATCATTTCCCAGAAGTTCTCCAGGAAAAACTACTCAGAACTAGTCAAAATTGGACCATATAGACTACTCCATGCTGAAGGTGCGATGCATCTCACCTGTTACGCACAAAGGGTTTGATGCATACTAAAAAGCCCTTTTGTAGGGTGCAATGAGCGAGATCAGAAAAATGGCAAAGGTAGTTTGGTAGGTGAAAACTCAGAGAATCTTCTAGAAACTGCTCATATGACACTTGCCTCTCTGAATTCACTCAGGGATGAGTAAGAGATCAGGAAATCTCCAACTGGAACCAAGAATACCAGTGAAATGACACTAATAAAAAACCCAGAAGCTAACTCACCCCCCTACAAATATCTATATATGGACCCCTCATCCTAGAGATCCAGAGGCTGGAATTTTGTAATTTGTAAGGAAGTGCTGTTGGTTTCTCTTTGAGACATTGTATTGTTGGGTGATTTTGCTTTTCATGAGGTGAAGAGGGCTTTCATGCTGGGAGGATGATGCTGGATCAGACAAATCGGTTGTAATCCTCTCTTCTATTTCTACTATTAATAAAGTTATTTGAGTGTACTTGTAAATCTTGTATTTGTGAATACAATTGTATGGTTAATGTACTTCTAATTATGCATTGTTTATGGTATTATAGATCTCTATGCTTTGATGGTATTTTGTTGCTTTGCCTCTACAGGTGTTCTTTGACATGGGACAAGTGAGAAAGGAGTGGCGAACTCTATCAAAGGACAGAGGAAACAAGCAAGGAGCCAAGCAAAAGACTAAGGTTGGTGCTCTCTGCTTATCTCTTATCTATTATCCATAAAGGAAAACACAAGTTGCTTTGAATTGTTTGTTTCTAAGATAGCTACATGTCATAGTGGGACTAGCAGATCAAATAGCGACACTAGCTTTCCTGGAAACGCTATTACCAGGTCCCCTTTAGTGACCTTCCAAGTTTTATCTGTAAAATTAGTTACACAACCTTCACTTCCAAACTACCCTATTGAAATTAGATTTTTCTTCATATTTGGAAGATGCCTTCCCTCCTTCAATAGTCATTGGTTTCCATTCTATTATTTTATGAAAAATTTACCCATTCCAATGCTTTTACATGGTTTATCATCACCCATATGAACATGTCCATAATCTCCTTGAACATAATCACGTAAAGGTTTCCTATCAGGTGTGGCATGGAATGATTCCCCTGAATCTACCACCCATGCATCAATAATATTTTCTAATGAAATAATCAAACCATCTTGCAACAAATCACCTATCACATTCAGGTTTATGGTCACCCTCAAAACCATAGCAAACACCTCACTATATATGAGGGATTTTGGACATGTTCATTTGGGTGATGATAAACCTGAATCGTTCACCATTTCTTGGCGGTACATCCTACCCATGCAGTTCAAGACTCATGGGAAGTACCTCTAATATGACCAATGAATAGGGAAATGAAGATAGGGACCATAGTACAACCGATGGATGCATCATGTACTACCGTACTCCCTATATTAGGATGTTTGATATTTATCTGGGATTAATTGAGACTGATTTCAGGTTAGTGGAGAGTTGTATGATACACTCTCGATTATTGGATACTGACTTCGGATCAATGGAGAATGGTAAGACACATTATCAATCATTTCTTCTTCATTACCTCTTCATGGTTCAGCAGAGCAAAGAAGAGCATAGCAGGGTATAATATAGATTTCAAAGATGGTACAGATTGACAGATGGTTTGGTAGGTGGAGTTCTCCCTAGCTGAGAGGGAGTGTTAAATTTGAAAACTAAGGCCAAACTCCACCTTTGGAAAATCATATGATGTAGAAGCTATTTTTATTGGATTCCTCTTTCTGAGAGATGTAGGACTGATCTAAAGATCATCTCATTCTAACATGTACAAATGGAATTATGAATGTATTTCTATTATGGACAAATTGTCAAGGTCAGCCAACAAATGTATGTAGGCTCAGAAGCCCAAAAGACATGTCTTTTCATCCTCAACATTGCATATAAATAGAAGGTGAATCTACCTCATTTGGACATCATTCATTCTCACACATATCTCTCTCATCATTTGATTGGGCCGTACAACTTCAAGGCAACCTTCTTCTCCTCCACATGTGCGAAGTTTGAGTGTGATTTTTCTTTTGGGTGTTGACCAAATTGCATGAAAGTTTGATGAGCGTTGACTGAGTTTGACTATGTTTTTCTTGGGAAATATTCTATTTGGGCAAGCCGCATTTCTGGGAACAAAAATTAAGGCATTTAGAGTTGTTTGACCAGCGTTGACTACTGCAAGTTTAACCATAGGTTTGACTCTGCATTGACTAAGTTTGATCGATATTTTTGAGACTGGTTTGGGCTGATTCGAACTATCCTTGGAGGAAAAGTTGACTAGTTTTGACTGAGCTGATTTGGATGAGATATTCTACCACATTGACCAGCATTAACTTTTTGGTTAGGGCATCATGTTGACTGATATTTGACTGGACATATTTTGGCTGTGATTGGGCAAATAAATTTGCATATTGTACTCTCTCTCTACTAAACTTTTAAAGAATAATAAGAAGATTTGATCAAAGGGTTTCCCCCACATTGGGGTTTTTCCCTGGCATCCACCAAATATTGTGTCCTCTTGTCTTGGCTTGTCTTCTGGTTATTGTTTATGTTCTATCTACATTTTACTATTATGTTAATGTGATTGCTAATATAGAAATTGATATTAGGCTAATAAATTTGAAGTAAAATTGCTCTTAAGCATAGAACATACCATTGTTATCTAAAATTAACATAAATCCATACATATATGCATGCTCACTAGGATGAAATGTTTATCTGTCCCACTCAAGTTCACATTATCATTACCTGAATTCATGTGAAGAATATGAGAGGGATCATGAGGCTTCATTTGAGGCTTCCCAGAGTCTCCAACCTGCGCAACCAACAAATAACATGAATGATGAATAATTCATCCAAGGGAATATTGGAAAAAAAATAGAATAAATAGTTAAATGATGAAACATGTTACATTTGAAATGGTTTAGAATTGAAATCACAGGTGTCTCTTCCAACATAGAGAAACAATGATCCAAGTCATATTTTCAAAGACTACCAATTAATCCAAGACAAATCACCAAAGCCACATGCCTTAGGTCACTTACTTCAACCCACATATAGGGAATGGAATGAAAACAAAATAAAAGAAAAATATATTTTCAACTGCTACATCTCTCAAATAGTCATTACTCACAAGATACAACTCAATTAACTATGTTGAATCAGCAACATGTCTTACTGTGGAAGTTCCTTGAGTGCCAGGTTTGGAAGCAGTTGCTAGTGCTTGTAATGTCTTTTTATGTTGTACATTTGAATTCTTAAGTGTGTTTGTGTCAGATGTTATTGTTTTCCCATATGCGGTAACAATGCTTTACTAGGACTTTAGGGAGGATTTGGCTACCAGCATTGATCATACTTTTGTTCATCCTATGCTTGCATAATGAGGTGCATAAGTGTAGTTGGGCTTACAACTATATGTATCAATACAGAAGGTATTATATTTGAGTTCAGAGTGATTGATCTATTTGTCTGTGAACCTATATCAGTTATCTAGGTCTCTTTTCTTTCTCCACTCTCTTCCTCACATACAAATGGAATCCTTAGATTTAAATTAATATCTATACATTTTAGCCTATTGTGAAGGACTACAAGTTTTTTTCTGGGAAGCAGAATTTCATGCCAAGTATTGAGAGTAGATCATTGTTTAGAGGGGGCCTCTAAGAATGTCTCTTTGAAAGGGAGGATCATGATAGTATTGGAGGATAATGGGGTGGGAGATTTGATTAAAAATGAAATTCCATCACCACAATATCCCCAATAGTTGGCCCAACACAATAAGAATGACATCAAGGCCAATTTGATACAAATTTAATCAAATTAAATTTTGATAAATATTGATTTTTAATTTTATCATGGAAAAAGTTTTGGATTCACCTAAAATCTACACTTATTATGTGTATTGCAGATGTGGATTTCAAAAGCAAAATATGATGAGTCTGGCCCCTCAATTGTTCACAAGAAGTGCTTCCATAATATTGGACATTTGGTACTTCTATCTAGGAGGAGAACATGATGCATATGTCTTGGTAGTTTTAGGTTCAATGGAGGACTACCATTTCAAAGAGAGGATTTCTTTGTTTATTTGTGCATTAACGTTCTTGAGTCAGAGTTGGGTCTTTAGTTGTTCATTGTGTTGGATTCATGAAATAATTTGAGCCTGTGCTAAAGGATTTCATTGGAATCCTTACATTAGCCAAATTCAAGTTGTGCTAGTATTTTCCACCCTATTGTGCTTGATTCATTATATTTTCTTACATATATTCATACGGATTAGGAAATATTTAGCATGTGTGAAATGTCTCTGCATGATTGTGATCATTGTAAGAGGATGAGCTGTTACCATGTTGTTGAAAACTTGTTGCATGTTTTGTTTTGAATTTCTTCGCAAGCTTGTAGCTTTGAGCATAATATTTACTTCTGACATCCTAACATTCTTAAAACTGACTTCTCAAACTCTGTTTAATCAAAGAAATGCATCCCAACTAAATTGGTGTATAGTCATTATATAGAATTAATTTCTTATCACTTTGAGAGATTGGCACAAAAAAATTAATGAACAGATGGGTCATTTTAAATACATCTAAAGAGAAGAAGAAATGGATTCAACGGCCATCATATAAAATCAAAATAAACTAGATCTTGTGAATCATTGAAAAGCTAGACACACCTATACTAAATCTAACGAACTACCTTGTGATAGAGATCAACGATAAGTACCTTATTCCACTATAATTTCTATTTCATTTGGTAGCCCATGGACATTAATGTGAACAACATCAAGATTACCAATAGATCTGCCCATGTCAAGTGTTCTTCTATGGATCTGCACAAAGGTAGAATATAGTCAGAGATTGATGCATTGCAAGAGAACATTTTGGTGTACAACATGAAGTTGAACATAGCCAGTCTCTTTAATTTCAAGAGTTGTACATGTATGAATGGATTAATAACTTACTAAAACATTGGTTGTGTACTAGTCACCTATAAGTAGAGTGATATCACCATTCGGTGGGGGGAATGGAACAGGAATCATGGCATGTTAGCTACATTTAGACCTCCAAAGCCCCCTATAGCTTTCTGCAAATAAAATGATCGAAAGTAATAGCAAATAGCTATCCAGTCCTTCACTTGGAACTTGTACATAAAGTTATTTCCTGGTGATATAGGGAAGTTTGTTCCAGGTACTCCATCTTGCTATGAATTTCTCCAGTATTCAGTGGTCTGTGATCTTCTATAATAGCTGGGGCCTAACTAGGAATGTGCATGTATTGTTTGATGTGTTCTACAAAAAAAAAATAGTTTGCAAGTGTACGTTGGTTTTGTATACTTTTAACAAATGATATGTTCAATGATAGACCATAATAGAAGGCAATTCCAATGAAACATGCACCAATTCAAATTGTTAGGAATGATCATGTTATACATAAAACATTCATTAACAGTAGAAAACACCCACAGTTGACATTTAGTTTCATTGTTCATACTAGGATTGAAGTTGTCATGTGGGAGTAGAACCATAGAAAGAGCAGAGGAGTGAAGAACAAGTGCATTTAACACCTCTAGATGTTGAATCAACCATTCAATGGCTCAGAAACTATGGAAAAAGGGGCTTGAATTTTTGTCAATAAGGCCTAAGTTCTTCTTCAAGAACTGATCCTCAACCCTAAAAGCCCTAATGGTCATTGTTCCTACTATGGACTCGCCAAAATGATTTGCAATGGGTGATTTTTTTGTACCATTTATTTTCAAGAGTTCTTTAGCAGAAGCAAAATAGTCTTCTCAAATACCACGGCCTTGTCTCCTGAATTTTGCATCATTAGCATGTTAGCACCCTCATTCTTCCCGCCACTCTCCATAGAGGTAGTGGGTTGAATCTTCCTTCACTATAACCAAGGGCTTGACCTACTATGGGTCGCGGGTTCGATTTTCACTATCACCACCATGGTCCCACTGAGGTGGGAGGAGTGACCTCAAGTCTGCTATTGGCAAGACCCAGTGTATGCCATATGCTTTGAAGGGATTTTGAATGAGACTAAGACTGAAATTTGAACCATGTTATCACAACGATTATTGTGATGCCAATCCCCAGCAAGACATCATGCTCTGCAAGGGCTATGCAAATTATTCCCCGAGATATTTAGTGTTCATGGGACTCCATCTTACATTCTTATTGTTACATTACTTTATGTTGTATCCTCCCTCAAATTTTTGAATTTAATTTCTCCTTCATACTGCACAAATTAGGGCACGAGTTTTGAAAGCTATCAAACTTTCATCTGATGGGACTCTCTTTTTGTTGGCTTTGAAAAATAATTTTCACCTTTTTTATTTGTTCTATTTAAAATATGTGTATTTTACTTTTGAGTGAAGACTATTATGATGGTACCTCTCAAAATGAGAAAAGGTGGTACATTGTATTTATGTAATGGTATTCATCAATCACCCATTCAGTGCCACGTGGGGTATTTTACTTTTCAAAAAATCCAAGGAACCTCTATTGCATTGCGATCTAGTGACCTTGTTTAAAAACCCTAGAAAACACCTCGATATATATCAAGGATTTTGAACATGATTGTTTTTAGTCACCTAGTCACTAATTTCATCATTTTCTACTAGTGATAAAGCCACAAATTTTCCTCATTATTCTGGCAATCAATTAGAGAAAGGATTGTTGCAAAAGGAACAACGCATGCCAATTGAAGGATGCAGAGAATTAAGATCAATATTTCCCTTTCAGATGTTGGAGAAAAGGCCACAACACTGGAGTTTCCTTTTTATGTGTCTACTTTACCATAGAGTCAGAGATAAGTGAGCTGGTCACAACCCAAATATACTGTTCCAATGGAAAGATTGGGGAAAAAATGAAAAAATCAGATGTTTCCTGATTTCTACTGTGAGTTAAAGATGTTGGGATAATGATTATCCTCACCCTTAGTCAGATTAAATTATCTACAAATTTCCCTCTTATCCCTGCGATACACATAGATATGGAAGGAAAAGCTGAATTTTTTGGCTTATGGATATAGGGATGTTATCCACTAAAACACTGGTAAAAGTAGTAATGTGTCACTTTGTGATTCTATGATAGTGATATAGGATAATATTGTTGTTTCTTCTTTTTGAAATTCTACCTTTTGGACGCTTATCACAGGTTTAAAGGGATCAAGGAAAAGTTGGGGCACAACTGTTTCCTTTGGTTGATTGCGAAGTTGAAAATGAGTGCTCTAGCCATCGATGCGGTGAAGCTACTCATAAGTAAGTGAGCAAGATAGGTCTCTGTAGACCTCGTTATGCTCTACAGACATCATGGGTAAGTATTACTTCCTTCAGTTGATTTGGTTATGTTTGAATGTGTTGGCAGTATCTTAAAAATTGTTCTCAAAATCATTTTTTCTGTGGACATTGTGAGCTCTTCACACCAGGAAACATTTTGGCACTGCGTGATTGATACATAAAGGTGGAATGTGTGCTAATTAGAAAATTGCACGATGGTAGAATGTGTGTTAGTTGGAAACTGTACGACGTTCTCTGGTAGGGTAAGGAAGCTCGGTGTCTACACCCACTTTGATGAGGCTTGGTATTTACCATTTTCATGTCAAAACTGTTGTATTGTATCTGAATGAATTCTAAAATAAATAGTCACCCTCATTTCAAACACTTTCTTCAGGAATTCTTTGGCAGCTACATCTTAATGAAATGTTTTACATGTAGTTCTTTTATTTCTCATAATCTGTGGAAAGGAAGGTCGATGGAAAAGGGTGTAGCGTTGTTATATATATATATATATATATATATATATATATGTTGTCACAACCACCCTGCCTGCTCTTGCCATGAGAGGTGTTGAGTTTCCGAAGACGATAACATCAAACAAATTTTCCTTGCAGGATTTTTCTTGCCGAAATGGATATGTTGCCACTTGTGTAACTCATGCATTATCTGATTGGTGTAACCCACCAGTTACCTATATTTAGTAATCTTAAGAAACATCAGTCTACTTTGTATATAGTAAGTTGACTTATCTAAACCTTGGAATTCGACGAGGTGTCAATGCAAATATGGTACCTCTTTGTTTAGCCACAATTGGACTTCAAAGCTAGTTAAAAATGTGGGAAAAATGTATGCCCATTCCATTGTATTTTCTTTCGACAAGAGAAAGCAAGAAATACTTTTTATTAATAACTAGCTCTGGAATTAGAATTAAAGAATCATGTGAATCAACACTATTTAGATTCAATGAGTGGTAGAAAGGACAAATACCTAACCATAGCAGTAGGTATTGAAATTTGAACTTAAATGGGTGCAAACACCACAACATGTCAATAACTATGTTAGGTTTCCGCAAAGGACATTGGCATTGCTTCTTTCCTATATTCTGCAAACTAAATTAAAATCGGTCCACTGTTAGGGCCTCTCAGTCATATTGATCGTTTTTGAAGCAACAAATGATGGAATCGATGCCACAAGCCTCAGTTTTCGATGGTGGCCATGGCAGGAATGAAGAAACACATAAGTAACTCACTCTTAGTATGAAGGAATCGCCAACAGTGCCGTCATTCACAGTATGCACATAGAAACTATTAACAGTAGCCAATAGTCCCCTTGCTCCATTCACGAGCTAGGTGTAAACTTTATCATGAAGCACATATGATTCAGGAAGAACTTTATGACTCGTGTAGCCACTCACTGGAAGTTCTTCTTAAGGAAATACATTTTAATTTATAATTTCTTAATTATTTATCAATGGAAAGGAAACACAACGTGGGATAAACCACATTTAAAATATTACGTGGTTTTGGTAATAATGGTTTTAAATTCTGGGGAATTGTCTTACAATTTTTTGAGTTTAAATTCTATTAGGTACAAGTTGGTTGATTTGAGTGGGACAACTAGGTATAACTATTGCGTGTTCAAAACTAGCATAATGGTTATGATGAAAAGTTTTCCTACCATATTTGAATTGCACAAATTTCCATGTTATGGAAAATTATTTGGCAGAGACTTATACTTCATGCAATAGGTGTTTGCACTGCCATGTGGTGCAGCACATGAACGTAAAGAATAATACAAACAATTAACATATTTATTAATATCAATAAGCTATGAATATTATCAAGTTGCTTGAGGGCTATATCTTAGCCTTTTCATGTATATGTACATATGACTTGACATGTGCTTATGATAAGCAACAAGGGAGTGCATTACCAAATTATGAACATTTTCTCATGTTTAAAACCGTAGATTTAAGACAAAATGGAAGGGGTATAGTAAGGCTTGATGAATAATCAAGTAGCTACTAATCCCTACAGTCATATGAAAAAATTTCTTACAACTAAGTCATTATTGCATGCTTAAACTATATGCCATAATGAGCAAGTGGCTTAAAATGATGATGATATATTTTGTTTAAATAAGTATGGTTATGGTATATAAATATTGCATGAAGAATTGATGATATGCTATGTTTCATAAAACAATGCTAAGTGGAGAGTTACCATGAGTTTCCTTATTGTGTTCCCTCCTAGATGAGGAACTTAAATCTTTATAAGTTGTCAAAAATTAAGCCTTGAAAAATTATGCTTGCAAATATGTACAACATGGTAGATAAATAATAGATAACCATGGGAAAGCATGGTCATCAGATTAATACAATGTTTAAGATCGATAACAAGTAATGCATATAGGAGGAAGATATGATTACTTGAGTGGCACACTTACATATGTTGCCTTCATGAGTGAAAGAATCACAATTCTCATAAAAATAGACTATGATAAAACCAGAAAGGAAATTTACCATGCTTATTAGAGAATATGTGGTAATTGATTCCGGTCAAAGATTAAACTATGGTCATCATGTTATAAAAAAAATTATGAATGGTATAATTGCTATGAAAGGACATGGCTAAATAAAAATCCCACCTAATACTTGAGAGGATGATTATATAAAGAAGGAAATGTTAAACCTTAGTAAGGTAACTGGTTCATAAGTAAAAATCCAAAGGGAAATTATATACCTCATCAGAGGTTGGGGGTTAAATAAGTGGGTTCCACCCTAAGTATTATACCATGGTAAAGGTTCCCATGAAATAGTGTTAGGATTGTGAGAACATGTTATTTGTATAAGACTATGTAATTGTACAAATTGTCTTTCAATTTAATCCTTTGATTAATGCATCTATATATAATGCATTTTGGAATGTGATTTGTTCTTCGGTTGGAAGAAAGTGTGATTAAGGGGAACCTAACTTTAACAAGTTATTATATACCGTGACATATGCATATTTCATTGGATATGCATAGTTGGACCTATAAGTGTCCCTGAGTACAACAATATAAAAACCATGGTAATTAATAAGAAGCACAAATTGTATGGACCACTGGGTCAATTAAATGGTATCCAACAATCTATTCAAATAGACTGATATCATACCAATTGAAATGCATATTTTGTATCAAGCAATTTTGGGAGGTTCTCTTATTGGATTGCATTGATAATGTGTCTAGGTTGAATAGGACAACATAAGAAATGTTGCATAAACCATACAGGAATTCATAAAATGGATAACTGATCTCTTGGTTAAGGGTGATTTAATGTTAAAGAGGAGGTGTTAACATGTGAATACCCTAAGATCATAAGTACCTACAAACTAAAAGGGTGTAGAATTGAAAGCATTAAAACTTTCATGTATAACTCATGAAGGGGAAATGAGATTATATCTACACTAAATTATGCATGGAAAACAAGATGTTAAGGCATGAATGGGGCAATATTAAATCACACAAGATGAATTATTTAAGTGTGGAGTACTGATATGATGATTATTAAACTTTAAAAATATATGAGTTAATAGTCCTCTTTAGAACATTAAGTAGAAGTTATGATTAAGATGAAAGTAAGCATGAATACTTTTATATTGATATTGTGTTACAACTATATGAAATTGGAACATGATTTTCACTTGAAGAGTATGACATAAAACTTTCTTTGATTGCAGAAAGGGAACATGTTAACGAACTTCCTTATAAACTGAGCACAATTTTTTCTACATACTAGAAATAAAGGAAGGAATGTTTGACATAATTCTATGATGGTTGAAAACATATGGATAAGTGTATGTTATACAGGCGATGCTATGGACATTGGTAAGATATGCAGTGATACAAATTGTACTATTTACAAGTAGTACATATGGTACCAGTATATATATATATATATATATATATATATATATATATGGCATGATTAAAACATGATATGTATAGCTATGTGTGTAATACACCTTGTGTGCAGGTATGCATGAAGACACCAGGTGGGTGTCTAGCAGGAAACCGACTTGGAGGTGGTACAAAAGAAGGAAACTAAGAAGTGGTTCAAGGATAAGTAACAATGGTTTATTTATAGTTTGGAATACTTATGATTATGATGAGTATATATGGTTATGATGGTTATATGTGAGCTAACATGTTATGATGTTGTATGCATATTGATGTGGAAAATATGCTAACTAACTTGTTGTATGCAGAGAAACTGCAAGAAGCAAGTGTTCGGCAAGAACACAAAGGATTGGAAGAATGCATGGGGAGAACATAAATTCTTCAAATAAAATGAATAATGGGAAATATAAGCCATAGCTACTTTAGTAGTATTACATATCAAATTATGATATTGATTATGGTAAAATTTTGTTGAGTTCTGCATCTAATTCTTTTTTTTTTACAAATTGTTGAAATCAATTTTATAGGTAGCTATGGAAGGAGATTTTCTGGGAGCACTCCTTGTAACTAATATATATTGGAATATTTTCATCAAATGGAAAGGCCATGAGAGCTGTGGATTCAAAAGCTAGCTACCTGTGAATGAGGACATGATGCTGTAATACACTGAGGACAACGTAAAATTTAATGGAGGGAGTGTGTAACACCCCTCCCTTGTGTGTTAGAATGTTGTAACCTAAGCTGAGTAAAGCTAGTTGTGATGTGTAAAATGAAAAGCAAATACATTATTAAAAAATTAATAAATTGATCACTTGGAAAAGCGAGACACCAAGAGATGAGATTATTGCCAAATCCCATTGAGGAATGGGATAGGGTAAATCTTTCATGGTAAATATTTTAGATGTGATTCTAGATAAGCTTGGATGGATTGGAGATAAATATCCATCAAGAAAAACATAAAAGTTATGCGGGAGATAAATGCAAGATTTTATGAGGAAAATCCTTGTGGGAGATAAAGGCAAGCTTTTCCAAAAAAGACCTAGGCAAATGGAAAAATCCATAAAAGCAGGATGACACTAATGGAAACTATATCATGAAAGAGGGTACTAAATACCCATTGCATAGATCAATTGGAGGGAGTTGATCCATGGCAAGAACCTCAGCTCGAGGGGAATCAAAGGTGATTCATGGTTGGGTGGTGGTGCTCCACTCTCCAAGTGATGTTTTAGTGGGATTCATTTACGTGAAATGTTCTGTATGATGTTTTCTTCCCTCTCCATTTCAAATTCATTTATCTTATGAAAGAAATTGCATGAGTTTCTTAGCTATGAGAATGATTGAAAGAACTACATGTGACTGTTATGCATGAATATAATTGTGTGTATGGCTTTTATGAGATCCCTTATATGGATGCATGTGATGGTATGGTTCATTATTGTAGTAAAAGTTCATTTATTAGAGGTATGCAACATGTGAATTGATGCAGTAATGGATATGATACCACCTTTTAACTTATGTGCCATCTTGATAATGAATAACTATGCTATACATTTGCATTATTGAATGTTTGCATCTACTGTGGTCTTGTTGTGCATAAGATATATGTCACTATTCTTCTTCCTACACTATAGGAATTGGACAATAGAAACTAAAGTGTATGTAGGTTAATGCTTCTATGAATTTATCAAAGTTCTGACAATTTAGAATGATTAATATCATTATGCATAAGGGTTATTACATTGATTGTGTTGAAGAGTTATTACTGTAGTGTGTGCCTAAAGTATGAGTATGGTTCCTTACTCTCAATGTAATTCCATTATTAAGAGTATTGGAGATAGTTGTAGGAATAGTAACCATTCACGTGTTAATAAAGTCTGTTGAATCTCACCTAGAACATAACTAAAGTTAAGAAATGGAAGCCTAGTATGATTAATGATGATCCGACATATAAGTTTTGTTGAGGTAGTCAAAATACCACATCATGGAAACACTTTTGGGGTCATTCAAATTAATTAAAAATTAGTATGGTTGCCTAAATGATAGTGTTCATGTAATGACTAAAATTAATGTAGTAGTGACTATAGTGAAATTCTAACTGTAATCGAGACTGAATCATAAGTTAGTGTAGCCTAACAATTAAATATTCGGGTAGGCTAGGGGAGGTATGTTATATAAAAGGTGAAGAGAAGCTCAAGAGGTTCTAGAGGAGAGAAACATGGATACTAAAAGGTCGGCTTAGAGATAGCTTGGTGAGGTATTGCAATAGGTTGAGTAATTTGTTGTTGTAGAGGCTTGGATGCAGTCTACAAGAGGATAACATAAAATCCAGAAAGAACGAAGGAAGATGACTATTGATAGTCATGTTATTGGTTCAGGTAAAAGCCACATCAAAAGAAAAGAAGATGGTAAAGAAAATGACATAGAGAGAAGGATGAGTCAAGAATAATTTAAATGAGAAATCGTTAAGATTAAATAATAGCTCAACATAATGAAGATGTTTATATAGGAGATTGCAAAAAATAGAGATGTGGATGGAATGTGAATAAGAAGATCAAGTGGCCTATAATGAAATTGTTTGAAAGATGTTGAGGGGAATCTCAAAATGCTTGAAGAGGAAATTAAATTCTTGGTTGAAAAGAGTTAAACTCAAAGGAGCTGAGTTTAACCAGATGCCACTGAAGGAAGAAGAAGCTCACTTATTTTAACCAAATAAAATATATATCCTTCGAGAGGAGGGTGAATAGAATGAGATACTCACTGCAGGTATCATGAACTACTATCGAAGTCTAGATCAACGTGAGGATTTAATGTCTAAAGCATCAAAAGAGGCCAGTGAGACTTATGATTTTAAATCTAATAAATTCTATATGGTTGCATGTTTTGATGAATATGGGAAAGAATATACAACTATAAAAAAGATAGGGGAAAAGAAAATCATGATTTTTGTTACAAGTGGAGAAAAGGAAGGGGTGTCAAGTTTTGAAGAAAAACATTGCCAGAAACTTGTGATGAAGGGAGATGAGGCATCACAATCTAATAAAGGTATAATTTAAATGTGTATATAGCTTTGTAATGAAATTACTAAAATATATTTGTAGGAACCTTTTTATTTAGTTACATGATGTAGTTGGCCTAGGAAGACATCCAAATGGAGGACAATAATGAAGAGAAAATTGTGAGTGTAATGCTTGTAAGGGATAACGAAGGTTTTATTCTAGAGGAAAGAAATGTAGAATTTGAGGAGGAAGTAGCACTCTTATGGGAATGGTTGGAAGAGAAAACAAATTCTAAAAATAAAATGGAGGCTACAAATTTAGCTCAAGGTAATTTTATTGATTTGTTTGAAGAAATGGATTTCTTAGAGGAGAAATTATAAAATTAGAAGTTGCATATTCATCTTGTAAAATTCAAACTAGAAGAAGAGGGAATTATCTCGAAAGACAATAATGAGGAGGAAGTTGCAGGACATGAGTAGCAGGTTGCAAAGCAAGTGTATAAAAAAAAATTGGTAATATTATTAAAACTATTATGCACAAGCACGATATGCAAAAACAAGTAAGAGATGAAAGTAAGTTTTAGTAGTCAAGGACAATTTTGGATGAGGAGATTTACAAGTTGTGGATGTTGATGAAGAATATGATCAATAGAAGGTACAATAAGAGGAAAATGACATCCAATATCAAAGTAAAATTGACTGAGAATCTTTGCATTGACAAGGAAAGTGGACAAGATCATCATAAGATTTTGAAACCTAGAGAATTGAAGGAAACAACAATAGTAGGAAAACATGTTGGGATGAATATACAATTAAAACATATGTTTTGGGGTCATGGAGGATTTAGAAATTAACGAAATATGACCAGAAGGTCATGAAATTTTTTTACCTTGGGATTTTGATGCAAAGAGCAATAGAGATTCTGAAATCCATTAATAGTTTTGAATAAAAAGCTCATGCAGTGTCCCCAACCCCCAACCATAAAACATCACTATGAAAAATGTTGCATAATTAAAAATCAAATAAAATTTACAAGCACTCAAACTTGATTTGACATAATTTCCAACTTGAACCATACATGTGTAATTACCATGAATGCAACACTACATGCCAAAATGCAATATTTTTCACACATAAATCATAGAAGTATGATTATTAATCAAAACCCTTAAAACTAGGTTTTTAACATAAACATATTAAATATCAATATATATATATATATATATATATATATATATATAGGATCTTATCTACAAAATACAGTCGACTAGCTACTAACCCTCCATGTTCCACCAAACCATAGACCTGATGATTCATAAGCTCAACCATTGGGTAATCCCTGAGCTAGGACGATAATTCCAAAGGAAACAATAACTAAAGAAATATCTAAAGATCCACGACCAAGGTTCCAACCCAACAATCACTCTACTCCCAGGCTCCAGGTACCCTCTACGCTAATTGCCAAGGAGCCAACCCAACAATTGTGCTACTCCAGGGCTCCAAGAAACCTTTAGGACATAAACTAACATTGAGTTCCCTCCAGAAATCCATGTCCATCAAGTCGTAAGCAAGCTCAACAAACCCTTAGAGCACTAAGTTCCCATAGGTAGCATTTGGGCTCTTATCGCAAAAAATATGCATCCATACGACATGATTAACTCGATAATCATACCCTAGCCAGTCCAGATTCCAACCCCATGACTCACTAGCCATGAGTCCGTATCAGAGTCCTCCCCATAATCACTGAATAATCCCCATTACCTCTTCCCAAATTAACTCCCCCATCTCAAACTACACTTATTTTTATACATGCATGGCCCTAACTCACCATGTAGCACCATCTAGAACACTCATGGGCTCCAGGTGCATTTTTCACCAAAATATCCAAAAATTTCCTTTTTTATTTGAGTTGCATCCCCAAAAATCTTTTCATGGAGCGGGCTTTGCAGCTAGCCTTATTTCATTAATGTTTAAGGATATGGGCATTCATAATATTTATAATATTCACATCATGACTCTTTTAGCCACTTAGCCAAAAATCGGTATATCAGTAACTTTGCAACTACATGGGCACATAGGCCAATAATGTATTTCAATTCACCAACCTAATATAAAATGTTCATGTATTTACATCATCAAAACAAGTGGGGATATTACATTCCTCCCCCTTATTATATGCATTATCCTTAGTGCATCATATATACAAATATACAATATATTAGTAAAAAAGGTGAGGGTATTTTTCCCTCATGACCTCTTCATTCTCCTAGGTCACATCCTAAGGAATGAGCATGATCCATTGCACTTTTGCCATGCATATGGCTCAATTATGGAGCACATTGAATTTGGTGTCTAAAATCTGCACCAGTTGAACCCTGAAATATCCCTTGGGTTCTAACTAAATCACTTTCCAATTATAAACATCATTTGTGTCTGGTACATATTTCTTAAGCAATGAAACATGAAATACATCATGAATATGTAAAGATGTAGGCAATGCAAGGCTATATGCAATGAGGCCAATCCTCTACAGGATCTCAAATAGCCGGCAATATATAATTGTTAACTTGACACAATTTCCTAATTTTAATGAGCTCTTTTCACTTTTAATTTAAAAAATGCATGATCCCCGACTCTAAATTTCTTTCTTGTTCTACTCCTACCAACATAACTTTTCTTCCTATCTTGGGCAACTTTTAAAATATTCTTTATTTTAACCATTTTCTCTTCCACATCCTTGAGAAATTTAGGGCCCACCATAATTCTATCCACTCGGTTACCCCAACTCACCAAAGTATTACATTTCCTACCATATAGAGCCTCAAATGGGATCATTTTTAATGATGCCTGGTAAGTGTTATTATATGCAAATTCCATAAGATGGAGGTAGTCCTCCCATTTGGATTGTTTGTCCATCACGTACATCTGCAACAAGTCTTCAATTATTTTATTTACCCACTCTATTTTTCCATCAAAGTGGGGATTATATGTTGTAATGAAGTTTAGATTGGTACCTAGTCCTTTAAATAATCATGTCCATAAATTATATGTGAATTTTAGATCTCTAACAAAATTTATTGCCTTAGAAAACCCGTGAAGCCTAGTAATTTCTCGTATATAAATGTATACAATATTTGTTTCTTTATGCATTGACTTTATCATAACGAAATGAGTAGACTACATAGTATTATCCACTACAACCATGATGCAGGCAGGTTCCCTTGCTTTTCTGGGAAAACTAGTAATAAAATCAACTGATACCATCTCCCATTTCCACTTCTGAAATGGGGTTTGCTGTAACAAACCTGCTAGATGTTTATGCCCGACTTTCACTCGTTGGCATTCCATACACTCAACTACATAAGTAGCCACTTCCTTCTTTAAACCAAACTACAAATTTTTTTATTAACTACGGTTAATGTTTTCTGATGCCCAAGGTGACCGACATATGGTACCATGTGCATTTCATATAAATTATTTCTTTAACCATTGGTACCTATGGCATATAACTTATTATTTTATATAAGGAAATATTCTTTGAACCCAATTCATAATACAGGAAGACCTATTTTTCTATGCCTTGTTATAATTTATTTTTCATCTTCATATATTTTTCGTCTAAATTACCAACCTGCAAAATTATTTCCCTCAAATAAGTTTCATAGCTACTAATTGATGTGGCATGTATAAAATGTACTCTTTGGTTGAGTGCATCAGCCACTTGATCTTATTTTCCCTTGATATATTCAATTTCAAAATCATATTCTTCCAGCAATTCCAACCATCAGATTTGTCGTTCATTTCAATTTGATTGTTAAAATAAATGATGCAGTGCATAATGATAAGTCTGCAATTCAAATCTCCTTCCCTTAAGGTAATGCCTCCACATTTTTAGTGCATATATGATAGATAAAAGATCCAGGTCATAGGCAACATAATTCTTCTCATGATCTTTTAGCATTCTGTACTCATAGAAAATTACCTACCATTTTGCATGATCACACCACCCAATCCTTCTTTGCACAGATTTGTGCACACCATAAAATTTTAATTTGGATCGATAATTTTTAATACTAGAGACCTGGTTAGTAAAAATTCAAATTTTGAAAGGCTACTTCACATTCAGGTGTCCAAACAAAAATTTTATCCTTTTTCTACAAACAAGTAATTGGATATGAGATTCTAGAAAACCCTTTGATAAACCTCCTGTAATACCTATCTAGAGCCATAAAATACCTAACTTCAATAACATTTTCCAAAGTTAGCCATTCTATGATAGTCTTAATTTTTCTCTAGGTCCACAACTATCTCGTCTTCCAAGATAGTGTGACCTAAAGAGTGGATTTGTCCTCGATAAAGTGAACATTTGCTCATTTTTGCATAAATTTGGTCTGTCTAGGTACCTCTAGAACTAATCTCAAGTGTTTCTCATGTTCCTCTTTAGTTACTGAATATATTATAATGTCATCAAGGAATACAATGACGAATTTATCTAAGTATTCCATGAATACTCCATTCATTAAACAAATAAAAACTCCCAGTGCATTAGATAAATCAAAAGGCACTACAACGAAATCATAACGCCCATAATGAGTCCAGAATGTCCTTTTACTAATATATTCTTCCTTAATCTGCGGTTGCTGATACCTAGATCTTAGATCAATTTTAGAAAATACTTTTTCTCCACACAGTTGATCAAAGAGATCACCAACCCTCGATAGTAGGTATTTATTTTTAATAGTAACTTTATTTAGTTGCGAGAAGTCAATAAACACCCGCAATGTGTTGTCTTTATTTTTAAGAAAGAGAACCATAGAACCCCATCGTGATACACTGGGATGTATAGATCCATTCTTTAGTAATTCTTCTATCTGCATCTATAGTTATTTAAGATTTGGAGTACTAATCCCTTATGATGCTTTAGATACTAGGACTGCTCCCAGAACGAGGTCGATAGAAAAATCTATTTCCACCCTTAGAGGTAAGCCTGGTATTTCCACAAATACATCAGCGAATTCTTAAAACACTGAGCAATTTTATATATTGATTTGTTGGTCCATATTCATCTCCTCCAAATGAGATGCAAGGGTTTGAAATCCTTTCTTAAAGTTCATTTTTAATTACGTTGATGATATCTATTTAGTGGATATTGATCTATGAATTCCTTGGACCTATTTCTGCTTTCCCTCCTCACCAATATAATTAAAATACTTACTTTGGAGATCAATTATTGCATGGTGTTTTTCCAACAAATCCATGATAATGAAGAAATCATAAGCACCTAATCGAATTACATTCATGTCAGCTATTGTTTTCAGGAAAACCCTTTCAATTGGGCAATTTCTAATTAATTCTATAACCTTTCTCTTCATACCTATATCTAGCTGTAATAACCAAGTTTTGGAATATTTACCTTCCTTTAAACTAAAATTTTCAGCCAAATTCATATTATTGTAACTATGGATGGCTCTAAAATCAATTAAGATAGATATGGACTAATTGTTTAGTTGAACTTCAACCTCTATCGTGTGAGCTTGATGCTCCACTTGTCGATTATCTAAGGCTGCATAAATTATGGGCATGCTTTTTCCCACCTCAACCATAATATTTTCCACTTTCATGTTGTGCATAGTCCTCACCTTCTCCACCTTACGAGGATAATATCTGAACTAATGATCTCCTTTACAATCCCAACATTTAATAGGTCAAGGGTGGATCCCATTTCATGTAGAATTTCCCCCTTCTGGTTGGTTAGAATCTTGGGTTGTCTACTAGTTCATTTGAAAATTACTTTTAACTCGAAAGTGTTTGTAACCCTGCTTTCTTTTCCCCATAAACTTCCTCTTTTTATTTTCCAAATCCTTATGTAATATAGAACCTATTTATACTATATCTAAACTAATGATCTCCTTTACAATCCCAACATTTAATAGGTAAAGGGTGAATCCTTTTCCATGTATAATTTCCCCCTTCTGGTTGGTTAGAATCTTGGGTCGTCTACTAGTTCATTTGAAAATTACTTTTAACTGGAAAGGTTTTGTAATCCCTCATTCTTTGCTCCATAAAATTCCTCTTTTTATTTCCCAAATCCTTGTGTAATATAGACCTATTTCTACTATATTCATACAACTATTCTTCTTTCCTCATGGTTGCCTCTAAGGTTTTGGGTTCATTGTATTTCAGCCTATTAGCATAAAAGGATGATAGTCCATTAATGTACCTTTGTAGTTTAACATTTTCATCTTTAATAAAATGGGTGTAGCTCAATAATTCAACAAATATCTAACCATACTCTTTCATGGTCACGTGTCCCAGTTGTAGATTGAAAAACTCCTCCATTTTGTTCTGATAATATCATTTTGATAAATATTTCCTCTGAAAATACTCCTTAAATTTACTCCAAGTGATCCACATTTTGTCCAAGTGTTTGAATACCTTGATTTTATCCCTCCAAAGGTTATCCTTACCATTCAAATGATATATGACCACTCTTGCCTCTAAATTCAAGGAATAATTGAAGAGATGAAGATATTTTCTCATCTCATGCAACCAATTTTATTCTTCTTCCCCTTTCTTGTTTTCTACTTTCTCTACTTGACTTCCATACTAATGACATACTAGGACCGCTGCTAGACTCTGATGTGGAACACCCCTTTTACTGATCCTCATTACTATGTGGTGGTGCTAATGGGCATCACATTTAGAAGGTATAGAACCCCAAGTGCCTCTTTCTCTAGTTTTTCCATTGTGAACATTGCTAACCACAGCTCAGTCGGCTAGCCTAATTATCTCTAAAAAATTCTAGACTTTGCACCAATTAATTATCAATCTGTTGATGTTATTTCATCAACTTTTCGTTTTCATCTTTGTAGCTAAAAATTCCTACTTTGAGACTTTTGATGGTTTCTTCCAAACCTTCATCCTCTGGTTGGTCTATTCCATGACCATTAGATTCAGTTTCATTATTACTCAAGCCTATATTTTCATACCCGAATGCTTCCTCATCACTGTAAGGTCCTTGGGCATCTTCTAGACTCTTGTCAGCCATCAGGAATTTTTTCTTGAAATTCCACCTATGTCTTTCCCTACAAATTTCACTTAAAATTCTTATTGAATTCAAAAATATGGTTTTACCAGGTCATTTCCATCATCGATAATTTTCCATTGACTATCCACTTACACTATTCTATTACCTGAGTTGAAAATCATACCCTTAGAAAGTTTACAACTTGCTTAACTGTTATGTCCCTTTAAAATTTCTTGTAGATTTCCTTTAAATTTTTCTAGAAGTTTTTGCCACAAACCAAAATTTCTAGGTGCATGATTATCTTCTTCCTAGGATTAACTTTCCAACTTCTCATCATATGTCAAAATCTGATTTATGAGCTATAATCTATGACCCTTGGATGATTAACTGATTTTTCCCAATTCTTTCATGCTTGAAAATTCAAATTTTGCCTGTACTCAAGAACCCTGTACTGCTCGGTAACTAACTATATTTTGCAACATACAGAAACTTTGTCCTACTTCCTATGATTCCCTATCATTCAGTTCTATCCTCTCGCTTCCTCTATATTCTCATTAGAAGTAAACTACCTCTCTTAGCTCATTCTTACACATGTCCCACATGTTATCTTCTTTTGTCCAACAACATGCAAGTGCCCATTTTAATATACTAACACTTTTTTTTTCCTAAACTATATATGAATTTATATAATTTAAAACCTTATTATTAATATTATTATTATTATCATATTAGTAATTAAATCTAATACAAATTTAATACCTAATTAATTATTTATAACAAAAAGAAACTATTTAATTAAGAATAAAAAAATATAATTAAAATTATAAAACACCATATTTTAAAACAAAAAAAACCAAGAATTAAATTGTATTCCTAACAACTTTACCACCTTTACCATCATATAAATTATAATTAAAACCGATTAAACTATCGGCTCCAACCCATGATATTATATAACATGAATATCTATCTATCTATATATATATATATATATATATATATATTTTGAAAGGGTATCCTTCTGGGCCCTCCATGAGTTTCCCGTGCTGCACAAACCCCAAGATGTCCCACCGCAACCTTGCAGTCCCCACTGTCACCTAGACCCTACCACGGTTACACTTTTTGCAAAACTCATGACAATCAACGACCATGATGCTCCACGCTCCATATCAAGGAAATTCTGATGGGTCAACATGCATGGATGCTAACAAGGGCATGCATTTCCAAAAAGGTAGTTTATCAAACTCGCCCATTCCTATATCTACGGTTGGGATTTATTTTCACACCCTCCCTCACCTTTTCTGAACCCAGTGTAGAGGGGTGTCAGAGAAGGTAGTTTCGGTATTCCAAAACCACTTATGGATTCTTCTTGCGTGCACGGGACGATAAGATGGATCCATTACTCTAGCCTTCTGCCCGATACTAGCCTACCACGTCATCCCACTTCGCTTCATCCTCGCCCTTCCCATGAATGCTCCCCTTCGTGCCTCACGGGTCTCTTGGGGTGAACCTCTGAGATATGTCATCATGAGCCTACTGTCTTGATGCTCTCATTGACTAAAAATCCATGGTGGGACCTCCGAGATGTGTCATCCCAGTCCCATCATCTCGACGATTCTACCTACCTGTTTCTCTTGCACCCCTAGGATGAGCTGTCATGAGCGCTCCACTTCCGGCCAATGGAAATCCTATCTGCCTCCACAATGTAGGCCTAGCTGGCCTGATTCCTAGACAATCTGACCACTCCTTTTTGTTGCTAATTACAAGATTTAAGGATGTAGCCTTCAGGCCACATCACCCCTCCATTTGTTGCACTGCGACACGATGGAATCCTAGCATCGAATCCATGGCCTGCATGATGAACTTTCATGAGACCCTTTTTTCCATTAATTAATTCCAATGTAATACACCCTCCATTCAAATTATAACCTTATATCATTATATTTATACATACATATATATAAATTTATTTATACGCATATAAATAATGCCCTTTTGTAGTAATTTTCATACTTCAATGTTTTTCATAAATATGTGCTATTCATTTCATTTAATATATTCATACATATATTTATTAAATCAAATAAAATTTGGTAGATGGGGTGACGTTCTGACCAAAAAAAAATTGACATTCGGGGGCATTTTTTTTGGTGCTTCTTCTTCAATATTTCCTCTCAATTCACAATTATATCCTAAATCCTTATTGAGCGCCCAAACTCTTTTCCCAACAGATTTTAATCACATACCCTAAGTGTGATTTTCAGCAACAATTGCTGAGAAATCACCAATATGTATTTTGTTAAACATTTAGTGAGCAACCTGCAACTTCTTATTTTTCTTTTAATTATGGCCCATTCAAGCCCAATGTTGTAACTTAAGCTTTGATACCAATTTGTAGTGTCCCTAATCTCCAACCATGCAAAATCACTATAATGAATGCTGCATAATTAAAAAATAAATATAATGCATAAGTGCTCACACTTGATTCAACATATTTTGCAACCTAAAACATGCTGGTATAATTACCATGAATGCAATGCTAAATGCCAGAATGCAATGTTTTTCATATAGAAATCACAAAAGTATGATAAATAAGGGAAATAATTGTACATTAATAGTCGTTAACTCGAACCCCTAAAACTAGGATTTTGACATAAACACATTAAATAGTATGTCAAATATATATACATTCTTCCATAAGAATTTAGGAAATTATCTACAAATGAAAGTTGACTAGTTGTGGGCCCTCGATGTTGCACCCAACCATAGGAATAATGGTTCATAGTCTCAACCATTGAGTCACCCCCAAGCTGGGGCGACAACTCTGAAGGAAATGATAACCGAATCAATATCTAAAGCTCCATGAACAAGGCGCCAACCCAAGATTCATGCTGCTCTTGGGCTCGAGACACCCTTCGGGCTAATGTAAATGTAGCCAAAAGACGGGAATGAGACTCTAAGTAGAATTATGTATGTAGAATTAAATGAATGAATCATGATTCATATCACTAGTGTGTAATTTGTCTCTATATAATTGGTGATTGAATTCCAATGTGTGTGAATATGGAATTAATGGGGTTTTAGGTCTCGTATATGAGCTTGAAACTAAAATATAGGTTTGGGTTTTTTAAATTTGTCATGTAGATCCTATGCTAGTATTAGAATAAATTCCAATATAAGAATTTTACGTGAGTTTCTATGTTGATTTATTGAGTAAAGAGTCAAAATGAGAAGGAAAGTCTCCAAGGAGTAATGCAATGAAATCTATGCATCAAAGAAGAGAGAAATAGTTTCCAAGAAATAAAACATTGTGTTGATCAAATGAAGGTTTATTGAACTTGAAGTTAATGGTTTTAGATCTGGAAACTTTGCATGAAGAGTGAGCGAATATGAGTTTTGGGATTTGTTATGGAGATACTGTATGAGAGTCTATTTGCATTGATCAATTTGGTCAAATGATAAGCTATTTGTGTCTCAATTGATAAGTATGATCTTGGTTTATATCAATCGATAATTTGAACTCATTGTGATTCTAAATATTGCTTGAGAAGTGAACTTCCAATGTTCTTCTAGGTGGATTTGATCTGATGGCATTGATGCCAAGATGAGATCTCTTTATTGTGTATGTTAAATTACAGTTATGGTGATATATTGGTTGCGGGTAGTTGATTCGATCATGACTTGATAATTGTATAGAATTTAGATCAAATTCTATTCTATATCAGTAATTTATTAGAAAAAATCCAATCAAAGATCCAATAGTGATGTATGAGGTAAGTCGCCTTAAGGTAAAGAATTATTTTTACTATGGTTTAAGAACAAAAACATTTTGTTGTGTGGCCTGAGATTTACAGTGAGGTTGAATTTGAATTAGTGTTCATATTGAAATTTACCAAATTCGGAGAGAATGCACATGTGTTTTGTTTAGCTTAATGAGTGGAAACAACCTTTGCTATTTGGCATTGTTGATACTGCATTGAGACAAAGGAAATCATAGTGAGGTGTTGTTTGCAGACTCAAAAGAAATCACTCATGGAGAGCTAAGTTGCATTGAAGGTAAGTGAATTCCATAGGAAAGAGAAATCTCATGCTATCAGAGGTGCTATTGTTTGACCATAATTCTTATCAAATTTGCAGAAATATCCTATCAATCCTAATATTCATCTGATTTTCTTCAAGGTGTTTTGGAATGGCCATTCCCTCATAGATTTTATTCTGTTAGGATCCACTTTGAAACCATCTTGTGATACAACATGACCCAAATATTCCAATTATTGAAGCCCAAAGTTAGACTTGGAAGGATTTTCATATAGTTGTTTCTCTTCCAATAGTGTCAAAACCCCATAAAAATTTTGTACATGTTCTTCCCAATATTTGTTGTATATTGGTATGTCATCAAAAAATACTAGCACACATTTTCTAAGGAAGGGTTTGAGAATAGAATTCATGAAGCTTGGAAATGTTGAAGGTGTATTAGTAAGTCCAAATGTCAGAGCCAAAACTCATAATGACCTTCATACATTATAAAGTCTATTTTTTGAATGTCTTATGGTATCATTATGATTTTATGATATCGGAAACAAAGATCGAACTTAGTAAATAAAATTTCTCCATGCAATTCATCTAGAAACTCTTTGATGGTGGTAATAGGAAATATGTCTTTGATTGTGATTTTATTGAGTTATCTGTAGTCTCAACATATACGCCACAAAATATCCTTTTTGATAACCATCACCACTGGTGAAGAGAAAGCACTCTAGTTAGGATGAATGATGCTTGCCTCTGACATTTCTTGAACCATACAGTCAATCCTAGTCTTTCTGAATGTGGATATCTATAAAGCTAATGTTAGGCAACACACTTCTAGGTTTAAAATGAATAGCATGGTCATGATCTCAGACAGGTGTAAGACCCTTAGGAATTTCTCCAAATACCTTAGCATGATTGTTGAAAATTTTATAAAGACCCATGGAAATAGAGGATATATATGTTTTAATATCTAATGAACACAATTTTGCAACTACACCTTGGTGTCCCTGTTTTAGTAATTCTATCATTCTATTAGAGCTTATAACTTTACTAATTTTCGGTGGGATAACTCTAATCTCAATTTCCTTTCCTTTGGAGAAAAATCTTATGAAAAGATCTTATAAATTAAGGGTCATTGTTATCAGTTATTGTAACCATTGGACCCCTAATACAACATCAACACCACCCATTTGTATTGCAACCATGTGACTAACCAATAAATACTCCCCCATGTTAAGCTTAATCTTATTGCACTTCCCTGAAGAATTTATGGTATCTCTATCTAGAATCATCACTTGGAATTCTTGTGCTAGATAGACAAAACATTTAAAAAGTTTTTCCACTTTGTAACTAACGAATTTATGGGTACCACCTAAATCATTAGATACATTAACTTTTCTCTTTTTATATATCCTTCAATCTTGAGGGTTTGTAGAGTAGTGATGTTGGCTAATGAATGATAAGAGAATGTTGGAGTAGTTTCTTATAGTTCTATATCTTGTGAAGCTTCCACTTATTTATATTCTTCATCTTCAAGTCTATGAAGAATAATTTCTTCTCACTACATTTATGCCCTTTACCGTAATTGCTATCACAATTGAAACATAGTCCCTTTATTATTTTTTCATCCATTTTCCGAGGATCAACCTTGTCGGTTTAGGAAAGGGAACATGATTTTCTCTATAGTTATTAGTGACCAATTTTCTAGTGGCCATATTTTTACTTTCAACTTTCTCTACTAGACTGAAAGAATTCTCTAAATATTTAGGTTCAAAGAGACACACCTCATGTTGGATGCTTTCCTTTAAAGTACACATAAAAAGGTCTAACAAGTTGTAATATGAAATATTCTTTACTATGTGATTCAAATTTTGGAATTGTTGAATGTGCTATGTAAGTAGATGTTTTTGTCAAAGGTTTACCAATTGATTAAAGAATGTGATGCTCTTAATATACCCAAAATGTGCTACTAATTCCCCTATAAAAATGGACCAAGCGATAATATAATTTTTTTTCTTTCACAAAGACATTGATACCATACATGTTGGTCATGTTCTAGAAACATGGATTAAATATTTACCTTTTGTAAGGATGCCATTTCGTGTAGATCAAAGTATTACTTCATCTGAAATATCCATATTGCAAGATCATTCCAATCAAATTTCCTCATATCAATCTTCGTAATGTAGTGGTTTCTTAGTTGTGACTTGATGCCCCGATGATGTGAATATTGGATTGAAAATTCACGATTTGGTTTTGTGATTCAAAATTTGTACTTTCCAATTATTATTGAATACTTCCCATTTGATATTGATTACGAACAATTTGCTTCTCCAATTGTTCACGATTTCCTTGGATCACCACATCCCTTTTAAGAAGCCTCTCCAAGAGGATTTTCCATGCCAATCATGTATTTTTAATTTCTTCCTTATTTTCACTCATCTTATTTTCTATTCCTTTCTTAATTGCATTCATCTTATTTTCTATTCCTTCCCTATGTTCATTCATATTTTTTTCTATTCCTTCCTTATTTCCATTCATCTTCTTTTCTATTGCTTACTTATTTTCATTCATATTCTTTTCCATTTCTCTTTAAGATTTTCTAGAGAACTTGAGAAATACATCTTTTTTAACACACTACCATCCATTTCATTAACTTTCTTCTCTAATTGAGATAATCTAAATTCTAAGTCTTCGCTTTCTTCATGAGTCGAGGATGAGCCTCCAATAGATTTTATAGGTGTAGGAGATTTCTTTGGAGTCATGTTGGAAAATAATAGTAACCCTCCTCTTTATTACAACAAAAAAAGTGGGGGCTCTTCTAAAGAACAATTAGGTCACTAGTAAGTTAAGTCTCTTAATTTGCATAATATAAGAATGGAATTTTTTTACTCACATACCTCCAAGATTTGAGACCTTTTAGATCTGAAATGTATTTTCTAATACTCTAATATATAGTTTCTAGAATTCCACAAGTGCCAAATAAAAGTTATAGTAACTTTCCCAAAACTTGATTTTTTTACCCCTTCCCATGAGAAAACTTTAGTGGACCATGTGTCCAATTCTTAAGATATAATTATGGAACCTGTACTTAAAGTACTTCTATATGTCTCCTAAAAAGCTTGAATATTTAAAGTTTGAATATTTCCAGACAAGAAGATATAGAAAAAAATACCAAGCTCATGTGCTTAAAATTTATTTCTTGATTGCTCAGAAATAATAACTTCCATATAGTATAAATAAAAAAGTATGAAAAACCAAATTCCAAAAATAGAACTAGTTATTCCGAGAGATATCTCCTTAATATGGCCGAAGTTTCACTTTATATAGGCTTCCAAAAAAATGTTATAGCACAAATCTACACTAACCTATTTGAGACTGAATTATGGAGTATATAGAAACCTGTTGATGCCTGGAAATGTCTTGGCTCGACATGTGAGGAATCTCTCGACCATAGTATCTATTAGAGTCATTTCCATTATGATGGAAACCCTAACACGTTTAAATTGGTTTCTAGTTACCCGTGTCCTAAGACTAGCCTAAGTTAACCTAACCTAATTAGTTTATACAATATGCACAAGAATGATTTTCAGCGTGCTTATAAGTAACGATTATTCAATATTAACACATCAAAGGGAAAAATGATCCATATGTATGATATTGTTTAGATGAGATGATCCTTAATGATTTAACTGAAACGAGGGCTCACTCAAGCCTCTGTGATACTTGCGCGTGTGAAAGGAGACTTGAAATGATAAAAAAAATGTAAACTGAATGCAAACAAAGATTAATCTAAAGATAGAAGATAATGAAGTTGGATTCTTTGCTGATCAAAAGAAAGATAACCTTACTCTCGATCAAAGGGAGATAAATATGTGACGAGGGGAGAGCATTATGATTGAACCTAAGATACACATTCACTTATAAAACCTCAAAATCATTTGGAGATTTACAAATGATTCACACATTTATGCAATGAATTAACCTTAATAAATAATTATTAAAGTAATATCAAACACATATCACATATTTAATAGAGTGACATAGATTCATTGAGAGATCTACGTCAAACTGAAGAAATAATTCTTTACCTTAACATAGGCTAAAACCAGATAAATTTGTAAGAAGACAAAATAAGTGATTATCTTACTCTTACAAATAAACTCTATGAATATATGATGATTATAACCAGTTCTCCTCTCGCAAAAAGAATGCGTAAGAACCTAACAAAAGTTAAAATTCCTCCGATGAGCTGCAAGTCTATATTCTAAAAGTTTATAAGATGCAAGCTGCCTTCAATTGAAATGGATTACCATGTGAATAAAAATGTATTTTAATATCTATCTATATATATTATCGCATGTGTGTTTTTTCAAATTATTTGTTAATCAAACCAAACAATATATCACAATATCGAATCCACGAAATACATATGCGTGCAATTTTAATGTAAGTTGAATCAACCAAAAAAAGAGAACGATATATATGTCAAAATACTATATATGAAAATACTTCGAATCAAAATAACATAAGTATTTTTTATTGAAATGAGATGAGGGAAAACATAGCGCTTTCACTTTTCTCAAAGTTATACGAGTTCGACACAGAGACAACAAGAGATAAGGTGAGTTGTAACCATTGCTCAAGGTGAGTTGTAACCATTGCTCAGGCCAACAATGGCCTCATTCTATTGTCACAACTCTAAGCCTTTATGACAAAAAAAACAAAGGGATACAACCACTAACGTTCAGCTAGCCTCATTCTATGTGTGTTGCCCATTTCTCTACGTCCTCACAACGCTCTACCTCCTCCCTTACGCTGTTGCTTTCAACTCAACGTGCTTAGTCCTTCAATACCATCCAAGTTTCGTACTGCATTCACACACTGCCTCCAAGGCTGCGTACTATCTCAAAGCTCGTGTCTTGGCTAACGCTGCCTCAAAAACTACTCCTCCTCCCTATGTTATGCAGAACCCTCCATATTTTAATCCTCTGCTAAGCTTCTCATAAGTAGAGTCTTTTGGCATTGATTTCGTTGGGATCCCATTAATTCAATAACGAACTTCTTAATTCGTTCTTAGCTACAAAACAGAATCGTAAAATCATGTTGTTAGAATCATAAAATTCCGCAAATAAAATAAAATATATAAACAACCAATTCATAATAGACAACCACATGGAGGATAACGCCAACAATGTGGAGGTTGATCTGGTATAGCCGACGTGGAGGGTTGAAGGCATATTTTCATGTTAAGTGTTGATTGGAGTTGTTGTTGTTAGTTGTTGTATGTCGAACTGATGAGATTCAATATTCCAACTTCCAAAGGAAATTGTTCTAAGTGGGTATATACCCAACGTCCAATGATGTAAGAATTGTATGTGACAAATTCTAATGTTACCCATTCTAATGTTTATCAAGTCCAATCATCATGGCGGTGGTTGGGAATAAAGGTTCCTTGGAAAAACCATAGCTAAATCGACCAACCCCCACCAATGCATCCAATGCATCTTACTTGCATTACATTTACACATGGGTTTCAACAACAACAGGTGGGTGATGGCAAGGTTAGGCATTGGAATCATGGTCAGATTGGCCAACCTTCATGAGTGTTCTTATGACATGTTCATTATGCAAAGATTTCGATGATGGATGGTTTGTGGTAGGTATATACATGTCAGTGCCATGTCAAGCTGGCGTGCGACACAACAGGTCCTTTCCCTTTCATGAATTGTGACAATCTCTTGCTATATATAGTTCATGGGAAATTTGGCACCACTCCAAAGTTCAACACTTTAATATTTCTAGATTCCAAGATATTCGACGACATTTCAAAGTAATATGTCCCTAACAATTATCCAGTCATCAAATGAGTGTGTACTCTCTTGTTATACCCAGATACTCGATTATACAGATCCATGTTGTAACACATGAAACTATACACCGAAGTCTTCTGTTCAAATTTGATACATGACATTAATGAACCTTATGACTTACAATTGCAAACAAAAATGATGAGTTTTGTATTAACGAAAATTGAAGTGAGGGTGCTTGGTTGATGATGTGAATTATATAACAATGACTCTAAACAAAAATAAAACTTATATTATATATTTACAAAAATGATTCTTTGTTTCTTTTAAATGAGTTTCATTGTATATACATTATAATACAACTAATATATTACAATATGTTGCAATTAATCTATGTAGTCATAATTATTAATATAAGAGGTATTCAGATATCATCAAGTTAATGAAATGAAAATCCATGTGAGACAAAAGTTGGGCCAAAACCCATCAAGAAAATCAAAAGGGATTTATTGCAATGAGGTGTCATCAACAAAAGAAAAATAATCAAGTTTTAAAAGTGATACACCTAAGTTGGACGCATCAAATAAGACATGGGGATCATTTACCTTCAATAATTAGGTGAACAAAGGACAAAGATAGAGGTGAAGTCTATCAAGAAAACCAAATGCGAAATGTGAGGCAATATGACAAAAATGAGACCAATGGTGCAAACTTCGGCTCTGAGGAGAAGAATAATAATGTGAAGTGACAAAAGAGTCCTCATGTGAGAAAAGGGTTAAGGCAGAAAATGCCACTTAATTAAAATGAAAAATAAGACCAAAAGGAAGTAAAATGAGAAGCAATTTGATGAGAGGAAGAAGGGTCCCCATTTATTGTAAAAGAAACACCAAGCCAAAATGGGGGTTGTTGCAGCTACACCAACTCGTGACAGATTGGGAGAACTAGTTATCTATGTTTACATCAAAAGGAAGAGAGTAATGGGTAACTTTTAAATAAGAGAAAATTGTAACCATTTTTTTGTGTCAAAATAAATTATGATCATTAAATGATAGGAAAATAGATCTTCAAAAATATTTTACAATATACCTTCATCCAGAATAAAACAAAAGCAAAGTTATGTGAAGAGAAGGCTTAATAATTGACTACTTAGCAACATCTTAACACCAATCAAATGCATGCTTTGTTAGTATTTGAATTCCTTAACCCCGCATCGCTTCACGACTAGTTAGCGTCTATAGCCCGGAGGAAGTTTCCTTAGCATCATGTATGAATTTACACATTGCCAGCGAGCATCCATAGCCCCGACAAGTTTAGATACACTTCCCACAACTCTCTTTTACCACCCTTTTGATTATCAATGTAGATAATTGCTTTTACTATATAATTTTGTTATTGAGTGAAGAAAGCAGGGTGATACAAGAAGTTATGTAAAAAGAACTACATATGATGGATTCTAATTTTCTTTTCATCTTATTATTTTCCTTATTTATTTATCTTTCTATATTTTAACATGACGATTTTGGGAAAGAAATGTCTCACAAAGAATCTTGAAGAGGCCTTTAACTATTATTATTGATGAATGAATCAAAATTAGATTTGACATGATAAATATGAGTTACAACCTTCAACCTATCTACAAGTTTTAAATATTCTCAACTATCAATATAAATGAGGTATAAAAGATAAGCATGCCACCTATATTATAACTGAAACAACCAAGACACCAATAGATGGATCTAACTTGTGCAATTCGAAGTGGTGGGATGGGTGGGATTCATCAAGTTAGACTCAAGTTTTCTCTTCCTTCGGAAGGTCGAACTTTTATATTTTGGAAAGGAGAAATACCCCCCAGAAGAAAAATGAGGATATGAAACCAAACCACACAAAACTAGGACACAAAATTAATCAAATTGTGTGACAAGAGTAAAGACTCAACAAAAAATGATAAAGAAAAATTATGAGCTAAATTCATTTAGAATTCTCATAAGAAAAGATAAGAAAAAGAGTTTAACATAAAAATTTGATGTTAAATAATGTTTACGTCATAATAAAATAATCTTTGTCTTGTGGGATATTAATAAATTTGGGTTCGTGTTGAAAAACCCTACAACAATTTTGTTTACGAATTTAAATCAAGTTGAGTTTTCTTGCTTAATGGCTTGCTTAAATTCATCATAATATTTGTGAGTTTATAAACAAGCAATGACAAAGGCTTACATACATGTAATAACCAACATAAGAAATAAATTGATTCCATTATGATTTCTTAATAAGAAGAATATAACTTCTTTGAAAAATAAAATTAATCTAGATCAATCTAAACTAGTTTTATTCCTATTATAGACACTATATACAAATTTGCATGAGAAAAATGGATCAAATGCATGTATATTTCCAATGTATCCATTGCATCAATTTTGTTCTTGAAATTAGATATATGACATGCATTAGTAAGCAAAGTAGGACAAAAATATAAGAAATAAAAACACAACTATATATATCTAACCATAAGAAGTTATAAAAAACGCTATATGTATAAAAATCTTGCAGGAATTCTTCTACGAAAATTTCAAAAGGATCATGAAAAAAGGGTGAATACATAATACCTCTTGAAGATCATTCCAAGAAGAAGAATTTGACAGGCTTAGTTGAGATGATATACATTTAGGTTTCGAAGCCTATTGACATATGTCAGTATTATATACATGATTATCTATTCTAATGCTATTGAAATTTGAAGGAAAAGTGGAAGACCTAACACTAGAAAGACAAGGAAAAGAGCTTCTACCATAAAAAAACTTCCATATGATAATTAATATGAAAATCATTGGAAATTTGATAATCATGTACACCAATATATAGAACATTGCATTTATCTACTGGAAAACAGTAGAAGAAGAATCAATTGATAGATTTAAATTAAGGGCTCTATGTAATGAAGGTATTTCAACAATCTTGTCATTGAAATATGTATCATATATGACCTCCCTTTCCTGAAATTGATGTAATTTATTTGAGTTAAAAGAATCATCAAAAGGAAAGAAAGGTGATTGAAAATTATGAAGGATGGGTAAAGAGTCATTTTCACACAACATATGGTCCTCAAAAGAGATTACAGTTATTGAAGGTAGGTTTTTGTTAGAAATATTTATAATCTCACTATGGTTTGTACTCTGATCTATGAAAAGGTTTGGGTACAAAAAATAATGAACTCCAGAGTATGTCATGTTATGCACATCCATATGATTTTCCTCATCATGGATGTGATGAAAAGCATGGAGTGAAGATGGATATTTTGTTAAAATCGAGTTTGATTTCAAAGGAAGATTATCACATTGTTCATAATTCAGTTCTTGAGGTATGATGGTTCTTGCTGAAATTGAATGAGATTGATTAGAATGTTCAACGAGATTAAGAAATACATCAATATCATATTGTTATTATATTTATTTCTATTATATAACTGGAAGAAACAAGAAATTGAAAACATTATAATAAATCATCCTCGGAAGGAAGATCTTTGAGGCGAAATCTAAAACAGATGGATTTATAGATAGTATAAAATTCATCAATTGATTCATTTTCTTGCATCGTCAAAGTTCCTATATCTAAACATAGCTTGTCATAATCATAAAAATGATGCACTGAAAGGAATATTTCAACAAATTGTTCCCAAGAATGAATAGATTTGTGTTGAAGTGAAGTATACCATCCTCTAATTTGACCTTTAAATTTGAGAGAAAATAACCTGCAAATCTTGTTATCAAAAGTAATATTAAAGGAATTTCATTTGACTAACAATTGTGAAACATGATCGACATGTGTCATGCCACTCTCACTGTCATATGTTGGTTTGATCAAAGATGGGATAGGTTTCTTGAGAAAGTTTCTGGTAGGTTCAGGTGTGCTAAATGCATGACCCAAAGGATGAGCCATGATTTAAAAGATAAAATTTAACATAGATAGAAATATGTGGCCCTCCTAACACCAAAAACGTTAATGTATGGGAATTTCCTCGCTCAAGATATGAGGAATTTCCAAGTGAGAGTTCCGTTTAGACTCATTTTGATTGTGATGGAAACCTTAACTGGTTTAAATGGGTTTCTAGTTACCCGTGTCTTAAGATTAGCCTAAGTTAACATAACCTAACTAGGATATACAATATGCCCAAGAATGATCTTCTGCCTGCTTATGAGTAATGGTTATTCAATATTAACATATCAAAGGGAAAAATGATCCATCTGTATGATATTGTTTAGGTGAGACAATCCTTAATGATTTATCTAAAACCAGGGCTCAATCAAGCGTCTATCCTAATTTCTCTTATGAAAGGAGACTTGAAATGATAAAAAAAATGTAAACTGAATGCAAACAAAGATTAATTTAAAGATAGAAGAGAATGAAGTTGGATTCTTTGCTGATCAAAAGAAGGATAACCTTACTCTCGATCAAGGGGAGCTAAATATGTGACGATGGGAGAGCACTATGATTGAACATAGGATAAAGATTCACTTGTAAATCCTCAAACTCATTTCGAAATTTACAAGTTATTTACACATTTATGCAATGAATTAACCTTAATAAATAATTATTAAAATAATCTCAAACACATATCACAAATTCAATCGAGTGACATGGATTCATTGTAAGATCTATATCAAACCAAAGAAATAATTCTTTAGCTTAATATAGGCTAAAATAAGATAAATTTTTAATAAGACAAAATAAGTGATTATTTTACTCTTCCAAATCAACTCTATGAATCTATGATGATTATAACCAATTTTGGGCCTATAAAAATAATGGGTAAGAACCTAAAAAATGTTAAAATTCCTCCCATGACCTGAAAGTCTATATTCTAAAAGTTGATAAGACTTATGCCTTTAATTGAAATGGATTACCATGTGATTAAAAATTCATTTATATATATTATAACATGTATTCCTTTTAAAAATTGTTTTCTAATCAAACCAAACACTATATCACAATATGGTATCCACGAAATACATATGCGTGCAATTTTAATGTAAGTTGAATCAGCAAAAAAGGAGAATGACATATATGTCAAAATACTATACATGAAAATACTTTGAATCAAAATAAGGGTAACTGCGAGGCAGCAAGTCCCTGCATCATGCGCCATTGAAAAAAATTTCTGCTTTAAAGGGATTATGCACAGCTAGGTCTTTCATGTATCTCAGTTAGCAACATAAAACTAGGCTAGCCAAGCGTAACATTTTCCCCTATGCAGTTAAGTTATATGGTTAGTATCTCACCAGCTTCTTGCAAACTACATTCCATACTTCAAACTGCATGCACTACAAACCAGAGTTCAATGGATATGCATGCCCTGCATACTAAGGACAAAGAAATGGTGTGGGGATAGCCTCTGCATTTGGTTATACATTCGGAATGCCCCTTGTGGGTGTTGCCCATTTGAGACACTTGGGCCATCTAAAATGTCAGCAGATTTTCCACTGGGAAAACTTTAGCAATGTAATTTTTTCCTGAAGTAGCTCAGCTTGTCACCTAGAATAATTCGAGAGAAAAATAAAACAGTTAACTCTCAGTTCATTGTAGCTTCAATACAATGTAACCTAATTTACTAAACTATTTTCCCTGGCGTGGGGTATTTCCTATTATAACTAACAGAATCCAGGTCTCTAATAAACCCAAAAGAAAACAAGAAAAGCAATGGAATTCTAACTTACTGTGTCGAGGTCCCATGAACTCCACATAGAAATTATTGCTTGAATCCTCTACATTCTTCATTTTAAAGCCTTTCATCATACTGCCCATTGACCAACACTTTCCAGTTAGCCAACGCACAACGAACTTCGTATGATTTCATGTAAAAAATGTTATGAAACCCCAAGAATTTCATAAAGCTTGCAGTATCTTATGAAGGAGAAGGGAGAAAACCATGATATGGCATTACTTTACAGTAACTCCAAGCCATAACAGATTCCCAGATGAACAAAGAAAAAGATATATCATATATTATGGGATTGGCTTTGAAACTTACAGCTTCATGATATCTCTATTCCTGCGGTTGCCTGGTCGACTGGACATGGTATTCAATTGAATTCAAAACCCAACTGTGCCTTTCCGAGGTATTAAAGATTTAGTTGGGGCATGCAGCCTATAATCCACCACAGCGTTCCAAAAGATCCTTTCCACTTACAATAACCTCTTCTTCAATACGTGACCAAAAAATTAAGAAGCACAGAACTTTAAACCAGAACAAATGAAATTATTGACTAAATTATATATGAAGTGGCAAAATACTACATCTCAGCAATGTTGGGATGGTAGATCCTATTCATAAAACGAATAGCTGGTGGTGTGAATGGATAAGCAGTTGATAATTCCACATAAACCGTCCACACTCCATCTTGGTAAAGACCTAATTAGATCATGACAAACAGTGAATTCTTCTTAACATCCCAGCAATCTACTCATTACAAAATTAAACAACGCCATTAAGACTTAACAATAAGTAAATTCATATATGAACTCAGGAATTGAGACAAAAGCCGAAGCAAACTCCAGAATCCAAACTAAGGCCATGTCCAGCTTATAGTGTAAGTAGGTATATCTCATATGACATCAGAATCTATTTGATTTGTTTGTCAGGATGACTTTACAAAAACTAAAATAATGACCAAGAAATGATGGGGAGCAAACCTGCTAACAATTCAATAGACCCATTTTCTGTCCAAGAGAATGGTTGTAGGTTAAGTTTGAAACATGAATTCAGAGCCTCTAGAGTATAGGCTCATTGTGACTACATAACCATAAGACAAAATGAGCATCAAGTAAACACTTAAAAATAGGGGCAAGAGGTAATTTAGGCTTTAACCTTTAATTACAATCAGTAGATCTCGACCAAAAAATGATTCCTCGGGAAAGGCCCACTGAATCTAAATTCTATTAAATTGGCTTTGGAAAATGTTTATACCTTTAGCTTCTGCAACATCATGGACAAGCACAACAATGCATGAAATCCTAAGAACTTAAAATTAGCCTGCAGTTAGCATTTCATATGAAATTAAAAATACGTGATACGCTCCAAACAATACAGAAATTTGTAAATAGATTTCGGCCAAATTACACGTAACACCTGGAAGTTCCAGGCAATATGGGCGCCGAACTTTGTCTGACCTGCATGGAGAAATCATATTTCCAGAAACTGTTGGCCTGTGCTTGCACCTACCATTACATTAAAAGTAACACTAGAAGAAAGCCCACATCTTCAGACACGCAGAGAAAAAAATGATCCCCGTTGGTTCAAACTTCAACAAATAAAATCATGGTGGGGCAAACCTGGCTAAGATGCAACTCAGTAGAAATTGAAAAAACAGTTTCCCTCTTATCGTCCCTTTCTTGAGATAAAGACTATTTAAAACTTAAAAGAGTATTTTTCTGTGAGTTTGTCCTCATGAGTCATAACTGATACTGCTTGATTTTGATTTTCAGCTGCAGAAAGCCAAGTTTCAAACATACCTCGATGCTTATTTGACATCCACATTCTTTCGCACAATGGCTTGGGAGCTCAGTACCAGCCACTTGCGAATTTTCAAGCATCACATTTTATTCGTTCACCACATCACTGATGAAGGCATATGCTTATGCACAAAGAAGAATACATATATCCATTTGCGTATATGAGCTAAATAACACATAAGATCTGAATACCAATCAACATACAAAGATACACACGAACAGCTAAAAGTGAAACAGAAATAAATAAAAAAATATAAGAAGAAATCAACCCCAAATTCATCAATGCAATAGTTGAATATTTCTCGGTTTTAACATTGCGCTGACGAAGATCAAGGCACCCATGTTCTCACAGTGGGTCGCTTGGAGGTCCACATTAACCAGTTATGAATTCCCAATGACCTCAAGCACTCCCCAAATCACGATCCCCAAAAAGCAAATGGGGAGGAAGAGGGAGGAGCCGAATGATAAAATGCCTTGAAGACAAGGCAAGCTCTATATCGGTGTGAACATATGTATATGCAACCAAATGAAACACGTGCAAGTTTGAGATACATGTTAATTGAACCAAATGAACACAGGAAAAGTTTGAGATACATGTTAATTGAGCCAAATAGGAAATAGGGCAAGGAGACATACTCTGGAAATGGCGAAAGAGATGACCATTTATAAAACGAGCAGCTTCTGGACCTCCACTGCTCTTTTGATTTTTCCGAACTTCAAAAATATATTCATTTTATTTTTAATTCTGAAATTGTGGTAGAATTTTGAAACAATTAAATAAATTTGGGAATAGCATTACGTAGTTTAAACAATCTTGTTCAAAAATTCGAAAACATATGAAACGCCTCAACATTTTAATCACACACAAGCAAGTGATTTTGTCGTGTAAAGTGCGAGACATCTCCCTTTCCTGTTCCAAGTGGAACATTAACTAAACTAAAGTAAAACAACTTTTTTTTAATGTGTGATAAGAAAGAAATATACATGGGGTTGCGAGAAAGTGGACGAATAGACCAAGCTCGCCGGTGGAGACTGTACCGAATTCGAATTAGGGGTATTATTCACCGTATCGAACTGAATCGGCCCACAATTTTGCCACATGCCTGCCTTTCGTTCTTCTGCCTCTCGTCCTTACCCAACGTCTTTACCTCTGTCTGTTTTGCATGTCCAACGTGTCTACCTCCTAGCTAACGAACCTGCGTGGCCGATATTTACAAATCGGCTGAAATTTGCAGCATCGCGGAAGATATGAGTCACATCTACTGTGTTTTCTCTGTTGGAAGACGGTGACACAGACAGAAGTAGAGGCCTTTTATAGAATCAGACCAATTACATGAATTCCACTCGTTCCTTCGCTTCCCATACCTGCATTCTATGAAGGGCAACACGGCGGCACAGTCTCTGGCCTGCTTCGCTATCTCCGATACAGTATTTAGCAGATTTGCTGTTGTGACGACGGCTCAGATGGACAAAATTGCCATGCAGATTATGGGGAAATGAATTGAATTTGCAGAGGAGTATGACATCAGATTTTTTGATGCCCAGATCGGCCAAACCAGCGGCAACTGATTTCACTCTCCGCCATAGCTGAGGGAAGGTGATGGTTTCTCCTGTGGTGGAATCGATGAGAGTTATGCGGCCTCTGTGGGGAGGCAAAGAAACGAAGATGGGGAGATCCAGGTATGCACAAGGAGAAAATCAAAATTACATTTAGAACACTGTATGTGCAAAATAGCAAGAAATTATCAGCTGATAAGCTGTATGAGTGCTGTAGAGAAAATAACAAAACCAGAGCACTGCACTTTGTATTAAATGCAATTGCAGAAAGGAAAGCAGAGCATGCCTCAACATTACATTTAGAACACTACTATGTGCAAAATAACAAGAAAATATCAGCATTACATTTACTGATAAGCTGTATGAGTGTTGTACAGAAAATAAAGAAACCAGAGCACTGCACTTTGTATTAAATGAAATTTTAGAAAAGAAAGCAGAGCATACCCTAAAGATGAGGGGATTAGGGGTTTGGCAATTTGCAGGGAGCCAACTCCAAAGCAGCCATTAAATCCTGTATGTACCAAGTCATCCTTCGGGCCTTCGACAGCAAGCTTTGCACATGAATAAAGCAGCATGGTGGTTTCGGCTTGTTTGATTTTCACAGAAGGGGCGTCGGCGGAATTAACAACTGAGTGGCTTCCAATTTGGCAAATTCTTACAATGGCGAGGACATATAGATATAGATGGAGCGATGAGGGCTATGCGGCCATGAAATAACATAGGTAAAATAGTAACCCCGCGTTAAGCATTGATTGTTATGGGTGAACATATGAAAGCAAAACAGAATATCATGTATTGACCTGTGAAACATGAATACAATATGCTAAAAGAATCAATCTTGTTACCTAGTATGTCTAAAAATTAATAGCTCACAAAGGTTCCATGGTTCTCAGCTGCTATTGTTCGTTGATGAATGAATACATGGGTTGCAAAGCTGATATATAACGAGTCGGTGCAGAGAGTAACGAGCCGGTACAGAGGCAGAGCAGGTTCATGACACCTGTCGGCATCCACGGACACTTGCAGCTTAACACCAAACCTTACGAAACCTTAGCATACCCCTGCAGATAATACAAATTAATCAAATTAATGTTAACATTAAAACCAGACCGTTGACGGTTAGGGATAATGCACTGGGCATAAAGGCAATTTAAGCTATGATCGAGCCTCTTCCGCCTCGGGAAGAGGCCAAATAAGATGGCGAAGCGTCAGGTGGAAATGAAACTTAGGTTATCTCGGCACATCGTCGCACAGGGCATTTGCAAACCTTATGATAAACAGCGAATAACACCGGGCAGCGACTAAGAACTAATGCTAGCAGGGACCTGTTCGATTACTATAGTCCCTACCGAATGCCAAATGGCAGGGACTAATACTATAGTCCCTGCCGAATGCCAGATGGCAGGGACTAATAACATAAGTCTTTTTGATTGAAATGAGATGAGGGAAAACATAGCACTTTGAATTTTGTCAAAGTGATATCAGTTTGACACAGAGACAATAAGAGGTAAGGTGAGTTGTAACCATTCCTCAAGCCAACGATGACCTCATTATAGTGTCACAAATATAACCCTTTACAACAACAAAAAAACACAGGGATACAACAACTAACGCTCAACCAGTCTCTTTCTATGCATGTTACCCATTGCTCTGCATCCTCCCAGTGCTCTGCCTCCTCCCTTACATTGTTTCCTTCAACTCAACATGTTGCCTCCTTCACTACCCTGCAAGCTTCATACTGCATTCACACGCTACCTCCAAGGTTGCATACTGTCTCAAAGGTTGTGTCTTGGCTAACATTGCCTCAAACACTCCTCCTCCCTATGTGATGCGTACCCCTCCATCTTTTAATCCTCTTCTTAGCTTCTCGAAGTAATTTTTTTTGGCATTAATTCTGTTGGAATCCCATTAATTAAATAGTGGACTTATTAATTTTTTCTTATCTACAAAACATAATCATAAAGGCATATTGTTAGAATCATAAAATTCAACAAATAAAATAAAATAAACAAACAACTAATTCAGAACAAAAAACCACATGGAGGATAACACCAAGATTATGGAGGTCAATTTTCTATAGCCAACGTGGAGGGTTGAAGGCATACTTTTATGTTAAGTGCTGATTGGAGTTGTTGGTGTTAGTTGTTGTAGGTCAAACTAATGAGATTCAATAATCAAGCTTCCAAATGTAATTGTTCTAAGTGCGTATATACCCAACGTCCAACAACGTAAGAATTTTATCTGCCAAATTCTAATGTTATCCATTCTAATGTTTATCAAGTGAAATCTTCATGGCAGTGACTGGAATCAAGGTTCCTTGGAGAAAACATAGCTAAATCGACCAACCCCCACTGACGCATTTAAAATGAATTGCATTTACAGATAGGTTTCAACAACAAGAGGTGGGTGATGGCAAGGTTCTGCATTGGAATCGTGGTTGGATTGGCCAACCTTCATTAGTGTTATTATCACATTTTCATTGTGAAAAGGTTTTAACGATGGATTGTTTGTCATAGGTATATACATGTAAGTTCCATGTCAAGTTGGTGTGGGACACAACTGGTCCTTTCCCTCTCATGAATTGTCACAATTTCTTGTTATATCTAGTTCATGGGCAATTTGGTACCATCCTGAAGTTCAAGACTTTAATATTTCTGGATTCCAAGATATTCAACCACATTTCAATGTAATATGTCCCTAAAAATTATCTAGTTATCACATGAGTGTGTACTCTCTTGTTATATCTGGATAATGGATTATACATATCCATGTTTAGATATTAACGTACTATGACAAATGAAACTATACATCGAAGTCATTTTGTTCTAATTTAATGCATGACATTTTTTGGGCCGCCAAATTAACATACACTTTTATTCTATTTTCACATTTATCCTTATTTGTTCACCTCATTTCATCACATTATCATTATATTTCCATTACCATATGGGTTCATATTTTCATTTTCCAAAGTTATTTATTTTATGTATTTAAAGTGAATTGATGATTAAAATTTAGAAAAATAACATGTATTTTTCTATACCTAAATGTGGAATGAGTTTTGTGACATGTGTAGGTGATTTGGAAGGTTCCAAAACAATCTTATGTGGCCTCCAAGACTCAAATTCGAATTCTCTTGAAGATTTGAAGGAGATTTGGGATAGGGGTCAAACATATCTCATGGCGAAAAATCATGGATAAAGGAATATGTGTATCATATTGGTTGTAACCATATAAAGGATTTGTGGATGTAGGAGGGATTAGTGGATCTCCATTAATGAGTTAGTTTCTTATGTTTTTGTATAAATAGGAGTACCTCCTCCATTCCAAAGAGAGGACTCTTGGAGCATGTATCCTAACTTATGGTGGAATAGAATAAAGTTTTATTTCTATAGTTTTAGATATAAATTGTCTTAATGTAGTATATGAATTTAGGGAATAGTTTGTCACTTTGTTTTTAAGAGAATTGAGCTCACTCTAAAAGGATCAAAGAAACATTTTATTTCATTATAGATTTTATTTCCTTATAGATTTTATTTTCATGTAATTACTTAGATGTTTGAATATTTTTCATTATTAATGAATGAATTTTAGTTTAAATCTTATCAACATATGAAAGGAAAAACAAGGGTCAAATTTAGGCTCTCTTCCATTTGATATGAGAAATAATTGAAATTCATTCTCTTTTTCTAGTTTCAAGTGATTTTCCGAATTTCCAGTTTTCCAGCAATGGTATTAATGATGAATGAATTGGTAATGAAGAATAGCAAGGAACTCTTTAGTTAGGAGACTCTTCTATTATTTGTTCATGGATCTTAAGCTATTGTCCATTAGTGGTTTTTGATTTCTGTTCATGAAGTAGTATTCTAGAAGAAGGACAAATCTGGTTCTCCTAAGTTAGGAGCCACTTCTCCTACTTATTACATAATGAATTAAAAATTACATAGTTCAATTTTATATTTGTAATATGCACTTCTAATTGGTTTATAATTGCATTCCCTTCAGTTTCCATAACTTATCTTCTAAATCTGATTATAGTTGCATCTAAGGTCCCATATATTTTGGTTTGCTTCTAAGTTTTATGAAACCCTTAGGTTAACAATTAAACAACTCAATTAAATCACTCAATTAAGAGACAATTAAATCACTCAACATTTTGGCGTCGTTCCCGAGGAAGCCAAACTTAGATGTAACTAAGTTAGGAGGATTGTTTAGGAAACCTTTTATTTGAAGGTCATTTTCATTTGGGTTTATATTCATTTAGGCATTTTTTGTTTAAGTTTATTTGCATTTACATATAGAAAACATAGAACATTAAAATCAAGAACCCCCATTCATTGAAAAAAATAAATAAATAAAAAATCCAATTGCAAAAATAAGATTTGAAGAGCTTCATGCTATGACAGTTGAAGAAAATAAAAAAACTAAAGATCACATTCAAATTTGGTTTCAACTAGTGAGTCCTCATGATCGTGTCCAAGAACTCAATAGGGTTTAGTTTTCAAACTTGGATATGAGTCTACTCATGATCTTGTTGCGCAAATGGATGCAACATAAATTATCTTATACTTAAGAGAATGGATTCATTGGAAGTATTCCTTCACTTAAAAAAAATATGAATCTCCATCTCAAAATAGAGTAAGATAGAATAGGAAGATAAAGCAAGCTACGTGAAATTTGTTTTTTTTTTCCTATTCTGAATTTCCAGTTTTCCAACAATGGCATTAATGATGAATGAATTTGTAATGAAGAACAGAAAGGAAGTCTTTATTTATGATCCCCTTCTATTATTTGTTTGTGCATCTTAAGCTATTGTCCATTAGTGGTTTTTTATTTCTACTCATGAAGTAGTATTCTAGAAGAAGGACAAATCTGGTTCTCCTAAGTTAGGAGCCACTTCTCTTGCTTATTACATAATGAATTAAAAATTACTTAGTTAAATTTTATATTTGTAATATGCACTTCTAATTAGTTTATAATTGCATTGACTTTAGTTTCCATAATTTATCTTCTAAAGGTGATTATAGTTGCATTTGAGGTCCCTTATATTTTGGTTTGCTTCTAAATTTTTGAAACCCCCAGGTTGATAATTAAATGATAGGGATTTAACAGACAATCAAATCGCCCAACAAAATCAATAAGCCTTATGACATATAATTGCAAAAAAAAATATGATGGGTTTTTTATTAACGAAAATTGAAGTGAGGGTGTTTGGTTGATGATGTGAATTATATAACAATGACTCTAAGAAAAATAAAACTTATATTATATATTTACAAAAATGATTCTTTGTTTCTTTTTAAATGAGTTTGATTGTATATACATTATAATACAACTAATATATTACAATATGTTACAATTAATCTATGTAACCAAGACTAATAATATAAAAGGTATTTACATATCATCAAGTTAATGAAATTAAAAGCCATGTCAGATGAAAGTTGGACCAAAACCCGTCAAGAAAATTAATAGGGATTTATTGCAACAAGGCGTCATCAACAAAAATAAAAATAATCAAGTTTTAAAAGAGATGCTCCTAAGTTGGATGTGTCAAATAAGACATCGAGATCATTTACATTCAAGAATTAGGTCACCTCTATCTTCATCCTTTGGTCATATATATCTTGTGAAGTGACGCAAGATTCTTTATGTGAGAAAAGGGTTAAGTCGGAAAACGTCACTTAATGAAAACACAAAATAATACCAAAAGTAAGTAAAATTACAAGTGATTTGATTAGAGGAAAAAGGGTCCCTATTTATTTTAAAATAAACACCAATCCAAAATGGGGGTTGCAGCTAAAACAAAACCCTAACCTCATTAGAGATTATCTTTAAAAATATAGAAAACCACTATATGTAATTTGGACAAGAAGTTGATCACATTTTTGTCTCAATGTGGTCCAAGTTTCATTGTCAAAAGCATCAAAGAAAAAGATTATAGTGAAAATTTTGAATTGACTTGTTTGAGATGGAAAATAGCACGATTCGAAAGCCCTAAATTCCCTAGACCATATCTTCTAGAATATGGTGAAATAAATCTAAAACATGAGCCATTGATTGTTGGGGATTTCTTCTCAATCTTCTTCAAATTTCATCATCTAAAAACTCCTAGAAAAAAAATGTTATAGCAAAAATTCCCTAATGTCCTATTTGAAGCAACAAAACCTTATGATTAAGAGAAACCAAATGTTATGATGCTCGCACCTTAATAATGATAAGAAATCAATAATTATAGTCCACTTCAAGGGTACACATCCTTTTAAAATAAACACAATGAAAAATATAATATTTGATGATCCTAAGAATACGTCTCCTTAGGATAATTTTGGAGACAAATGATGTAATTATAATAAAATGGGACCATGAAGGGTTCTATCCTACATAAAACTATAACAATAGAGACATGCAACTTATATAGGGCTTAACAATATATCATATGGAAACTCAATGGATGTCTCCCCATATAACAATAGAAACATGGGGCTTATATGGAGCTTTGTTATATGAGATTTATGATTGCAGACAAAAGTATCTCCCCTAGGTCGGTGGCTAACCTAGAACAACAGAGAGACAAGGAACCCAACGCTTTTCCTTAGAGTAGATAGATAACAGAGTGAGGCTTACCTAGAATCCTTCGCACACTTCACTCCTTCTTTATCTTGGAAGTTCCAATTCCATCTCCGAATGTAAAAATTAGAGCCTGCGCAGTTAGATAACACAAGCCAAGAAACTATGAGATCTATGCTCCATCATCTAAATACTTCATTCAATAGATCAATGTGGTATTGAAATATATGAAATAACAACACCACATATAGGAAAATAATGAATTATTTGCATTAATATAAATGGAAGGAGATTACAACCATAAGTAGTAGTTGATCTTGTAGAAGAGCTCCTCCAATTTGTTTACTTGTCCTTTCATTGTCATAATATGCATCTCTAATCACCCTAAATGCATGAGATAATAACCACTAACTACAACAACACAAGGGCATAATCACTCTCCAAAATCCAACCCCCAAGCACATAGAAGGCTAGGAACATATAGAGAAGTAGGGTAAGTCGGGCGTTCTTATCCAATTACTAATCGAGGGTTTGAGATCCACCTTTGATGGAGGGATAAGATCAAATGATAATTGGTGAAAACTCCAAAGTACAGTAGGATAGCATCCTAATGCTTTATCCAAGGTAAGTAGTTAAAACAACTTCTGGAGATTCCTAGAAGGGGAAGCTTATGGAATCCCGATCATTTTTCTAGATTTCTAGAACCAACGCAGGTGAAAAGGGGAGCAATCTACTGGTGACCAATGTAGGCCATAATGGAGTAACCTATAGGTGATCATACGCTAGTAGGCATACATGGAGCATTGGTCCTAAAATTGGCTCAAATGATGCAATTTAGGGCTGAAATTATGGGGGATGACAAAATGGGCTATTACATAATCCCCCCTAAAGTGAAAAGTCAAAGATGATGACTGATGACTGAAGTGATTTACCTTCTGACAAGTGGGGATCAAGGACAACTAACGAGCTTCATCTATTACAATACATTTACAACATGACATATTTGTATGATGAGGGAGGCATATCCATAATCAAATCATAATCTAACATAAAATGTATAATGATCAAAATACGCATCCACAAATTCAACTAGTGGACCCATGACTTGATGGCTGTAAGTATGATCATGGCCATTATACATTGTGATCTTTGTATATCTCCTGAAATCACAACGCAAATGGATGAAACTAGATCTAGGGTTTTCTATCTCATTCACATGATGAACCATTGTACAAGTCTAACCATGTGAATCAATGAGCTGGAGTCGAACATGGTAGACACCATCTGATTATTGGTCAATGATGTAAGACAATAATAGACACAAGAGAAACCACCAATGATGTTAGTGTCTCTCATGGTACTATAGTACAATCCATATGGTGTGAATAAATGATTTGATGTCAAACACCACACAAAATATTTCAGTCGAAGGCCATTGATGTAAACTTGTTGCCAAGAGTGAGGAAACTTTCCATTGATGTATGCAAGCACAAAGGTACCAAAGGTGTGTTTCTAAGTCAACTTCCTAGATGATGTGCTGATGTCAATAGGAAGTGACCTATCGCTGGAAAGCCTTGATGTATCCCCCATCAACGACACAAAATGAGTATCATAATTAGGACATAATGATCAAAATGATGCTAACATGGAACTGGATCAAGAAAGGGAAACATGTAATGAAGGCTTAAGAGTTATTGTAGAAGGTATCAACTAAATGAATTCTCTTTAACGCACTGGTGACACTAAATGGAGTTGGAAGCATTGACCCAAAACCGAAATGGAGGCTCTAAAAATGGTATGATAACCAAAATACAAGCATATTACCCAACCCAAAAGCCACAAAGATTAAGTGGAAGAGTGTTTTGCTTAAGAGCGACTCGCTCCCATTAGCAAAATGGAATCCCTTGTTTTCTAAATTTCCCGAACCATACTGGTCAATACCTCTTTATTTTTTAAGAATATTGAGGAGGATAACATATGCTTGATCTGTAAGTTCATCCTTCAGATGAATCTCTATGAGTATATTTAATGAAACCTGAGAAGGAGTGGTTTAGCCCCGTTATGATAGACGAGTCCATCATTGTTTGATTGTTTTACCAGTCCAGTGAAGGTAAAACTTGACATCTTTTTCATGTTTAGAGAGTTTGAAAAAGAGCTGAAAAACAAAACTTGAAATGTCCCTTTTCTTAGTTAATCCCTTAGGTCCGAAAAGGTGGAAAACAATACCCAAGAGAACCTATTAGCCATGTTTACTACCATATTCCTCTTTCATAGATAGTTTATCTTAGTCCGGAAAAGGGCTAAACTTATATTGAGTATACGTCTTTTCATTTCCTTTTACGAGTTCGAAAAGATAAGTGCTCGACAATATTTTCATACTTTGGGAGTCTGAAAAGAGCTCAAATATGACTCCTCTTGGAGGAATGAGTGGTATAAAGGGTTAGAAACTCGTTTCGGTCATGATGGAATTTCTCCAAACATGCAAAGTTTAAGAAGCTGGCTAATAGGACCACTCATCGCAGTAGTTCCTTAGGAAAGGGTAAAACAACCAAGTGAAAGTGTATGATCAGCCAAGCAGATGGTGACAGTGGAATGAAACGACCAAGGGTCATCTAGCAGAAACATGATGATAAAAATGGAAATCACAAGGGATATAATGGGAATAGTTTCATTTTTAGAGAAGCTTGAAACGTGGGAAAATATGCTTGAAATTACTTGAAGATGGTTTTGATTTTTTCACAAGCTTGAAACATGAGCAAAGCTATTCTTGAGAGTCGTTTCATTTTTACACAAGATTGAAATAGAGGAAAACTATGCTTGAGATAAGTTTCCATGCCCTAGCATAATGACTCAATTCGAGATACATGCCCCCCCAAGCTTCATTTTATGCACCTAAGTAGACTACTAGGTATTAAAAGGTGGACGGAATGAAGGTTCATTTATGAGATCAAGTGAAAGAATCGAATGGGAATTACAAGATATAATCAAAGAATCTAATTGAAAGGGGATTTGTTTCATTTTTTAACGAGCTTGAAATGGGAAAAGAACTATGGTCATAACACCTTATTTCATTTTTTAAGGATATTGACACATGAAAAATAACTCTGCTCCAAGGAACTTATTTCATTTTTTAATGAGCTTGACACAAGAAAAGAAACTTTTCTCATAAGAGTTTGTTTCATTTTTTAAGGAGCTTGACACAAGAAAAGGAACTCTACTATGGAAGACCTTGATCATGACTTCCAAGAGGCCATGGCTTCTAGGAGGTTCTCATCATATGGGAGAAAAACACTCTATAAGAGATATATATCAAGGGATCTGATGAACAAATGAGACTCCAATGGCACTAGTAAATGAGGCACTACATCACCCACTAGATCATCAGTAGACAGGTGCATGAGACAAGTTGCCACATAATTAACTTGTTGTGGGGGGGGGATACCACTTGCATATAAGGACAATTTAAGGATTCTCATTGATTGGGAGACAAAAGAGGGCTAATGAATGAAAGATGATCGATAACCATAATCTGTCCATCATGTAGGAAGCACATCACTTGAAAGAGCGTGGATACAACAACATTCATAGCATAAACATAGTCTTTACGTAGGAGAAAATTGAAGGGTCTATGACAATCATAACATCAATACATACAATTTTTCCTCCCAAGGTAACAGGAAACTAAGGATCCCTAAAGGTTGATTCGTTCTTATGTTACAAGCTAATAGATTCAGAGTAGCGAACACAAGCTATGGGGACCCCAAAGCTTGCCAAGCAGAGGAGGATAGAATACTAACAAAATATCCCTCATATATTACAATGTGATGGATGTCATTATTATAAGCCTTTACCATGATCTTAAAATGCATGTAAGAAGGGAGACAAGGTTATGTCAATCAACTCCAATCAAAGGAAATGACCTGTTTCCTTGGAGTGGGTTTCGTAGGGATGAGAGAAACACCCTGTTGTTCAGTAAAGTCAGAAGAAACAAGAAGAACCTGAGTGGTATGATCCTTACTATGTATGGGAAAAGTACGATCGACAGAAGGCAGAATCAGGTCAACCATTTTCTCAAGTAATGGCTGTTCAGGAACAAACTCGTGGGATTCACGTTCAGAGAGACTGGGATTGATGGGATTCAAATTTTGATCAATCACTTCATTAACTAGTGGAGGATTGGGAGAAAGATTTTGATAACCAGTGGGAGGTCGTTGATGAGAAGCTGCAAGGTTTTACCACACTTTTAGGTTCACCCATATAAGGAAAAACATGAATAGGATGATTCCATTCTAATAACTTAAAGGGAAAATTGACTTTATGCTTTTTCCCATGGATGTTATTGTTACTAGTTGAGGGTTTATCATGAGGACGATCTCGAGAGGCTAATGACAAAGGCCGATGTGAACCTATGGACCACACTTCTAATATCTTGGGAATACTAGGACAATCTCTAATAAGGTGGTCACATTTACAAAAAATGCAAGGGAATTTAACTCTACGAGGGTGATTAGAAGACTTTTCCATACTAGTTTCATCCATAGCAATGGTTTCTTGGTTCTCCCTGCGTATTTCGCTTCCTCCTCTTTGCCCTTTTCTTCTTCTTATTAGCTTCCTCATTACTAGAATCAAGACTTTTAATAAGCGAAGAGGAAGAAAGGGGTGAAGAAAAAATAGGTGAAGAATTAAAAGGGTCAACTTTAGGATGAACATGAGGTTCATGTTGTGGAGGTGGAGGACAACTCAGTTGAGAAGCAGTTTGGACATTCAAAACCATAGGGGTCGAAAATAACCAAACTGGAAAACCAATGGTAAATGTGGGAAGGGACAACATTGCCATATAAGGAGCACCAATATTTCCAAAAGAAGGAAAAGGACCAGGATTCCCATGAGAGGGGTTCCATTGATTTGTGGATTCCAGAATTATTACCATTAGTCTCAACCTAAGATCCACTAAGGAGTTGTTCCACACGGAGGATGTTATTCTACAATTAATTAATTGATTTTGAAAATTAAAGACACAAAATAAACAAAGGGATAAACTAGGCAAAAGGTTTAGCAAGCAACTGTGAACTCCAATATACACATTGGTGAACCAACGACTTAACATATGTGTAGGGAATCTCCTATAATTCTATTTTCGGTGTATCATGGTATAAAATGCAACCAGATCAATTATGTATGGACTCATAACAACCTATAGGGGACTCCCAAAACATGCTCGACGTTTTGTGGGAATGCAGTCCATAGTAGTGTTGTCTAATCCATAACCATTTGATGAGAGTGTTTCCATATACTATCATGTGTGGAGCGCCATAAAATATACCTGAAGGTACATAGAGAATTATCCTATACACTTACATACATGGAGCATGATTTCACCCCTCGGATACAATGATGGAAAACAATGACATCTCTTACATTTAACGATGCTGGAACACGTCTCTAACCTAGATCTCTATGTGTGTCGTTAAGTTTCAAATGCTCCTTAGGTTAATTGAGATGAATTTTAAAGTTGATCTTGAATTATGTTTCATTTTCAAGGCTCAAAAAGTGATGTCACCTGAACACACCTATGATGCAACTAATATGACATAAATAACTCTTTTAAATTTCGATCAAAGCTATCTAGTGTAGGCAAGAGGTGCAAATAATTATGCAACAATGAAATATGCAGCCAACAAGAGCTTGGTAACTAGAACATTCAATTTCACTATTCCAATTCAATTCAAATGATTAAAAGATGCCAAACCATGCAATGTAATCTATGCACGATTCTCGTGAAAACTATGCAAATGTAATCTATGCACAATTTCCTTTCCAAGTGTGAAAATGAGATTTCTAACTATGCAAATGTGATCTATGCATGAGAATTATTCAAAACAAACACAGGAGGATTCCAATGAAATCAAACGTAATCTCAGATTTCATGAAAAAAGGACTGAAATTGAAATTGGGTGAAAATTCCAAAAATCAAAAGAGATGTCACTCAAAGATGATTAACACCCATACAAAATTCAAAAATGAAAGCAAAAATATGCAATTTCACACTAGGGAATTCCAATTTCACAAACAAAACCCTAGATGAAAATGAAATATTTTTTCTTTTCACTACACTTAATTTTTTAAATGAAGAAAACTAATATTCAAAGTCTAATCACTTATTCAAATTCACTTTTTAGAATGAGGGCTAGACAACAATTCATCCAAGCGGTCAATGATCAAACGAAACAAGTTTGCAAGCGACCTAATGATAATAACAAAGAAAAATAAAAACGAATTCTTACCAAGGAAATAAAACACACATGAAAACCAAAAGGAGGTTTTATAGAGAGCAAAAGATACTCAAGACTTAGGGAGACTCAACTGGAAGTAGGCTGACCAAAGAGAGGCTCAAGAAATAAGGAAAAAATTGTGTAGAAATATGAACCAACATTGGTGGAGAAAAAGCACCAGTTCATTGCAACGTTGCAATAGAGTGGGGCTAAGTGAGGTGCATTGCTCCGTCAAAGGAATGGAGGGAGCATTGGGTGTGTGAAAGAAGATTCGAGCATAAAAATTGCAAAAAAGGCTCAATGAAATCACTTCCTAGGTCTCTTCTTGGTTGGATGATACAAAAAAGGTTTGTCAAGGAGATAATCAAACACAAAGGACAAGGAAACCACCAAGGGAACACTCTGTTCCCTAGTATGGTCACCAATTTGTTATACTAGATTTATGATTGTGGACAAAATTATCTCCCCTAGGTTAGTGGCTAGCCTAGAACAATAGAGAGACAAGGAACCCAATGTTTTTTCTTAAAGTAAATAGATAATAGAGCGAGGCTTGCCTAGAATCCTTCACACACTTCACTCATTATTTAGCTTGGAAGCTGCAATTACATCTCTCAATGCCAAACTTAGAACTTGCAAAGTGAGATAACACAAACCAAGAAACTACGAGACCTATAGATCAACATGGTATTGAAATATATGAAATAACAACATCACATGTAGGAAAATAATTAATTCTTTGCATTAATATAAATGGAAGGAGATTACAACCATAAGTAGGAGTTGATCTTGTAGAAGAGCTCTTCCAAGTTGTTGACTTGTCTTTTCCTTGTCACAATATGTACCTCCAATCACCCTAAATGCATGAGATAATAACTACTCACTATAGCAGCATAAGGGCATACTCACTCTCCAAAATCCAACCCCCAATCACATAATAGGCTCAGAATATATAAAGAAGTAGGGTAAGTTGGAAGTTCTTATCCAATTACCAATATAGGGTTTGAGATCCACCTTTGATGGAGGGATAAGATCAAAAGATAAGTGGTGAAAACTCCAATGTAAGGTAGGATAGGATCCGAACGTTTTATCCAAGGTAAGTAGTTAAAACAATTTCTAGAAACTACTACAAGGGGAAGCTTATGGAATCCCAACCATTTTTCCAGATTTCTAGAACCAACGGAGGTGCAAAGGAGAGCAACCTACTCGTGACCAATGCAAACCATAATGGAGTAACCTATAGGTGATCACACCCTAGTAGGCATACACGGAACGCTGGTCCTAAAACTCACTTGGATGATGCAATTTAGGGTTGAAATTCTCGGGGATGAAGGGAACATGCTTAGGGCTTTGTGCAATATGGTCACAAGGGGGACTAGGATGTTGATTGATCTATCAGGAGGCTCACTGATTGGATGTGAAAAAATGGCCTATAACAAGATTAACAATATACCATATGAGAATCCAATGGGTGCCTCCCCATATTCATAGATGACATAGCTACTAAAATGATTAATGTAGAATATAATAGTGTGCACTATTTAGCATTCAAACTAGGTATTATCCAACATGAACCTAACCAAATTCAAGTAACATTAACAACAACCAATTCAAATAAACCCCTAGTTACAATTCTATCCATGCAAACACATACAAAGAAATCCTTGCAAGGAAATCTAAGGGATCCTTCACCACATGAAAAAATGACATACCTAGTAAACTCTAATGCCACATACTACTTCACCTCACCTAATGAGATTAAAACAATATGCCTACCATAATGGAACTATCCAAATTCTCGACAACATTGGTAGGAATTACTTGAGCTAATATATGTACACCAAGAAAATCCTTGTGTTATACCACCTGTCTTCTACAGAGTATTTAGATTGAGAGTAGATCAACTACTAACAACAATAGTGGCTAATATCCCTACTTGGTTTAAATCAATTTAAACTTGTGATGTATGAATTCCCATCTATAACATGCCTTGCTTGAATAATTGAATTGATTGTGTTAACCCAAGGTTGTGTATGTGTAAAATTTACAAGTTACATCAACCTAATCAAGCTAGTAAAATCACTAATTTGGTGTAAGTTTCTTTTTTATAACTATCTAGTAATAAAATGTTGAAATTTAACTTTAAAACATTTAGATTGAATATACAATTTGATTATTAACTCTATATAAACATAATTATTTTCCGAACAAATAATTTGTACAATGATAAGTGAAATGCACATTTTTATTTACATATTATGATAATTTGTTAATAGTGTACTTGTTCACAAACTTTAGTAGTTTGAATTTGGAGGAGATGATAAATTTACCGAGTCCAAAAACACTCGCCTCTTCTTATATTTATACACACTTAATATTTATATTGGTTTGAAGCAAAAGTTTGTAATATATTATTGTATATTCTTGTCCTATTTGATGGGAAATTTGATAGTAAGTCTGTTGTTATATTTATACACTTTTAATATTCATAATGGTTTGAAGCAAAGGTTTGTAATATATTATGGTATATTCTTGTCATATTTGATGGGCAGTGTACGTAGCTGGTTCTAGATAAAATATGCAATTCTGTGATGAACTTGAAGTGAGTGGTCATTCATAAATATCTAGTCATAATATATATAGGTAGAAGTCAAGTGCATTGATGCGAGGTTCACGATTTTTTATAAATCAATGGTCCGTTCCCTAGGCGTTTGCATTTTCTACAAGATTGGGAAGATTCTACTTTAAAACGAGATGAGGATATCCACCTACAAATATGATTGCGTTAAAAAAAAATCTATACACTAATGATGTAGGCTCCCTTTCATTCCATGTTGTCTATGCACCAATGATTTAGGTTCCCTTTCATTCCAGGTTGTCAAAGTAGGGAAATATGTGAACTTTTTTTACCTCAAATGTTACCTTGGTTTCCAATGTGTTCAATATATTGTGGCGTCTCTAGAAAGCATTGGCTTATTTCGAGTTGTGAGGTTTAGCGTTCAAACGTAACTTCCATCATAATTATTATTATTCGCTTACCATGCATTCTAAACAATATTTTAAAAATTTGATAACTGATTGTATTAGTATTACTCATTAAAATGTATGTATGATCGCAAATTTAATTAAGAAAATTCAATTTATTATATTTTAATAATTGTTTTTTAAACCAATTAATTAATTAGTCAAAAACTCCTCTCATTACACTTTAACTCTTATTCAAAAGGATCTAAAGAAACTCTATCAATGTTAATGTTTAATTAAAACATCATAATATTTCTACCCTTGAATCCCAAAAATTCAAAATTAATATTACAGGCTTCAGATTCCCTGCTTCCTGGACTTTTCCACCCAGAGTTAAAGAGTACCTGCTACTGCACAGACATTTCCCACTTTGACCTTGCTCTCATGTGCCCACTAAATTCCGGGTTCAGTGCTATTGGCGCTTCTCTCCTCCAGCTATATAAGGAATGCGATCTAATTCTCACAGAAGACATTGGAGCAGCATGACACCAAGGGCAACTACTAAGATGGTGCTGCAATGAACGAGGGCTGTTGCTGCCCTTCGTGTCATGCAGCTCCTTGTTTATACCCATGTAGAGGAATCGTATATTAATGCTTCTGCATCCTTTCCTGTTCTGTTTCTATTTTGTTTTGCATTGTTTTTGGGTTTCTGATTTACAGGAAATCAATGATGGAGTCCCATGATGGGGTAATCTGACTGTTTTTTGTGTATTTTTCTTGGTTGTGAAATTGATCAGGAAGGAGAAGGAAGGCAAGAGCACTTTGTGCTTGATTCACAGCTCCCCTTACTCCTCGTAACAGTCAGAGCCTTCTTAGCTCCGGGAACCTGAAGGTGTGAAGCAGACTTTTCTTTCTTTTAAATCTGATACTTGTATGGATATTACTGGGGGTGCTCAGACCCTTCGAATTATAAATTGAATTATACTGGAGTGTGATTTATATGATGCGTAGAGACTTTCCCTTTGTGGTGAAAAATGTAGTTGTACTAAATACGAAAGCAGATTCAGAGCTACCGACTTCTAGTTCACTGGTTCTTGACCGGCATGTCGAAGTCTTTTCTCTACAGCGACAACCCTGAGGAAGTACTTAAGTCTTCAATTTGTATCTTTGAGATTCCACTAGGCACAATGTAACGTGTGAATAAAACGTGGGATATATATGGTGCATCACTTTGAACTATTTTACGATTAAGTTTTTACTTTCCCTCTACGATTATGTTTATTTAATGAGAAAGAGTTTCTTTCTTCCTTGTAACTCCAACACCATTTTCATTGTCGGTGAAGTTTCTGAATGTATCAGATGTTGGAATATTAATTCCAACTGCTGTGCAAGGACAGCAATGGCAGGGCAGTCATCAGCAGGAATCTTCCATCAAAACCATTCCAGAAAACCACCTGACACATATCGGACCGCTTTTGGTCAGCGAGCGGTTTCCCGACTCGGATCCAGTGAAATTTCTCCACGCATCCAACACTTTTTGCAAAACCACCTACCAGCAAACAAAGGACTTCCGAAATCTACCACAACCGTCCGATTCAGGTAAGCGTTCTCCCCCGTCCATCAATTCAACTTGAGTTTAGGCCTGCATTAAATAAGATTGTGTGGAGTAAAATAAACGTTTGGTTGACTGCAGATTTTCTCATTAAGGCATTTAATGAATTTCTCCTAGTAGTAGATAGTTGGTAGAAGATTTTTTATTTACGGCACGTAAATATAATGTTTGCTTTGGGAGTCGTTTTTTGTTCCGACATATGTTTTTTTGTTCTGGGTTCATTAACATAATGAATGAAACAAAAAGGGCTTGTTGCTGTAATGTTTCATTAGCACATGGGATGAATGAGAGGGCTTGTTGTTGTAATGTTTCATTAGCACGTGGGATGAATGAGATAGTGCGCGGTAGCGGAGAAACGAAAGGAGAGTATGCATCGCACAACAGTGCGTAGAGTGATAAGGGGCCGCACATATGAATCAGCAGTAGAGTGTGAACGTTTTTGTGTGGTTGAATGTAAATGGAGAGAACCCGGCAACGAATGAAGAAAATGGAATGAAATTCACAGAGGTGTGAAGAGCGTAAGGGCACAGCAGTGTGATGAAATGAAATACGCACAGCAGTGCGAATTGCAGAGTTCAACACCGTATGAAGCAAGAGCGTATGGTGTGAGTGAAGAATTTTATTTTCATAGTGAATGTAATTAAAATTTTGTTTTACACCAGTATGAGAAAAATATTTTTACACTAGTAAATGTAAAAGGGTTTTACAACAGTAAAAGTAAAAGAGATTTTTACACACCAGCAGTGTAAAATCTCAGGAAGAGACAGAGTTTCTTTTTGTTGGTTAAAATGTATAAGAGGAAGAAATATGTATCAGGCATTTTATGTTTAATGAATACAAATTTTTTTCTCGGTATGTAATAGTCTGTTCTCAGTCATTTTTTTTAAAAGCTTCCGTGTGCAAAAGATCCCGTGCAAAAGATCCTGTGGCAGCAAAACAGAGCATTGCCTCTGTGTGTTTAGTTTCAGTTTGTTTGTTTTTTGGATTTTACCAGAAAAATCCCCAACAGTGGTATCAGAGCTAGCTTAGGCTCTTTGAAGGTGTTCAAGAAGCTGAAGGGAGGAGTCTTTTGTTGCAGCAGTAAATCTTCTCCAGTGAAGTGAAGTCTCAGGCAAAATATTGAGGTATTCCTCAAAGTTTTTTTTGAGTTATTGTTGAAGAAACAGTAAGTGTTTTAAAATACACAGTCAAGAAATTGAAGCATAGTTGAGAATGCAAGGAATGGCTAGCACCAGCACTAGCATGGGTATGTTTAACACCCAGTTCCCACAGTTTAATGGGAAGAACTATGACTACTGGTCAATAACCATGAGAGCTTTATTTATCTCTCAAGATTTATGGGAATTAGTTGAATATGGGTTTGAAGAACCAGCAGATGAAAATCAATTTAACAACTTAACTCAGGGAGAGAGAGATCTGCTGAAGAGCAATAGGAAAAAGAATACAAAAGCCATTGTATTGTTGTATCAAGCAGTGGACCAGAGTGTGTTTCCAAGGATAGCAGCAGCTAAGACATCCAACGAAGCATGACAAACCCTCAAAACAGCCTATCAAGGCATGGAGAAAGTAAAGACAGCAAAACTACAGTTGTTGAGGAGAGATTTTGAAAATCTGAGCATGAAGCAGTTAGACACCATTGACTCATTTTTCACACATGTAATTGGTCTGGTCACACAGATAAGGACTCATGGAGAAACCCTTGAAGAAAGGAGGATTGTGGAGAAACTGTTGAGGGTCCTACCCTCAAAGTTTGACGTGATTGTCACCACCATAGAAGAGACAAAGGATCTCTCAAACTTTTCAATTGATGAGCTTGATGCATCACTTATAACACATGAGCAGAGGTTGAGTAGAAATGAAAACTCATCTCTAGAGCAAGCCTTCAAGACCCAGATGTCTTTTGGAAGAGGAAGAGGTCAAGGCAGAGGAAACAAGAGAGGAAGAGGCAGAAGCCAAAATAGAGGTGGAAGGAACAGTCCAGCAAATGCTCAAGGAAGAGGCAGCAATCCAAATCAGAACCAAGGCCAAGGAAGCAGCCAACAAAGAGGACAACATCATGCTCAAGGACAAAGGTATAAAAAATCCAATGTCCAATGCTATTATTGTAAAAAATATGGGCATTATGCCAGTGAATGTAGGAAGAAGCAGCATGATATGAGTAATAGACAAAATGCAAATGTCACTAGAGAAAACATCAGCCAAGATAATGTGTTGTTAGCTTGTAACATGGCTAAAACAAACAGTGAGGACATATGGTTTTTAGACTCAGGTTGCAACAACCATATGACAGGAAACATAGCCCTCTTTTCTGCCCTAGATAAAAATGTGAAAACAGAAGTCACACTAGGAACTGATAGCGAAATTTCTGTTATGGGAAAAGGAGAGGTAAAAATATTTACAAAGAAAGGAGAAAAGAAAACCATAGCAGATGTCTACTATGTCCCTGGAATGAGATGTAACCTCTTGAGTATTGGACAGCTTGTTCAAAAAGGTTACAATGTTTTCTTTGTGAATGATGTATGCACCATCATGGATATAGCACCCAGCAAATGATGCATTGCTAAAGTGAAGATGACAAGGAATAAGATGTTCCCTCTTAGAATAAGGGCAGATTTGAAAAACAAAGGAGAAATTGCAGTAGTCACCCAAGAGGCTTTCCAAAGCGTGCCAAAGGATGAAAATTGGTTGTGGCACTTGAGATTTGGACATCTCTATTTTGGAGGTCTAAACTTGTTAAGCAGAAAAGGAATGGTAAGAGGATTACCATTGATAGAGAAACCTGACAGCCTTTGTGAAGGTTGCATTTTGGGTAAACAACATAGAGAAAGTTTTCCATCAGGTAAAAGCATAAGGGCAAAAGCACCCTTAGAGATTGTCCACTCAGACTTATGTGAACCAATGCAAAATCCATCATTAGCAGGCAGCCAATATTTCCTATCATTTATTGATGACTTTACAAAAAAAAATTGGGTATATTTTCTTAAAAACAAAAGTGAAGTGTTTGAAAAATTCCGAAATTTCAAAGCACTTGTGCAGAACCAAAGCGGGTTGCATATAAAATTTTTGAGAACTGACAGAGGACGTGAGTATATCTCCAAGGAATTCCTACAATTTTGTAGAGAAAATGGAATTCACAAACAGTTTACAGCTAGGTACACCCCACAGCAAAATGGAGTTGCTGAAAGGAAGAATAGGACCATCATGGATATGGCGAGGAGCATGCTGAAGGCAAAGCATTTGCCAAATGATTATTGGGCTGAAGCTGTAAATTGTGCAGTTTACATTTTGAACAGGTGTCCTACAAAAGCAGTGTTGAACAAAGTGCCGGAAGAAGCATGGAGTGGGAGAAATCAAGGAGTCACCAAAATGAGAGTTTTTGGATGTGTGGCCTATGCACATATTCCAGATCATCTAAGGAGGAAGTTGGACAGCAAAGGGGAGAAATGTCTTTTCATTGGATACAGTGAGGAATCCAAAGCTTACAGGTTGTATATCCCATCTACCAAGAAGTTTTTTGTGAACAGAGATGTTCAGTTCATTGAAGAGGAAGCTTGGGATGGAAGCATAAAGAAAACAGTGAATGTTAAAAACTGTTTCTCTCATGATGAAGATGATGAGGAGGTGGCTGAAATGCATCCCCAAACAGCAGCGCCAACACAAGGACAGCAAGGGACACCATTGAGGATAAATGAAAGTGCTTCTTCAAGCACACCACAAGGAGGAAATTCAAGTGCATCATCAAGCACTTGCACACCAAATGAAAGAGGTAAGAAATTTAGAAATCTAAGTGACATTTATGATGAAGGAATGAATTCCTTATTTGCCTTGTATTGTCATGTTGATGATCCTATTCATTTCGAAGATGCAATTAAAAATAAGAAATGGATAGAAGCTATGGATGAGGAAATGAATGCCATAGAGAGAAACAAAACATGGGATTTGGTTGAGCTACCAAAAGGTAAAGAAGTCATTGGAGTTAAATGGGTCTACAAGACCAAAAGCAATGCTGAAGGCAAGATAAAAAGGCACAAGTCAAGGCTGGTTGTCAAAGGATACAAGCAGCAGTATGGGAGAGATTATGAGGAGACTATCGCACCGGTTGCAAGAATGGAAACCGTGAGAGCAGTGTTGTCCATAGCAGCTCAAAACAAGTGGAAAGTTTACCAAATGGACGTTAAGTCAGCATTCCTAAATGGAGTCTTAATGGAAGAGGTTTATGTTGAACAACCTATAGGCTATGAGAAGAAAGGTGAAAAGCACAACGTGTGCAGATTGAAGAAAGCTCTTTATGGGCTGAAGCAATCGCCAAGAGCATGGTACAACAGGATAGATTCATAGCTATTGGATAATGAATTCGACAAGTGTGAAGGAGAACCCACCGTCTACATCAAAGAAAAGGATGGTAAAATTTTAATTGTTGTCTTATATGTTGATGATGTTATTTTCACAGGTAATGATGATCAACTCATTAAGAATTTTAAATCAGTCATGAAAGAGGAATTTGAAATGACTGACATGGGTTTCTTGAGATACTTCTTAGGCATAGAAGTAGATCAAAATGAAAAAGGAATTTTTATCTCACAAGCTAGATATGTAAATCAAGTGATGGGCAGATTTAACATGCAAGAATGCAAAGCAGCGATCACTCCCATAGAAATGGGATTAAAACTCAGCAGAGAGGACAACAGCAAGGATTTTGATCCTAGTTTGTACAAGAGTATTGTTGGAAGTCTTATGTATTTAACAGCTACTAGGCCTGACATTATGTTTGTTGTTAGTTTAATTTCCAGATTCATGGAGAGGCCAAAGGAGGTACATTGGCAGGCAGCAAAAAGAATTCTGAGGTATGTCAAAGGTACCGAAACGCTTGGAATTTTATATACTACTTCAGAATGTTCAAATTTAGTTGGATACACTGATAGTGATTGGGTTAGAAGTGTAGATGATCGGAAAAGCACTTCCGGTTATGTTTTTCATATGGGTTCAGGAGCATTTCATGGGCTTCTAAGAAGCAGTCCATTGTAGCATTGTCTACAGCAGAGGCTGAATATGTGGCAGCTATAGCAGCAGCATGTCAAGTAGTTTGGATGAGAAGAATGTTGAGGAGCTTAGGCCAAGAGCAGGCAAAAGCGACAGTGATTTTTTGTGACAATAGCTCTGCTATTGCATTGTCAAAGAATTCAGTGTTTCATAAGAGAACGAAACACATTGTTACAAGGTTTCACTACATCAGATAATTGCTGAACAATGGAGAAATTGTCCTAGAACATTGCAGGACTCAAGAACAGGTAGTAGACATTTTGACAAAGCCATTGGATCGGAAAAGCTTTGAATTTCTGACGAAATGTCTGGGTATGTCTAAACGCCCAACAGTTGAAATTAAAGGGGAGTGTTGGAATATTAATTCCAACTGCTATGCAAGGACAGCAATGGCAGGGCAGTCATTAGCCGGAATCTGCCATCAAAACCATTCCAGAAAACCACTTACACATATCGGACCGCTTTTGGTCAGCGAGCGGTTTCCAGACAATCGACTCCGATCCAGTGAAATTTCTCCACGCATCCAGCACTTTTTGCAAAACCACCTGCCATGTCAGGACGTAAAGTTCGGTAAACAAAGGGCTTCCGAAATCCACTACAACCATCTGATTCAGCTAAGCGTTCTCCGCCGTCCATCAATTCAAATTGCGTTTAGGCCTGCATTAAATAAGATTATGTGGAGTAAAATAAACGTTTGGTTGACTGCAGATTTTCTCATTAAGGCATTTAATGAATTTCTCGTGGTCGTAGATAGTTGGTAGAAGATTTTTTATTTACGGCATGTAAATATAATGTTTGCTTTGGGAGTCGTTTTTTGTTCCGACATATGTTTTTTGTTCTGGGTTCATTAACATAATGAATGAAACAAAAAGGGCTTGTTGGTGTAATGTTTCATTAGCACATGGGATGAATGAGATAGTGCGCGGCAGCGAAGAAACGAAAGGAGAGTATGCATCGCACAGCAGTGCGTAGAGTGATAAGGGGCAGCACATATGAATCAGCAGTAGAGTGTGAATGTTTTTGTGTGGTTGAATGTAAATGGAGAGAACCCGACAGCGAATGAAGAAAATGGAATGAAATGCACAGAGGTGTGAAGAGCGTAAGGGCACAGCAGTGTGATGAAATGAAATACGCACAACATTGCGAATTACAGAGTCAAGGCAACAACGAAAAATGAGAGGAGTGCACAGCAGTGCATAGGTTATGAGTTGAACAGCGTATGAAGCAAGAGCGTATGGTGTGAGTGAGGGTTTTACAGTAGTAAAAGAAAAAGAGATTTTTACACACCACCAGTGTAAAATCTCAGGAAGAGAGAGAGTTTCCTTTTGTTGGTTAAAATGTATTTTTGGTAAATCCCTCTTAGTGAAAGAGGAAGAAATATGTATCAGGCATTTTATGTTTAATGAATACAAATATTTTTCTCGGTATGTAATACTCTGTTATCAGTCATTTTTTTTAAAAGCTTCCCTGTGCAAAAGATCCTGTGACAACAAAACAGAGCATTGCCTCTGTGTATTTAGTTTCAGTTTGTTTGTTTTTGGAATTTTACCAGAAAAATCCCCAACATCGAAAGAGAAGTATAGGAATATCAGAAAATTTTATATCATGCAAACGATGAACAGACTGTTTTGTCGAGACCACACGGAATCTTCCGAAGAAGGCATTCAGGAAATTTTATATCATGCAAACGATGAACAGACTGTTTTGTCGAGACCACACGGAATCTTCCAAAGAAGGCATTCAAAACCCGAACATGTTTACAGTCTCCTCCTTCACACTGCAACCCTGTTAAGATTCTCGGAAAGCATTAATCATTTCTGGATTCTTTTTTATTGTAAATGAAAGATGGCAGTGTGCAAAGGCGAGTATTATGTAATTAATTGACTCAATAAAAAATCGGCTTCCTTGCTTTATACGCATTCTTTATATTGAATTTCTTTATCGATTTCCCCATCACGTCCTTGATAGATGCATATAAGAGGAGAATATCATCAAAAGTTACAGAGGAACATAAAATAATAATAAACTAGGCTGTAAAATATCATGCGTTTATACTACAAACTCTTTTTAAAAGCTAACCAGTGAAATTATAGTTAGAAAACTGTTTAATAAATTTCCACTGACTTGCTAATTCTAAATATGGTGCTCATGAATTAGATTTTACAAAGTTCGTTCTGGCATACCATACATCTTTGAATAACATTAAATGAGATCTTAATGTTAATTTTTTATAATATTAATGTTGGATCTGAATATTGTGTTCATGAGTTAGGTTTCAGTTATTGATATTTGTTTTATAAAATAATAATAAATAAGGCTGTAAAATATCAGGGGTTTATATTTTATTTAAAAAACATTATTAACTATTTATAAAGTTGTTTAATAAATGTATGTAGCTTTGTTAGTTTTTCTTTCAGTTGTTTTTAGTGAGATTTTTTGGACTTATTCACCTAAAAAGTTGAGGTGAAATCTTGGTTTGTCTTATTTAAATTGGCTTTTTTAATTGTATATATGGATTCACCACCCTCAAAAACTTTTACGACACTTCTATTGTGTAGTAATTACCCATCAAGTTTGAGATTTCAATAAATTTCTGCCAAACATTCAATTCTAAAAAATCTCACTAAAAACAATTAAGTATGAATTACATTTTACTAAAGTTTATTGAAATATACTATATATCTTTAAATAATATTAAATGAAGTCCTATTTTTAATAATATTAATGGTAAATTTAAATGGAAAAACCTACACTAAAGCTTCCAAAACATCTCAAAAAAACAACTAAGTATCAATTAGATTTTATTACAGTTCCTTGAAGTATACCATATAGAAGTCTTACCTTTTAATCATATTAATGGTAAATATAATAGTCTGCTCATAAATTAGGTTTTATTAGTGTTAGTTATTGATATTTTTCTCACAAGCCAGATTTTATTCATGAATTAGGTCTTATTAAGGTTAGTTTTAGATATTGTGCTGAAAAGTTAGATTTTATTAAGGTTAATTAGGATTTGTTGTTGAAGAGGATAATTTTATTAGAGATAATTCTAAATGTTATGAGTAAAAATTAGATTCTATTAGGATTATTTAATGTTGTTATGACATATTATATAATAAATTTATATTAAATTAAGATTTAAAATTATTTTTAATAATATTAACTTATAATTTAGTAGGGATTAGTAGGGATTATGATATATTTTTAATAATATTAGATTAGAATATAGTGGGGATTATGATGACTGGCAGCAGATTAATATTTACTTCATTAAATTTAAATAAATAAAACGTCTATTTCTCTAGGTTATCAAAACTGGGTTTTTCATTATAGTGATTTGACTAAGAAATTTAAAACTAAGATAATTTTTTTAAGTTATATAAACCATAGCTAAAATTAAAGTAACATTTTGGTGTGGTAGGATTGTTGCTGCCAAGGTTTGCAGAGATTTCGTGGGAACAATGGAGATTTGAATGAACACATCTCGCGGGGATACCTTCGCGCCCTTGATGGTATTATCGAAGGCCCGCCGTGTTCAATATACGCTGGTGATAGATTGTGCAAAATTTAGAACGCTAGGTTATTTATCTAACTGGTGCTGAACACGAAGGATAATTAACGCAAGAAAGAGCACGCAAAATGTAGCGCGCGGTGCAGAGGAAAATACTGCTGGGAATACTGAGGCGAACCCTATAGCTCCTGTCCACGGGAACCCTAAGGAATATATAATATTTGGAATTACAAACTATGTGAATCCCAAGAGAGGCGATTGTGTATAGAGAGACTTGTAAACTGCGCACAGATTTATGTGAGAGGCTAAGTGAAGGATTTACAAAAATAATCTAGGTTTAGTGTTTTTGCATTCGCCCAGTGGAAGGTAGCTGCCAACCTTCACAAGAGAGGCAATCTGAGTATAGCGAGACTTGCACGCTGCGCACAGATTTATGTGAAGGATTTGCAAAAGTAATCCTCAACGCGATGCTAGGTTTAGGGTTTTTTATGTGAAGGATTTGCAAAAATAATCCTCAACGCGATGCTAGGTTTAGGGTTGTTTTCTTTCGCCCAGTGGAAAGTAACCGCCAGCCTTCACATTCTTCCGGCCTGTCATACAACTATAAACGGAGCTTTACTTTATTTCACTCGTCCCTCTGGATGTTTTCCATCAACGCTCCATAACGAAGATTATGAAGAGCGACTAAGCTGGGGTTTCAAGTTTTCCATGAGCGCTACGTAAGCAGGATTATGAAGAGCGATGAAGCTAGGGTTACAGCAGGGTCTAGGGTTTTATCTTAGAGATTCTGTGCCAAGATCTTGCAGTTGTGATCAAATATCACCTGTGAATAGATGATAATCTGGTGGCGGCCTGGCAAATCTGGCCCTATCCAACGGATAATCCAGGCTCTTATCAACCACCCCTAACCAGACAATTGGTGACAGAGATCAGGCCCTAGGAAGATGCCGTTGAACTTTGAGTACCACAGATCAGATAAGATATACCACAGATCTGGCCCCTCCAAGTGAAAAGCCGGCCATAGTCGCATCGCCTTGGTATTGCATTCAAGCTCGACACGGAGAAGGCTCAGGCACGTACATTCTTGAAGATCACTTGGGTCAGGGAAATCATCCCCGCATTTGTAACCGTTAAAGGAAATAACTCTGAAACAAAATCTCAACCCACACATTCAATTTAGCATAGTCAACTCCTTCGGAATTGACGTCTAGCTCAGGCAGGAAGCCTGGGAACGCAGAGCACTAACTAACCCATGAAAACAAAGAGTATGTATCAACCCCAAGCGGAAGGTGGTCGTGGTCGATCTACCTCTTAGAAACAATATCAAGGTCATTGAGCTCATGGACTTGGAGGACACTGCCCAAGCCTTCTAAGACCATGCAAAAGAAACGGAGGAAACTCCCGATAACTTGGTTCGTGGAAAACATTGATGCATTGCTAGGTTGATCTCAGAGTATCAGAGAATGGTACATGTGAAGAGATGGCTGGACTCATTTCGATGTTCACGACAGCAGCAACGGGTTCATACAGCAACAGAGGTGGAAATGGATTTTGCCGGCTTTATATCTTATGAACTAGCACCTAGTCTTCAATATCCTCTATCTATGTCGGTAAGGTTATTAAGGTTCCCTCACATCTTTTAGGAGAGGGGGAATCAGCTATTCCTTTTCTCTTAAGGGGTTAGCTATTATTTGAAAGTCTAGCCACCGGAAAGTGTAGATATATAGGGATGGTTAAAAATATAAAATACAATCCTGGAAATAGGTGACATGGAATTTTTGAATGGAGTAATTTAGAATTTCTCAAGTGAGAATAAGGGACATGGCATTTTTAAGGAGGAACTATACACTTCTCTATCCTCTTTGAGAAGCAATACATGAGAAGCAATACATTTAAACCACATAGTGACTCCCACTCTTCGCAAGTTACAAAATACAGCCTTATATTTACAAATAGGCGACATGAAATATTTGAAAATCATAAATGGAGGATTTGGCACCTCTAAGAGAAAAGTGCCCAATATGGATAGGAGATTCCTTCTCTCTATAGATAAAAGACAAGCTAGTTCTAAAGTTATAAGTTAATGTCTAACAATTTTTTTTAATGGGGTTAGCAATTGCCCATGTGGATCTTTCAAAATGAAATTCTAACCTTAAATTTTAAATAAATGACCATTTTTTTTTCCAAAAAGAAGGCCCTTCAAATATGGATACAGACTATAACCCCTTTCATATTTTCTACAAGAATAGATAATAAATGTGGAAAATGTGGTTCAAGATTTATCCCAGCTATTAAAGAGTTGAAATTTTATTTTATAAGGATTTATTATAGATGGGAAAAGGTGGTTAAAGATTTATTCAATCTATTAAAGAGTTGAAATTTTAATTTTATAAGGATTCATTATAGATGGGAAAAGGTGGTTCAAGATTTATTCAAGCTATTAAGGAGTTCGAATTTTATCTTTATATTAGGAGTGTATGGTGCTGCTAGTTATAAGATGGAAAAAAAAATATTTCTCTATTTCTATCTTTAAAATTTTTTCATAAAGGTTCAAAACTTGTCTCATTTCTTTAGAATTAGAGAACTAATTCACTTGTTTGAACATCTGTGGTATATGTTTTGAAGGAATGCAATACTCTGAAAATTTCTTCAATAATTCCTAGCTCTAAGGATTGTAATGATTTGAGGAGGCTTGAACTTATACCATGGTGCATGGCTAACAACCCAAGTGGAAACTCCTTCTAAGGATTGTAGTGATTTGAGGAGCCTTGAACTTATACCATGGTGCATGGCTAACAACCCAAGTGGAAACTCTGTCTAGCCTCTTCATAAGAAATTTTGAAAGGGTAGGAATCTTTGATGTATAACTTGTCAAACGAGGCATAACCTAGACTAATAAGAGGAAGGGTAAGAAAAGCATATGAGAGAAATTGGATTATTTTCTTGCTTCAAAAAGTTTTTTTAATGAAGATTTAGTAATCTTAAAAGTGTTTGTTTCCTATAGTAAATTACAGAAACCTACTTTAATAAAGTATTTAACATTTTTCCTTAAAAAAACAATTATATAAATTATTAAATAAGTACATAAAATTTTCAAATATCCAAAATATTTGTTAAAAAAATGCATTTAATAAATATTAAAATAAATATTTATACACTAAAATTACAATCCTCATCTCATCAAAATGAAAGAAGAAATATTATTCCTATTACAATTTCTGGCCCGCTCCTTCACTCTGCAAGCTAGGGTTTTTGGAGTTACAGCGTCGCCCAGGCTGCTGCGCCCCTGCGCATAGCCTCGCCCCCCCCCCCCCCCGCAGCCAGATGGAGACCCCCGAGAGCTCTGCCCCCCCCTGCTGATCCGCCTCCTGAAGTCTCTGCTTTCAAAAAGTTGATTGCAACCGGGACAAATCGCCCTCCTTCTGCAACTCAGCAGAAATTCATCAAAAGAATGGATACGATTCCCTCTGTTGCCCTGCCAGAGGAGGACACCTGCAAAGCGGCATTGAATTTGGCAGAAAGAGGCCTCATAGGCCAGTTCACAGGCTTATGGCCCTCCCCCAAATCCGTGGAGGAATGGACTCAAAGAAACTGGAAACCTCTGATAAAAGACGGAGTGAAGAGTTATTTTGTGGGCAAAGGGTACTTCGTTTTTGTATTTGAAGACACGGAAGACAGAAGCTTAATATTCAGAAATGGCCCCTACTTCATGGGGCCACAGGGACTGTATTTAAATAAATGGAATCCAGACTTTGATCCCTCCCAAGACATTCCATCTGCTGTGCCGGTGTGGGTAAGGCTCCCTCATCTGCCTCTTCACTGCTGGAATCAAAAATCATTCCAGACCATCGGGAATGCATTAGGAAAATATATAGATCAGGCTGTAAGAAGAGACCAATATTCTTGTGCTCGTATCTGTGTCGAAGTGGACCTTGAGGAAGGATTGCCTGAAGTGATCAAGCTATCAGTGGCAGGGTGGACGCACATCCAAGAACTTGACTATGAACAACTCCCCTTTAAATGCAGACATTGTCATGGTTACGGTCACTTTGCTAAGCATTGTAAGAAGAAAGCAGAGGAGCCGTCTGAAAAACAGATTGGAGATCAATGGACCCTAGTCCAGAGAACAACCCAAGCAAAGAAAGATGCAGGAAAAAGCGCAACAACAGGAGCCAGGAACACCACCATCCCAACACAGGAAGTGGGAGAAAATGAAAAAGGAACCGAGGATGCTCAGATCGATCCACCAAACAAAGACCAGGAAAAAGAGAACCACGTGGAAACCCCTCCTGCAAGCAAAGAGGGAGGGGTTGACATCCAGACCGAAGCCACCCAAGGCAGCCCCTCTAACCCCACCTATGCAGAAATCATAAAGAAAAAGACAGTCGAATGCTCTGAGTCCTCAGAGGAAGAATTCTTTGAGCGACCATTAAAAAGACCCGGAAGGAAATCCCGCAAGGAAAAAAGAGAAGAAGAAGCAGAAAGGCTCAAAACTCAAGGGAGCCAGTCCACAATAGAAATGACAATCGGAAGAAATAGCAGGCCCAGGTCATCCAAGGGTGGCTCCACCCCGCTCATAGGTATATAATGAAGCTAGTCTCTTGGAATTGCAGAGGACTTGAGAACCCCGCAAAAATAGAAGCAGTAAAGGACCTTTTAAATTCGGAACCTTCAGACATCCTCTTGCTCCAAGAGACAAAGATAGCAGGACAAGCCCTGCTAGAAATCATAAAGTCAAAATGGAAGAAAAGCTCAGGCATAGCTGTCAGCGCTCGGGGCTCCTCGGGAGGACTGGCAACTCTCTGGAACGAAGATCAATTCCAGCTGATCAACTCTCATGAGACCCTGCATTGGATATACACAGAAATAGCCCACACTTCAAGTAAGTTATCTATCTCTCTTGTCAATCTATATGTACCTGTCAATTACTCTGAAAAAAGAGACTGCTTGCACTCTCTGGCAGAGTTTCTTGAGCAGGAAACCCCCAACAACATCATTCTCGCTGGGGATCTCAACATTGTTTTGAAAGCCAAAGAAAAAAGAGGAGGTACCAATTCCAAGGACCCTATGGTGGGAGTAGTGGAGGAGCTTGCTCAGCATTGGGATCTGCAAGATTTCAACCCAATTCAAGGATTATTCACCTGGTCAAACAACAGAACTGGAACAGATCATATCTCAGCTCGATTGGACCGATTTCTTGTGCAAACCTCTCTCCTCATGAATAAGAAAATCATAACAACAAAAATTTTGCCCAAGTTGTCCTCTGACCACAAGCCAATACAACTCTGCATAGAAGATGAAGAGGATTTGGGTCCCATTCCATTTCGTTTTTCTCCTCAATGGATCGAAAGGGAGGGCTTTTTTGAGACGGTGAAAGCATCTTGGGCCACCTCCATTTCAGGTTCTCCAAGCTTCGTATGGGAGCAAAAACTGAAACTCACCAAAAAAGCTTTGAAGGACTGGATCAAGAAACCAGCTCCCAATCCCATCTCCCTAAGAGTCGCAGCAGTCCAAGCTTTGCACTCCCTACAAAACGACATGGAAAGTAAAAACATTAACGAAGATCTCCTGGACAACGAAACAAAAGCGCAGAGAGAAGCCTACCAATCTTTTAGAAAAGAGGAAGAATATTGGAGATTAAAGTCTAGAAGCCTGTGGCTAAAAGCCGGGGATCGCAATACCTCTTTCTTCCATCGAAAGTACCGGGCCAGATTGTCAAGGAATTATATAGCAGAAATAAAGACTTCGACGGGCCAAATCTGCAACGGCTCTCAACAAGTCAAAGAAGCAGCAGAAATACACTTCCAAAATCTCTACAACCTGGATGCTCAAGGTGAAGAAGCGGATGAAACAGATTTCCTCAACCACATCCCTTCCTTAATCTCTCCGGAGGACAATTCAGATCTATGCAAACCTGTTTCAGAGGAAGAAATAATCAAAGTTATTTGGTCTATGGAATCCGACAAGGCCCCCGGGCCAGACGGATTCACCATTCATTTCTACAAAGTATGCTGGGATATCATAAAATATGATCTGCAAAAGATGATAAGGGGATTCATGACAAAAGCTAAAGTAGGTGGCAGCACCAACTCAACCTACTTAGCTCTGATTCCCAAAGACTCTAACCCGGAAAATTTTGCCAGATTCAGGCCAATTTCATTATGCAATTCCTCCTATAAGATCTTGGCAAAGCTGTTGGCCAACAGAATAAAGCCCTTGCTTCCTAGAATTATCTCCAACTCCCAAGGAGGCTTTGTGGAAGGTAGACACATACTGGACAATGTCATCCAAGTGCAGGAGACCATACACTCAAGCAAGCAGAGAAAAGAGAAAGGTATGCTCATAAAGTTAGATATGGCGAATGCATTTGACAGAGTGAACAGAACATTCCTCAGCAAAGTTTTGCTCTCCTTTGGCTTCTCCACTCAGTTTTTTAACCTCATAAAAGCCTGCATGAACAACCCATGGATAGCTACTCTCATAAATGGCAGGCCTGCTAACTTCTTCAAAGCTAAGAGAGGCATCAGGCAAGGATGCCCGCTCTCCCCCTATCTTTATATCATATTGGCTGAAACTTTAAGTCGAAAACTTGAAGCTGAAAGACTGTCAGGATCCATTCCGGGCCTCAAACCCTCCAACAGAGTAAATCCCCTGAACCACGCATTATTTGCAGATGACTCGATTCTCTTGGGGGGCGCCTCAACCAGAATAGCAAAGGTCTTTGACACGGTCATCACGAACTATTGCAAAGTCTCAGGAGCATTGGTAAATGAAAGAAAAAGCGAAATCTACAGCTGGAATACAGACCAACAGGAGCTCAACAATATAGCCAATACTCTTGGATTCAAAGGGCATTCCCATTGGGATAGAATCAGATATCTTAGGCTTCCCATAATCTCAGGAGTGAACAAGAGGTCGCTTTGGAGCGACATAATTTGCAAATTTAAAACCAAGATTTTGAAATGGGGAGGATACTGGTTGACAAAAGGAGGTAAGGTCATTTTAATAAAACCTCAGCTGTCTTCCTTAATAATTTATCAAGCAGCCTTCCTGCTCGCCCCCAGAAATGTCATGGATCAAATCTCCTCTTTCCTCAGAGACTTCCTCTGGAAAGAAACAACACCTTGTAAACTGGGAACAACACCTTGTAAACTGGGAAACTGTCAAGAAGCCCATCGACGAAGGAGGATTGCAAATTCGCGATCCCTCTCTGGTCAACCTTGCCTTAGGCAGTAAAATCCTGTGGAAGATGATCAAAGATCCAAGTCATCCTGTAAGTGCCATATTGTGGTCAAAGTACACAAATAAAGTTGAATTGAGAAACCTCCAGCTGGGTTACACAGCTAACAGTACGCTGTTGTGGAAACTCTGTTATAAGAGTAGCAACTTCTTCAAATGAAATGCTTACAGAATTCCAGGGAATGGCAAGCATACTCACCTCTGGCAGGATTGTATAATGGGGCGAAATCCTCTAAGTGAAAACGAGGAGATTGCTGAATTAAGGGACTGGTTAATTTCTGTTGGGAAGTTAAGTATATTTGATATTTCCTCATGGGATCAAAGAGACGATTGGGCCGGTTGGGCAATCCCCGATCCTCCTGCCCATCTGCAAATGCAATTGAACACATTTCTGGAACTGATGGAAGACGCTGCTCCGATACACCGATCAATGCAAGACCGATGGGGCTGGGGCCAATCTGGAGAATATACAGCAGCAGAAGGCTACAAAGCGCTACAGACAACGGGAAACAATAAGCACAGTGCCGCGTTCTGGAAAAACGTATGGGAACCCTTAGCTCTCCCAAAAGTCAATTTTTTTTTTCTGGACACTGATTCATAATAAGATCTTAACCGGTGACAATCTGGCAAAAAGAAAATTCGCTGGCCCACACTGGTGCGCTCTTTGCAGATGTAACGCCGAAACAGCCCAACATCTATTCATTGATTGCCAGTTCGCAAAGGAAGTATGGGAACTAACGCTCCAAGATTTTCACATAAGCCCTCCCGCTCAGATATCAGTCCCAGATCTCTTCGCAGATTGGAGCCATCTCTACCCTCATCATATACCTCATAAATCGATTTGGAGCAAAATTTGGAACGCCCTGCCCAAGCTTGTCTGTTGGAAGATTTGGTTAGCCCGTAATCAGAAGATTTTTAAAGACCTGCAACTCACTCCCTTGCAAGTAGCAGCAAAAGCCAGATCTCTACTCCTAGAAGCGGCACAGCAATAGAACCATAAAGAGGACACATCACTCCAGCCGGTAGAGAAGAGGTGGCTGGGAACGCTTGAATTACAAAACAGAAAGAACCTCCTTTCTCCTCAAACTGAGCCCCCAACCTGGAAAAAGAGAGACACGGATGAAACATTCCAGCAATGGTGGAGAGCTCAAAACTCCCACACAATCTTCTTTGATGGGGCTTCCAAAGGAAACCCCGGCCCCTCAGGTGCCGGTGGGATCATCTATTCCCCAGAAGGGTTCTCTCGAGATACATTTTATTGGGGTCTTGGCCTGAAGAGTAACAATCAAGCAGAGCTGCTCTGCCTTCTTAAAGCATGTCAAATTGCCAGAGAAAAAGGGATCAGAGATATACAGGTTTTTGGAGATTCGGAGATCCTCATAAAGAAGTTGAATGCTGGAGAGCAATTCAGAAATGCAGGTCTTAATAGAACTCTGGATAGACTGAAAAGAGTGCTCTCTTCCTTTGCTTCCTACAAATTCTACCATATTCTTAGAAGCTCAAATAGTGAAGCGGACTCGATGGCTAACAAAGGGAGCGCTCTGGATAAAGGGTGGCTGTTCATAAATGAGGATAGATTTGTAGAAATTCCATGCTAAAAGCTTAGATAGATCCGTTGTTTCAGATGTACAAGCATGATGTAAACAGGGCTGCTTTGGCAAAGCCCCTCTCTTTTATCCTTCATAAATAATAAAAAAATACATACCCGTTACATTTAAAAAAAAATGAAAGAAGAAATTTATCTACCCACTCCACAGCCATTAACCCCACACTTTTCCTAGATGTCAAACCAGAGAAAATTTACCTTAAGAGTTGACCACGCACTCATTAACAATACACTTATCAAGTTAATATTTAAGAAGGAAGTGATGGATTTAAAATGAAAATATTGAACATTAATAAAATTATAGCTCTTAGCACATGATGTAATGTCTCCATACTCAAACTAATTAACCCCAAATTATTTTTTCCATGTAAACAAGATGTTAAAGGACATGCAAGCTCACATTCAAATTATAATGGTGATAAATTGATTGATCGTGTTTGAATGGTAAAGGTTGGGGATATTATGATAGAGGCATTATTAGAAGTTAACTTCCCTCTCCACGTATCCTTTGCACCGCTCTTCATACTGATCATCCGCTCTTGCTCCTCGCTGGCGCTTATCAATCGTTCATCACTGTCCCTTAAACGTGCCAACTCCCGTTGGAGATTTGTATAACCTCCATGACTGGATTTTTGGTTTGAGTGGCTCCTTCCCCAGTTCTATATAAACCCACCTCTAGTGGGGATAGTAGCTGCGTCCTCAGTGATTTTGCTGAGTATTTCTTTTTCCTTAATCAACCTGTAATTCACATAGTACCATAAATGCTTTGTTAGTTTATTATACCTTTTCTGTCGTGGTGGTTTGGTAAGGCCCGGTAGAGAAATTGGGCTCTGATACCATTTGTAATATCTCCATACTCAAACTAACCCAAAAAAATAAAATAAAATTTCCATGCAAACTAGATATTACATCCAAAAAAAAATTTCCTTGCAAACTAGATGTTACAGAACCATGGTAAAATACATGCAAGCTCACATTCGAATTATAATGGTGATAAATGGATTGATCATGTTTGAATGGTAAAGGTTGGGGATATTGTGCTACAAGCGTTATTACAAGTTAACCTCCCTCTCCATATATCTCTTCCACCCCTCTCCATACGTTTTTATTATTTGTAATACTCTCATACATTACGCTTCCCCCCTCACACTCCTGCATTTCGCTCAAATCATTAAGACTACGTAACTATCGGGTTAAATTAAGTCATTGTTTCATATTAAGTGCTGGAGGGTGAATTGAAATGTTGACGGTGTACCGCTGGGCATATACTTTAATACTGTACAACTCTAGTATAGTCACGCTACTTTCCTCCCATGCATGGTGCACTCAGCTGCTGCCAACCATTCCTAATCATGCGGGGTAAGGGTTTTTGGTGGTTCGCGCTTACACAAACTATGGTGATGAGATCTAAGGTCATGATTGATTGGGAATGAAATCTACGGTGATGGTTGTATTCTAACGCTAACCGCTTTCCTAAAACCCTAAGTCTCACTTCATTTCCGCGTTTCTCCTCTGGTGGTCACCGTGCTCTGAGGGATATGCGTTGCAGTTTCCGGTCTGAGCATGGTTCTCGAATCTCGCATGTGCACCCTTTTCTGTGCCTCAACCTTTGTCTTGAGACAGATTACAGTCTCTTATGTAGCCATGCCATTGATTTCTGGAGCACACAAATGCTTAGGTGACGCGCCCAAGCTCAATTCCCCTGCACTATGAATCTCAGGCTCCTCAATGGTTACGGGTTTTACGGATGAGACCATTGTTTTCACAAAATAAATCTGTTGTGGCGGTGATTGTTGTTGTTTCCAAGTACTCAGTGGCAGATATTAGTTCAAATCCTTTGTTTTTTTTATTTAGTGAGCAATGGATTTATTTTCCTGTTATGCCATTTCAATTTGCAAGCATAGTATGATGTGTAATGCAGTTCCTGTGTGTTCTAGCTTACAGCCACGCAGTTGTTGCTGCATCCATGATCTCGACCTTCCTGTTTCATGGCGCTTCCTGCAATGGGTTCAATGGGTTCAATCCAGTTGTACCAAGGTGGCGAAATACGCCCAACGATCCTCATAGGTAATGTTTCAAGTTTTCTGGGATTTTACATCTGTTATCTCCTGCAAGAGCCTCAATGTCATGGTTTTTGGTCATAAGGGTTCTAACCCATGTTCCCTTTCTCTATGTGTATATCTACTACAGGTTTCACGTTCCTTCCTTGGACATTCTTCGACAAACTGTAGGTATGCTCTTTCTCTTTTGTTTAGCGCACCTCCCTTATTTTTTATTCCTTCCCACGCACAGCGTATACCTTTCGTTTTGTTTTTATATTCTTGGTGGCTATGAATGTTATTGCTCAGAGGTACGCAGGAGTGCCACTGTCGCAGTTGGCAATCTGAAGCTTTTCCGCCCCTTCATAACGCATTCTGCACTCTAGTCTCTTTTCAGGTCCGTTGGTTCTTGCTCTCGAGGTTTCTAGTTATTGCCTACAGTCAAGTCATGGCTCGAAGTTGCAGTATGAGTGCATTTAGTCTTCTTTTGCAGTGACCCTGTCTTATTTACCCCACAGACTTTATATGTCTGGGCTAAGTTCATGTAGTTCAAAGGGTTTCCAGATACTGAGTATTTAATTTTTTGTTTCCATGTTAATTCTGGTTGTATCGAGCGTACCCCTTGTTGGGTTTAAGCTCAACCATTTACTAGCATTCTAGCTCTATGTACTATTTTCATATTCCTGTTCTCAAGTGACAGTTTCTGTAACTTATGTGGGATTTTCCTGTGCCATGAATTTTCGGCTCTGTTGAATATATTAATGCTTGCATTGTTATATACTGGTTTGAAATTAATATATATATATACCTCATGTTTGTCTTATTTCGAATAGCGTCGTACTTATATTTTTTGAATATTGTTGCTTACTGGTCATATCAATTTTCTTGTTGCTTTGATTGAGATGCCTAGTACAAGGTTGTGCTATCCCTTTTTGTTCTCTGTGCTTGAAGAGAATCTACAGTTTATGGTTTTCATTCATATTTGTTTCTGGTATTTAGTTCGGTGTACATTTATGTGCTGTCTCAGTATTTTTTTCTGGAAATGCCCAGCATGTCACACATCATAGAGTACGCCTGAAATATGCTATGAGCTCTGAGGGCAAGGATTTACCTACCCTTTCTGTATAAGTAGTGGATATAGTAGCAGGGTGTCTCATTCATTGACAAATTAGAGTTCTATGCAAGCATCTTTGTGTAATATTTCCCCTTTTGATCCACTCATAATTATATTCTTATTTCCATTTAAACTGTACAACTAATGAAATGTGCTTACAAGAAAAGTATGAGTTGACTCTATCGTATTTCGTACTTCGTGAACGAATCATTTTAAAACATATATAATATTTCTGAATCATGGAAATCTCAACTTTCTAATTTCAGTAATGGTATAATAAATCAAGCTACAGAGAAATAGATGATAAGTCCACATTACTCCATTCTTAATAACATAACAATCATCATTCTTACAAGTAGCCTATTACTAACTCTTTGAAAGAAGATTAATTTATTCATTCTTACAAGTACCTTATTACTACTCTTTCATAAGAAGATTAATTTACTAATTCCTATGCTGTATAATTCAGCGATGCAATTATGCATACTACTACTCCATCAGTAATAACACCCCATTTTTCCTATTTTCAAATATATTTCCTTCCATGCACTACTATATTCATAAAAAGCAACAAATCAACATCCAAAACTATCTTATTATGTGTAAAAAATAAAAATCATAACCTAACCCGGAAAATAGCACTCCTAAGACTTGAAAGTTGAGCACTGCTCTCCTCCCAACCAAGAACACTGCTCCCCTCCCAACCATAGAACTGCTCGCCTTTTGTTCACCCCTATAACATTTTATAAGCCCCTCCCAACCATAGAACTGCTCTCCTTTTGTTCACCCCTATAACATTTTATGCCTTATAAATGCCATATTTCCATGTGCTATTTTACCACTTTATGTTTTTTTTCTTTTTAGCCAAAAGCTCCACTTGAAAGCTGAGCACTGCTTTCCTCCCAACTATAGAACTGCTGCCCTCCTTCTGTTCATCCCTATTGCTCCACTTGAAAGTTGAGCACTGCTTTCCTCCCAACCATAGAACTGCTGCTATCTTTCTGTTTACCCATATTGATGCTTTCCTCCCAACCATAGAAGTGCTGCTCTCTTTCTGTTCACCCGTATTGATCCTTACAATACCCATTTTATGCCTTATTTCCATGTGTTATTTTTTACAAAAGCTCCTTTTTTATCTTTATCTACTCTTTATGCTAATCCCAACTTAACATTTATCTCTCTAAATTTTTAGTGGATCTTTGTCTCTCATCCTTATCCATAAAAATTCTTGAATCCGCTTTCCATGACGAGCCATCTTATCTCGAATCTCTTCTAGAGTTGCTCAACTTTCAGATGTTTCCATTTTCATTATTTATTTATCTATAAACATTTATATACATTATTGTATGAGCAGATCCTGATTTTTAGTAATCAACCAAAAATATCAATCATAACTAATAAAAGTACGAATTAGAAATATATACATGATTATATGAGCAAATCCTGATTTTTAGTAATCAACCAAAAATATCAATCATAACTAATAAAAGTACGAATTGTTCCTTGAGGACAGGGGTTACACATGAGAATGTAGATTATTCCATTCTAAAACTGAGGAAATCTACCTTCATGATTTAGGCCACACATGAAGTAATTTTTGAAGGGAGTGATGGATTGGGTGAGTTTAAAATGAAAAGAGTAAATAGTAATGAAATAATAGTTTTAGAGGTTCTTGAAATATTCTTATTAATTAGTTTGACCACTTAAAAAATATTTTTAAAATATTTTTGATGCGTAATAGAAATAAGTAAAAATAAAAATAAATAAAATAATTTATTAACATTATAAAAAAAATTATAATGTTTTAAAATGGATTGAATCCAATAAAATTATTAGTTAAAATTACAAATTTAAATACCTTTTTCAAAAGGCCATTAACCACATCGATACACGAAAATACAATACAAAATACAATACAAATGTATTTGAATTCGTTTAGGCTTATCAATGTAGTTATTTATCATTAATTTTTATAAAATTTGAAATATAATAATAAAATTGTATATTGAATTTTATTAATTAAACTTTAAATTAATATTTTTTATTATATAGAATGTAATGATGCCGGGATAGCCCTCTTTAAATTTATTTCTTTCCTTTTCCCTTTTTCTTTCAGTTTCTCTCCTTTTTTTTTTGTTATATTTTTTATGTTTACTTTTTTCTCTATTTATTAATTAGTCAGTTGTTATTATTGACATTAAGAAGAGGCTTTCAGATAAAATCAGGTAAGAGAAAAATCAGAAGTTTCTAAAGAGTTAGTGTGGTTTATTATTATGATACATGAAGAGTTAGTGTGGAAACTTGAATAGAGGTTGATGTAAAGACAAAAAAATTATATAACTAATAGTTTATGAAAATTGATAATAACGATTATTAAAATAGAATAATATTCTTATAACAACTAGTTTAAAAATAATAATATTATAATTTATTAATAATAATTATTAATATTGTTATTTATTTTAATTTTATTTGTTCATTCATTTATTTTAATATAATTTTATTATTTATTATTTTATTGTCATATATATATATATATAGAATTTAATAGTGTTATAATAATTTACATTGTTATAATAGGGTTTAATTGATTTAATATCATGTTTTAAAAGTTTTATTAATAAAAAAACATATAGAAGATAATAATGTTTTTATTATTAATTTTTGACTTAATATAATTTAATTAATATTAATTTAGTTAGTGAAAGTTTTTTTTTTTTTTTAATTAATAATAAAAATAAGAATAAGAATAATACTTTATTATTTTTAACAATATTTTATTAAATTTAGCATTTCAATTTTTGTTTTCTAAGGTTGAGTTTAAATATTTTATTATTTTTTCAAAGTTGATTTTTTTGCCTTTATAATTTTGCATCTCTACTATATATATTTATATATATCTAGGTTAAAACATCTAAGTCTTTATGATGAACCACATTTAATGGTTTTAAAAATATTAACTCAAAAAATTAAAATATGATTTATGAGAAGAACTTTTTTGAAAAAACATCAATATTATTAATTATTATAATTGATTTTATATTATCAATTATTTATTTAATTAAAATTAAAATAATCAATTTAAAAATAGTGTGTAAGTATTTATTTAATTTAATAAAAAATAAAATTATTTTATTTTTCACCTATGGATTATTTTTTTCGTACTTAAAATACATTTTTGAATTTATAAATAAATTCAATGAATTGATTTTATAGATTAAATTAGACACCCAAACACCAAAACTTAGAAAATTTAAACTTCTTAAATAAATAATTCTTATAAATGCTTTGAATTGGATTCAAAATAAAATTACAAGAGTAATAAAGGATTAAAAAAATGTAGGTCGATGAAAATTAAAGAATCAAAGCTATTAATTAGAGATATAGTAAATACAAATAATTTCTTCAATTATGTTGTTTAAAACGTTAAAAAATTAATGTAAGAGATGAAATAAAACTATAATTTTAATGTACTATTAATTTTTTTTTGAATTATTAATAATTTAGTCTAACCTTGTATTGCTAATTTTAAAATTAGCAATATTATTTAAGTAAATTAATTGATGTAGATCTATCTTAATCATTTTCATTTAAGTATAAGTGGTTGATAGGAACCATTAATTTTTAAATGATGAAAAATGGCGCGTATAAGTCTATATCAATCATTTTTACTTAAGCGATTGTGTTTAGTTGATGGCTAATGTGAGTGAGGGGGGGAGCAATTACACACTAGGGTTGACTATGGATTGCCTTTGTTGACTATAATTGACCATGATTAGGCATGGTAAATTATGCGTGATGAAAGATTATGATGGCCAACATATGATTCACTATGGATTACCAAGGATGGCCATGGTTTTCCATGATTAACTATGATATATTACATAAGACTTTCATTGACCATAATTGACCACTAGACCATGATTTATCCTATTGTCAAAGGTTAACTAGGGTTGACCATCCTTGATCATGGTAGACCATGTTCAGTATGCCTGAGTGTGGTTGACCATGTTGTATAAGGATAAATATGATTGATCATGTTTGACCATTAATAATGAAAATCATGGTTAACCATGTTGCCTATGTTTTACCATGATGATAAAGTATGACCACATTAACCATGGTTAAGTATGGTTACCTATGGTTACCCATGAAAGACTATAGTTAACAATGGTTGGAAATATTGCACATGCTAGCCATGGTAGATTTTGGTAGAGTGAGGTTGACAAAAACTTCTGATGGTTGACTATAGTTCAGTATAATTGAGGATGGTTGATCATGGTTATCCATGGATGACTATGTTTGACCATGTTTAATCATGGTTTGACCAAGTTAACCATGGATTAACATGTTGTCTAAGGTAAAAAATTGTTGACCATTTTTACCTATTATTAATCATGGTCGAATATGATCAAAAAAATGTCCATGGTAAACCACTTGACCATGGTTGTCTATTGAACCTTGGTTAACTACTTGATCATGTTGTTTAAGTTTAAGCATGGTTATAATTTCCCATTCATGTCCATCATTAACCATTTCTAACAATGGTCAGCCATGGCCATGTGGTTATCCATGGAAAATTCATTAACTAGGGTTAATAATGGGTGCCTTTGGTTACCTATTAAAGGCTATAGTTAATCATGGTTAGGAATATTTCATGATGGTTGGAACACATGCTAGCCATGGTAGACTTTGGTAGAGTGAGGTTGACAACAAATACCTATGGTTGACCATGGTTTAGTATAGCTAAACATGGTTAACCATGATTTCCCATGGTCGATCATGTTTGATAATGTTTTGACTAAGTTGACCATGGCTGGCCATTTTGTCTAAGGTCAAACCATGGTTGACCATAGTTACCCATTATTAATCATGGTTGAACATGATCAACAAATTCTTCATGGTCAACCAATTGAGCATGGTTGTTGATTGAACCATGGTTAACCACTTAACCATGGTTTTTCATGTTATCCATTGTTGTAGCTCTGATACCAATTGTTGTAGCTCTGATACCACTTGTTGTAGATCTAACCTAGAAATATTTCAGAAATAGAAATAAACCCAATAAGAACAAGATCAAAATAGATATAAATGATTCACTTTATTGATCAAACCCTTAAGGTAGGGCAACACCATACATTCACTCCTTAAGGAAGGAGAACACTCCACAAGCCATATACCTGTTCATACAATAATACTTCTCTTCATATTCATATCCCTCCATGTGGAGTCTCTAGCCTCTATATAGGACTCATACATACAATACCATGCATCATTACCATGGTTTCCTCATACCATCCACTAATACCATGGGCCCATTACATTATTATTAACTACTTGTGGTCCCTTACATGACATGGGTTAACCACCTTATTTATTACTATGGCACATCCCATTATTACATTATTACCTTGGGTACCTCCCTTGGTACCCCATATTACCCCCCCTTGGTACATAACAGAAGCCCAAAAGCATAGAATGGAGAAGTTGAATGAGCTAGATGAGATTAGACAAGAAGCAATCCTAAGAATTGATCTAGTTCAATATCAAAGAGCTAAGTGGCATGACAAATACATCAAGGAGAAAAAGTTTCAAGAAGGAGATTCGGAATTGCTATTTGATTCCAAGTTTAAAGATTTTAAAGGAAAATTTCAGACTCATTGGCTTGGGCCATATGAGATTGACAAAATATTTAGCAATGTAGCGGTAAGAATCAAAACTATTGATGAACATCAAACTCCTCTTATTGTGAATGGCCACAGATTAAAGATCTATCATAAGCCACTCTCAAAAGAGGAATTTGTCAAAATCTTTCAGGATAATTCTGCAATAAGGTTGGTGAAGAAGAATCCTTCTTCTCCACCAGCCTAGCCTTTGTTCCTTTTTGTTTCTAGAAAAAAAAAATATGTATAAGCCTGAAAACCAATCACTGATTGGCAGTCTTATATAGAAAATACAGGGCCAAAATCAGGAACTCTTGATGCCCTATATTTTCCAAAATAAATAAATAAATAAATAAAATTCTCTCTCATTTCATAGTTTTGTGACACTCCACTTCATTTCATTCCACTTCATTCCACTCCACTTCATTTCATTCCACTCAATTTCATCCATTTCATTTCATTCCGCCAATAATTTTTTTTTCATGACCATTTTCATTCAGTCAGTCATCATTTATCCATCTCCATTCAGTCATATGATTGTTGTGTCAGTTTCTGTAGCTGAACCTAGTTTCCACAGCCATCACTCTGTTTTTCAAAACTGACAGTCAGATGTTAGTTAAATGATCATGAAATCAAATGTAGGTATGACCAAGGACCTATTTTGAAGATATGAGGCACTTAAGAGCATCAACAAGGAGTAGCTGATCAAAGGTTAAAGGACGAAAAGTGGCAAAAATTCCTAGGTATGGGTAAGATTTATTTCAAATAGCATTTAAAAGCACATTTTACATAGTTTTGAAACCACGGCTCCATTATATGGAATGATTGATAGCCCCATAACCGTTCCACGAACTTTATATGATTCCTCCACAAACCTTGCATTTATTTTTAGACGGCCTCATGATCAAGCCTCCGGATTTAACTCGTGTTCGGCTATACTTTGACACTCCACCTGTAATTATGGGATGTGGTTCATTTGATCACGACTTTTCTCCGTCGCACAAATTCTGCAACCATTTCTTGAGCATGTTTACGTCTACTTCATAGACATTTAGTTTAAAACTCTGCTGGGCTCACTTTACTCCCCTACTATTCTATTGAAGTCATGTTTTGCATTCCTACCGTGTTCATATAAGCCTCCTCTCCACTCCATAAACTCACTCCCGCTACCTGTCCACTGTTTTCCATCTACAGTCACTGGTTTTTCTCCATAAATCTTGTCAATTTCACACTAACCCATTCGTCTCACTTATGTTCGTCCAATACCCACGCAGACGTGTTTAAGATAGGAGGAAAGAATGGGTCCTCTATTGAGAGCAGAACCAGAAGGGCCCAAATTTACGGAAGGGTATCTGCAAGTGAAAGGCATGTTAAGAAAGGCCTAGTGGTTACAATTTATTCAGAAATTCAGAGGCTACAACAAGGAAGTTAGGAAGACTTTTGCGAGGTTCTTGGACGGTGTAGAAGCGGAGATTGGAGACCTTAAATTCACAATCACGGAGGCATCCATAGTAGCCGCAACTAAACTTCCACAGGAGGGAGAATAGTGGTTCAAAAATAAGAGCTTTGATGAGAGAGTATGGAGGGTTATCATACAAAATCTAGGTATTGATGTAAGCATCTTTAATAAAGGAATCCCTGTCTCTGCTTTACAAGAAAAATGGGCTAGTTTACTATTAATAATCCAGAAATTCATTAAGTGTGAGGGACAATTCAAGTCAATGTACATGTATCACACCCAATTGCTGATGAATTTTATAGAGAACCAAACTCTTAACTTGCCCTATTTATTACTAAATATCCTGAAGACAATTTCCACCACAGTCCAAAAGAATCTAGGGGACGTAGAACCCGAGTTGTATCACCACGGCCTTGTGAAAATCTTGATAGAAAAACAATTAAAAGAAAAGGACACATGGGAGCAGTTTTTGGTCAGAAATTTATTTAAAGATCCACAAGAAACCCCTGAAAGCATCACATCAAGGAGAAGCAGAAGAAAGAGAACAAGTGCTAAAATTCAAGGTACTCCTACTAACATAGTTGAAGAAACTAGTAGGGAAGAAATAATATCTGAAAGTAGGAAGGAAAAGACTGAGGGTATGAAGCTAAGAAAATTAAAAAGGAAAAGAAGTATTGAGGCTGTCCATCAAACCCTAGAACCTTCCTCAAAAGAGAACCACGAAATACTGTCTGAAAGACTAGTTTACCTTCAGGAACAGTCAACTGCAGCAAAGAAGAAAGGGAAAGAAAAATAGAGTGGGAAGAAAGAGGACACCGACCCACAAAACTTAAGGGGAAGTTGAGAAAAGTACGAACTAAAGGACCCCACTTTATTGATTTAGGAGGGGAAACACCGGAGTAGCATTTAGCCATCCCTCTTGGCCGTGGTCCCCACCATACTCCTATCTCTTAGCCAGATTTTGACATGAGTCCCTCTCAGCTAGATTATTCAACCCTTCTCAACAGGATTTTGGGGTTAGCCGAAGAAAAATCACACCTGAGATAGACCCAAACCAACAAGAAATGTATGATTATATAGAGTTCTTGGAGAAAACAACTGGAGGCCCAGGCACTTCATCTGCCCAGCCTAATACAGCTCAAGAAGCTCAAATCCAATCACTAAAACAGGAAGTTTTTGAGCTGCAGGTCTTAAATAGACACATTAAAAATCAAAATGAAACATTGAAGGAACAAAGCAGGTTAGATAAGATCATTCATGACAACACCATGTTGCATCTTGGGCTATGGCAGAAGAAAAATAGAAAATTAAAGAGAAAGAATAGAAGGTTGAACAGGGCTCTCATCAACCTCAAGTTCAGGTGTCTAGTGAGGAAGCCAAGGATGGTAGTGATCCCAAGGAAGAATAAAAGAAGACTGGATGTATTGGCAGAGGTCTTAGAACACATGAACTGAAGTAGGATGATCAAAGTTTTGGTTGCATCGGGACATGCAACACCTTCACAGTGGGGGTATGTAGAGCTTTGAGATTACACCTCTCCTATACACTTTCCTAGAGCTTTTTCCACTCACCTGGACCTCCTAAGCTATCAAAATCATTGCATATTGATTCTGAAAGAGAATTTAACGTGGTTTTCTAACTATGTTTTATGTTTGCTGTTTGAACTAGATTTTGCTCATTAACTGCAGAATCCAGTCACTTTCTGCAGCTGTTTTTTTTTAACTCTATGTTGCAGGTGTCACCAGGAAAAACAAGCCACATGGGAAAATTAGAAATGACCTGGACATGGATCAGGTCCTATTGGTTGAGCCGAATTCATCAAGGGAAGCTATGGTCAACAGTGGTCAAACTGTGGTCTTACGTAAGAGTCCTATGGCAGCCAGACTCTGTTTTCCAGAACGTGAAGGATTCTGAAGGATGCGCGGGCATTCCTAACTCTCTGGGGTCTATTGTCACCTATAGACTGACCCATGATGAGAATCTAACAGCCACAGTTGATAGATTTAATATTTTCGACAACCAGTATGCTAAATCCATGGACACTGTCTTTTACATGTCCCCTGTTCACGCAGTTCTACAAGAAAACAGTTATGTAAATAGTTATGTAAACTTTGTTATAAATAACGCGTTTCTATAACGCATAGTCTTAGTTTTTGTGAATGTAATTTTTGCTGTTCAAGCCCACTGTGCCGTGAAACTAGTTTTATTGTTGTAACTATGTTATGAAATATATGAGAATACTCTGTTTATAGATGATTGCATGAACATAATCTTGGATTGATAGCCTATTGACCAAGGCTATGCAGAGGGCCCCTGTACACTGAGGTTTTGTTTCTCTTGTTGCTGTAAAGTTTCCTGCATTGTTTTCTTATTTCCATTTGCATATATTCCACCTGTGTATATTTCAATTGTCATGGTATTAACATTCCACTTTTGTTCATGATTTTACAACTTTGTATAACATTGATCGGTGCATGTATGTTTCAGGATAGAGTAGGCAACTCGGGCATCTGCATATAATTTTTATAATGACTAATGACATGGGATTAATTCTCTGCAGACTTTTCTTTTCCTAGTTTTTAATTCTAGTTCTATTTTATTGATTCCAGTTTTGTTTTGTTGCTTTATTAGTTAGCTTAAATATTAAATTGCTCATATCATTGAAGAAAGACATAGCTAGACTACTAGCGAGGGATCGAATTATGAATGTGTAATTTGATTTTAGTTTTACTTTTCTGCAATTTGATATTAAATTGCTCATATTATTGATGGTTACCTTCGAAATCCATAGCTAGACTACTGGCGAGGGATTGAATTATGAATGTGTAATTTGATTTTAGTTTTACTTTTCTCCAATTAGATATTAAATTGCTCATATCATTGACAGTTACCTCCGGAAGCCATACCTAGACTACTGGTGAGGGATCGAATTATGAATGTTTAATTTGATTTTAGTTTTACTTTTCTGCAATTAGATATTAAATTTCTCATGTCATTGTCTGTTACCTCTGAAAGCTATAGCTGGACTACTGGCGAAGGATCGAATTATGAATGTGTAATTTGATTTTAATTTTATTTTCCTTGCAATTTTTAATTTCTTTGAGTGCAGTAGCTTAAATCATTTTTTTGTATTTAGAGAGTAGCAGAGATGATAGTTTCATGATCAGTAGTTCATTTTTACTTGTTTTAATAACAACACATTATTTACTTGTTTTAAGTAGCAACACATTTTCATTCTTGTTCAAGTACTACTTTCATCACTATTATGTTCTAAGACCTTCTGAAGTGTTAATTTTTCGGAACCATTATAGAGGACACAATCACCTTAAAATCTATAACCATGCTTGCCTTCTATAGACTCAGGAATAGGAATTCCAATCACATTAGGAGATAGACGAAAATAAAAACCCTGAAAACAAAATAAAAACTGAAAAATGACAAAAACATAAGAAAGAGGCTATCTTGCACATATAGTGCGCCTCACTTCATGAGTTTAAGACTCCCAGATTGATAATTAATGTAGCAATTTAGGACACACTAAATTGACCAAACAGAGGGTCACTTGGACTGCTTTGCATTTATTTTTTGCTCATCCAATAGTGTCAAAGCCCCATAAACATGTTGTACATGATATTCCCAATATTTTTTGTATATTAGTATATTATCAAAAAATACTAGCACACATTTTCTAAGGGAGGGTTTGAGAATAGAATTCATCAAGCTTGTAAATATTGAAGGTGCATTAGTGAGTCCAAATGGCATAACCAAAAGCTCATAAGAACTTCATGTGTTTTAGAGTCCATTTTATGAAAGTATTATTGTCTCGTTATGATTTGATGATATCTAGAATGAAGATCCAACTTAGTAAAGAAAATTTCTCCATGCAATTCATCTATAAATTATTCAATTATTGTAATATGAAACATGACTTTGATTATAATTTTGTTGATTTGTTTGTAGTCCAGACAGATATGCCACAAAGTATCCTTTATGATAACCATCACCATTACTAAACATAAAACACTCTGGTTAGGTCAAATGATGCTTTCCTCTAACGTTTCTTGAACCATATGCTTAATCTCACTCTTTTGTGAATGTGGACATCTATAAGGGCTAATGTTAGGTGGTATGGTTTGAGGTTGCAAATGAATAGTATGGTCATTATTTGAGACAGGTGTAAGACCCTTAGGCATTTTTCCAAATACCTTAGCATGATTGTTGAAAACGTTTTAATGATCCATTGGTATAGAGGATATATATGTTTGAATATATAATGAACAAAATTTTTCAACTACACCTTGGTGTCCCTTTTTTAGCAACTTTTTCATTCTATTAGAGCTTATAACTTTACTATATTTCCCTTGGATACTTCCAAGCTCAATTTCCTTTCCTTTTGAGAAAAATATTATGAAAATATATTGGAAATTAAAAGCCATTTTTCACAATGATTTTAACCATAGCACTGTTAATACAACATCAACACCACCCATTTGGATTATAACCATGGGACTAACCAATAAATACTCTCCCATATTAAGGTTAATCTTATTGCACTTCCGTGAAGAATTTATGGTATATCTATCTAGAATCGTCACTTGAAATTACAATGCTAGATAGAAAAATCAATTAAGAAGTTTTTCCACTTTGTAACTAATGAAGTTATGGGTACCACCCAAATCAATACAAAAAATTACCTTTTCTCTTTTGATATATCCTTCTATATTGAGGGTTTGTAGAGTAGTTATGCTTGCTAATGCATGACAAGAGATTGTTGGAGTAGTTCCTTCTAGCTCTATATCTTATGTGGTTTCCACTTCTTTATCTTCTTCATCTTCAAGTCTATGTAGAATAATTTATTCTAACTACATTTATGCCCTTTTTTACTCGTTGTCACAATTGATACATAGTCCCTTTAATCTTATTCCATCCATTTTATAAGGAGTCAACCTTGTCAATTTAGGAAAGGGAACATGATTTTCTCTATAGTTATTAGTGAATAATTTTTAGGTGGTGATATTTTTACTTTCAAATTTCCCTACTAGACTCAAAACATTCTCTAGAGATTTAGGTTCAAAGAGATGCACCTCATGTTAGATGTTTTCCTTTAAAGTACCCATAAATAGGTCTAACAAGTTATCTTATAAAATATTTCTTACTATGTGACTCAATGTTTGGAATTGTTGAGTATGCTATGTAACTAGACATTTTTGTTAAAGATTTTCCAATTGACTAAAGAATTTCTTTATCTTAATATACCCATAATTTTTTATCAATTTCTATATAAAAGTTGACCAAGATATAATAAAATCCTTTTTTATTTCACAAATCCGTTGATACCATACATGTTGGTCGTGTTCTAAAAACATGGATTAAATATTTTACTTTTGTAAGGATGCCATTTGTTCACATCAAAGTAATGATCCATCTAAAATATTCATGTTACAAGATCATTCCAGTCAAATTTCCTCATATCAATCTTCAGAATGTAGTGGTTTCTTGGTGGTGAGTTGATGCCATGATGATCTGGATATTAGATTGAAATTCATGATTATGGTTCTGTGACTCAAAATTTTTACTTTCCAATAGTGATTGCATACTCCCCCCCATTTGAGGTTGATTCTCAACAATGTGCTTCTCCTTATGTTCATTATTTCCTTGGATCTCCACATCCCTTTTAAGAAGCCTAATTCCCATGTTTGAAGCAACAAAACATTATCATCAAAGAGAGACCAAATTTTATGATAATTGCACCTTAAAATTTATAAGAAACCAATAATTATAGTCCACTTGAAGGGAAAACCTCCTTTTAAATAAATATAATGAAAAAGGAAATATTTGATAATCATAATAATAAGTCTCCTTAGGATAATATATGAGACAAATGATACAATTAAAATAAAATAGTACCATGAAGGGTTCTATCCTACATAACAATATAACAATAGAAACATTGGAGATTATATAGGGATTAACAATATATCATATGGAAACCAAATGGATGCCTCCACATATAACAATAGAAACATATGGATTATATAGAGCTTAACAATATCTCGTACAAGAACCCAATGGTTGCATCCCCATCTACATGGATGACATAGCTACTAAGCTTATCGATATAGAATAAAATAGTGTGCATCAACTAGCATTCAAACTAGATGTTATCTAACATGAAAATAGCCAAATTCAAGTAACATTAGCAACAACCAATTCAAATAAACCCTTAATTGCAATTATATGCATGCACACACATACAAGGACAACCTTTTTGTGTAGATTTATCTTCCATATTCATTGCATCAATATTGTTTGAATCGATGTTTCAAACCATCCACCATGGCTCATCATTAGGATAGATCAATAAGTGTATAAGACAGATCTCAATGGAGTGTATAAATAAAGGTATGAGACAGTGATAGAATAGGAATGATGCGTAGCTGACAAGACCTGAGGGAAGGAGAGAGAAAGTTAGGTTCAAGTAATATGAAATAAATTAATAATATTTTAATTTCTTACTAAATTATAATTATACAAACTTTTTTACAATATTTGTTTTAATTAAATATACAATATTGATAATACATTATTATGGTTCTTAATACTTATTAGGAATGATAAGTATTAATACTTATTAAAATGAAAGGTTATTTATTTAAAGTTTTAATGATAATTCATTAATTAGTTTTAACAAATTTCTTACTTATAAGTAAATCTAAAATTTGAAATTATAAAATTGATAATTATAAAGCCCCAAGAGTTAGCTCAGTTGGTCAAATCAGTGCCTCCCCAATTGGGAGGTCACACGATCAATTCCTGAAAGCTCTTGGGGTCAAGTCAGTAAATAGGCCGAGGGGTGTTGATCCCTTTCGCGTGGGGTCCACTTAGTGTTAAACAACCCTCGACGTAGCGGCTACCCAATGACCACAGGTATCCGTGAACGAGAAGTGAAAAAAATAATAATTAATTAATTAATAATTCTATTTTCATAAGAATTAATTTAGATTAAATTTCATCTTAAAATTAAAGTTAAAATTAAAATTTTAAAATTAAAATTAGGGTTAGTGATTATTTGAAAAAATGGAAGGCATTGAGAGAGAGAAAGCATGGTTAGAAATGGATGGCTTAGATTAAGGAAAAAGAAGGAAAGGAGTTGTTAGGAGAGGACGGATTAGGAGGATAAAGTAGGAATCCAATTGTCACTTATTTATGAACCCTCATCTCAATTGAGGTTGTTAGGGTGTTTACCTATTTCTATAAGTTGTCTAAATTTTCGATGGTGATAATGATCGACTTTGGCCACAACACGAGTTTTCAATAAATATATGATGATTGGTTTTAGTGGAATGCTCGGCAAGAGCTTAGGTTTTAGAACAGTTGTGCTTTATGTCGGTGACATGGTCTTCAATCCTAGTTAGGACAGATCGATCGGTATCCCCAACGTAGGTTTTGCCAGATGAACAAGGAACCATATAAACCGCTTTGTGGCATTTAGGATCAATGGGATCTTTGACCAATTTTAGGCATCTCTTATTGGTGTTCATGGGTTTGAAAGTGGTTCTAATATTGCTCTTTTTTAAAATATAAGCAATTTTTTCCATGGTGCCTAATATGTAGGGGAGGTGATCCTTACCCACATCACCATCAAATGGTTGTTTGCTTTTAGGATTCTTTGCATTCTTGAAAGCTTTGATCACTTGGTGTCCTTTGTATCCATTATTTTCAAATACATCCATAATATGCTTTTTCTCTTCTTCAAAATGATCATGATCTGAAATACTTATAACCATGGTTGCGAAAGTGTTGAGAACCCCAATTTTTTGAGATGGATGATGGTGAGAGTTGGCATGCAAGTATTATTCCATGTCGGTTTTCTTAAGATATACATGGTGAGACATGAAACCATTTTGGTTTCTATTGATTAGGATGTCAAGAAAGGGAAGGCTATAATTTTCCTCCATTTCCATGGTAAACTTGATAGAATTAGATTGATTGTTCAGTTTTTTCAAGAAAATGTAAGGGATCCTTCCCCACATGAAACCTTGCAAGGAAACATAATGGATCCTTCCCCACATGAAGCCTTGCAAAAAAATCTAAGGGATCCTCCCCCACATGAAACCTTGCAAGGAAATCTAAGGCATGCAAGTATTGTTCCGTGTGGGTTTTCTTACGATAGACCTCGTGAGATATGGAACCATCTTGGTTTCTATTGATTAAGATGTCAAGAAAGGGAAGGCTACCATTTTCCTCCATTTCCATGATAAGCTTGATAGAATTAGATTCATTGTTCAAGTGTTGCAAGGAAATCTAAGGGACCCTTCCCCACATGAACAAATGGCATACCTAGTAAACTCTAATACCACAGACTACTTCTCCTTGCCTAATGAGATTCAAACAAGACACCTAGTTTAATGGAAGTATCCAAATTCTCAAAACCATTGGTAGGAACTACTTGAGCTAATATATCTGCACCAAGAAAATCCGTGTTATTCCACCTATCTTCTATAAAGTATTTAGATTGAGAGTAGATCAACTACTAACAACAATAGTGGCTAGTATCCCCACTTGGTTTAAATCAATTTGAATTTGTTATATATGAATTCCCATCTATAACATGCCTTTCTTAAATAATTCTGTTGATTATGTTAACATAAGCTTGTGTATGTGTAACATTTACAAGTTACATCAAGCTAGTAAAATCTATGAGTTTGTTTAAGTTTCTTTTTAATAATTAACTATAAATGAAATGTTGAAATTTAACCCAAAAACATTTATATTTATACAATTTGATCATTAACTCCATATAAACATAGATATTTGTTGAATAAATAATTATAATTTATAATATCGCATTTTTATTTACTTATTATAATAATTTGTTAATACTACACTTATTAACAAACACATACTCTCATTGTTTAAATTCGGAGGAGATGATAAATTTCACCAGTCCGAAAACACTCACCTCTTTTTATAGTTACACGCTTTTAATATCTATATTGGTTTGAAGCAAAAGTTTGTAATATATTATTGTATATTCTTATCATTTTTTATGGGAAATTTGATTGTAGGTCTGTTGTTATATTTATACACTTTTAATATTCATATTGGTTTGAAGCAAAGGTTTGTAATATATTATGGTATACTGTAATATATTATGGTATATTATTGTCATATTTGATGGGCAAGTTGATTGTAAGTCTGTTGTTATAGGTAGTTTAAGTGTACGTGGCTGGTTCTAGATAAAAGATGCAATTCTGTGATGAACGTGAAGTGAGTGGTCATTCATAAATATCATTTCATAATATATATAGGTAGAAGTAAGTGTCATTGATGCGAGGTTCACGGTTTTCTATAAATCAATGGTCGCTTCCCTAGGCGTTTGCATTTTCTACAAGATTTTCTAAAACGACATGAAGGATATCCACCTACAAATATGATTGCGTTAAAAAAAAATCTATACACTCATGATGTAGGCTCCCTTTCATTCCATGTTGTCTATACACCAATGATTAAGGTTCCCTTTCATTCCAGGTTGTCAAAGTGGGGAAAGATGTGAACTTTATTTCTCCTCAAACCTTACCATGGTTTACAATGTGTTCAATATATTGTGGCGTCTCTTTATAGCATTGGCTTATTTCGAGTTTTGAGGTTTGGCGTTTAAACGCAATTTCCATTATAAATATTATTATTCTTTTATCATGCATTCTAAACAATATTTCAAAATTTTGATAACTGATTCTATTAATGTTACTCATTAAAATGTACGTATGATCGCAAATTTAATTAAGAAACTTCAATTTATTAATTTTAATAAATTTTTTTAAACCAATTAATTAGTCAAAAATCCTCTCATTACACTTTAATCCTTACTCAAAAGGATCTGAAGAAACTCTATCAATGTTAATATTTAATTAAAACATCATAATAATTTTACTCTTGAATCCCAAGAATTCGAAATTAACACTCTACAGGCTTCAGATTCCCTGGCTCCTGGACTTTTCCACCAAGAGTTACATAGTAAGACATTTCCCACTTTGACTTTTGCTCTCGTGTGCCCACTAAATTCCGGGTTCAGTGCTATTGGCTCTTCTCTCCTCCGCCAGCTATATCATGAAAACCTAATCCTCCTATATAAGGAATGCGCAATCTAATTCGACTTACAGAAGACATTGGAGCAGCATGAATAGAAACATGGAGCAGCATGACACCAAGGGTAACTGCTAAGATGGTGCTGCAATGAACTAGGGCTGTTGCTGCTCTTGGTGTCATGCAGCTCCTTGTTTATACCCAAGACGTTGGAGCAGCATGAATAGAAGCATGGAGCAGCATGACACCAAGGGCAACCGCTAAGATGGTGCTGCAATGAACTAAGGCTGTTGCTGCCCTTGGTGTCATGCAGCTCCTTGTTTATACCCATGTAGAGGAATCGCATACTAATGCTTCTGCATCCTTTCCTGTTCTGTTTCTATTTTCTTTTGCATTGTTTTTGGCTTTCTGATTTACAGGAAATCAATGATGGAGTCCCATGATGGGGTAATCTGACTGTTTTTTGTGTATTTTTCTTGGTTGTGAAATTGATCAGGAAGGCGAAGGAAGGAAACAGCACTTTGGTTGTGAAATCGAATTCACAGCTCCCCTTACTCCTCAAAACAATCAGATCAACTTCCTTAGCTCCGGGAACCTGAAGGTGTGAAGCAGACTTTTCTTTCTTTTAAATCTGATAGGTATATTGATAAAAATGAATTAATGCACTTATGATGCAGGTTATTGTGGGAGCTCAGACCCTTCGAATTATAAATTGAATTATACTGGAGTATGATTTATATGATGCGTACAGACTTTCCCTATGCAGTGAAAAATGGAGTAGTTGTACTAAATACGGAAGCAGATTCAGAGCTACCGACTTCTACTACACTGGTTCTTGAGCGGCCTGTCAAAGTCTTTTCTCTACAACGACAGGTACTTAAGCCTTTAATTTGTATCTATGGGATTCCACTAGGCGCAATGTAATGTGCGAATAAAACGTGGGATATACATGGTGCATCACTTTGAACTATTTTACGACAATAAATACTCTCTTTCCCTCTTCCATTAAGTTTTTTCAATGATAAAGAGTTTCTTTCTTCCTTGTAACCCCAACACCATTTTCATTGTCGGTGGCGTTTCTGAATGTATCGGAGAAGTATGGGAGTATCAGAAGATTTTATATCATGCAAACAATGAACAGATTGTTTGTCGACACCACAGGGAATCTTCAAGAGGAGGCATTCAAAACCCGAACTGTTTACAGTCTCCTCCTTCACAGTTCAACTCTGTTAAGATTCTCGGATAGCATTCATCATTTCTGGTTTCTTTTTATTGTAAATGAAAGATGGCAGTGTGCAAAGGCGAGTATTATGTAATTAATTGATTCAATAAAAATTCGGCTTCCTTGCTTTATGCACAGTCTTTATATTGAATTTCTTTATCGACTTCCCCATCACGTCCCTGATAGATGCATATAACAAGAGAACATCATCGAAAGTTATACAGGAACATAAAATAATAATAAACTATGCTGTAAAATAACAGGTGTTTATACTTCAAACTTTTTTTAAAAAGTTAACCAGCGAAATTATACTTAGAAAGCTGTTTAATATATTTCCACTGACTGGCTAGTTCTAAATATGGTGCCCATGAATTAGATTTTACCGGAGTTTGCAGTGGCATACAATACATCTTTGAATAATATTATATGAGTTCTTTGAATAATGTTAAGGTTAGATCTAAATATTGCGTTAATGAATTAGGTTTTATTACGGTTAGTGATTGATATTTTGCTCATAAAATAATAATAAATTAGGCTGTAAAATATTAGGTGTTTATACTTAAGGTTTTTTTTTTTCTAAATTAACTAGCGAAATTATAATTACAAAGTTGTTTAATAAATTTGGCTTCCTTTTAAATATGATGTTCATAAATTAGATTTTATTAGGGTTTGTTGCCCCATACCATTAATCTTTGAATAATATTAAATGAAGTTTTAATTGTTAATAATATTAATGCTACATCCAAATATTATTTTGATGAATTAGGTTTTATTAGAGTTAATTATTGATATTTTGTTCAAATCAGATTTTATTCATGAATTAGGTTTGATTAGGGTTAGTTCTAGATATTGGGCTGGCAAGTTATATTTTATTAAAGTTAATTAGGAATTGTTGTAAAATTAGGGTTCATTCTAAATGTTATAGGTACAAATTAGATTATATTAAGATTAATTAGAGTCATTATGACATATTATATGATGAACCCATATTAAATCAGGATTTAAAATATTAAATTATAGCTAAGTGGGGATTATCTTGTATTTTTAATAATATTAGATTAGAATTTAGTGGGGATTATGATGACCAGTAAGAGATTCATATTTACTTAATGAAACTTAAATAAATAAGACTTCTATTTCTCTCCGTGACCAAAACTGGGCTTTTTGTTATACTGATTGGCCTAAGAAAATTAAAATTAGGAAAAAATTTTAGTTATATAAAAAATAATTAAAATTAAATTAATATTTTAAAATAATTTTATTAAAAATTATCGATAAAATTAATTTCTTTATAATTTACGGTGTAAACTATTTAACTTATGTTTGGTAATATATTTTAATAATATTAAATAGATATAATTATCTAAAATTAAAATATCTAATGTGTATAATTAAATTGATACTTTTTTAATGTCTGTGACCGAACATGGGAATCATCCAATGAAACGGTCGATTTGGTGTGCTAGTATCATTGCTGCCACGGTTTGCAGAGATTTTGTGGGAACAACGGAGATTTGAATGAACACATCCCGTGGGGATACTTGCGCGCCCAAGATGGCATTATCGAAGGCGATCGATGCTCAATATACGCTCGGGACTGATTGTGCAAAATTAGTGCGAGACGTTCAGAGGATGTGGTCCCATAGTTAACAGGTCTCGTATTTAATCGTGGACATGTTTGAGAATTATTCTAAATATAATTTCCACAGCACTATAAGTATAATATATTCAGTTGAAAAAATAAAACTAATTAGGAAGAACGATAATTAACGCAAGAGAGAGCAGGGAAAATGTAGAAGGCGGTGCAGAGGAGAGTGTGAATACAACTGGGAATAATGAGGCGAACACTAAAGCTCCTGCATGTAGGAACCCTAGGGAATATATAATATTTAGAATTAGAAACTATGTGAATCGTAAGAGAGGCGATCTGAGTATAGAGAGACTTATAGGCTGCGCACAGATTTATGTGAGAGGCTAAGTGAAGGATTTGCAAAAATAATCCAGAGCGCGGCTATACTGTATTGAAAATGTCCATGGCTTCTGGATAAGCGCAGACGCGATGATGGGTTTAGGGTTTCTGCATTCGCCCAGTGGAAAGTAACCGCCAACGTTCACATTCTTCCGGCCTGTCGTACCACCATACACTGAGCTTTACTTTATTTCACTCGTCCCTCGGGATTGTTTACATAACGAAGATGATGAAGAGCGACTAAGCTAGGGTTACAAGTTTTCCGTGAGCGCTAGGGTTACATGTTTTCCATGAGCGCTGCGTAAGCAGGATTATGAAGAGCGAGAAGCTAGGGTACAGCAGGGTCTAGGGTTCTATCTTAGGGATTCTGTGCCAAGATCTTGCAGTTGTAATCCAATATCACCGGTGAATGGAGGATAATCTGGTGGAGGTCTAGCAAATCTGGTCCAATCCAACGGATAATCCAGGCTCTTTTCAACAACCCTTAACCAGACAATTGGTGACAGAGATCAGGCCCTTGGAGGAAGATGGCATTGTCGAACTTTTGTGTCAGCTTGCGACTGGTCAGATATGATGTACAACAGATCTGGCCCCTCCAAGTGAATAGCCGGCCATGGTCGCATCGCCTTGGCATTGCATTAAAGCTCGACACGGAGAAGGCTGAGGCACGTACATTCTTGAAAGATCGCTTGGGTCAGGGAAATCATCCCCACATTTGTAACCGTTAAAGAAAGTAACTCTGAAACAAAATCTCAACCCCACGCATTCAATTTACCGTAGTCAACTCCTTCGGAATTGACGCCTAGTTCGTGCAGGAAGATTCGGGAAGGAGAGCACTAACTAACCCATGAAAACAAAGAATATGTATCAAGCCCAAGCGGAAGGCGGTCTATCTACGTCTTACACACAATATTAAGTTCATTGACATCATGGAGTTGGAGGACACTACGCAAGCCTTCCACTACCATGCGAAAAGAAACGGAGGAAACTCCTAACTTGGTTCCTGCAAAACATTGATGCATTGCTAGGTTGAACTCACATTATCATAGTGCTAGATGGGAAGGGATATCTGGAATCATTTCTTATGAGAAAATAAAGACTCACTCAAAGCTTATTTATTTCATTACCAAATACCATTATTTATACATGCATCAGCTTGAGAATGCACTCAAATTCGTATCTTAACCACTCATGCAGACTTAAATTGAATTGGTTGTGGTGATTAATATTCTAACACATCCGGTTAATCACGACCTAATCTTCACTTTTCTTGCCATAAAATAATAGTGGATATTTTCCCTTCTTTTTTTAGGCTTTTTACCCCAAAGGTGTAACACTTACTCTTATTTGTCTTTCTTGATCTTGATTTTGGCCTAACATTCTTTGTATTCAACATTGTTGCATGTTCTTGGGACTTGTGATTAATACTTGCAATTTCTTCAAGTTTTATTGCTTCTTCCTCACTATCAATATCTACACACTTAAAAACAATGTTAGATTTATATAAATAAAAATAAAAAGAATACTTTGTTGTAGCGGCTGCAACACCCTCCAAAATTTTGGCCCGCATCCAATTTCATAGCCTCCTTTGAGAGTTTTACTTGGTGTCTCCACTCACTCAGGTTCACCCCATGAGCTTGTGTGAGTCTTCGCACCCACCTTGCTTGATCGTTCAACACATAACTTTTGCATGTTGATAGCAATGTCACGCTTGTGACCATGTTCTTGTTGTGTACAAGGTCTTTGCTTCGTGTGTACACGGTTGTGTTCATTATGTAAACGTCCATTAAGGTCACACATGAAGTTGTATACATTGTAGCGCAAGCATCACTATGGTTGTCCAACGATCAATCACATGCATCGCACTTGTTGACTTGCACCATCAGTACATCATGTTGAGGATGTATGGATCGATGGTTTGAGTCATCTCCTCGTCAAGTAATGTAAGCGTGTGTTCGCAAGTTCACGTATGCACCTTTTCGCTCGCTCACACACTTAGTTGTTTTGCAGAAGTTCTAACGACCAAATGACCCTCTCACAGTTGGATCTTAACCCCGCCATTGACTTGATCAACTCTCACCTACGACAAGGTAGAAGCACCAAGCAAGTCACTTCAAGCTGATCCCAAGGTGATCAATCAACCCTCCTGCTGCTCAATCGGAGAGTTTGACCTCAGAGTCCCCTAAAAAATTGCGCAGAGGTTGCTGACCATGCCTGTCCTACTTAGTGTGAAAGTTGCGCAAACAAGCCACACACACACTTATCGTTTGTCCATGTCTACCTCAGAAAACTGAGTAGCTTTTCTAGCCATTCCACGAGTTAGTCGGCCGGCTGCTCACTCGGAAAACTACGCAGCTTTAATGGGAAAGCCATCTGTTGCAGAGTAGTTCGCTCAGCCTAGAAACTGCGCAGAGGTGATCATCACATCAGCCTCCCGGCACCAGCACAGTTTTTCCCTCTTGCAGCTCCCAACATCCCACTAAGAGTTCCCTCTAAAAACTACAAAGTTTTTGTTGCCAAGCTCCAAGCAGCCAACTGCCAGTTCCCTTTGGGAATTGCGTAGTTTTTACTGCCAAGGTTGTAGCTGCCAATTCCTTCCAGGAATTGTGCAACTCTTGTTGCCACGCTCCCGCTGCATGTTCCTGTCAAAAATTGCGCAAATCCTGTATGTCGAACCTTCGTGCAGCCACTCCCAAAAATTGCATAGATTTTTCCTCCAACTGAGCGAGACCCCGCCAACAGTTACTGTCAATCACGATCACCCATTACCATATCCTAGTGATTTCTGCGTTATTTTCACTAGCAGATCCCGGAGCCTCCATCCCATCTTGAAGCTTGCCTCCACAGTTTCGTAACCATTTTTCTCTCCCGGTCACCTGCATCATAAACGATCATGCATCATGGTAGACTAGAAGGTTTTTGGATTTGATGTCGTCTCGTCATGAGTGACTATAGATATAGGTATAAAAGTAAAGATGGAATCACAAAGGATGGGAGGAACAAGGGGAGTACATGCAAGAGGACGTTTTTGCGAATGAACAAACAAATGATGCATGAAAAAATATGTGCTCGTGAATGGACGATCACGAAAATTTCTGTTTAAGGACAGACGGACGAACATGCAAAGATGTGTTGGCAGATGGATGGGAAAATGAAATTACACTTTTCGCGAACGAACAAACGTGTCGAGCATGCCAACATGTAAGCAAGGAGAAATGTACGAATGCAACATCAAGTGAACCCAATGACCATCAAAGACTCTACGCACCTTGCCATGCAGAGGTGAGGCTGTGACACACCATGAGGACATCCATCACCCAACAACACTGCAGCTCGACATGCACACCAACACGAGCACGGATGTACCAGCACTGTCATGTCGAGTATTCTCATGAGTCATGTCGTCCACACCTCTATTGTGGGCCATACTATCAATCAATGTAATGTAACCTGGAAGTCCAAGAGACCCACATATCATATGAAGAGTCATGTAAAGTCGAAATGTCAGGCAAGTCAAATAGTCATGAGGGAAGTCGAACAACCACAAGGGTGAGTTTCACCCTTGGCTATAAATACCCCTTCATTTCTACATGCAAGGGTTGTTTCACCTTCGCTCCTCCTACATAGCCTTGAGAGTTTGTAATATTTTCTTTGAGGAGTAAGTAGCGGCTCCAATGCCGCACCTATGGGGTTAGTGATGTATGGTGTATCAATGTGTCTTGGAACTTTCGCTTAATTCAGAAATGTGCTAACAGGCCATAATGTTTTCACACATGTGTTGTAATTGTTTGTAAGATTCATCTTGAACAATTGTAATGCATGTTGCTTTAACTTGTGTTTAACACTTGGATTCATTCAACTATTCTAATACATATATATTAATGAAATTGTGTTGTCTATGTTGTTAACACTATCCTGCCAATGTTGGTCACCTCCCGGACATGAGACAGAACTTTTCACGTAAACTTGATATAATGACCGTCGCACTCGTACAGATTTCCCATTAAGTGTTGTACATGCTATCTTCCCTTGTGTGTTGTGACTCTCGCATCCAAGTGGATTCCTCCTCTGAAAACTATGCACATCATGTTGTGTTTGTGTGTTCCTAATATAGTTGGGTTTCCTTCCATCCGACTTCGGACTCAGTCCCACCCTTCCTCTCTCTGGTGAAAGAACCTTGACACAAGTAACGCTATTATTCACCAGGCACATGAGCCTCACTACTTGAAGACAAAGTAGATCTCTCTCTTTTTCTCACAAGCAAGGGTTGAGGCAAACATTTAATATAATTCTAACCGGGCCATCATACGAGATGGGACTCCCACATCAAATGGTGTGAGGTCTAGTTGGGACTTCATATCGGGGTGAACCCCTAAATGTTGGTGGTTCCATCACCGTCAACATTTTTGGTGCTAGAAGGAGGACCACTAGTTGTTTATGGCTAAAAATCCTCTCACAGTCACTCATCAATGATCTAGCTATGGCAGTAACTCGCACTCCCTCTCACCTACGCATGAATTTGCAGTTGGTTACTACTCACCTCCCAGGATTAAACACAAAATTCCATATCAACACCTTCGCTCCATCCATCCCATCACCTGCTAGTTTGCAAAAGTATTCGGACTGATCCCAACAATACAACATCTTCCATACACATCAAAGAAGCTAAAAACCACTCCCACAGGGATTCCTGTATCATCAGTGGAGAAGCAGTTCTTTCCACAGTTGAAGGTATGGTAGAAGTTGTTGAAGATGGAGAGGAACCTCCAGTCTTCCGACAGGGGTAACAAGACACCCTCATGATCTTGGTCTCGGACTTCGGTATAGGAGGTAGAGGGGAAGGGAGCAGAGGAGGCAAAGGTGGAGATGAACCAACAGACTCAGAGCCAAAACTGTCAGATTCTGTGGAAGAGGAGGAGGACAAAGAAGAAGAAGAGATGGTTGACAAAAATTTGGAATAGATGACTCAGGGACCAGTGGCTCTCTCGGGTTCTTTGCACAAGATTCAAAAGTGGGTAAAGAGAATGAGCATCAAGTTCAACCCTGACAACACAGTGAAGGGTGAAGACGATTTAGACAACTTCTACCTACAGCTACAGAGCCTTGAGGTATGGTACGATGACGTAGCATGTAGATTGCTTCCATGTACCTTGGACGGTCATGCAGCTGCATTGTATCACAGCCTTCCAACCAACTCCATATAGAACTGGGGTGCATTCAACACATGTTTCTTGAAAAAATTGTTGATGACAAGACCCCAGCCATGTTTCTCAAAGAATTAGGAAGCCTGAAGATGGAGGGGAAAGGAAAGGAAAAAGACTTCAATCATAGGTTTACACGCATATTGAAAAATCTTGCAGGGAACACCAAACATCATGACTCTGTCACTGTTGATTACTACACATCCGCACTGTCGACCAACATTGCACAATTCATCAAGCGAGCTGCGCAACCAACATTATTGGTAAACTGCAAAGAGGCTATTGTTGAGAAAGACCTACACATGAGTGAAGTCATGAAGGATGATGAACTAGAAATGGACTCCAAAGGTGTGAGCAGGAAGTCCGAGACAGTGGCAAGCAAAGGTAGAGACAAGAAACAAGAAATATTGAAACTCTCTCACCTCATCAAGAACTTGACAACAAAAGTTTATGAGCTTAAACAACAGAGAACAGACATGTCTGCAAGCAACCATCTTGCCCACATAGAGATAGGGAAACATGTTATCAAACAACAACCGTCTCCATACAAAAACTACACAGATTTTTGTGTTCCAACTTGATTGGTATGCAAACCCTAAATTTTGTTCATTTCATGAAGGTCACCACCTAGATAATTCTTGTTCAGACTGCAATTGAGTCGCTTGTTCTATATGCAGTCGCACATTTGACATGGAAAACAGTATGTAGGAACAACTGAAAGACATGGATAATGACGAAGATGTTGCACCTGATGACGCATCAAGTTCTAAGTATTTGGTAAACATGTATTAGTTCTTGCAAGCAGCACTGAAGGTGAACACCGAGAAATAGCCCCAAAAGCGAAATGACTGTTACAATCTCAAGAGTAAATGGCCTCCCCTTATAGTTGGGGAAGTGTAAGAAAAGATGAGACTATTGATGAGGAAGGTTGATTCATGAGCCGTCCAAAAGAAGAAAACACAAAGCAAGCCTGAGAAGACAGCTGTGGCGAAGAGTATGTCCATGAGAAACAAACTACATAATACTCCACAAGACAACACGAACATCAGTCTTACCCCAGACACCTCAATGAGTCTTCCCCCTCTGGATTACAACATCATGGATGACATGAATAAATCTTGCATGAACATTAGTTTGTTTGAGTTATCTAAGATCCAGAGTCAGCGAGACATCTTGCTATGTGCTTTAGGATAGACAAAAACGAACAACGCAACCTCTACCATCAAGGGAGAAAGAACACCGCCCGAAACACTATCAACTATGCTAAACACACTCCAAATGGAAGAAGCAAACTTAGGTTTTCCTCCATTCCTGCTCTCTTTCAAAATTTTCAACTGTAATGTTCACAACTATTTGGTTGATTCTAGCACGGTACCCAATGTCATGCCACTGCCCATTATCAAGAAGATCAATGCCCACTAGAGAAATACATCTACGCAAATCATCCAACTTGATCGAACATCTGTACCAGCCATTAGTGAACTTTGAGAGGTGATCATCCGACTATCTCACAACATTCGAGTCCACTAATGCATCAACATTGTTGTTGTGGACATAATGGAAGCATATGGCTTACTACTCAGCAGAGACTAGTCCAACTAGATGAATGTATATTTTTCTACGGACTGGTCGCACATGTGGCTTCCGTACAAGGGAAAAAACAATCAAATATAGGTGTTATCCAAGAGGTAAATGAGGCACAATGTCACTCCCATCAATGGTGAGAATGAACTGTTGGCCTTCATAGAAATCATGTTTGGCAACTGCCTCCTGGAAACAACGATGGCATGTTATCCAGCATGCCCAACTCCAACCCCACTAGACACACAGTTGGGTCTCCTTCCTTTCCTAACTGATGGAAATGAAGCATGTACAGTACATTGTACCAATAGTAGTGGTAGCACTAGAAATAAGAGTAGCAGTAGTGGAAGCGCATCAAATGGTCCATGTGAAAATGAGTTGCAGACCATGTATTTCGACAGATCAAAAATACATGACGACTCAAGAGTCGGGTGTGTCTTGATCTACGCAAACAACATGAAGCATCTAGTTTCAAGTTGCCTGGAGTTCGAGTGCACAAACAATGTTTCTGAGTATGAAGGACTTGTGTTGGGCTTGCAAAAAGCCATCAACCTCAACGTGGTCGCGCTCAAAGTGGTAGGTGATTCATAGATAATGGTATTACACGTACGTAGCACCATTCACTATTTATCACCACATCTCAAAAGTTTCCAATAAGAGATATGGTGACTGATCTCTAACTTCCAAGCATTACACATCACTGTTGTACCACGTATGCGTAATGAAACTGCCCATACTCTGGCAAACGCAACCTCTAGGATGTCACTAATTAAGGATAGATTTACTATTGAAAGTTTGTATAAACCATCTATCCCAGATAACATAACTAACTTATGTGTGTTTTATGATGATCAATAGATACTGTAGGTTTTAACCTTGTACAAAAATTACCTGCATACGAATTCTAAAACACAGAAAATAAACAATGTCAGAGCATAAACATAAAACACATATACACAATGATTTTCCCCTAGATCCCAAAACTGGGACTACCAGATTGATTTTTCATTATGTTCCTTTCAATATTACAATACATATTTATACATGCCGAAGAATCCAATACCATGGACTGAAAACCATCGCATCTAAAATCATGTGAAAAAAATCATGCACAAAACCATAGGTAGGTCTGCCCAACCTAATATAGGGTCCAAAAAAAAAAATTCTGGGGCACTTCCCAGAAACCCATAGAGTGGGGTTACCTACACCCCTCAAACCCCCCGTGACTCCCCCGGCTATGCAATTGACGAAATGAAGGGGGGGCTCCGCCCCCCTTCTAACACCCCGGTTAACTACGTGGGCTAGTCGTGGAAAGAATATAACACAACCCAACATTCTCCCACTTGTTGTTTTCTTTCCAGAGGGGACCACAAGAGAGCTTAGTCATTTATCCAGCCTTGCAATGTCCATTGTTTCTCTACACTAGGAGAACTTCTCAGAGCTCACATATTTTGTCAATGCATCTGCAGTATTCTTCAAAGTTTCCACCTTTACCATCAACATCTTTTTTTGTTCTATCATATCCCTCACAAAGTGATATTGAACATCAATGTGCTTTGTCTTTGAATGATATGTAGGGTTCTTTACCAAGAAAATTACACTTAGGTTTTCACAGTCTATCCTTATATCTCCTTGTACTAACCCCATACTTGAACACAATCTCTACAACCAAATTGTTTCCTTGCTTGCATGAGTGGCTGCAATGTATTCTTCCTCTATGGTTGATAGTGCCACTACAGATTGTTTCTTACTCATCCAACTGAATGGACCTAAAAATAGGTTAAACACATACCCACTTGTAGATATTCTCTAATCCAGATCTCCAGACCAGTCTGCATCAACAAAGCCATGAATATCGAACACTTTGTCCAATCCTCGTCTTCCTTCGTAGAGCAAACCATAATCACTAGTGCCACACAAATACCTGAAAATCTCCCTCACTACTATCCAGTGTTCTTTCATTGGTTTTGACATAAACCTTCTCAATAATCCCACTGCATGTGCAATGTCTGGTCTAGTATAGACCATCGCATACATCAGGCTATTGATTGCACTTGCATATGGAACATGAGACATGTCCTCTTCCTCTTCTTGTGTCTTGGGACACTGTTCAGCAGATAACTTTACACCTACAAGAATAGGAACCTTCACCAATTTACCATCTTGCATATTAAACCTCTACAATATTGTATTGACATACTTCCTCTGGTTTAGCCAGAGCTTCCTCTTTGTCCTATCTCTTTTAATTTCCATTCCCAAAATATAATTTGCAGCACCAAGATCTTTCATGTTGAATTTGGAGGACAAATGGGTCTTCAAATCGTGGATAATTTCTTTTTCATTTCCAACCAGCAACATATCATCCACATACAAGACTAGATAAATAACATGGTCACCAATTAATTTAAAATACACACAATGATCTGCTTTCCTTCTGGTAAAGCCAATTCCCCATATAAATGTATCAAATTTCTGATACCACATCCTTGGTGACTGTTTTAACCCATACAAAGACTTCTTTAACATGCATACCAATTCTTTCTTACCCTTCATCGCAAAGCCTTCAGGTTGCTTCATGTAGATATCCTCTTCTAGATCCCCATGAAGAAATGTTGTATTCACATCCATCTGTCCTACCTAAAAATCAAAAGTAGCAGCAACTGATAAAAGTAATCTAATAGAAGTTACCTTGGAAACAGGAGAAAAAATATCACCAAAATCAATTCTCGATGCCTGAGAATAATCTTTTGCTACCAACCGAGCTTTGTATTTCTCCACCTTTCCTTCTGCATTTGTCTTCTTCTTGAACACCCATTTGATGTCAATGGGTTTCCTTCTAGCCGGAAAATCTACCAAATCCCAAGCCTCATTTTTGTGCAAAGATGTCATTTCATCAACCATGGCCTCTTTCCAAAGTTTTACATCCTCTGAATCTACTGCTTCCTTCATAGTTCTGGGATCATCGTCAGTAATAGATAAAGCAAAATTTGAATAGAAAGAAGATGGACTATACCTTTCTAGCTGCCTTGTTTCTCGAACTGAACTTCTCACACCCAGAGTTTGTGGCTCTTCACCTTCTTATTCCTCCTCTGCTGTAGAGTTTGATTCTTCCTCCTTTAGCTCAAACTCTATCTTCTCAGGCTCCTTTGGTTGGACTCCATGTTTAATAACATCTTTCACCTCTCTGAACACCACATCCCGACTGTATAGAACCTTCCTTCTTACTGGGTTCCAAAGCTTATAACCCTTTGAACCATCCTTATACCCAATAAAGATGCACTTTTCGGATTTACTATCCAACTTGGTTCGTTTCTCCTTTGGAACATGTATATATGCATCACATCCAAATACCCTTAGATGTGAAAGAGAGGGTTTCTTACCAGTCCATACCTCTTGTGGAGTCTTATCTTCCAAAGCTGATGAAGGTGATCTGTTGACCAAGTAACATGCTATCTCCACTGCCTTTGCCCAGAATTCCTATCCTAACCCAGCACCACTAAGCATGCTTCTTACCCTTTCCATCAACATCTTGTTCATTCTTTTTGCAACTCCATTTTGCTGAGGTGTATATTGAGTAGTCTTCTCCTGTGCTATACCACACTTCTTACAAAATTCTTCAAATTTATTACCACAAAACTCTCCACCATTATCTGTCCTCAACACCTTTACCTTCTTCTCTGTCTGGTTTTCCACTAGATACTTAAATTCTTTAAACTTTTCAAAGACTTCAGATTTCTTCTTAAGGAAATATATCCATGTATTCCTTGAGAAGTCATCTATAAATTATACATAATACACTGAATTACCCAGTGATGGAACCTCCACAGGTCCAAACACATCACTTTGCACAAGCTCTAATATCTGTTTCACCCTCTTACCACCTATTGTCACGTCAAATGTTCGTTGTGCCAACAAAGGGAACCAACCCAATCGCAGACCCAAATGAGAACTGCTTTCGTTTGGAGTGGCTAGTTCTAACGGGTTTTAAAGGATCCCGTAAACTATTATAGGTGTTGAAATATTGCTTCTTGGAGGAAGACTTTAATTAAATCAACAAAAGAGATAGATAACCTATATGCACTAAGCTCTATCTATACTGATTCTACCTACTTGTGTTAATCTTAACTATTCTAACCTATCATGTAGGAGCATATCAGAAGAGATTAAACATCATATATAGATTCCAAGTCCAAATGAATCAATTGCTGCGTTCATCGATGAATGAGGCTATATCTAAGCTTAATTGAAATCTAATTATTCATACAATAATACACATTCCCGTTTCTACAAATAAAACTTGAAACTGATGTTTAATTTAGCTTTGAATTGGAGACCACTCATGAGTTTACCATGATAACGAATTATATTCAAATAACCAAGACTAGTCATAAGATGTCTGTTATCACAGTGCATAAAAACAAAACATATATATCCTCATGCTAGTCACAACAACCTAATTCCAAACATTAAAGAAAAAGGAAAATGAGTCTGAAAAGGGGCTTCTTCTTAACCGAAACAGTCTTCTTTATTAGCATAATCAAATTGACCCCTCTTCCACCAAAAAAAAGTCCTTTTCCTCTGTCCAGAGGTGATACTTATGGAGAAAGAGAACTGACCGTCAGTTTCTCCCGACCTTCAGCTTTCCCTCTTCTTTTCCATATTCACATTAAAATATACAAAATGTAACAGTAAATGAAACAACCAACATGTTGAAGCCATTGCTACTAGATCATTCTATTTCCTGAAGAAAAATGAATGGATTTCGGTAGAAAAAGGAATGACTCCATGCCATCCCTTTGCACACATATTAACTAAATGTTATTCCTTTTTATTCCCTGAAGGCAAATGTAGACAGTGTGCTCATTTTTCTACATTTGGCTTGAGTTAAGGTGTATCGGAGGTAATAGTAACTTGATTCGATGTGTTCATACATTTCTTCGATAGATTGCGAGGTAGAGTGTTGTGTGGTTGTTTTCATCCATTGGGCCTTATCAAACTTGCACAGATCCAGTAGACAAAGGTGTTTTTCTAGGATCCACAGAACACTGTACATATGAAACAAATCTTTGAGCCTGTACCTCCTTTTCTTGGACAGGTATTTCAGGATGTAAGATCCTTTGGCAAGTCAACAGTTGTAATTGAAAGCTCCATTACAAGAGTGGAAGAGTTGGAGGGCAGATAAGCAACAAGAAATCACCGTAGCATGTCGCGTAGCTCCCCACTGTGTATGCCTTCCCTATTGCTTGTCACAAATTCCTCTGTTTCAGCTAGGTATCGCTTGCATCTTTACCCCAGAACCATTCCTGATGCTTATGCATCAGCTCGTTGACCTTGCGTTTCTTCTCTTGGTCCTCACCTGCAGAAATAATTAACATTAGCTATGATTATGAGAGATATGATATAAAAGCCTAAAACAAACCTTACCTTCATAAAAACTTTCATAAAGAGACAGACTCTGCAACTGGGACTTATATGAGTCCTAGCTCTAAATCTCAAGCGGGCACGATGATTTTTGGGGACTGATGATTAAAAATGGATTGCAACCATAATTAATAAACCATTGAACCATTAATATTTGAGGACATAATTCCATATGACAACTAAGGTTATCATTCAGAGAGACGAAAGATCAAACTTCTCAAGGGACCCATTCAAATTTTACCTCAGAGCAGGTTTTAATAGGGTGGTGGTTGTGGCCACAAATAACTCTAAAAGTGTTTTTCCCTGGAGGGAACAGTGAAAACAGTAAAAATTCTCCAAAAAGGTGTTGTTCCTTTTAGGGAACAACAATTGTTCCTTCAAGGTAACAACAAAAACACTTGAAAGTGGTTGTGGCCACAACAAAATGGTGAACCGCTGGCTGAACTAGTTATCTTTGTTACCGAATAAACTTTGATCTGTAGAACATCAGGGTGTTAAGGTAAACTCAAAATACAAACTGTATAGATGGACAGGGATGGGTTCCACTTTAGCATTAATCACTTTAAGCGAGATTAAGACAAATAGCTTTTACTTACTGATAGGGTTTTGACAGGCATTCTCCAATTGTCATATTGTGGGATTTATTGACCCTCCTCTACCTGTTTTCTACTTTCAAAATCCTTCCGGGGCCATCACCAGTTTTTCAATACCTGTTTAGGTGGGTACCTCAGCTATTTATCATGCATCAAGCTTGATGAATATATGTAGATATGTTTATCTGCACTTTATGTAAGAATTTTTAGTGCTATACTTTCATATGATTGAATAGGGCGTAGTCATGGATCATGCCATATTTTTAAAACACTTAAGCAAGGTTGGGTTTGATATGTCAATTGGTACTCTAAGTCCAGCAATAGTCCCTACTCCAACTAGCTTCCCAAACAACTTGTCCTTCCAGATAGGCACAAGGACTCCACATTTCATTTTCTTTTAAATAAGTCCTTCCAGTTTTGGGCACAAGGACTAGAGCACAATTAAATTTTCCACAAGATATATGACAACGAGCTTAGCCCATGAAGGGAGGTTTACTTGTAGATGATAGATATTGAAAATTTAGTGTGGTGGAAGGAACTAATGGAGAATGATTGCAAATCTCATAGGAAAGTATAGGCTAGGTCTAGGTGGGATTTAAAATAAAAAATAAAAAAATCCAATGTTTCGTCATGCTAGTGCAACTATGGTTACACATTTTTTCATTTTATAAATATGTCCCTACATGCTTCAGGTATCCAGATTATCAATAGAGCCTACCTAGCTCCCAACAGATGCCAATGAGTGGCTTCGATTTGAATTTTACTGCTGAGTTTCTAGTTCTCATGGGCTCATCGAAGGCTCACTCAACTTGCAAGGTAATAATCGATTTAGGATTTAGTATCTGCAAACTCATTAGCAGGTTAACAAGGGAAGCAAAAATGTTGAAGGTAATGAATGAGGGCAATCGAAAAAAAGTTGCAAAAGGTGAAAATGAAACTGAAAGACAAAAATCAAATGTTTTTCAATAATGAATCCATACAGGTGAGGATAGTTTTAGATAGAGGAGGAATGACCTGCTGTAGAGTTTTATGAACCCACTCTAAAACTCTACAACAGGCCATTCCTCCTCTATCTAAAAATAAAATGGCTAAAAAGGACTAAAGTTCAAAAACAAAAGGAAGATAGACGTTGCATAAAACCAAAAATGAGATAAAAACGAAAAATATAACTATGCTAATAAAAAAATAAAATAAATCCTAACCTACTCAGGAGGTAACCACCATGTGGTGGCTACTGGAAATATTTCTTAAGATGTTGGCCATTAACAAGGAGTTTTTCGGTTCCTCCCTGTAAAGTTTTTAATGTGTAGGTTCCCTGAAGTTTAGAGCTCATATAAGAAATGGGGACTTCATTGTTGTTATAACTTTTTTGGGTGAGGATTGCGGCATATGAAACATTAGAAGCGAAAGTGTACAGGAGGAATTCCTTGTCAAAATTGGGGCTAACCAATGCAAGAGCTTCTCTGATGGCCTCCTTAATTTGTTGAAATGATCTCTTAGCTTCATCCCTCCACCTATACACAACGTCTTTCTTAATCATCAACTAAATGGGACACACTATTTCCTCGAAGCCTGAAACAAATTTCCTAACGAAATTAATCTTCCCAAAAAAAGATTGCATTGCTTTTTTATTTGCAGGAGTTTGTATTCTCATGATGGTCTCTATTCTTTTAGGATCGATAATTTTTCCTTCCTTGAAGAGGATATGATCTAGTAGCTTCCCTTCTGTAACTATGAAAATGCTCTTTTTGGGATTCAACGATATTCCGTACCTTCGACATCTTTTGAAAATCTGTTTCAGGTGATAAATATGATCCCTTTTGTGATAAGAATACACAGTAATGTAATCCATGCAAACCACTACTGATCTGTTAATCAATCCTTAGAAAGCTATGTCCATAGCTCTCTGAAATGTGGCGCCTGCATTAATAAGTCCAAACAACATTTTACGATATGTGCAGGTGCCCCATTTAGTGTTGAAGGTTGTCTTAAGTTGATCTCCATTCGACACCAACACTTGATTTTATCCCAAAAATCCATCCAATAGGGACAATATTTTAGACCCAGAAACGCATTGAAGAATGTGTTGCATAGAAGGGACAGGATAGTTATCCTTTTGCGATGCTCTGTTCAAGTTCCTGAAATCGATACATAATCTGATATCTCCATTTTTTTTTCTTACTGGCATGAGATTGGCTACCCAGTGGGTGTGCCTGACTGGAAAAATGATTTTAGTGTCCAGCATTTTGTTCAATTCTTTCTTCACCAACAGTTCCAGGTTTGGATGCATCTTACGAAGCTTTTGTTGGTAGGGCTTAACATCCTTTTCCAAAGGAATTACATGCTGCATGATGCCGGTATCAAAGGTTTTTAAGTCGCCATATGTCCATGCATAGACGTCCTTGTACTCTTTAAACAGCTTAACAAACGCAACCTTTTCTTGTGGAGAGCATCCTAAGCCCAAATTGACATTGATTGGGTCTTTTTCGGTTCCAAGGTTGACCAACTCATACTTCATGGATGAGCAATGTGTTTTGTAGTTAGTTAGATTTTTATATTTATCATGTAGTTCATAAAAGTGCTCCATCTTGACAACTGACTTTGGAATTATATTGGACTGGTCCTTTTCCTCATCTTCACTCTCATTCATAAGCCTGTCATGCTCTTTTTCATCAATGATTGCATTTTTGAATGTCTTTTCGCAATGCAGGAACTCAAGGATTTTCTCATCACCTTCAAATACCTATCAATTTGAGATGTTATCAGCTACAGATGGTCTGAAAATCAATTCAACATAATATTTATTCTTGTTTAATCTAAGATCAGGAAAAACTTTTGAAGCCATACCAGCCATCATATTGGCATCTTGGTTTTTCCCTTGAGGTATGTATGTGATATTAAAAGAATCAAAACTGTCAATTAAGTTCCATAACTCATGTTGGTATCTTACCAGGCGTGGCGAATTGCAATGTATCCTTTTCCTTACCTGGTCGACAATTATTTGTGAGTCACCAAAAATTTTAATATTTTTTACCTTCATATCAATGGCTTTCTTCAGACCCTGTAGCAAGCCTTCGTACTCTGCCTTGTTGTTGGTGCACAGAAACTCCAACCGGCTGGCCATCAAATGTTGGTTCCCTTGTGGGTCAATGAGAATGATCCTAGCACCTACATCCTCTATGCAGTTAGAGCCTTCAAATTAGAGTGTCCAAAATATAGAATCTAATGTTACATCAATTGAACTGCTTTCTATGAAATTAGTCCTATCATCTACAATAATACAGGACAGTTCATCAGTTGGACTACAGGGGAGGGCTTCCAACTGTGTGTTCGTTGCAATTTCTGCATGGAATTCTCCAAAATAGGTTTCCATGGCACAAATGTCGAAACTATAATTCCAAAGGATAGAGTTGGTAAAAATTACAGGTTCATTGGGGTCATTTAATTATGTCACTACATACTTCATATATCTTTCTCGATCAACTCTCAGCATATCACCTTTTCCTTTCTTAGGCAATAAGAGATGGGACCAATTAGTTGAGAAATATCCATTCAAAATTACTGACTAGTCCCTACTAAGAAGCATTCCATATGCCTCAGGTATGTCAACTACCACCATGTTAATTCCTTGCGTGTATTGTGGTCTGGTAGTCATCTGAATCAATACATCTTTCAATTCTCCAATCACTTTTACATTCATTTTTCCCAATTGCATAATTCGAGTTCCAGTTTTCTCGGGCATTGCATGAAGTCTTTTAGCAATGGCATAAGGCATAACACTGGATAAGGCACTGGAATCTACTAGGAAATTATGTACGTTCATGTTGAAGATTTCAATTGTGATAAGGAAAGGTGGAGTCATGGATTTCGATTTCCTTCCTACCATGGTTGCACTGACATCTTGTGGCGTTCGATTCATTTTCGATAGTGGCTTCCATGGCTGATGGCGTTTGGGATGTACTAGAAGTACTAACGGGTCTGGACATAGAAGTTTTGGTTTGACTATTTAGATTGGTGGGAGATTTTCAATTCCGTTCATTCATAGCTTTCAAAAGTAAATCTCTTTACTGCGTTAACTTTAACAAATTGAAGTACGTGATATTAGCCCCAGATTTCTTAAGATCATCCACAATGTTGTAATCAATGCTATAAACAGGGTAGGATAGAGTAAACATATTGATCTTACTGCTCTTAGGTGGGAATTTACCATTTTGAATTGCCTTCATTGCATTTGGTGTTGTATTATCCTTCTATGGATAGCTCACGACTGGATTTCTCTTGGAATTACCACTAGGTTTTTTCTTCTCAATAGGAGCCTTGGAAGCAGATATATTCGAAGGGCGAACATTTCTCTTTGTCTGGTCTACAAGCTTCATCACATCCACAAGTGGCCCTTTACTTCATGTGTGGATTTCATTAGTGTGAATTTCTTCTATACTATCTTCTTCATCATCATCGTTCCCATTTGCATAGAAATCCCATAGTACATTGACTCGAGATACCTTATCCTTGGGCTCTTCTACGTCATAATATTCCTCATCTTCCTATTCTTGCTCTAGATCTGCTATAGGTTCTTTTTTGGTAAGAAGTGATCTGATAAGAGCTAGGTATTCCATATTTAAAATCCATTCATTAGGTAGAGCAGGAAACGCAGGTTGACCATGACCACCTTTTGCCTTTTTATGAAAGAAATGTTTGAATGACTTTTTGTTGTTCTTATTTCCTCCATTCCCATTTGTACTCTCTCCAAAATTCCTCTTCATATCAATGACTGTGTTCATCAATTTCTTAATGATCTAATGCAAACCCTCCACATCTGTGGTGTCCTTTTCTTTGATATTAGTCACTTTATTATCACTCCCGTTATTCTTCGTTGATGGTTGAGAGGCCTTCTTTTCTTCGGTCGTATGATGACATGCTGTGAGACTGATCATTTTATTCTCAAATTTTACTGCTTCATGAATGGCACCCTGTAAGGTTTTTGCATTGCTCCTTTTGACCCACATCACAGTAGGGACAAGGAGAGCATTGATGTAGAATTCCATGAGCACCTCATCAATAGGTCTAGCGTTAGCCAGGCTTCTGTTGAGAAAAGTGTTGAACCGGATGTTAAAATCCTTGGCCTTTTCTTTGGTTTCCATTTTTAAATGTGATATTTCTAAAACCAAGGCCAAAATCAAGGCCACATGTGTCTTATCATCACCAAACTTGTCTAAGAAGGCCCACCACCAAGTGATCGATCCATTCTCAAGCTAAAGTACCATGTGGATGCTGCACCAATCAGAGTAAAAGGGAATAGGCGACATACCACATCTTCATCGGCTACCCCCAACATGCACATGGCTAGGAAGAAATAGTGGATATGGTTATCAACTATGTCTCCTCGCTCAAGGTCGAACTTGGGTAATACTCTTTCTGTGTTCTTGGGTAAGGCATCTTGCGACCCAGGTACTACTACAACATCTTGTGCAAGACAGGGAGGGGGTCCTCCCAGAGGAGGTGGGGGTTGATTCCCACCTGGAGGAGGCGGTGGAGGTTTATTCCCACCTCGAGGAGGCGGTGGAGGTTGATTCCCACCTGGAGGAGGAACGTTAGCCATATTATGGTTGGGGAGGTTCTGGTTGAAGGTTTCCCCTGGGTTTTCTTTGATAGGATTTCCCAAATCGAACCATGGTTTATCTTTAGAGAGGAGATCCTTGGACATTTCTTCCCAAGGAGTGTCGATACTTTGCAAGGATCTAGCACAATATCTTCAAGAGAAGAGGAAGCAGATGTCTCGTCATAGATGGGGCAGATCCTTAGCTTTCTTTTAGTTTTCCGAGGTAAAGAATGAAAGATGGGGAGCTGAGATAGGGAACGAGAATAAGCATGAGTAAGTAGTTTGACTGATTTTTTTTGAGTGACAGGATACTCCCACAATCTCTCTTCCTTGGGTGACCCAAACACTGGACTTAGACCGACCTTTGCTTCTTCAAAATGAGGCTCTTCCAAATGGGTGGAAGGATCTTTTTGACCTTTACGATCCATACATCAATCTTTTCGAATCCATGCATGAAGTTTATAGATGAAATCTTGAAAGCTGTGGATGGCGGTTCAGGCCCTCCTTCTAGCGCCAATTTGTTGTCACGCCCAATGTTCTTTGTGCCAACAATGGTAACCAACCTGATCGCAGACCCCAATTAGATCCGCTTTTGTTTGGAGTGGCTAGTTCCAATGGGTTTTGAAGGATCCCATAAATTGTTACAGGTGTTGAAAGATTACTTCTTAAAGGAGACTTCAATTAAATCAACAAAAGGAACAACTACCCTATATGCACTAAGATCTACGTATATTGATTCTACCTACTTGTGTTTATCTTAACTATTATAACCTATCCGATAGGAGCATAATCAAAAAGATTAAACATCATATATAGATTCCATGTACAAATGAATCAATTACTAAGTTCACCGATGAACAAGGTTGTATTTAAGCTTAATTGAAATTGAATTATTCATACAAGAATACACATTCCTGTTTCTACAAATAAAACTTGCAACTAATGTTTAATATAGCTTCTAATCGGAGACTGCTCATGAGTTAACCATGATAATGAATTATATTCAAATAACCAATACTATTCATAAGTTGTCTGTTATCCTTATGCCAGTCACAACACCGTGATTCCAAACATGAAAGAAAAAGGAAAGTGAATCTGAATAAAGGCTTCTTCTTGACCGAAACACTCTTCTTCATTAGCATAATAAAATTGACCCCTCTTCCGCCAAAAAAATGTCCTTTTCCTCTGTCCAGAGGTGATACTTATGGAGAAAGAGAACTGACTGTCAGTTTCTCCTGACCTTTGGCCTTCTCTCTTCCTTTCCATATTCAAATTAAAATATACAAAATGTAACAGTAAATGAAACAGCGAACACGTTGAATCCACTAATATTGGATCATTCTATTTCCTGAAGAAAAATGAACGGATGTCGATAGAAATATGAATGACTGCATGCCATCCCTTTGCACATGTATTGACTAAATGTTATTCCTTTTTATTTCCTGAAGGAAAATGCAAATAGTGTGCTCATTTTTCAACATCTGGCTTGATTTAAGGTGTATCTAGAGGTAATAATAACTTTATTCAATGTGTTCATAAATTTCTTCAATAGATTGCGAGGTAGAGTGCTATGTGGTTGTTTTCATCCATAGAGCCTTATCAAACTTGCACAGATCTAGCAAATGGAGGCATTTTCCTAGGATCCACAGAACATTGTACATATCAAACAAATCTCTGAGCCCGTACCCCCTTTTCTTGGACAGGTATTTCAGGATGTAAGATTCTTTTGCAAGTCAGTAGTTACAATTTAAAGCTCTCTTACAAGAGTGGAAGGGCAGGAGGGAGGATAAGCAACAAGAAATCACCAGATTCTGTTGCGTAGCTCCCCACTATGTATGCCTTCCCTAATGCTTTTCATAAATTCCTTTGTTTCGGCTAGGTATCTCTTACATCTTTTCCCTGCAGCCATTCCTGATGCTTATGCATCAGCTCGTCGACCTCTCTTTTCTTCTGTTGGTCCTCGCCTGTAGAAATAATTAACATTAGCTATGAATATGGGAGATGTGATAGAAAAGACTAAAAAAAGCTTACCTTCATAAAAAATTTCATAAAGAGACAGACTTTATAACTACGGCTTATATGAGTCCTTCCAGCTCTAAATCTCAGGAGGGAGTGATGATGTTTTGGGGATTGATGATTAAAAATGGATTGCAACCATAATTAATAAACCATTGAACCATTCAGCTTTGAGGACATAATTCCATCTAACAACTACGGTTATCATTCAGGGAGACGAAAGATCAAACTTCTCAAGGGACCCATTCAAATTTTCCCCTAGAGCAAGTTTTAATAGGGTGGTGGTTGTAGCTACAACAAACTCTAAAAGTGTTTTTCCCTAGAGGGAACAGTGAAAACAATAAAAACACTCCAAAAAGGTGTTGTTCCTTTTAGGGAACAGCAGCTGTTCCCTGGAGGGAACAACGAAAACAATCCAAAAAGGTGTTGTTCCTTTTAGGGAACAACAATTGTTCCCTAGAGGGAACAACAAAAACACCCGAAAGTGGTTGTGGCCACAACACCACTAGAGGCAAAACTCACTCGATTCTACTTCCCATATACAAAATTTTCATAGAAATCAAAATGTAGAGAGCTATTACTCATACCTTCTTCCATACCTTTACCATGAAGTATTTGAAGGCCCTTCTCTCCAATATTTCCAAGCCTTTGATGCCACAACATGGTCTTCTCTCTAGAGACCACTAGATTTTCTGCTCCACTTTCAGGAACCACGGAACTGTTGCACCCATCAACAAAAATGCTACTTTCCAGCTTGTACAGAATTCCAATTCAAACTCTTTGCATCAATACCAGTGCCCCCCAACCTATCTTGCAGGTATCCTTCTCGAACATTGTTTTTACAGTTGCATCATCTAGTTTACTTACATAAATCATATTTCTGGCTAATACATGAATATGCAGAACACTTGGAAGTGTTCTAACCCTTCCACCTTGCAACTTCAACTTTATTTTTCCACGACCAATGATTCTAGCCTTCCTGTCATCCCCCAAGAAGACATCACCACCATCATATTTATCATATTCGCAGAACCACTCTCTACAAGGAGTGAAGTGAAAGGATGCACCTGAGTCAATCAACCATGCCTCATGATCTACATGTGTACTTGAGGAAGCCAAGTACACATCCCCACCTTCATCTGAGGTGGTTTTCGCCTCTATAGAAGGAGCACCATCAAATCCCTTTCCTTTATCAGGAGCTTTAGATTTACAATCCTTTTTGTAGTGCCCTTCCTTTCTGCATTTCTAGCACACCACCTTTACAAGTTTTCCTAGAGATTTAGATCTCCCACTCGATGAATTATTTTTCTTTCTGTTCTAGGACTATCCTCGTACAGACAAGGCATCACCATTCTAGATCTCCATATTTTTCCATTTCATCTCCTCCGTCAGCAAGAATGAGACTATTTCATCAAACTATAAGGTAGTTGTATTGCTACGTATTGCAATAACTAGACTATCCCACGAATCTGGTAGAGAACACAACAAATTGATGCACTTATCTTCATCTAAAATTTTAATATCAATAGATAATAACTAACTTACCATAGTATTAAATGTGTTCAGATGCTCTATCACCGAGTCTCCTTCTTTCATAATTAGGTTATATAACTTTTTCCACAAGAGCAGTTGATTCACTAGAGACTTAGATTGGTACAAAGTCCCTAACTTTTACCACAAAGACTTAGCCGTAGCTTCCCCTATTACATTCAACAATACTAATTATGAGACACACGATTGTATTGTGCTCTTTGCATTCTGATCTAACTTCTTCCATTCTTCATTGGACACTCCTGTTGGTTTAGTACCTGGATCTACAGTGATCCACTAATCTTTATCCACCAACAGATCCTCCATCTTCAGTTTCCACAACTCAAAACTTTAACCATTAAATTTCTCAATCTCTATCTTTCTACTACTCACCATCTTCTTTCACCACCAGAATCGATCTCACAGATCTCCCACTGAATAAGGTCTGCCACAGGCCCTAGCAAAACCCCTAAGCAACAAAAGCGTCCCCTTGAAGCCAAAACATCTCTGATACCAAATGTAGGTTTCAACCCAGTACATAAATTACCTGCATACGAATTCCAAAACACAGAAAATAAAAAATGCGAGAGCATAACACATAAAACACATATACATAGAGATTTCCCCTCGATCCCAAATCTGGGACTACCAGCTTGATTTTTCATTATGTTCCTTTCAATGTTACAATACCTATTTATACATGCTGAAGCATCCAATACCATGGACCGAAAACCATCTTTTTCAAAACCATGGACCGAAAACCATCGCATCTAAAACCATGTCTGAAAAGTCATGCACGAAACCATAGGTAGGTCTGCCCAACCTAATATAGGGTCCAGAAGCAAAATTTTATGGGGCACTGCTGTGGACCCCATAGAGTGGGGTTACCTGCACCCCTCAAACCCCCTGTGACTCTCCACGCTATGTAATTGGTGAAACGAAGGGGGGACTCCATCCCCCTTCTAACAACCTGGTTAACTATGTGGGCTAGTCGTGGAAAGAATATAACACAACCCAACAGATACTGTATTTCATGGCCAACTCTGACACCTTCAATGATGCAACTATAGATAAAGATGAGAATGAGCAATATTTACAAGCAAAAACTGGTAGTAAGAAAGGCCACCTCATCCTGAAGGGAGTGGCATCATTGGAAAATCTTTATGATTTGCAAGAACGCTTTCAAAGGCCGAGGAACAACAAAACCCACAGTTCCACCATGATGCACGATCTCCTCAACCTATGAATAGACCAAGATTCGAACTTCATCAATCTCAGTACTTGTTGCACACAACAAGAGTGTCATGCCTTTTTCCACTTGTTCAAATAGTATTGGGATGTGTTCATGTGGCTGTACGATGATCTGAAAACTTATGACACGTGAATAATCCAACACATCATTTCGATCAAAGAAGGGGTCAAGCCATATCAACAGAAGCTAAGGAAAGTACATCTATCACTTGAACCCCTCATACAGAAAGAGCTCACCAAGTTGTTGGATGCATGGATCATATACAAAGTTTGTCATTCCACGTGGGTTTCAAACCTTGTTCCTGTATGTAAGAAGTCCGGGGAAATCCACTTGTGTGTTGATTTCCAGAATTTGAATCGTGCCTTGGACAAAGACATCTACCTCATGTCGTCTATGGACCACATTCTGCATGTAGTATCTGGGGCACAAATGTTTCCCCTACTTGACACTTTTTGAGGATACCATCAGGTTCAGGTGGAAGAACCTAACAGACTCAAGAATACCTTTCATACTAAATGGGGTATGTTCGCATATAGATGAATGTCGTTTGGGCTTGTGAATGCAAGTGAAACATTTCAGCACGCCATGGACATCAATTTTTTCGAACTCATTGGATAGAGAGCAGTGGTATACCTCAATGATGTGAATATGTTCTCAGAAAAACGTGAGGACCACATATGCCATTTGAAGAAAAATTTTGAGTGATGTCGGATGTATGGGATTTCCTTGAATCCCAAAAAGAGTGTATTTGCAGTGTTTGAGGGGAACATTCTTGGACACATCATTGAAAAAAGTGAGATCAAGGTTGATTTAGACCAGGTTTGGACTATCACACAGATCCCTCACCTAGCTTACAAGAAAGCCATGTAGTCCTTCATGGTCAAGATAAAATTCCTCTGGAATTTTATCTTGGATTATGCACAGATAGTCAAAGCCATGTAGGAAATGATCAAGAAAGATTCAGTCTACAGCTGCAGAAAGAGGGAAAAGTATGCATTCACTTGTATCAAGTAGGCTATTGGAGAAGTCCATGCACTCTACAACCCAGACTTCAAAAAGAATTTCTTGCTATACACCTTCACCTCCAATAATTCACTCACTGCAGTACTCACTCGGAAGGACGAGATGAATGAAGAATGTCCCATCTTCTTCATGAGCGCAAGCATGCAGGGACTAGAACTCAACTACACCTCCATTGATAAACAATAATATTTAGTTTACAAGGCGGTGAAACACTTTAGACCCTGCTTGCTAAAGAGCCATTGCATAGTCTTCGTCCCTCACCCAGCAGCCCACACACTACTTGTACAGGAAGAACTAGGTGAATGCCATGTGAACTCGATGATAGGCTTTCAAGAATATGATCTTGACATCAAGAAAGTTCACATGGTCAAAGGTCATGGCCTTTGTAGACTTGTAGTCGAAGATTTAAATGCACCAGAGGAGTAAGAAGAAGTTGCTGAATGGGAGCAGGAAGTTGAGATGTATGATGTAATGCGAGTAACACTCACTGAAGATGAAACCTCTTAGTATATAGATGTGTGACAGTACCTTGAGCGTGACACCATACCCTCTCACTTTTCCATCAGACAGAAGAGGGCATTGTTCCTCATAGCTTTAGCATATCAGCCAGTGCATGGAGTGCTTTATAGGAATCACATCAACGGAGTTTTTCTCACGTGCCTGGAGGCACATGAATCAGAGAAGGTACTACAAGATATGAATGACGGACCTGTCAGGGGTCACTTTGTGGGAAACACCACTGCACACAAAGTTATGCAAGATGGTTTCTACTGGCCCATATTATTCAAGGATAGACATGATTATACCCATAAGTGCCCGGTCTGTCAGCAATGCACTGACATAACACAAAGCTCAGCAACCCCATTGCACCCTGTTGCAATGACCGAACCATTCCAACAATGGGGCCTAGACATCATTGGGGAAATCTTCCCACATTCATCAAAATAGCGCTGCTACATTCTGACTGCAACTGATTACTTCACGCATGGAAAGAAGCAGTTCTTCTCAAGCAAGTGAACAACCAGGAGGTCATCATCTTCCTCCATCAGAACATCATCTCATGCTTCGGTGTTATGGTATCACTTGTTTTTGATAACGCAACGTACTATTCGTCTTTGAAACCTTATTATTTTGCATTACAAAATGGTATTGTGCTAAAACACTCATCTAATTACTACCCACAAGGAAACGGTCTCTCATAATCCGCAAACAAAAAACTCATCCACATAATCAGAAAGAGCATTTACTCCAAGGAACACAACTAGCATACCACCCTAACGAATGCATTATGGGTTGACCATGTAACACCCAATCCCTCTCTGAATACCTCACCATACTTCCTAGTCTATGGTAAAGAAGTCACCCATCCACCCAATATCTACTTACCTGCACTTCAGCTATCCCAAGAATCCCAAGGCAAGCCTTACTAGCTAGTTTAGCGTAGGATGGATACACTCCACAAGCTTCAAGAATAAATGAAGAAATCAAAAGAAAAAATTAAACTCCACTAGAATCATATCAAGAGATGGTTTGATAAGAAGTTTGCAGGGAAGGTTAGCTTTGGTGATGGTGACTTGGTCTTGAAATGGGATAAATCCCATCAAAATAAAGGCAACCATATGAATTTCCAATCCCTATGGACTAGTCCATACACAGTCCATGAGAAGCTTGGCCCACACACATACCTGCAATCACTTGAAGGGAGGATTGAAAACCTTCCTATCAATGGTCAAGATCTCAAACACTACTTCCAATAGGCCAGACCACGCTTGGCGCCATGTACATTGTCTGCTTGATGTGTCTTGTTTTCATTTTGTTTTCCTTGCTTATTATTATTGTTTTTGTTTTATTTGGTTTTCTTAATACCTTACCATTTTTTCTTTTCGGAAATAAGTGCTCCCATCTACATAGTTTTGGCTTTTGAATGAGTATGTGGCTTAGATATGAAGAGACTTGTGACATTGCAACACATGGCCAGTCTTGTGTCCATCTTCTCTATGCTTATTTATAACCTTCAGTCGATGAAGTCTTGACAAAAAATATGAGCCATCTGCAAGGGGAGATTTGATCCAACCATGAACCTGTGTCCACACTGGAAAGCCCCATGCCTGTACTCAGCCTTCTACTCTATGTGTTCAAGCTCATCCAACTAGAAGAAGAAGATAAGGTGAAAATCTAAATGAGAAAACCTATGTCAGAAGTATTACATGCTTCTCTAAAGGAACAACCTCTTCTACTCTCACTAAGTCAGGATCCCTCTTCCACCCCAAAAATAAATAATTGCCTATGCAGAGTCCTCTTATAAAATACAAAGGTGAAAGAAGAGAAAGGCTTCCTACGTAGAGAGGTGAATCATGTAACTCCACTAGGGTACTGACTATGCTTGCTGGTAGTGGAGCAATGCCTGTGTTCATGTGTGACCTCATCAGGGTAGTGTCTAGGCTTGATGGCAGCGAAGCAACACCAGAGATGAAAATTTATACATTGTGATCAAGTTGAACTTTTGTTGTATTTGACTGAGTTGGAAAAGTTGAACCATGTCTATCCCTAGGGTAAGTGGGGAAGCTGAAGTAACCCACACAGTGATTCAATACTCCCCAAAATACCAAGGGCCTTGTGCTATCAATCAAACAAAATACAGAAGCTAGTGTTCTACGAGTGTGTCGCCAAGTGTTTAGCGGCTACAACACCCTCCAAAATTTTTGGCCTACATCCAATTTCAGAACCTCCTCTAAGAGTTTTACTTTATGTCTACACATACTTGTGTTCACCTGGTCATCTCATGTGAGTCTTTTCACCCACCTTGTTTTATCGTTCAATAGACAAATTTTGCTTGTTGATAGCAATTTCATGCTTGTGACCATGTTCTAGTCATGCAAAAGGTCTCTGCTTCATGTGTACATGTTGTATTCGCTATGTAAAAATCCATCACACTCACACACAAAGTCGTAAACGTTGTCGCAAAAGCATCATCGCGGTCGTCCAACGATCAATCATAAACGTCGCGCTTGTCAACTTGCACTGTCGGTCAATCATGTTGACCATGTGTGTCTAGATTGTTTGAGTCATCTCATCATCAAGTCATGTAAGTGTGTGTTTGCAAGTTCATGTATGCACATTTTCAGTCACTCACACTCTTAGTTGTTTTGCTGAAGTTTTGACGACCATATAACCCTCTGATAGCCATACCTTCACCCTGCCATTGAATCAATCAACTGTCACCTAGGACAAGATGGAAGCACCAAGAAAGTCACTTCAAGCTATGCTAACCGCAAGCTGATCAATCAACCCTCCTGCTGGTCAACCAGAGAGTTTTACCCGACAGTCACCCCGGGACTCACTCCGCTCAAAAATTTCACAGAGGCTGCAGACCATGCCCATCTTGCTGACTAAGAAAATTGCATAGACAAGTTAGAGAGACACCCAGTGCCCAACCCTGTCTCCCTCAGAAAATTGCACAATTTTTCTAGCTAGCCCACCAGTCAGTCGGCTGGCTGCTCACCCATAAAACTGCTCAGATTTCATGAGCAAGCTCTATGCTTCCCAACAGTCCTCTTAGCCCAAAAACTATGTAGAGGTGATCAGCAGGCAAACCTCTTAGAATCAACGTAGCTTTTCCCATCAATAGCTCCCGGCAACCCGCTGCCAATCCCTTTAGGAATTGCGCAACTTTTGCTGCCAAGCCTCTAACAACCAATTGCCAGTTCCCTCCAGGAATTGCACAGTTTTTGCTGCCAAGCTCCCAACATCTAGCTTCTATTTCCCTCCAGGAATTGCACAGTTTTCGCTGCCAAGATCCTGCTGCCTGCTCATTCTAAAAACTACGCAGATCCTGTCTACTTAACCTTCCTGTCGCCCTAACTGCTCCTCCCAAAATTTGTGCACGTTTTTCCTCCAGCCGAGCGAGACCCCACGGATAGTCACTGTCGATCTGAATTTCCAGTCACCATCTCCTAGTGACTTCTGTGCAGTTTTCACGAGGAGTGTCGAGAGCCTCCATCCGAGCTTAAAGCTCGCCTTGTGTACTTTTGTGACCTTATCTTCTCTCCCGATCACCTGCATTCGAAACGATCATGCATCATGGTAGACTAGGAGGTTTTTGGATTTGATTTCGTCTCGTCATGAGTGACTGTAGATATAGGTACAGAAGCAAACATGGCATGAAAATGGATGGGAGGGACAAGGGGAGTACATGCAAGAGGACATATTCGCAAATGGATGAATAGATGATGCATGCAAAGATATGTGCTCGTGAATGGATGATCATGCAAAATTGTGTTCACAGATGGACGGATGAACATGTGAAGATGTGTTTGTGAAAGGATGGACAGACGAACATGCACTTTTCACAAACAGATGAAGTTGTCAATAATGATGACATGCAAGAAAGGATCAAAATGCGAATGCAACATCAAGCGAACCTAACAACCATGGAAGACTTTGTGCAGCTTGCCATGCAGAGGTGAAGTTGTGACACACCATGAGGACATCCATCATGCAGCAAAACTGTAGCTCGACCTGCACACCAAGAGCAACACGAATGTACTGACACTGTCATGTCATCCACACCTCTACTGTGGGCCATACTATCATTAAATGTAATGTAACTTCGAAGTCCAAGAGATCCACTTGTCATATGAAGAGTCATGTAAAGTCAAAAGGTCATGGAAGTCAAAGAGTCATGTAAAGTCAAAAGGTCATGGAAGTCAAAGAGTCATGAGGGAAGTCAAACAACCACAAGGTGATGAGCCTCATAAATGGGTAATTATATGGGCTCATTTTACCTCCTAATCTAGTCAAATCAACCATTCTCTTAGTTTATTGTATGATTTTCTTATTATATTTATGCTTATAGGGTAAGTTGAGTTAGTTATTATGCCATGTATCTAACATGTATTTAATGCATATTATTGATAGATTTCGAGGTTGAAGTCAAGGATCTAGTGGTCAAACTATAACAATAACTCAAAGTAGATAGAGGAGAGGACTTATAGGAGGGAATTCCCCTCATTTATTTCTCCTCACCTCGAATTCCCCTTCATTCAGCTCAGAGTACAAGCAGCTGAATCATGCACTAGAAGGCAGCCGAGCAAGTGGAAGATGATTGATAGTTATCTCGAGTTTTGGAAGCCAAGCCTCCCTGATTTTAAGGAAGCTGTTGGTAGCTTCATATGTATAAGTAGAGAGGCCTAGGGCCTCACTAGGGTTGACTTTTTTTTCTTGTGTAAACTCTGCTCAAATTTTGAGCTTACTATTTTATGACAACTTTATGTAATCTTGCTATTTTTTTAAAATGAAGATGGAATCCTTTTTGAGCTAGCACTGAGCTATCTCGAGGGCTGAAGCTCTTAGGTTAGGGCCCAATCCAAGCAACCAATCTTCTCTTTACTTGTATTTGTATGCTTTACTTCAGTTTGTAGATTAGTTTGTTGTTAGATGTATTTCTCTTATGGTTAAGAATAGGTTACTTTTGATGATTTAGTAGCTCGCTTCCATTTGGGCTTTTTGTAATAGGTTAAGCAGTGATCAGAGAAGATTCAAAAGGCTAGCAACAGTGCCTTGGCCTCTCTTCCTCCCTCTAGGACCATGATTTGAGGAAAAGACTCTCTTGCTGCCCCAAAAACATAGACTTTCCTCATTCCTAGGACTTCCAGTGTTTGCAACTCTCTAGTAGGTTGATAGTCTAGTTTTTATTTACTTTAGATATTCTTTATCATGTTCACTTCCTGATTTGAAATATTCCTTTTGCATGCTTTCCTTTCTTACAACATTTCCCAACATTTCCTTCTATACATCATAGTTTAGGCCATTTTAATGCAAAACTCTGTTTTTCCTAAGATGCACTAATTCCATTGGTTTCTTGATTTTCTTGGTTGACTGTCAGTTTCTATGTAGAATATCCCTTCTAGTAGTAGGCCATATTACCATCAATCACACTCTCCATCTGATCCATGCCCTATAAGTCTCCCAAACCTCACCTCAATTATGCCCTAGTTTCCTTCATTTTTCATAGAACTTATTCCTCTCTCCTTGAACAAACCCAATCATTTTTCTCTCTCATGGTGATTCATGGTAGACCTTAGGCACCCTAAAACCTCATTCTAGCCTTCATCCACCTTTTGCACGTACTCTCACAGCCTGAAAACAATGAAAATTTCTCTCAGCCTCCTCCTGTAGGATTCCTGTAGTTTCCCTATTTTCCTCTTGTAGTTTTCCTGTGTCCTCCTGTAGTTTTTCCTGTAGGATTTATTTTGAACGTTCGGTGTGAGAACAGCCTCCAGAAGGCCACCTAAGACCTCCTAGGACCCATCCACACCATCCTACATCGTCCCAAGCTCCAAAACCGCCCTCTAACGCCACTTGTTCGCTGCCACACTCACACACAATAAATTAGATGCATGTTAAATTCACATAAAAATCCAAAATGATGTTTTTTGATTATTTACTTCCAGAAATAGCATGGTTAGATGTTTCTTACTTCCTTGAGTATGTAATGGAATTTCTTTCAGGGTTTTCATAGTGTTTTTGGCAAAAGTAGAATTAGCTTGTTAATTAGGGTTTACTAGGTTTTTCTTTACATTCCACTCTTTCTCCTTTCTGCAGTTAGAATAGCATCTGTAGAGTAATCTTTCTTTCCTTTCATCACCCATAGAGCTTCTTCTGAAATCTATAGAAGTTGGCTTCAGCTCCTAGTGATCCCACGTCGGCTGACCAAGTGACAACCTACAGTGAGAACTAGTACTTGTGCTTATAGCACCGACGTTTCCAAGTTTGTTACAAACTACCGGGTTGATAAAAGTAAATTTGGTAGCCCAAGAGTTGTAGCATTCTTTCTGCAATACTGGCACTCATCACTTTTTGGCGCCGTTGCCGGGGAAGCATCAGAGTATTCTATGATTACTACCTTCTTCTTTTTCATATTGCAACATTCTGCTAATAGTTTATTTCGACAACAGTAGACTAGACATTTCTTTTCTTTTAGTTCTAAATTTCCTTGCTTTTCTTTTCAATTCTACAAATTTCCATTTAGCAAGTTCATTTTAGCTAGTTGCAATTTGTTTTGTTTAGTCACAATTTCAGTTTCTGCGGGTACTTTAAGTGTGGGGAAAAAGGAACAAAAAACCAACCAAAAATATTTCGTTTCATTCCTCGTAGGAGTAGAGATAACTTAGGAAAAAAAATTTCCAACACCCCCACTGCTTCACACAACCAACCTTCTCTCTTCTTCAGTGGCTACAATCAGGAAGAACCTATTATCACCCAAAAATTCTCAAAAAATCATTGTGTCAACTCTGCTTTTGGTCATGGTTTCAAGGAGGTCTAAAAGTCAATTTAGTATTGATAAAAGGGTAAGTGATAGGGTTTTAAGTCTTAAAATGTCATATTTCATTTCCAAATAAAGTCCTTTAGGTTCACTTCATGGTCAAATAGGTCACATTTTCCATTTTTTGCTTTCCACTCCCTCATTTTGTCACCTCTCTCTCGACATTCGAATATCATTCCTTAAACAAGTTACCCAAGCTCCTCTTTGTAATTTAATTTTCAACCTTTGCATGTATCAGTCAGATGTCACCTTTGAAATGTTAACTTTGTGACAAACAGCTTGTTGTCCAAATAGTTTTTTTACACCTGTCATATTTTTAAGAGGGTAGTTTGGGTTATAAAGGGAAATTGCCATAAAGATGAAAGCACAAAAGGAAGGATATGTGTTTGGATATGATAATATAGAACTTTAACTGATCATGGATGACCTCAGCTTCACACAAGCTTTCATCCGAACAGGTTACATGTATTTCTAGCAAGAGCTGCAAGGGGATTTGTGTGTTTCATGGATTGTTTTGAGTTGTTGGTTTCAAAAGGAATTTTCAGGCAAATGAAGATGAGTTTAAAAAAATTGAAGGAGGTTTTTTCTAAGAACATAACAAGGAACAAAAACCCCTTTCAAATTTCTCGCAGGTGCTACCAATTTGGAGATTCGAAGTTTCCTTTGAGACCTATTTTCAGAATTCTGAATTTTTCATGTTTTATAGATGTTTTATAATGCAGATTCCGGGAACTGAAGCTGGCTTTCCAAAAAATAACAGAATTTTTTATTACAAACATTATTATATACAAAAACCTCCTCCATTTTTGTAACATCTATCAGGGATCAAGAGATAGGAGCTCAAGAGTGCAGCCTTCTTTTTCAGGAAAAATAGAGTTATTTTTATTGGTTGATGAAGTGGCTGACGGTGAGAAGGTTGTTTCTTGAGGAGGGAGAAAGGTTAAGAGAAGCTAATAATGAAATTTCTAGACTAAGGAAGAGAGCAAGAAGGCATGCTACTGAGAAGACAAATTTCAAGAGGAGAAAGGCTCTCTCGGAAGTTGAAAAAGTTTCCAAACCAGAAATAGTAAACAACGAAGCTCAGTACTTTACTTGGACTGTACCTGCAATTAAAGAAGACAGATCTGTAAGGATGATGAATGTTCAGTTGAGAGCTACTGACAGGGAATTGAAGAGACAAGTTGGAGACCTAGAAATATAGTTAGCAAAATCTGAAGAGAGGCTACAACAATAATGAAACAAGGTGATGAAAAAGGGTAGTAAAAGATATATCTTAAATCAATTTTGATATGAAAAAGAGGAACATCTTATAAAGTTAAGTTGTTTTGGTTTTTGGTGATAATATCAGTTCTTATGAAATTTTGAAAATCCTCAAACTTCAATTTTTGAAAACTGTGTTGAAAAAAGAGCATACACAGTGGTTTCGTAGCGCGCTATGAAATTGCTAAAGGTGAACTTTTAGCTCTTTATATATGTATTTTGGAGGTAAGCTCTGATAAGTTTCAAGTTTTGTTGTTGCTGGTAGACATATGGAGATCATAGATGAAGTTTAGATGGCAGAGATGCAGAAAGAATGGTTCAAAGAAGTATTTTACAGTGACATAAAAGTTGCGCTACAAAAACAAGCTATTTTTGTAGCGTAGCCATGTTTCATCTTCTTCTCCATTTGTTCGAGGTTTTATTTTTACATAGGTGGAAAAATGAAGTTTTAATTGATTGCTAACACATGTCACATATATGAAACAATCATCAATGCTAGCAAAACTTCTCGAAGATAAGCATAAAGGATTAAGTGCTAAAAAGGAGGAACTTTGTCTCCTTGTTTTTAGGATAGTTAGGTCATGAATTAGCAGGGTTTGTAACAATGTTGGAGGCATTATAAAAGTTGAAGACATGGATTAGTAGATATCAAATAATTTGTTTAAGTCATAGATAAGGTTTTTGAAACATGTTTTAGGAGTTTCACTCTTATTTGTATTAGGACTCCTAAAAGATAGTTAGCTATCAGTTTGTAATTAAGAAGTTTGTTTATGAGTAGATAGGTGTCAATTTTAGAAATTCAAATTCTCCTAAAGATGGATCATAGAATTTGTTGTGGTCACCAACAACCCCCCTTTTTGTTTGATATTAGCAATAACATCAAGCAAAGGGGGACCCTTAACAAAAAATCCCAAAATATTTTTATCAAAATTTTTGTATTTAACTCCCTAAAAGCTATATCGCATTGCAAAGAGAGAGTGAAGCGTTTTCCTATGCGCATAAATAAGCTGCAAAGAAGCGATGCGACATTCATCGCATCACATATTTTGAAAGTGCCCTTAAAAGAATATCTAAGGAATCGCCAACTGCTGATATGCGACGTCGCATATCGCAATGTCGCAAAAGCTACACACATTGATCAAATGAAAATTGTGATCTTGCGATTTGCGATCCTACAAATCTGCGATCTTGCGATTTGCGATCTGTGACGAATGAAACTATCAAATTGCTGCGATGCGAATCGCAGAAAATCACTCATCGCAAAGTTTCTTCGGCATGATTTGTAAACCCAAAATTGAGCGCGCACCTTAAGGAAAATTAATGATTGCACGCCTGAGTATCCAAAGATGATCGTGTTGCATTTTTCGAAGAGTCAAGTCATTATGAGTGTCATGATTATGCATTCATTTGGACTTAAAGCTTTCATGTCAATCTTTTCATCAATTCTCTTTTCCTTTGCGTGAACTGTAAGGCAGCAACTAATATAAATCTATATGTAGGAAACATCTAAGGAAAAGGGGAAAGCGCCAATACTAGAAGAACAGAGAGGAGATGCCTTCGCAGATGGATGCCGCATGCAGCAGGGCCGTGGATTCCAGAGTATCACTCAACGGACAATGATGAAAATAGACTATCCAAGACTCAGAGTCAAAGGCGCACAAAAGCAGCATGTTTGCAAAAGATCCTAAAGCTCAGATTGAGTAAAGCAAAAAGAAAAACGATGAAGAGGGAGGACGCTCCAGAAAAGCCTGGAACAAAGAATGGAAGCAATTTTCAATATGGAAGATTGTCTAGGCAATGAAATCCCTAACTCATTGAGTCATTCGCACGACCGGAAACTGAAATAGCAACAACACAATCAGTTTGAAAGAAATCTGGGTTATACTAAGTATACACACAACAAATACACCCAGCCAGAGGAAGATTTTCAAAAATATCTTCTAGTTTGTCAGAAAGAGGTGCCAGATTTTGTTATTTCTACTTTTATCGCTCGAACAAAAGAAAAAGACAACCAGCCGACTCTTCCCAGGCGAACCTTGCATTGCTTACAGCACTAAGGAGCAGATACAAAAACGGTTAGAAATTAGATTCAATTTTTAGAAATAAATTTGTTTTAGTAAAAGGGCGGTCATTTGAAGTCGTTTCCTAAATTTGTTTAATTAAGATTAGTTAGTATTATTTAACCGTTCTCATGGAATTTGGAGAAGGGTCCGGAAATTTGTCAAAAAACTTGTCCTCAGAACATGCACTTTTGCACCCTCGGAGGGGGTTTTTGATGAATGGATGGATCAAGATTTATTTATGTTTGCATTTTAATGTCTGCTACTGATGTTGGACTTCTGTACTCTTAGTAGATGTTAGAAGTAAGTAGAGATAAATCGTTATTGCTTGAAGTTTGTGAGTGAAATCAGCCATAAATGGTACTTTTATATCTTGATTAATTTCTGCTCATATTCTTAGAGTGATATACAACTGAGTTGTTTATATGTTAATGTATGAATGTGTGGGTTACCATTTGGCACTTTTGTACGGTGGAGTCATTTGTTTGTGCTTGACATATGAATAACTGATTATGCGATATGTTGTTCACAACTGCTTTTCCTAACTTCTTATGCAGAATGGTTTATCTTAATTGATTTATATTCTTATGATAGCTGAATGATCTTTATTACCAGTTGTTGTATGAAATCTTTTTAGATCGCATAATGAAAGAATTCTACCCCGGGTTAGTATAGATTAGATGTGTTGTTTTTGTTAGATTACAGTAGCATAGAGTCAGTTTAGAGTCTAGAATTAAATTAGCTTAAAATTACCTCTAGATTAGCATCATCAAAATCTACACACACACACACATCTTTTAGATTGGGAAGCTGGTCCCATTATCCCCAGTCGGACCCGCTACACCAAACGGGCAAGGAGCCGCCAACCAGGTTCCCGACCGGGTGGGTATCCCCCTTGTTGTTGACCCGATTTCGGGGCCCTCAACATATTTGGTGCTAGAAGGAGGGCACGAACTATGAATGGCAACTAAGTCAAAATCTAAATGCCATTCTGAGAGTAAATCACCCTCATCAACTCCCCCAACTTCTCCGGTACGGTTAAACCCGGAGTTAGAAGTCGCTCGAGTATCCACCACTTCTACCCACTCTAATATATCAGACCAACTCATTATTGAACCCCCTGAAATTCAAACTTTGATTCGTAAACTCCAAGGATTCTCTATTTTTTCTCATAGGTCTGATAAATCTAACAGCACCGTGACTTCGCAGTACAATCCTGCTCATCCTCTGACCAGATTGAAGAGTGAAAATTTTGGTATTCAACCAAGTGAACTCCCTCTCCCTACTAGGAAAAGAGCAAGGAAAGCACCACCAGAGTCTGACCGTGAGACTCTTTCATCTACTTCGTCCATTTCAAACCCCTCACCGCGAAGTCAACCACCCACATCCTCATCCCAAATCACTCATCCATCTTCCACAACTCTTCCTTTTCAATCATCAAAGATCATAATATCTTCATCTTCTCAGCATCAGGGATTATCTTCTGCACTTTCATTAACTAGCAGCTCAACGATGGCCCAGTCTCCATGGAACAATCCTGGGGCGGTTTTAATGCCTCCACCCTTGAGCCCAATACAGCCCATCCTGAGAAATGGCTACCTAAATTTAATCCAGAAACAGGCATGCTAGCTGAAGAGCATATCAATAATTTCATGCTTTCTGTTAATCTCAACGGAGTTACTAACGAAGATGTTGTCATCCGACCTTTTCTTTACGCAATGCAAGGAACAGTCGGGTCATGGTACTTTTCGTTACCTTCCGGGTCCATCACAAGTTGGGACATTTTTCAAAGTCAATTCCTCACCAAGTTTGGCGATGACAGATCAATAGCGACATTGATCGATGACCTATCTAATCTGAAAGCTGAGGCTAGAGAACCCATTAAATATTATAATTTATGGTTCAATAAGATCCTCAACAAAATTCCCGCTGCTTCTCAACCCAGCGAGGAAGTAAGATGTGAATGGTACATCACGGCCTTACCATCAAACTTGGCTATCTTCGTAGATAGGGAAAACATTATGACCTTAGTTGAAAACTTAACTGAGGCGTTAGCAGTAGAAAAATGCGTAGTTTCCCTAGAAAAGAGATCTACAATAGAAGAATGCAAATCTAAGAAAATCTCTTTCAAAGAAGACACCAAGAAGAAGCAAACGAAAGATCCTTTCGATATGGAAGCATTACAAAAGGTGTTAAAGGCCATGTCCAACGAGATGATTGATATAAGAAGAAAAGTAGCAGAAACTTCTTCAAAAAAGCCCTACATATCTTTTAAAAGAAATCCTCCCATGGAGGTGAAACCACCCAATGCTGTCTCAAACGTCAAATCTGAAGAAGAAGAAGAAGAAGAAGAAGAGAATACCACTGAAGGGCAAACCGATGATGAAGAAGTTGTGGAACTACAAGGAATGTGGGATTTCATCCTCCCACAAGAAGAGGATCAAGAAGCATTTCTGGTTAGCACACGAAGCAAAAATCAACTTGATCCTCCCCAAACTACCCCTAAACAGAAGGGCACAAGCCCTGCAACAAAAGATAAGGTCGCAACAAAGAAAACAACTGCTAGAGCGACCCAATTTAGCCCAGTCCAGTCAGATCAAGCACCTCCATCAAGAACACTGATAGTGGCGGATGAAATGGAGTATAACATTATCGATGACATGAAAAAGACTAGGGCTAATATCACTCTTTACGAATTGAGAAAATTGAAACATCAACAGAAAATAATGATGAAAGAATTACATGTCGTGCCTACTACATCTTTACCTACAGCTGTAGCTTCCCACAACATGGGAAGACCTCCAACCAACATGATCAACAAGATTGATCGGAATGGCATTGCTTTGATTGGAGGAAGGTCAAGATCCCATACTCCTCCTTTTCTTCTCACTTATGAAATTTTCAATAAAAACGTGCACAATTGCTTGGTTGATTCTGGCGCTTCAACGAATATTATACCCAGATCAATATGTGCCAAATTGAATGTTCAGCCTCAGAAATCCGCAGTGCGCATAGTTCAACTTGATCGATCTCAAGTCAAAGTGATTGGTGAACTTAACCAGGTGACCATAAGACTGTCGTCTAACCCGAAAGTATGTCAGGTTATCGACATTCTAGTAGCTGATATCCCTGAATTCTATGGTTTAATTCTTAGCAAGGATTGGTCTGAAAAACTCCACGGATATTTCTCAACCGACTGGTCGCACATGTGGTTACCCTACAACGGTAAACCCAATCAAATAAAGGTTGAACGAGAGTTGCACCAAAAGTACATAGTGACTGAATTGGAAGGAGAGAATGAAGCAATAGCATACAACAGCAGTATCATAGGCAATTACTCGGTAGATTCTTTCCTCGGCAATTTCAATGCTCACACTTCACCTTACTTAGAAAATTCAGTTGTGTCCCAAGTTGAAAATTTCTCCCAGACTGATGATTCAAAGTGTTTTAATTTTTTAGATAACTCTGTAAATACATCTTTATTTTGGAAATTATATTGTGATGGCTCTAAATATAATGAGGGAGCAGGAGCAGGATGCGTTCTGATTAACCCAGACGGGAACAAGATCATGCTTACATGTAGACTTGAGTTCGATTGCACAAACAATACAGCGGAGTACGAATACTTGGTGCAAGGCCTATACAAAGCAGTCGGGTTGAATGTTAAGTATCTTCAAGTCTTTGGAGATTCTGAAATTGTCGTCAAACAGGTACGTAACACCATACATTGTCTGTCAAGTAATTTAAAGCACTATCAATCTTTAGTACAAGATCTGACTTCGCATTTCATAGCATTCAATATTTCGTCAATCCCAAGACTCCAAAATGCGAGCGCAGACCTGTTAGCTAACGTAGCCTCTAGAATTATTCCCTCCGAAGATTTTAGTCCCGATAGGTTTTCAATAGAATTAATCTTTAAACCATCCATCCCTGACAACATCACCAACTGGAGAGTATTCAATGACGATCTAGACATTGTAAATTTCCTCACTTCTGAAGGATCCTACTCAAATCAAATAATTGACGAAGACCATCATGATCACCAAATTCACCAAAATAGCACTGATAATGCTATACCTAAATTGGTGGTTAACTTAGAAGATTTATATGATTTGAAAAGTCGGTTTAAAATGTCTGCCAATTCTAAACTCTACATTTCAACTCTGAATTATGAATTAGTGAACCTAGGAACCGATCAGAAGCCGAAAAACGTTAATCTGGGCCACAACCTAGCCCCTGAAGAAAAATCAACATATATCCGTCTTCTGAGACAATACAAAAACGTTTTTGCATGGAATTACGATGAGCTGAAAACATACAACACTTCTATCATTCAACACACTATCCCTATGACTGACAATGAAAAACCTGTCCAGCAGAAGCTCAGAAAAATCCACCCCAACTTAGAAAATCAGATAAAGACTGAGCTAAATAAATTGTTGAGAGCCAGAATAATTTTCCCCGTCAGACACTCCAAATGGGTATCCAATATGATGCCTGTTAGAAAGAAAAACGGAGATATTAGAATATGTATTGATTTCTGGAACCTCAACAAAGCCTGTCAGAAAGATAATTTTCCCCTCCCACCTATGGAGCAAATACTACAGGCAGTAGCGGGCTCAGAATTAATGTCTTTCCTGGATGGATTGTCAGGATACAATCAAGTGCTAGTACATCCCGATGATCAGTTGAAAACCACATTCCGAACCAAATGGGGCACATACGCATATCAGAAGATGCCATTTGGTCTGATCAATGTCGGCGCTACCTTTCAGAGAGCCGTGGACATCGCGTTTAAAGGTTTAGTCAATAAATCGGTAGTGATTTACCTGGATGGTATAACAGTGTACTCCAAGAAGCGAAGCGACCATCTCAAACATTTGAAACAAATCTTTCAAAGATGCTTAAGGTATGGGATTTCACTTAACCCAAAGAAATCTTTTTTCAGATTAAGTGAAGGGAAATTGCTTGGATTCATAGTGTCAAAATCTGGTATTCACATTGAACCTGACAGAATCAAAGAAATTTCCGAAATATCCATACCCCATAACAAAAAGGCCATGCAATCTTTCCTTGGACAGATCAATTTTGTAAAAAGGTTTGTCCCGGATTTTTCACGTATTATTTCTCCTTTACAAAATATGATAAAAAAGAATTCAAATTTTAAATGGGGTCAAGATGAACACGAAGCATTCAACTTGATCAAACAAGCTATCATCAACGCTCCATCTTTAGCTACCCCAAATTTTTCAGAATCTTTCATCTTATACACTTTTGCCTCAGAGAAATCTTATGCCGCGATTCTAACTCAAGTAAATCAAGAGAAGGCGGAAGCTCCAATCGCATTCTTTAGCTCGAACTTACAAGGTGCTGAACTCAATTATTCAGACGTGGAGAAACAGGCATATGCTGTTTTCAAAGCGATCAAATATTTCAGACCTTTCTTACTTAAGGCCCATACCAAAGTCGTAGTACCGTTTCCAGCAGTAAGAAATCTTTTGGTACAGAAGGATGTGGGCGAAAAGAAAGCAAATTGGATTACCGCTTTACAATAATACGATCTTGAGATCAAAGCAGCAAACATCATGAGAGGTCAAGGCTTCTGCAAGATGTTAGCTGGAGCATTGCAAATTCCTGAGAAATCATCTGAAGAGGTACATATGTATGAGGTAAGCCTAAACGACACAGAATCATTATATGCGGACACCATTTATTATCTTAAGAACGGGTATGCTCCATCAAACCTGGATCACAGCAAGAAAAGAGCTCTGAGGTTGAAAGCTAAACAATACCAGCTCATAAATGATGTTCTGTTTAAAAGGAATTACGATTATGCACTTCTTAGGTGTCTTGAGAAAACTGAAGCCGAAAATGTTTTGCAGGAACTCCACGATGGACCAGCAGGTGGACACTATGCTGGAGAAGCTACTGCGCATAAGATCTTACGTGCAGGATATTATTGGCCCATGCTGTTCAAAGACTCATACAATTACGTAAGGAAATGCCAAATCTGCCAGACCGCTGCGGGGAAACAAAAGAAATCGTCCATGCCACTACAGCCGGTTAACATCGAGCAACCATTTAGCCAATGGGGCTTGGACTTAATAGGTGAGATAGTTCCTCACTCTTCTAAGCAGCATAGGTATATCCTCACGGCAACAGATTATTTTACTAAATGGGTAGAAGCAGTTCCTCTCAAGATAGTTAATTCTGAAAACGTTATTGATTTCATAGATCAATTTATCATCACTAGGTTTGGATTTCCAACGGCCTTAATGTTTGATAATGCATCATACTTTTCTGGAAATGCAATGACTGAGTTTGCACTAAAAAGAGGGTTCAAACTGAAATATTCTGCCAATTACTATCCGCAAGGTAATGGGCTGGCTGAATCGACAAACAAAAACCTAATCAGGATTAGCAAAAGAACAGTCAACCAAAACCAAAAGAATTGGCACAAAGCACTGGTAAATGCTTTATGGGAAGATAGAATTACGAAGAAAGATTCAATCAGCACTTCTCCCTTTAATTTAGTTTATGGGAAAGAAGTGGTTCTTCCAACTCACTTAGTCATTCCCTCTTTGTCTTTAGTACAACACATCGATGAAGTATCTACTTCCTCTTTGCAATTGAAACAAATGGAGATAATCAAACTAGAAGAACGCCGAGAACAAGCTAAGAAAACCCATGCTCACCACCAAGCGCTAATAAAATCCTCTTTTGACTCAAGCATAATGACCAGAAAAACCTTTTAGATGGGAGATTTAGTTTTGAAATGGGATAAGGCTCATGAAGAAAAGGGAAAACATACGAAATTTCAGAAGCCGTGGCTTGGTCCTTTTCAGATTGTAGAAGTCATAGGCCCATCGACGTTTGTGTTGCAGGATTTGGCAGGTAGAAGAGATTCTTTGCCTGTGATTGGACACATTCTTAAAATGTATTTTCCATAGAAGATCATTCTTCTATTTTTGTAGGATAGTTTTAGTTTTTTTTATTTTTATTATATACTTTGTTTTTCTCTTTCTTATAAATAAAACCGGTTGTAAATGATCATTGAAAAAGATTCATGAAAGAGTGTTAGGCCCCTATACTACTAGTGTAACCCCTTATTGTTATTAGTATAACCCACTTATTATATTGATGTACCCATGTAGTGCCCATATTGTTACTATTATGCCACATAGAAGCCCACCATTGTTACTGTTGTGCCCTACAATATTATTGTTATGTAGGCTTTGATTGTATTGGGACCACTTAGACTCCTATATATAGAAAGGAGGTATTTTCATTTGTATCATCCAAGAATTGTTCATTTATGTAATGTAAATGAGGTTTCCCCCTCGAAGAGGCTGAATTCTAAGGCGTTGATCTTTCTTTTCTATCTTTTCTTGAGCTGGTTTCATAACATTTGGTATCAGAGCTTTGGATTCTAGGGTTTCGCTGCTCCAAACAGGTCATCGTGGAATTATTGCTATAACTTTTTTTCTGTGATGGTTCAGACGTCGCAAAAAAAACCCATTTGAGAAGAATTGGCGCTACACCTTGGGTCCAAATTTTAGAGCTTTTTGCGCAGTATTTTCGGAGATATGATTTGAGGAAGTTGGTATTTTTGCAGACTCCTGAGTTACACTCAAAACAGGTGACCTGGGGAAAATCGTCATAACTTTCTTTCTGAGCATCGAATTGAAATTTTGTAAGAAAGTGCAGAAAGAGGACGGACTGTAGTGTCTGTTTCTATATTTTTTAGTGTCAAAGGTTGAAACAGGGACACGTGGCACTTCATACAAGTTCGCTCTACTGAACTAGTCTATAATCAGGTCACTGCGGGAGATTGGGCATAACTCTTCCTTGCAGAATCCAATTGGGATCAGAATTGTGGCATTGGAAAGAGGACATGGAGGGCTACTACCAGTCACAATTTCATAACTTAAAGATCCGAAAGTACAGAGTTACATTTGTTTCAAGGTAGAGCTCCTAAAATCAAGAAAAAGCAAGATGAGGAAGTTTGATGGCAAGGATCCGATAAATTGGATACTTCAGATGGAGCAATATTTTGATATACATGGTGTACAACTGTTACAAAAGGTATGTATTGCATCTTCATATTTAGAACCAGATCAATTTTTATGGTACAAAGGGCTTTGTTCTCGTAAAAAACTTGTTACGTGGTCAATTTTCACGGAGGAAATGATAGCACATTATGAGGATATAAAGAGCAACACCTTCTTTAGAGAAACACCACAACAATTGGAAAGAGTAAAAGGGCTTTGTGACATAATGGAAAGCAAAATTATGGAAACCAGGAAGCATACCCCTCACAACTATAAAGATGGAAGTGTTGTTTCTCCCAGCCTTCCACAACCTACAAGGGTTATACCACAACAATTGGAAGAAAAAAGAGAAAAAGGGCTTTGTTACAATTGTGATAGCAAATGCACTAAAGGTCATAGGTGTGCTGAGAAGAAATTATTTTATATAGAATATGAAGAGGAGGAAGAAAAGGATCAAGAAACATTAAAAGAAGAGGATATACGTCAGGACACCACCCCAGAGAAAGAAGAAATGAATCAGACCATATCTTGTAAAGCATTGGCAAGAATTACCACTCCTCAAACTCTCAATATAGAAGGACATATCAAGAAGAAAAAGGTGCAAGAAGTGAAAGATCACATCGAGAAAGAAGAAATGAATCCAACCATATCTTGTAATTCAATGGATGAAATTACCACTCCTCAAACTATCAAGGTAGAAGGACACATCAAGAAGAATAATGTTCAAGAAGTGAAAGATCACATCGAGCATCAAGAAATGAATCCGACCATATCTTGTAAAGGACTGGAAGAAATTACCACTCCTCAAAAGATAGAAGGACATATCAAGAAGAAAAAGGTTCAAGTAGAGAAAGATCATATCGAGCATCAACAACAAGTTCTCCAACTTTTAAAGGATAACGCGACTTCGGTGCAAAATCAAATGAAACAATAGGTAGATCAACATCGTAGTGAAAAATGTTTTGATGTGAGTGATTGGGTATTTTTACTGCTACATCTCAAGCAAGCTATTTATGAGAAGGAAATGTTGGCAATACTACATGCACTTAAAAAATGGCGACCTTACCGAATGGGAAGACGCTTCAAGGATGAGGATGTGGAATCATTGTTTTGTGCTATTTATATTATCCAACCAAATTGGATAAACGAAGCAACGGATGAATGGAAGAAGAACGAAGAAGTATGGCCACTTATTCAAAAGTTGCAAAAGATCCCAATTCAAGCAATATTGCCAAAAATTGAAGAGGAAGGAAAAATCATATTGGAACCTGAAGCAGTCACAGAAACAAGAACCCGACAGCTACGAAATCGATCAATTTTAGAGTATCTCATCAAGTGGAAGAACTTACCCGCTGAATATTCCACATGGGAGGAAAATAATTTTATATAGAAGCATCAAGAACTACTCAAGCGTTGAGGACAACGCTTTTTGAAGGAGAGGGGCATGTTAGGCCCCTATACTACTAGTGTAACCCCTTATTGTTATTAGTATAACCCACTTATTATATTGATGTACCCATGTAGTGCCCATATTGTTACTATTATGCCACATAGAAGCCCACCATTGTTACTGTTGTGCCCTATAATACTATTGTTATGTAGGCTTTGATTGTATTGGGACCACTTAGACTCCTATATATAGAAAGGAGGTATTTTCATTTGTATCATCCAAGAATTGTTCATTTATGTAATGTAAAGGAGGTTGCCCCCTCGAAGAGGCTGAATTCTAAGGCGTTGATCTTTCTTTTCTATCTTTTCTTGAGCTGGTTTCATAACAAAGAGCACACCAACTCTCTATCAGATTTTGATTTCACTTGTACAAATAGCAAAAGTTTTCGAAAAATCTGAATTTTATTATTGACAAATAGAGTTAACTTTAACCTGGATTTGATATTAGTTTCAACCTCTCAAAAAACTTTGATGAGAACAACCTTTGGTAAAAAATTGTTTTATGCCAGCACAATGAAAGGTATCATCAATAATAAAATAAATATTCTCTGTAAAGCTGTTGTTTTAAAACTCTATTATTGTCGTCCAGAGCTTTCTTAAGGGAAAAAATATGACTTCCTCCCTGCTAAAGGAAACCGCAGCATTCAGAGAAACAATCCGAGAAAACACTATATCTCAAAGAATAAGAGGTCTCATCACGAGCCGGCTTATCATGATCACATATATTATAACTTGCTGACTTTGCCAATACTGTCTATCAAAACAGGGCAATGACTCAAAGATTGTTGCAATCAAAAGACAAGGGGTCTCATCACGAGCCAGCTTGTTCAGCAAAAGTGTAAATCAAGTGAATGACTGTGTCATAATTTGGCCACCAAACCAAGACATTGTTCTTTAGAGAATAAAAAAAAAAAAAAAGTGTCAAAATGGATTTTTCTCTGAAATGTTGTAAATAACCTCAAGCAGGAAAAAGGATCATTGTTGGATAACATGGTAACCCTGTTGAGACTATGGACGCTTGCGGGTAGTAGAGGTTCTACCTACGACAAATGAGCTTATTTCAAAGCCAGTACACAAAGAAGACCTTATTTTATCTTTAAAAAGGACCGAGTAATGTCTGGTATGAATGCAAGAACTAAGCCTAAGGAAGCAGACAATTGGAATAAAAGAAAGTTTGAGACAAAGTATCATTGACAGGATAAGGAGTACTCTACTCTATCTGTCCATAACAAAATTTAGACATATGAAAATATTTCTGTTTCGGAAGTGGAAATGTCAATAGAAAAGCAGATATAACCGGTTCTTCACAATGAATCGCCATTATTGTGGTCACCAACAACCCCCCTCTTTGTTTGATATTAGCAACAACATCAAGCAAAGGGGGACCCTTAACAAAAAATCCCAAAATATTTTTATCAAAATTTTTGTATTTAACTCCCTAAAAGCTATATCGCATCGCAAAGAGAGAGTGAAGCGTTTTCCTATGCGCATAAATAAGCTGCAAAGAAGCGATGCGACATTCATCGCATCGGATATTTTGAAAGCGCCCTTAAGAGAAAATCTAAGGAATCGCCGACGGCCGATATGCAACGTCGCATATCGCAACGTCACAAAAGCTACACACATTGATCAAATGAAAATTGCGATCTTTCGATTTGCGATCTACGATCCTACAAATATGCGATCTTGCGATTTGTGATCTGGGACGAATGAAACTATCAAATTGCTGCGATGTGAATCGCAGAAAACCACTCATCGCAAAGTTTCTTCGGCATGATCTGTAAACCCAAAATTGAGCGCGCACCTTAAGGAAAGCTAATGATTGCACGCCTGAGTATCCAAAGATGATCGTGTTGCGTTTTTCGAAGAGTCAAGTCATTATGAGTGTCATGATTATGCATTCATTAGGACTTAAAGCTTTCATGTCAATCTTTTCTTCAATTCTATTTTCCTTTGCGTGAACTGTAAGGCAGCAACTAATATAAATCTATATGCAGGAAACATCTAAGGAAAAGGGGAAAGTGCCAATACTAGAAGAACAGAGAGGAGATGCCTTCGCAGATGGATGCCGCATGCAGCAGGGCCGCGGATTCCAGAGTATCACTCAACAGGCACTGATGAAAATAGACTATCCAAGACTCAGAGTCAAAGGCGCACAAAAGCAGCATGTTTGCAAAAGATCTTGAAGCTCAGATTGGGTAAAGCAAAAAGAAAAACGTTGAAGAGGGAGGACGCTCCAGAAAAGCCTGGAACAAAGAACGGAAGCAATTTTCAATACGAAAGATTGTCCAGGCAATGAAATCCCTAACTCATTGAGTCATTCGCACGGCCGGAAACCGAAATAGCAACATCACAATCAGTTTGAAAGAAATCTGGGTTATACTAACTATACACACAACAAATACACCTAGCCAGAGGAAGATTTTCAAAAATATCTTCTAGTTTGTTAGAAATAGGTGCCAGCTTTTGTTATTTCTACTTTTATCGCTCGAGCAAAAGAAAAAGACAACCAGCCGACTCTTCCCAGGCGAACCTTGCATTGCTTATAACACTAAGGAGCAGATACAGAAACGGTTAGAAATTAGACTAAATTTTTAGAAATAAATTTGTTTTATTAAAAGGGCGGTGATTTGAAGTCGTTTCCTAAATTTGTGTAATTAAGATTAGTTAGTTAGTAGTATTTAACCCTTCTGATGGCATTTGGAGAAGGGTCCGGAAATTTGTCAAAAAACTTGTCCTCAGAACATGCACTTTTGCACCCTCGGAGGGGGTTTTCGATGAATGGATGGATCGAGATTTATTTATGTTTGCATTTTAATGTATGCTACTAATGTTGCACTTCTGTACTCTTAGTAGATGTTAGAAGTAAGTAGAGATAAATCGTTATTGCTTGAAGTTTGTGAGTGAAATCAGTCATAAATGGTACTTTTATCTCTTGATTAATTTCTGCTCATATTCTTAGAGTGATATACAACTGAGTTGTTTATATGTTAATGTATGAATGTGTGGGTTACCATTTGGCACTTTTGTACGGTGGAGTCATTTGTTTGTGCTTGACATATGAATAACTGATTATGCGATATGTTGTTCACAACTTTTTTTCCTAACTTCTTATGCAGAATGGTTTATCTTAATTGATTTATATTCTTATGATAGCTGAATGATCATTATTACCAGTTGTTGTATGAAATCTTTTTAGATCGCATAAATGAAAGAATTCTACCCCAGGTTAGTATAGATTAGATGTGTTATTTTTGTTAGATTACAGTAGCATAGAGTCAGTTTAGAGTCTAGAATTAAATTAGCTTAAAATTACCTCTAGATTAGCATCATCAAAATCTACACACACACACATCTTTTAGATTGGGAAGCTGGTCCCATTATCCCTAGTCGGACCCGCTACACCAAACGGGCAAGGAGCCGCCAACCAGGTTCCCAACCAGGTTGGTATCCCCCTTGTTGTTGACCCGATTTCGGGGCCCTCAACAGAATCCAAGGTTGTAAAAACTCTATATGAAGCATGAGATCAAATTCCTTAGTGTTGGCAATTTGATTAGCAAAAGAAGCTGTGTTATTGTAGCAGACTCTATGTTTTTCAAACTTAATACAGAGATCAATTTTACTACTCAAGATTCACAAGCGTTTTATGTATTTGATATTTCTATGGCCTTTTCCAATTACTTATTTGCAGTGGTATGAGCATGTGTTACTTAGAATTCATTGGAAAATGCTCTAACTTTCTTCACATGCTTATAAAATGTGTTGATTCACTGCATTACTGTTTTACTCATAAACCTAAACTCCAAGTGCCTTGACTTCCGTGTTTTGTTGATCATGATGTTTTGTTGAAGACTATCTTGACTCCATAGCCCAATGGATGTTTGCTAATGTTTGATTCAACCAGTCAACCACTTATACATTTTTGTCCATTTTTATTCCTAGAGTTAGCCACCTAATCATTAATAAAAAATCTTAAACCTATTGAGAGAGCCCTCTCAGGTTGAGGAGGCTAAGCCTCAACCAAAAGATTGGTTTGAAAGAGTTATTAAAATTTTACTTGATCAGCAGACTATCAGGGTCAGTTTTTGTGATAAAAAAACCCTTAGGTGAACATCCAGACATATTTGAAGAACCTATAGGGGAAGAAGAAGAAGAAAACATTCTTCTGGAGTCAATGGCTGAAAACAAAAATGCTAGGGGGAATGGAGAGAGAATAGAGGGTACCTTCCCCATTCAGGACACCAATAGGGACACCAAAATGAAGAATATAAGTTCTTCAGCCCTACCTCACTTCCATGGTCTGACTATAGAAGATCTAGACACCTTCTTGTTCATTTTTGTTGTCATCTGTCGAACTTATGACTATGCATGATCCGTTAAACAGGAACACAACAGATTACAAAGATAACCATATACACAAGTATGCAGCGGAAATAATACTTCATTTCATTAATGGAAAATACTGAAATATGCTTACAACCAGAAATGGAAATAAACCAGCTAGGGCGATGGTAGCTTATCTCTGAGAAGAGATGTGGTGGCTACATGCCTCTGAACTGTGTTACAATGAGGCTCGAAGGCCTATTTATTTTTGAGAAACAATGGAAAACCCATAACATTCCAAAACCTAACCCTAGAAGACGAAACGCCAAACTGTGGGCCCCGTTTGGGTAAATTGGTACACCAACTTCCCAGGGTCGTAACTTTGGCATACGATCTCCGTTTGACGCGTACAATAGCTCATTAGAAATATCTATCCGAGCATTGCCACTTTGGGAGGAAACATTGGTCCATGGATCAATGTTGCCCCAGATTTCCCAAAAAACGTCGTTTAGGGCCTCAAAACAGCTCCGGAAGTTCAGGACTCGAAAAACTGCTAAAAATAGTAAGTTGTGCTACAATTAAGTAAACTGAAAATGCTGAGAGAAACAATGGTGGGGGTCCAAGTGGACTTGGCAGGTGGCCACCAATATCCACCTGGATCATTCCTCCCCACTTAGGAAGCAATGGTCCCCATTGCGTTGAGTTCCTCCATGAGATGAGGAAACTTTTGCTGAACTTGTTCCCTAGTGAGCCACTTGCCCTGCTGAAGGAGTTGGCCTGCTTTGACAACTCGATACAGTTAGATATTCTGTTGGTGAGTGTTCTTGATCTGTGTGTCCATGATCCGATCAGTTGCAGCTTGTTCCATGCAATTTGGATTTAATTCTGTGGGTGTGAGCTATTCTGCAATGTCGGATGTGTCTAGCAATGGTGGAAAATATGGCCGGAGGTGGTCCACATTGAACACTGGGTGCAGGCCAAGGAATGGGGGAATGCTGAGCTCAAATGCATTGTCTCCCATAGCCTTAGTAATGGTGTAAGGACCATATCGGAGTGGTATCAGTTTCCGATAGGCTCCAGTAAGGCGTTCCTTTTGCAAATGCAACTAGACTTTGCCACCCACCTGAAACTTGTGTGGCACCCGATGTTCATCATGTCGCTGCTTGTACTTGGTATTGGATTTCTCCAGAATGTCATGGACCTGCTGGCGAATATGTTGGATGCGCTCAATGAAGCTGGTGGCCTTATCTGTTTCGGACTGGACATGAGCTGAATTTATGTGATTAGCTGCAAGCGGCATGGCCACATCAATGGGGCATAGTGGCTGGAATCCCAAACCCACCTGAAAAGGGCTATGGCCAGTGGAGCTGTGAAGAGCTCGGTTGTAGCTGTGCTGAACATAGGGGAGGCTCTCGTCCCATGTGCGTGGATGCTTTGAGTTATACATACGCAGAATGTCCACAATCATCCTATTGACAACCTCTGTCTGGCCATCAGTTTGAGGATGGAAGGCTGTGGACTTCGTGAGTTTGGTGTCCAGCATTGACCAAAGACTGGACCAAAATGTGCTAAGAAACCGACTATCCTGATCTGAGATGATAGACTGTGGGATCCCAAAGTGCACCCACACTCGTTCAAAGAAGAGTTTAGCAGTGGCTTCTGCTGTGATATTCTTCTTGCAGGCCGCCATAATGGCCATCTTTGAGAACCTATCGACGACCACAAAAACACAGTCATTTCCATGCTTAGTGGAAGGAAGGCCTGACATGTAATCCATGGAGATGGATTCCCAAGGTCAACTAGGGGTAGGCAACAGGGTACAGAAGTCGTGCTTCTTGATGGTCGATTTGGCGATGGCACAGGCAGTACATGATCTGATGTACTTCCCAACATCTTGTCGAAGATTCGGCCAATAGAAATAATTTTGCAGTACTGCGACTGTTTTCTCGACCCCGAAATGCCCAGCAGCCTGACTGTAGTGTGCTTCCAAAATCATCTTGGCCCGCTCGCTTGAAGGAACACAAAGGTGACCCAGGTGGCATAAAAGGGCATCCTGGAGGTGAAAATCTGGAACATGCCGACCCTCCAAGAGTGTCTGGTATGTGTGGCCGAATTCTGGGTCGCTTTTGTAGAGAAGTCGCCAATCAGAAGTCTCGTGCCCACAAGAGTTGAGCACGGTGGTTAACGCCATGATCGGTCGTCGACGGATGCAATCTGCAACATTATTGGTGTTGCCCTTCTTATACTTGATATTCAAGTGGAATTGTTGCAGGTATGTAGACCACTTCTGATGACGTTCATTCTGCAATTTCCCTTGGGTCTGTATGAACTGTAGGGGTCGGTGGCCTGTGTGGATGATAGTTTCCTTTCCCAAAATGTAATGCTTCCATTGTCGGCAGGCCTGTACAATGGAATAAATCTCTTTATCATAAGTGGGGTACTTCCGGACTGTGTCAGAAAGTGTTTCACTGTGATATGCCACTGGATGTCCATGTTGAGTGAGGACTGCCCCAATAGCATACTCAGAGGCATTTGTCTCGACCTCAAATGGTTGTTGTAAATCTGGTAATGCGAGCACTGGTGCCGTGCAGAGGCGATCCTTCAACTCCATGAATGCCTTCTGTTGAGATTCATACCAAAAGAATTTTGCTTTCGCCCCTCCCTTGGTGACATGACTCAAGGGCCAAGTAATATGAGAAAACCCCAACACGGACCTGCGGTAGAAGTTGGCAAGACCTAGAAAGTTGCGGAGCTCTGTTAGAGTTGTTGGAGATGGCCAATCCCGAATGACTTGGATCTTGGCTGGATCGACATGCACCCCCTGTTCATCAATGATGTATCCAAGATACTGAACCTAGGTCATGCCAAAAGTGCATTTCTCCAAATTGGCACATAGCTTGTGTTGCCGCAGTGTTTGGAGAACCTGTCGGATGTGGTGGAGGTGCTCTTCTCAACTCTGGCTGAAGATCAGAATGTCGTCCAAGTATACTACTACAAAGGAGTTGGTGAATGGCCGCAAGATGTCATCCATTAGCCTCATGAAGGTTGCAGGAGCATTTGTCAATCTGAAAGGCATAACCAACCATTCAAAAAGGCCCTCCTAAGGCAGTCTTCCACACATCAGAGGGTTCGATTGGTACCTGGTGATATCCTGACTTCAGGTCGATCTTGCTGAAATATTTCGCCCCCTTTAGTTGGTCCAGGAGGTCATCAATCTGCGGGATCGGGTACCTATTACGGACAGTGATCTTGTTCAGCGCCCAATATTCAATACAGAGTCTCCACGTCCCATCCTTCTTCTGTACCAACATGATCAGGCTCCCACAAGGTGATGAACTCGGACGGATGTGACCTTTCTGCAGGAGCTCCTGAATCTGCCTCTTGATTTCATTGTTCTCTAGAACGGAGCTCCGATAAATTGGTCCATTGGGTAGCAGTGCACCTGGGGTCAGATCGATGGAGTGCTTGACCTGACAGTGCAGAGGAACCCCTGCAGGGGAGGTGAAGATGTCCTCGTACTCCCCCACAACCTTGTCCATCTGTAGTTTTCGTGCAGAGGGACCCTGTCTGGAGGCTGCGGCGACCGTCTTCTTCTTTCCTTGAGGGAGTGTCATCAGGAAAAAAAATTTCCTGGTTTTGGAAATGATCTTACTACATTGTTTTGCAGTTACCAAAGAGATGGCGGTAGGTGGTGCTACCTCTGGTATTCTGTACAACTTATTTCCCAATGTAATGATAACAGAACGGGGCCTTGATTCATACACAGCATGTCGCTTCCACAAGTATGGTTGTCCTAATAATACATCACAAAATTCAAGGGGAGAAATGTCACACAATACCTCATCCGTGAAGGGCTTGATGTTGTATGGAAGGTGACACTGCTGGCTCACGCGAAGATCTCGTCCTTGGTGAAGCCACCCAATGGTGTATGGTTGTGGATGTGCTGTGGTCAGTAACCCCAACCGCTTCACGACCTCTGCCGAAATGAGGTTCTTTTGACTCCCACTATCAACAATGAACTGTATCGGGGAGCCCTTTACCCACATCTGGGGGTGGAAGAGACGCTCCTCCTCCTCTGGATCTTCAGGTTCATTTTTCTGGATCTTGGCGGTAGCAACAGTGCGTTGGGATCCGCATCAATGATCTGCTTCCCTTTGTCATTCCCCTTATTGGGTTCTGACTCAAAGTCGGAACATGCATCTGATTCTGAAACCTTTAGCTCAGCCACCAGTGACTGCTTGGCCTGACACTCACTTGTGTTGTGGGTGGAGCTCTTATGGAACTCACACCATTTTCCCGTGTCCTTTTTCGGCTTCGCGGCGCTATTCTTTGCTTGCAGCTTCAGCGGGTTGTCTTGGGCTGTCCCGCCTTGGCTTTGTCCTTTGTTCTGTGGTTTAGGGGCACCCCTCCCCTGCTTTGGATTCGTAGATCCAAAGTCTCGCTTCTTTTGTTTAAACTTCTGCTCGACCTTCACGGCATATTGGTATGTTGCGCCGAGCGAGGAGATGTTTAGGAATTGTATTTCTTCCTGGATGTACTTGTGCAGGAAGCCATGGTATTTTAGTATCAAATGTTGCTCTGAATCCTTGATACACAACTTTGTGCGAAGGGTATGGAAAAGATTGGTGAACTCCGGCATGTCTTGGTCCCTTCCCTGCCGCAGCGTGGTCCACTTTATGTATTCATCCTCATAGATTTCGACAGGGTAGTACTGCTCCTTGATGGCATCCCGGACTGAATTCCAGGTGGGTGCAGCTGAAAATAGTGAGCCAGTACTTTCATCCTTCTGCTCGCAGTAGGTTTCCCACCAGTCCTTGACGTGGGGGGCTGCTTTGAGAAGAGCGAAAACAATCTTTTCCCGACTCGAAAATTCATGAATAGAAAAATAACCCTATAGCAGATTTAACCATTTATCTACGACATCTGCATCTATCTGACCCTCGAATATGGGGATTTCAAAATTAACTTGTACCTTAAAGGGCGTGGCGTTTCCAGAGTAGCTGTTGGAAGCCGATGTGTTGCCTCTGGGTAACCGTTGAAGGATCTGGGAAAAGATGTTCATCATTGCATTCCGTTGTCGCTCGAGGGCTTCTTCGAGCAAGATTTTGATGGGATCTCCTGCCCCCTTGTCTTTCTTCTCATCAGCCATGGGAGGCCGTCGGGATTTCCAAGGCGGATCTTGCAAAGGTTCGACCAGTTCAAGCCCTAACTCCTTATATCCCGACCTTGTTTGGGACATGCAAAGAAAAACAGAGAAAAAGCAGACCGCTCTGATACCAATGATTCGGATTTAAACAAGAACACAACAGATTACAGAGATAACCATATACACAAGGATGCAGCGGAAATAATACTTCATTTCATTAATGGAAAATACTGAAATATGCTTACAACCAGAAATGGAAATAAACCAGTTAGGGCGATGGTAGCTTATCTGTGAGAAGAGATGTGGTGGCTACATGCCTCTGAATTGTGTTACAATGAGGCTCTAAGGCCTATTTATTGTTGAGAAACAATGGAAAAGCCATAACATTCCAAAACCTAACCCTAGAAGATGAAACGCAAAACTGTGGGCCCCGTTTGGGTAAATTGGTACACCAACTTCCCAGGGTCGTAACTTTGGCATACGATCTTCGTTTGACGCGTACAATAGCTAGTTAGAAAGATCTATCCGAGCATTGCCACTTCGGGAGGCAACATCGGTCCGTGGACTCATGTTGCCCCAGATTTTCCAGAAAACGTCGTTTATGGCCTCAAAACGGCTCCGGAAGTTCAGGACCTGAAAAACTGCTAAAAATAGTAAGTTGTGCTACAATTAAGGAAACTAAAAATGCTGAGAGAAACAATGGTGGGGGTCCAGGTGGACTTGGCAGGTGGCCACCAATATCCACATGGAACAATGCAGAAGAAGAGAAAATGTTGAAACTATTCCCTTCTACTCTCAAGGACGCAGCACTGTACTAGCTCATGGGATTACCTGGTAATAGAATCACCACATGGGCTCAGACGTAGTAGGCCTTTAATAATAAGTATCAAGACTATTGTAGGTCGAAAGACACTAAAAAAGAAATCTTCCGAATGACCATAGGAAGTGATGAGTCTGTGGAAGACTATGAAGAGAGGTTCCAGCTCAATTAGAAAAGGGCCAGGTGTACACTTGACCCTGAGTCTCTGAAGTTCATCTTGCTCAAGGGAATTCGGGAAGACCTTTTAGACACCCTCCATCTACTAGCCAGGGGAGACATCTACCAACTATCCTATGAGGACGTAAGAATATTTTAGAAACCATTCTAGAGAAGCCAAAAAGAAAGGTAGGGGGAGTCAACCCGTAGCCACTACCTCTTCTTCCAATTCATCCATTAAAGATGAAATTAGAAACATGCTGGAAGACTTCAAGAGTGAGATGTTGCAGACTCTTGCCATGCAAATGGATACCTTACATATCAAAAGAAAACAAGAGGAAGCAGAGAGGGCTTTGGCCATTATTTTTGCCTAGATGCACCAGGAGGCATCCTAGGAATGAATGCCCATTGAACTCTATAGAGGTTTGTTCAATAGTTAAGTGCCCTTCCTTGCCCAGACTTAGAGTTGTATACCAAGGGGCTGAAGGAGTCACTGAACAGATCTACTACTTAAACCAAAGGAGGTTGCATGGACCTAGACCATATCAATAGGGGATGCAAGGGACATCTCAGGCATGCTACAACCCCAACCAAGTCACCTCCATAGCTTCTTGGGTGCCCCGTGCTCATCCTTCTTGGTCCATGCCTCCTCCTTGGTCCTTCACTTCTCAATATCATGCCCAACCAGCCACCCATTGATTTCAATCCTATGCTCAGTTGTAACCTTAGTGGAATGCATCTCACCAGGGGTGGAGTCCCCAATACAACTCTCTTCCAGCTCTTCTGCCTTGACCACCTGCCCAACCATAACCATTACCTTCTGCTCCACTAAGGTAACCCTAAATGCCTGCCCAGCCAAATCTGAACCCAAACAACAGACATGCTCAGCAAGTGTATAGTGGGGAACCATCATGCCCAACTTATGTTGTGGAGATTCAGGAAATTAACTTGCGATCCGAGAAATTTCTCCCAGATATCCAGCCTCCACCTAGGGAGGTTGAGGAAGATAAAGAGGAAAGCGAACCTTAAGAGAATCCACCCTTTCCTAAAAGACTACCCATGACAATCTAGCCTACGCTAGAAGAGACTAAACTCCTGGGAGAATTGAAACATTTATGTGTGAAGATACCACTTCTCCAAGCCATAAAAGATGTGCCTATCTACAATAGGTTGATCAAAGAGAAGTTCTTTAGGAATCCAGGAAGGCGTAAGAGAGATGCCCCAACCATCAATGTCATAAGACAATTGTCCGACCTAATGTTGGGGTAGATAATCTATGCAAAATATTTGGACCCTGGAAGCCCAGTAGTTGATGTCCACATCAATGGCACAATGGTCCCACATACCTTGATTGATCTAGGATCTTCCATTAATGTGATGACAAAGGACATAATGCTAAAACTTAACCTCCAAGGATCCTCGAGGAAGAGCACGACAATGCTGCAGCTAGCAGACTGCTCCACAATGACCCCTGAGGGGATTGTGGAAGATGTGATGGTCTCCATTGATTCTTGGGAGTACCCTACTAATTTCATAGTTCCCCAACCAAAATAAAAGCTCATTGCGTATCCTCTCATTCTGGGAAGACCCTCGTTGGCTACAGTCGATGCCTACATCAGTTGTCGAGCTGGGAACATGACCATAAAAATGGGCACATGTCCAAGTAGTTAATCCTATATCCTCTTTCCCAACCCTTGCTTGAACATGATCTACCTTTCTGGTTGGAGGAGGAGGATGAGGATGAAGTTTATTCTGCACCAGTTTGTACATTATAAATTTCCATGGGGGTAAAACTGCAAGATGAGGATGATATGATTGAAAATTTGATTCAGAATCCACCTCCTAGTGTATCACCATTAGAAGACTGTTATAGACATATTTTGGCACATCCGCCTCAAACTTATATGTCAATGTCTCAGGGCTCATCAACCCCTAAACGAACATAGTCATTTCAATACATCATTCCCCAAAAGTTCCATCTGAAAAATCATCCAGAAACTGCCTAAACTGTACCATACTGACTGCTCCACTGGCAAAGTGTGATGCATACTGAGTGGTACATTGACAAAGTGTGATGCATATTATTTAGGCCTTCTATAGGTTGTGATGTGTGAGGATGGAAAAATTTCCGGGACAATTTATTAGTTGGTTTCTCATGGAATCTTCTACAAACTTTTCCTATGCCACTTTCCTCTCTGAATTCGCCCAAGGATGAACAAGGGAACTAGGAAACCATCTCCAATCCCCTCTCTTGTGGAACCAATTATAAAAAGTGGAATGACAGTAATCAAACCGCATGGATGACTCACACCCTTGCAAATATCTATAAATTGATCTCCCATCCAAGAGATCAAAAGGATAGAATTTTGTGAATTGAAAGTAAGTGTTGATAGTTTGTAATTGAACGGAGAGCATTGTATTCTTGTTGGTGTGGTCTTGGTATTTCATGAGGTGAAGAAGGTTGAAGCTGAGAGGATGGCACTAGATCAGACAATTGGGTTGTAATTATCCTTTCTATTAATAAATCTCTTCAAGTTTTCTCCCATACGATTGTGCAATTGTGAATGCTATCATTTGTTCATTATATATATGATTTTATAAGGTTTATGTTGTAATAGATCATGATGCTTTGATGGTTCTTTGTTGTTGTACTTGTGCAGGTACTCTCCAAGCGTATTAAGTATGGTGAGAAGTTGCAGGATCTACGAAAGGAGAGAGAGATCAAGGAAGGGATTAAGCGGAAGTTCCAAGTTGGTTCCACTATCTTTCTCTTATCTATTACACATAGGAAAAATCATTAAATTGCTTTAAACTGTTGTTTCTAGGGTAGCTGCCAAACCTAGAGGGTTAGTCATTCGACAAGACACTAATTTTCCAAGAAACAAATTGGCGACTCCACTAGGGAATGAACGATGTTTGTTTGTTGTTACTTTTTGTTTTATGTTCATTTTGATAAACTATAGATAGATTCTAAAGCCAACCAGGTAGCTTTCAAACTGCTTTTGCTTTGCAATTGCATAGTAGATGAATGCTGCTTCAGTCAATCTCTGGTTTAGTTTAAGAATTAAACATTTGACCTGCAAGCACATATGGATGCCATTTTGGTAGCTCAGTAACCTCTCAAGAAATTCCATCATACTTTTCTCGTCGTTGTTCATCAAAACCAAGCTTGATTTCATTGAAAATTGCTCCACATTTGAGCCAAAACCTCTTTTGGTTGCACTCCCTAGACCACTGCACTGTCTTCCACTCTGTTCTAGTATGCATCCCACCTCCCAAGTGTAGAAAAGTGATGCATATTATTTTCTGTGAAGCCCAGGTGTGATGATTAACTGAAGTCATTGTTCCCATCTAGGACTTGAGGGTTTTGATTTTTTTTCAGTTTTGTTTGGTCGTTTTGCTGCATATGAACAGTGCCTCTTTACTGAAGCTTACTTGCATCACTTAGATTAGCCTCAATTACATTAGGATTAGTGAATGTTTTTGTGTATTTGTTCCTCATTTACAATCCTTTGTCAAAAAGTTGTTTTAGTAGATTTGTCGCTTTGATACAAAAAGTGTCGTAATTATCGTTTTTTGTCGAAAAGAGAAGTGCCATAAATTCTTCCTTCACTTGATAATCGATTAAAATTTTCTTGATGCATTTTTTTTTATTTGTTTACATTCAAAGTGTCGAAATAATTTTTATTCAAAATTGAAAGTGTCGTTTTGAGTCTTCCTTTCCATTTTGAAGAGAAAATTGTTGAAAATGTCAATTTGAGTGCAATATTTTAGATCTTTGTTGAATTTAATTTCCTTTTTCATTTTTCACATTAAGGAAAGCTAAAACAGATACATGCATTTACATTTAGAATTTTTTTATTTTTGTGTGAAAAGATGATTTAGGGAAATGCACTAGTGTGTGCTCTTTTCTCTTTGCTTAAAAGCACTATTATCTTCTATCCCTAGTAGCTAGGATTTTCATTGCTCAAATAAACGAAGTTTGTTTATCATTGTAGATTTCATCTTAGGAATTTCAGATCATCATTACGTAGTGAACCATTGAAAGGAAAACTCTAAACAAGATCAACCATAAAATGAATTTCAATGAACCTGTTGAGGACCCTGAAATCGGGTCAACAACAAGGGGGATACCCACCCGGTCGGGAACCTGGTTGGCGGCTCCGTGCCCGTTTGGTGTAGCGGGTCCCACTGGGGATAACGTGACCAGCTTCCCGATCTAAGGGGTGTGTGTGTGTAGAGTTTGGTGATGTGTGTGTGTGTAGAATATGATAATGAAAATCTGGAATTATTTCTAAGCTAATTTAATTCTAAACTCTGAGACTGAATTTTATACTACTTTAATCTATCAAGAACAACACATCTAATCTACGCTAACCCGGGATAGAACTTTTTCCATTATGTGATCTAGAAAGATTTCACACAATAACTGGTAATGAAGATTATTCAGCTATTATGAGAATATAAATCAATTAAGATGAACCATCCTACATAAAAAGTTAAGCAAAATGGTTGTGAACAGCATATCACATAATCAGTTATTCATGTATTAAGCACAAACCAATGACTCCACCGTACAAAAGTGCCAAATGGTAGTCCACTCATTCATACATTAACATATAAACAACAGCAGCTGTATATTACTCTAAGAATGTGAGCAGAAATTCGTCAAGAGATAAAAGTACCATTTATGACTGATTTTATACTCACGGACCTTAAGCAATAATGATCTATTTCTACTTACTTCTAATGCCTACTAAGAGTACAGAAGTGCAAAATCAGTAGCAGGTATTAAAATGCAAACGTAAATAAATCTCGATCCGTCCATTCATCAAAAACCCCCTCCGAGGGTGCAAAAGTGCATGCTCTGAGGACAAGTTTTTTGACAAATTTCCGGACCCTTCTCCAATGCAACAAGAAGGGTTAAATACTACTAACCGGCTAATTTTAATTACACAAATTTAGGGAACGGCTTCAAATGACCGCCCTTTTACTAAAACAAATTTATTTTTAAAAATTGAATCTAATTTCTAACCATTTTTGTATCTGCTCCTTAGTGCTGTAAGCGATGCACTGCTCACCGTGAAAGAGTCGGCTGCTTGTCCTTTCCTTTTGTTCAAGCTTGAAAATTAGAAATAACAAGAGCTGGCACCTCTTTCTAACGAACTAGAAGATATTTTTTTAAGTGTTCTTCTGGAGGAGTGTCTTCATGGCGTGTATACTTAGTACAACTCAGATTTCTTTCAAACTGATTGTGTTGTTGCTATTTCGGTTTCCGACTGTGCGAATGACTCAATGAGCTGGGGATTTTGTTGCCTGAACGATTTTCTCAATTGAAACTTGTTTCCATTCTTTGTTCCAGGCTTTTCTGAGACATCTTTCCCCTTAAGCGTTTTTCTTTTTGCTTTAACCAATTTGGGACTTAGGATCTTTCATAAACGCTTTGCTTTTGTGCGCCTTTGACTCTGAGTGCTAGATAGCCTATTCCCATCAGAATTTGTTGAGTGATACTCTGGAATCCGCGGCCCTGCTGTATGCGGTATCCATCTGCGAAGTCATCTCCTCTCTGTTCTTCTAGCTCTGGCGCTTTTCCTTAGATGTTTCCTGCATATAGATTTATATCAGTTGCTGACTTATAGTTCACGTAAATGAAAAGAGACAGAAGAAAATATTGACATGAAAGCAATTAAGTTCATAATAAATGCATAATCATGTCACCCATTATGACTTGACTCTTCGAAAAACGCAACATAATCATCTTTGGATACACAGGCGTACAATCATTAATTTCCCGTAAGGTGCGCGCCTAATTTTGGGCTCACAGATCATGCCAAGGAATGCCCGCGACGAATGGCTTCTGCGATTTGCATCGCATCATCGAAGATTGCGATGTAAATAAATGGTATCGCAGCAATTAATGGTCTCATTCGTCGCAAACCATAGATCGCAGGTCTCAGCTTTGCATGGTCGCAAATCGCATATCACAAAATCGCAAGGTCGCAAGGTTTTCGCTTTGTCACTTTGTGCTGCTTATGCGACATTGCGACGTGCGGCGTCGCATATCGGCCATCAGTGGTTCTTTAGGTTTTCCCCTTTTGAGCGCTTTTAATGCATGCGGTGCGATGAGTTCTCGCGTTGCTCCCTTTCAGTGTATTTATGCACTTTGGGAGAGCGCCTCTTTTTCCTTTGCGACACGATATAGCTCTTAGGGATTTAATACAAAAGATTTTTCAAACAAAAATATTTTTTGGATTTTTTGGTTAAGGGTCCCCCTTTGCTTGATGTTATTACTAATATCAAACAAAGAGGGGGGTTGTTGGTGACCACAACAATGGCGATTCACTGTGAAGAACCAGTTATCTCTGCATTTCTATTGACCGTTCACTTCCAGAACAACAAAATTTTTTATATGTCTAAATTTTGTTATGGACAGATAGAGTAGATTACCCCTCACCTTGTCAACGATATTTTGTCTCAACCCTTTTTATATCCCAATTTCTTGCTTCCTCAGGTTTTATCTTGCACTCGCATCAAACATTACTTGGTCTTGATTAAAGATAAAATAAGGTCTTCTTTGCGTATTGGCTTAAAAGTATGCTCATTTGTCGTAGGTAGAGCCTCTGCTGCCTGCAAGCATCCACAGCCTCGAGAGGGTTACCATGTTATCCAGCAATGATCCTTTTTCCTGTTTGAGGTTACTCGCAACATTCCAGAGAAAAATCCTTTTTGACACAATTTTCCTTTTTAAATTCTCTAAAGAACAATGTCTTGGTTTGGTAGCCAAATTATGACACAGTCATTCACTTGATTTACACTTTTGCTGAACAAGCCGACTCATGATGAGACCTCTTGTCTTTTGATTGCAACAATCTTAAGTCGTTGCCCTGTTTTGATAGACAGTATTGGCAAAGTCAGCAAGTTATAATATCTGTGATCATGATAAGCCGGCTCATGATGAGACCTCTTATTCTTTGAGATATAGTGTTTTCCTTGGATTGTTTCTCTGAATGCTGTAATTTCCTTTTAGCAGGGAGGAAGTCATTTTTTTTCCTTAAGAAAGCTCTGGACGACAATAATAGAGTTTTTTGAAAACAACAGTTTTGCAGAGAATGCTTATTTTATTATTGATGATACCTTTCATGGTGCTGATACAAAACAGTTCTTTTACCAAAGGTTGCTTTTGTCAAAGTTTTTTAGAGGTCGAAACGAGTATCGTAATCAAAGTGAAGTTAACTCTATTTGTCAATAATAAAATTCAGATTTTCAAAAAAAATTGCTATTTGTACAAGCGAAATCAAAATCTGATAGAGAACTGGTGTGCTCTTTCATGAATCCTTTTTAAATGATCATTTAAAATGGGTTTTATTCATAAAAAAGAGAAAAACAAAATAAAATAAAAACTAAAAACTAAATCTATCCTACAAAAATTAGAAGAATTCTCTTCTATGGAAAGTATAATTTAAGAATCAGTCCATTGATAGGTAAATAATCTCTCCTTCCTGCCAGACCCTGCAACACGAATGTAGACGAGCTTACGACTTCTACAATCTGAAAAGGGCCAAGCCACAGCTTTTGAAATTTCGTATGTTTGCCCTTTTCTTCATGAGCCTTATCCCATTTCAAAACTAAATCACCCATCTGAAAGTTTTTTCTGGTTATGATGCTTGAGTCAAAAGAAGATTTTATTAGCGCTTGGTGATGAGCATGGGTTTTCCTAGCTTGTTCGCTTTGTTCTTCTAGTTTGATTATTTCCATTTGTCTTAATTGTAAAGAGGAAGTAAATACTTAATCGATATATTGCACTAAAGACAATGAGGGAATGACTAGGTGAGTCGGGAGAACCACTTCTCTCCCATAAACTAAATTAAAGGGAGAAGTGCCGATTGAAGCTTTCTTTGTGATTCTATCAGCCCATAAAGCATTTACCAGTGCTTTGTGCCAATTCTTTTGGTTTTGGTCGACTGTTATTTTGATAATTCTGATTAGGTTCTTGTTTGTTGACTCAGAAAATCCATTACCTTGCGGATAGTAGTTTGCAGAATATTTCAGTTTGAACCCTCTTTTAAGCACAAACTCAGTCATAGTATTTCCAGAAAAATATGAAGCATTATCAAACATTAATGTTGTTGGCAATCCAAACCTAGTGATGATAAATTGATCTATGAATTCAATAATTTTCAGAATGAACTGTCTTCAGAGGAACTGCTTCTACCCATTTGGTAAAATAATCAGTTGCCGTAAGGATATACTTATGCTACTTAGAAGAGTGAGGAACGATCTCACCTATTATGTCCAAGCCCCATTGACTGAATGGTTGGTCGATGATGACTGGTTATAGCGGCATGGATGGTTTCCTTTGTTTTCCTGCAGTAGTCTGGCATAATTGACATTTCCTTACGTGATTGTATGAGTCTTTGAACAGCGTGGGCCAATAATATCCTACATGCAAGATTTTATGTGCAGTCGCATCTCCGGCATAGTGTCCACCCGCTGGTCCATCGTGGAGTTCCTGCAAAACCTTTTCGGCTTCAGTTTTCTCAAGACACCTAAGAAGCACAGAATCGTAATTCCTTTTAAACAAGACATCATTTATGAGCTGGTATTGTTTAGCTTTTAATCTCAGAGCTCTTTTCTTGGTATGATCCAGACGTGATGGAGCATACCCGTTCTTAAGAAAATAAATGGTGTCAGCATATGATGATTCTGCATCGTTTAGGCTTACCTCATACGCTTGTACCTCTTCAGATGAGTTCTCCGGGATTTGCGATGCTCCGGCTAACATCTTGTAGAAGCCTTGACCTCTTACAATGTTTGCTGGTTTGATCTCAAGATCATATTCTTGTAAAGAAGTAATCCAATTAGCTCTCTTTTCGCCCACGTCTTTCTGCACCAAAAGGTTTCTTACCGCCGGAAACAGTACTACGACTTTAGTGTGGGCTTTAAGCAAGAAAGGTCTGAAATATTTGATCGCTTTGAAAACAACATATGCTTGTTTCTCTACGTCTGAGTAACTAATTTCAGCACCTTGTAAGTTTGAGCTAAAAAATGCGATTGGAGCTTCCACTCTCTTGATTTGCTTGGGTCAAAATCGCAGCATAGGATTTCTTTGAGGCAAAAGTGTACAAGATAAAAGATTCTGAAAAATTTGGGGTGGCCAAAGATGGAGCATTGATGATAGCTTGTTTGATTAAGTTGAACGCTTCGTGCTCATCTAGACCCCACTTGAAATTTGAATTCTTTTTTATCATATTTTGTAAGGGAGAAATAATACGTGAAAAATCCGGGACAAATATTTTGACAAAATTGATCTATCCAAGGAAGGATTGCATGGCTTTCTTGTTATGGGGTATGGATATTTCAAAAATTTCCTTGATTCTGCCAGCTTCTATGTGAATACCAGATTTCGACACTATGAATCCGAGCAATTTCCCTTCGCTTAATGCAAAGAAAGATTTCTCTGGGTTGAGAAAAATCCCATACCTCAAGCATCTTTGAAAGATTTGCTTCAAATCTTTGAGATGGTTGTTTTGTTTTTTGGAGTACACTGTTATATCATCCAGGTAAATCACTACTGATTTATTAACTAACCCTTTAAATGCGATGTCCATGGCTCTCTGAAAGGTAGCTCCGGCATTGATCAGACCAAATGGCATCTTTCGATATGCATAAGTGCCGCATTTGGTTCGAAACATAGTCTTTAACTGATCATCGGGATGCACCAGTACTTGATTGTATCCTGAAAATCCATCCAGGAATGACATCAATTTTGAGCCTGCTACTGCCTGTAATATTTGCTCCATAGGTGGGAGGGGAAAGTTATCTTTCTGACAGGCTTTGTTGAGATTTCAAAAATCGATACAGATTCTAATGTCTCTGTTTTCTTTCCTAACGGGCACCATATTGGATACCCTTTTAGAATGCCTTACGGGGAAGATTATTCTGGCTCTCAAAAACTTATTAAGCTCAGTTTTTATCTGATTTTCTAGGTTAGGGTGTATTTTTCTGAGCTTCTGCTAGACAGGTTTTTCATCGTCAATCATAGGGATAACATATTGAATGATAGAAGTGTTGTATGTCTTTAGCTCATCGTAATTGCACGCAAAAACATTTTTGTGTTGTCTCAGAAGACAGATATATGCTGATTTCTCTTCAGGGGCTAGGCCGTGACCTAGGTTAACGTTTTGTGGCTTCTGATCAGTCCCTAGGTTTACTAATTCATAGTTCAGGGTAGAACTGCAAAGTTTAGCATTGGCGGACCTTTTAAACTGACTTTTCAAATCATATAAATCTTCTAACTTGACCACTGATTTTGGTATAGCATTGTCAGGGCCATTTTGATGTATTTGGTGATCATGATGGTCTTCGTCGATTATCTGATTTGAGTAGGATCCTTCAGAAGTAAGGAAATTTACGATGTCAAGATCGTCGTTGAACACTCTCCAATTGGTGATATTGTCAGGGATGGATGGTCTAAAGATTAATTCTATTGAAAACCTATCAAGACTAAAATCTTCAGAAGGGATAAGTCTAGAGGCTACGTTAGCTAAGAGGTCCGCGCTCACGTTTTGAATTTTTGGAATTGACGAGATGTTGAATGCTACGAAATGTGTAGTGAGATCTTGAACTAATGATTGATAATGCTTTAAATGACTTGACAGACAATGTATGGTGTTACGTACCTGTTTTACGACGATCTCTGAATCTCCAAAGACTTGAAGATACTTAATGTTTAATCCGATTGCTTTGTATAGGCCTTGAACCAAGGCTTCGTACTCCGTTGTGTTGTTTGTGCAATCGAACTCAAGTTTGCATGTGAGCATAATCTTGTTCCCGTCTGGGTTAATCAGAACGCATCCTGCTCCTGCTCCCTCATTGGATTTAGATCCGTCAAAATATAATTTCCAAAATAAAGATGTATTTACAGAATTATCTAAAAAACTAAAACATTTTGAGTCATCAGTTCGGGAGAAATTTTCAACTTGGGATAAAACTGAATTCTCTAAGTATGGTGAAATATGAGCATTGAAATTACCTAGGAAAGAATTTATTGCGTAATTTCCTACAATGCTGCTATTGTATGTTATGGCTTCATTTTCTCCTTCTAGTTCTGTCACTATGTATTTTTGGTGCAACTCTCGTTCAACCTTTATCTGATTTGGTTTACCATTATATGGTAACCACATGTGCGACCAATCGGTTGAAAAATATCCGTGGAGTTTCTCTGACCAATCCCTGCTAAGAATCAAACCATAGAACTCAGGGATATCAGCTACTAGAATGTCGATAACCTGACACACTTTTGGGTTAGACGACAATCTTATGGTCACCTGATTGAGTTCACCAATCACTTCGACTTGGGATCGATCAAGTTGAACTATACGTACTGCGGATTTTTGAGGTTGCACATTCAATTTGGCACATATTGACCTGGGTAAAATATTCGTTGAAGCACCAGAATCGACCAAGCAATTGTGCACGTTTTTATTGAAGATTTCATATTTGAGAAGAAAAGGAGGAGTATGGGATCTCGATCTTCCTCCAATCAAGGCGATGTCATTTGGATCAGTTTTATTGATCGTGTTGGTTGGAGATCTTCCCAGATTGTGGGAAGCTACAACTATAGGTAAAGATGTAGTAGGCACAGCATGTAATTCTTTCATCATTATTTTCTGTTGGTGTTTCAATTTACTCAATTCATACAGAGTGATATTATCTCTAGTCTTCTTCATGTCATCAATGATGTTATATTCCATTTCATCCGACACTATTAGTGTTCTTGATGGAGGCATTTGATCAGATTGGACTGGGCTAAGCTGGGTTGCTTTAGCAGTTGTCTTTTTTGTTGCGACCTTTTCTTTTGTTGCAGGGTTTGCGCCCTTTTGTTTTGGGGTAGTTAGGGGAGGATCAAGTTGATTTTTGCTTCTCGTGCTAATAGGAAATGCTTCTTGATCCTCTTCTTGTGGGAGGATGAAGTCCCACATTCCTTGTAGTTCTACGACCTCTTCCTCGTCGGTCTGCCCTTCGGTGGTATTCTCTTCTTCTTCGTCTTCTTCAGATTCAACGTTTGAGACAACACTAGGTGGTTTTACCTCCATGGGAGGATTTCTTTTAAAAGTCCTAAAGGGATTTTTCGAAGAAGTCTCTGCTACTTGTTTCTTAATATCAATCATCTCATTGGACATGGCTTTCAACACTTTTTGTAATCCTTCCAAATCGAAAGGGTCTTTTGCTTGCTTCTTCTTGGTGTCTTCTTTGAAAGAGATCTTCTTAGATTTGCGTTCTTCTATAGCAGATCTCTTTTCTAGGGCTACCACGCGTTTTTCCACTGCTAACGCTTCTGTCAAGTTGTCAACTAAGGTGGTCTTGTTTGCCCTATCTACGAAGATAGCCAAGTTTGGAGGTAAAGCCGTGATGTACCATTCACATCTTACTTCCTCGCTGGGTTGTGAAGAAGCGGGGATTTTGTTGAGGATCTTATTGAACCATCAGTTAAAATCTTTAATGGGTTCTCTAGCCTCGGCCTTAAGATTAGATAGGTCATTGATCAATGTCGCCGTCGATCTGTCATCACCAAACTTGGTGAGGAAATGACTTTGAAAAATGTCCCAGCTTGTGATGGATCCGGAAGGTAACGAAAAGTACCATGACCCGGTTGTTCCTTGCATTGTATAAGGGAAAAGCCAGACAACAGCGTCTTTGTTAGTGACTTCGTTGAGATTAACAGAAAGCATGAAATTATTGATATGTTCCTCGACTAGCATGCCTGCTTCCGGATTGAATTTAGGCAGCCATTTCTCAGGATGGGCCGGTATAGGGCTCAAGGGTGGAGGCATTAAAACCGCCCCAGGATTGCTCCATGGGGACTGGGCCATCGTTGAGCTGCTAGTTAATGGAAGTGCAAAAGATGATCCCTGATGTTGAGAAGATGAAGATATTACGATCTTTGATGTTTGAAGAGGAAGGTTTGTATAAGATGGGTGAGTGAGTTGGAATGAAAGAGTGGGTGGTTGACTTCGCGGTGAGGGAGTTGATATGGACGAAGTGGATGAAGGAGTCTTACTATCAGACTCTGGTGGTGTTTTCCTTGCTCTTTTCCTGGTAGGGAGAGGGAGTTCACTTGGTTGTATGCCAAATTTTTCACTCTTTAATCTGGTAAGGGGATGAGCAGGATTGTACTGCGAAGTCACGCTGCTTTTGGATTTATCAGACTTCTGGTTAAAAATAGAGAATCCCTGGAGTTTATGAATCAAAGTTTGAATTTCAGGGGGTTCAATGATAGATTGGTCTGATATATTCGAATATGTAGCAGTGGTAGATACTCGAGTGACATCAAATTCTGGGTTTAACCGTGTTGGAGAAGTCGAGGGAGTTGATGAGGTTGTATTACTCTCAGAATGGTATTTAGATATTGCTTTAGGTGCCATTCATAGTTCGTGCCCTCCTTCTAGCGCCAAATATGTTGAGGGCCCTGAAATCAGGTCAACAACAAGGGGGATACCCACCCGGTCGGGAACCTGGTTGGCGGCTCTGTGCCCGTTTGGTGTAGCGGGTCCGACTGGGGATAACGGGACTAGCTTCCCGATCTAAGGGGTGTGTGTGTGTAGAGTTTGGTGATGTGTGTGTGTGTAGAATATGATAATGAAAATCTGGAATTATTTCTAAGCTAATTTAATTCTAAACTCTGAGACTGAATTTTATACTACTTTAATCTATCAAGAACAACACATCTAATATACGCTAACCCGGGATAGAACTTTTTCCATTATGCGATCTAGAAAGCTTTCACACAATAACTCGTAATAAAGATTATTCAGATATTATGAGAATATAACTCAATTAAGATGAACCATCCTGCATAAAAAGGTTAAGCAAAACGGTTGTGAACAGCATATCGCATAATCAGTTATTCATGTATTAAGCACAAATCAATGACTCCACCGTACAAAAGTGCCAAATGGTAGTCCACTCATTCATACATTAACATATAAACAACATCAGATGTATATTACTCTAAGAATGTGAGCAGAAATTCATCAAGAGATAAAAGTACCATTTATGACTGATTTTATACTCACAGACCTTAAGCAATAACAATCTATTTCTACTTACTTCTAATGCATACTAAGAGTACAGAAGTGCAACATCAGTAGCAGGTATTAAAATGCAAACATAAATAAATCTCGATCCGTCCATTCATTAAAAATCCCCTCCGAGGGTGCAAAAGTGGATGTTCTGAGGACAAGTTTTTTGACAAATTTCCGGACCCTTCTCCAATGCAACGAGAAGGGTTAAATACTACTAACTGGCTAATTTTAATTACAAAAATTTAGGGAACAGCTTCAAATGACCGCCCTTTTACTAAAAAAAAATTATTTCTAAAAACTGAATCTAATTTCTAACCATTTCTGTATCTGCTCCTTAGTGCTGTAAGCGATGCGCTGTTCGCCGTGAAAGAGTCAGCTGCTTGTCCTTTCCTTTTGTTCAAGCTTGAAAATTAGAAATAACAAGAGCTGGAACCTCTTTCTAACGAACTAGAAGATATTTTTGAAAGTGTTCTTCTGGAGGAGTGTCTTCACGGCGTGTATACTTAGTATAACTCAGATTTCTTTCAAACTGATTGTGTTGTTGCTATTTCGGTTTCCGGCCGTGCGAATGACTCAATGAGCTGGGGATTTTGTTGCCTGAACAATTTTCTCAATTGAAACTTGTTTCCATTCTTTGTTCCAGGCTTTTCTGAGACGTCTTTCCCCTTAAGCGTTTTTCTTTTTGCTTTACCCAATTTGGGACTCAGGATCTTTCATAAACGCTTTGCTTTTGTGCGCCTTTGACTCTGAGTCCTAGATAGCCTATTCCCATCAGCATTTGTTGAGTGATACTCTGGAATTCGCTGGCCTACTGTATGTGGTATCCATCTGCGAAGTCATCTCCTCTCTGTTCTTCTAGCTCTAGTGCTTTTCCTTAGATGTTTCCTGCATATAGATTTATATCAGTTGCTGACTTATAGTTCACGTAAATGAAAAGAGATAGAAGAAAAGATTGACATGAAAGCAATTAAGTTCATAATGAATGCATAATCATGTCACCCATTATGACTTGACTCTTCGAAAAACGCAACATAATCATCTTTGGATACACAGGCGTACAATCATTAACTTCCCGTAAGGTGCGCGCCTAATTTTGGGCTCATAGATCATGCCGAGGAATTCCTGCGATGAATGGCTTCTGCGATTTGCATCACAGCATCGAAGATTGCGATGTAAATAAATGGTATCGCAACAATTAATGGTCTCATTCGTCGCAAACCATAGATCGCAGGTCGCAGCTTTGCATGGTCGTAAATCGCATATCGCAAGATCGCAAGGTCGCAAGGTTTTTGCTTTGTCACTTTGTGCTGCTTATGCGACATTGCGACGTGTGACGTCGCATATCGGCCATCGGCGGTTCTTTAGGTTTTCCCCTTTTGAGCTCTTTTAATGCACGCGGTGCGATAAGTTCTCGCGTCGCTCCCTTTCAGTGTATTTATGCGCTTTGGGAGAGTGCCTCTTTTTCCTTTGCGATGCGATATAGCTCTTAGGGAGTTAATACAAAAGATTTTTCAAACAAAATTATTTTTTGGATTTTTTGGTTAAGGGTCCCCATTTTCTTGATGTTATTACTAATATCAAACAAAGAGGGGGGTTGTTGGTGACCACAATAGAACCTAACAATGCTTTGGAACTTAACGCTACATAGCTAGAGGTCTCGGCTAGAGATGTGTTCTGGCATCGTTAAAACTAGTGGCTATCATTTTCATTGAAGGTTGGGTGATTCCTCCTCCTTTATATGAAAAGTGCTAGCACGGACTTGTGCTCCACGTACCGTCATGTATATATTGGGAGACCATAATAGGCTTAAATCCTTTATCCATAGGAAACCGAGTCTACCACCCTATTGATCACAATGCACTGAACACAGCATTTAGGAAGATTGACTGTCGTACATAAGTCCTTGGTAATTTCTCTTTAATTTATCGCCAAGGTGTATATTGCAGTTTTTCGATTGGTTTTGTAATCCCTTTTTCTAGATTCTCCAGAGTATTCACTTTCATTCCTTTTTGAATCTCTAAAGGAAAAGGTCCATCTGAGCACTTGTCCTTTCAGGCTCATTAAAAATTGAAAATGGTTAGAATCATCTTTTGCTTTTCTAGACTCTTTAAAACTGAAAAAGTGAAGTTGTGTCCAAGTGTCGTTAAAATTAATTGACCATGAATAGCATCCCTATTCCTTAGTTGATCTTAGGTTGAACATATGGCAACAAATCCAGAGTCCACCGATCAAGGAATCCCTTTTGATGGGAATCCTAGTCCTTTTCCTTCTTTTGGAAATATTGGTGCTCCTTATATGGCTACATTGTCCCTTCCAGGATTTACCATTGGCTTGCCAATATGGTTGTTTTCAACCTCTTTGGTTCAAAATGTCATGATTTCTCCACAATCGAGTACACCTCCAACTAGACAAAATCAACCTCCAGTGGATCCTAGAGTTGACCCTTTTCCTTCTTCCTCATTTGTTTCTCCCTCCCCCTCTTCCTCTTCGCTTGGTGAAAGTATTGGTACTAATAACCAGGTGGCTAAGAAGATGAAGGAGGGGAAGAAGAAGAAGAAGAAGCAAATTCAGCAAGGGGGCAACCAAGCAACCATTTCTTTGAATGTAACATTTGATGAAAATCCGTCTGTTAAGCCTCACAAAGTCAAATATCCATGCAAACTTTGTGGAGGAGACCATCTTCTTCGAAATTGTCCTAATATTCCTCAAATCTTAGAAGAATGGTCCTCACGTTCACATCATTCCATGTCATCAACCTATGGAGATATTGTTGGTGACATACCATCAACTAGTGATAGTAAAGTTCATGGAAAGAAGGGAAAATTTAAGTTTGCATGTAGGTTATGTAATGGGAATCATCCCATTTACCTTTATCCCTATCTGGATGAAGCCAAGAAAGTGTTGGATAACCATCCTGGTTCATCGCAGTGACTTCCATCTGGTTACAGGAAACTCTCCCTAAATATTTCACTAGTTGATGAACCGACTGACCAAAATTAACCCTCAGTCAAAACCACTCTCTCTGAAAGTGAATCCTATGAGTCTATACCCGACCAAAATCAATGGTCAAGGTAGCAGTTGATCCAATTTCACCTTCGATAAGTTGAACCTTTCCCAAAAGGAGTGAATATGATACCATTCAAGTTCTTTTTGTTACCTCAGATTCAAATGAGCTTGGGAGCAGTCCATCTGTTCCGTCAAGAAAGGAGGAAAATCCTCTAATTCTTGTAACTCAAGGGGTTAATTCCTCCATTTTTATAGTACTCCCTCCAAGTAGTCTAGTCACTTCCTTTGATTTGAATCAACTGGCAAGATTCCTCCTTCCTTCTTATGTGCCTTTCCAGATCATAGTACAAGTTTGTAAGATGATTGTATCTGACACTATTATAGATGAAGGTGCATCAGTGAGAATCCTTTCCTAAACTGCTTGGCAAGCTCTTGGTTTGCCACCACTTGTGCCTGCTACATAGAATTTGTTGGGTTTTAACAGAGGAAGTAGTCGACTGTTAGGGATCCTTCCTCAGTTACCTATTACTTTGGGAGGGCAAGCCGTTTACCTGAACATGATGGTAGTCCCAGGCCCATTAGATTACAATTTACTTCTTGGGTGTGACTATGTTTATGGCATGGGAGCTATTGTTTCCACACTCTTCTGAGTGATTTGTTTCCTGCATGAAGGCAGATTTGTCACCATTGACCAGATTTCATTTCCCGGTCCAAATATATCTCCTAGTCAACCATCATCCCTAAATGGTCCCTTTGTACCTATGGTATCATCCCTGCCACGGGTTAATTATGTGGCAACCTGTTCCATACCTACATCAACTGACGATCAATTTAGTGATGTTGTACATCATGTACTGGGGGCAATGGAACTAGATCTCTCCTTCATGACCACTTATGAGTTGTGATTGAGGTCCAAGGATAGTTCTTTGTCTTGTGTCAACCTCGTTAAAAAATGAAACAAGTTTCTCTGAGGATAGTTCATTGTCTTGTGTCAACCTTGTTAAAAAATGAAACCAAGGGTCTTTGAGGATACTTCGTTGTCTTGTGTCAACCTCTTTAAAAAATGAAACCAAGGGTCTTCGAGGATGGTTTGTTGTCTTTTGTCAACCTCGTCAAAAAATGAAATGAGTAAGAGGATAGTTCTTGGTCTTTTATGGACCTCGTTAAAAAGTGAAACGAGGAATATGAGGATAGTCGTTGCCTTCTGTCAACCTCATTAAAAAATGAAACAAGGGTATTTGAGCAAGGTTCCTTCTCTTGTGTCAAGCTCATTAAAAAAAAATGAAACAAGGTCCCAAGTTCCAAGTCGAGTCTCTCAGTAGATCTCGTAAAGGAACCTTCATCCCATCAACCTGATAGCCACAAGTATTCTACTTAGGTGAATGTAATGAAGCTTGGGGGACATTCACCTAGCGGTAAAGATAAGTCTCCTTGTAGGTTATGTGAACGGAATCACCCCATTCACCTTGGTCTATTTGGATGAAGCCAAAATTTGTTGGATAATCGTCCTACTTCACCGCAGCGACTTCCATCTGGTTACAAGAGACTCTCCCTTTCATCATGCTGGGGCCATGCAAACCAATTTCAAGCATAGTTTTTTTTTCAATCTTGCGTAAACATGAAACCAAACCCAATAATAGTTCCCTATGGTTCAAGCTTCCCTAAAAATGAACCCATTTCCATTTTAACCCTCATGATCGTCTAAAAATGAAACTAGATCCAAGCATAGTTTTTCATTTCAAGCTTGCATAAACATGAAACTGAATCCAAGCATAGTGCCCTATGGTTCAAGCTTGTCTAAAAAAGAACCCATTTCCATTTTAACCCTCGTGATTGCCATTTTATCAGCCTTTTTAATCAGATGAGACTTGGTTGTTTCATTCCATCACCACCATCTCTTTGGCCGATCAAACAATTTCATTTGGTTGTTTTACCCTTTTGAGGAACAGCTACAATGAGTGGTCTTATTAGCCAACCTCTTCACATCAATCAACATGTTTTGAGAAGTTCCAACATCACCAGAACTAGTTGCTACCCTAGACACCACTCATTCCTCAAAATAGAGTCCACTTTAAACTCTTTTCAGACTCTTTAAATAAGAAAAGATGGTCAAGTGCTTATCTATTGCAGCTCATTAAAGTATTGGAAACAACATATCTCTTGTATTATTTTATCCCTTTTCGGACCTGAGGGATTATTTTACGAAAAAGAACTTATGGAGTTTTCTTTTCGTACCTTTTTCAAACTCTCTAAACATGAAAAGGACCAAGTTATCATTGTCCTTAAACTCATTAAAACAATAATGAAAAACTTGTCCATCTAGATAAGACTGAGTTTCACCGTCACTAGACTCGTTAAAACATCAAATAGCGACGGGTTTTCCAGAAGAGTGAATTATAGAACAAGCATATGTTATCCTCCTCCAGCTTGACAAAAATAATGAGGTCCTGGTCAGCAATGACTGGGGAAAAAGGGGAAAAACTTGAAGAATTTACGGTAGCAAGTCGCTCTTGAACATGACACTTTCACTTCATCTCCATGATTGAGTTGGGTTGGGTTATTCCATTCACTAGTCATCATACCATTTGTCTTTCATACCATCCATCTTTTGGGGTTAACACTACTAATTCATCTCAGTGTCACCAACATGTTCAAGAGAAGTCATTTAGTTGAGAAATCACCATCTAGTTAATGTCTCATACACTGCAATACCTACAAACTTCATTTTTTTCATGACCACCATTCCTGAACCTTGTGTCATCAGTTCATTTTCACCTCCGGAAAACATTTGCTTCATTTTGTGTTGTAGATATGGGATACATCAATGCCCTCCTATGACGAGTCACTTCTTGTTGACATCAGCTCATTATCCAAGAAGTTGACTTATAAACAACCCTTTCAGTGCTTTGAGGCTTATGTTGCGCAATTTAATTGCTTAAATTGCTTTCATTAAATTATCAACTAGGGAAACTCGTAAGTTTGTGATGGTGCCAGCAAAATATATGCAGGAGTAGGCAACTAACTCTATGTCTAACTAAATTATTTACGATTCAATATAATATGCAAGGGAAGAGGCTCCTAATTAAGGAGGTCCTGGTTGTCCTTCCCTACAGTACCAAAGAGAAATCATTAATTACATAGAACCAGAAACTTGAAATAAAGACAAGAGAATGAACTTTAATTGTTGTTCAGATTCAAATAGAGAGAAAGACTAACTAAGTCCCTTGATTGTCCCCTCATATACTAATCCAAAATAAACTAAGATTCATTCATAAGCATAAGAAATGAAATACGTGAAACATAAAAGAAAAAGAATGAATTTCAATTATCATGCAAATCAAATGGAGGGAGAGCCTAACTTAGACCCTTGGTTGTTCCCTCATATGCTGATAAAATTTTAATTTAAAACTCATTCATCAATCAAAAACAAATCCTCAAACATCTAAGCAATGAAATAAGATCTATTATGAAATAAAATGTTCCTTCGATCCTTTTAGAGTGAGCTCAATTCTCCTAAGAACAAAGTGACAAGTTATTCCATAAATTCATATACTACATTAACACAATTTATATCTAAAACTATATAATGGAAATTTATGTAAAATGAAGCTTTATTCTATTCCATCATAAGTTCGATACATGCTCCAAGAGTGCTCTCTTTGGAATGGAGGAGGTACTCCTATTTATACAATGGGATGAGATAACAAACTCATAATGATGATCCAATAATCTCTCTTTAGTTCCGTACATTTCTCAACCATCTAGACACATAACCCCCTTTTGTCCTTGATCTTCTCCATGAGATCATGATCTTTTCCATGAGGCTTATCTTATCAAATTCGAAGTTGATCCTTCAAGGCCACATAAAGGTGTCTTGGAAGCTTCCTTGGAACCTACACATGTCACAAAAACAACCCACTTTCCATATATAAAGTAAAATATATTATTTTCTAATATTTAATCAAGAATTTCTCTAAAAAATGCTTAAAAATAAACAATATTTGGAAAATATAAATGAGACCCATTAATGGTGAATAGTAGGGAAAATGGAGTGACAAGGTGGTGAATAGTGAGTGATATAATGGAAGCATAGGTGAAAAATCTATGGTAATGAGTGATATTTGTATGACATTTTTGGAGCCCAACATACTCCCCAACTGAAGCTCTTGCATGTCCTCATGCAAGCTACTACAATGACTTATTTGATTTGATTCTTAAATCAGCTTTAACTTTGCACATCTTTGGATAACTTTTATTTGGTTGCAAAGCATTTACATATTTTAATGATTGGTTCTTGTGTTACAATCATTATTTACTTTGTTGAGATCTATTTTTAATGATTGGTTCTTGTGTTACAATCATTATTTACTTTTTTGAGATCTCTTTTTAATGATTTAGGTTCTTGTGTTACAATCATTATTTACTTTGTTGAGATCTCTTTTTAATGATTGGTTCTTGTGTTTACAATCATTATTTACTTTGTTGAGATCAATCATATGCTCATCATTTTGTAGTAGTTTTTATTGTGGGAAGACTACGTGGGTTAAGATGTAATATGAATGAGGAAAAAAATTAAGTGTGAAATTCCCCCCTCCCAAACTGATGGTTTTTGGCAATTTTTAATGAGAAAGGAAATAGTGAAATAGCGGAATATTTTCCAAATATCATCATTTTAGCATATAAAAAGAATTTCAAGATTAAAGGTTAGAAAACATCATACCTTACTTACCTAAGGAAGTGGATGAATCATGCATGTTCAACTGCCACAATTATGATCTGAAGCTTCTTCTTCAAGTTGTGGATGAAATATGGATCTGTATTGTCGTATCGGCTATTGGATCCTTTGCTACTAGATGATGAATCTGAGGAGTCTGTTGAACATGGCTGAAAGTCGTATGTTACACTAAAAAATGTCACCATGACTATTTGCAGTTAGTATGGCTCCATCCACTGTCATACTATCCTCCTTGGCAAGTCTCATGCCTCTGCTCTTCATGTCAAACTCCAAGAAAGAGAGAAAAGTCATTTAAAGTCAATTATCTTTGGTACGCAGTTTCTCTTAGCCTTACCTGCGTGTACGCACTCCAAGTTCACAATACCCACGTACTTGTACGCTCTATATGTAAAGCAATGGGTGCGTACTCCTGTAAAGGTCAAAAGGTACAAGTTTCACTCCAAAAAAGTTACTTGTGGTCATTTCTAGAGTCTTCTAGAAGCTTGCCTGACGTGTATGAAGCGCCTCCAGATGGTTCATCTATCCCTACCAAAGAGGAACTTATCCCATCAAGAGGGGAGCTATCCCATCCAAAGAGGGGCTTATCCCATTGATGGTGGACCTGAATAACTTCCTCTAGAGCACTATAAATACAGGCTTTGGGCCAAAGGGAGGGGAGGTTGAAAGCTGAACATTCCTAAGGGTAGATGCTGCTGGAATTAGGACTTCCTTGTAGAAGCTTGTGAGAAGAGATTACCATCTTTGCTTGTTTCCATTGGGAGGTGGGTGAGCTGATCAGAGTAAGGGAGAACTCTTGTGGACCCTGGGAGGAGCTTGCATGACACGAAGGCTCAGGTTGTAATGGTTCCTATTGTTACCTTTTAATACAAATTGGTCCATTCTTCTCAACAATTTGTTATTTATGAGTTGTTTCATATACTCCTTGGTCTATATGTTAAATATGTTTTATTTTATGTGATATTCAGGTGCTATTTAATCGTTTGATTGTTAGTGAATGCAGGTTTCGAAGGGAAGGAGGAGCTCATCCGGATCAACAAAGCTGGACTACTACAACAGCGCTGGATTACAGGTAGGATCTAAACACTTGATTTGTCATATTGTAAAAGCATATTTAGGGAAGGATTGCTCTTATTTGTCTTGTTTGTCAGTAGAAAGTCTTAGGCTTCTAGGAAGGTCGGCTGTGTCCGCACTAACGACTCTTTCCGCATGACAAAATGGCGACTCCACTGGGGAATCCATGAATGTGTTTGAGTTATTTTTTGTTTGGTATTTTGGTCTGATAAAAATCGCTTGTTTTCTGATTTTTGGCTGTCTAACTGTGTAATTGGGTGGGTTAGCTTAGAGTCAATTTAGATTTTTATTTTTCTTAGCTTTGCCAGTAGTACGCAGACTCTGAGTTAGGCACAGTGCGTACTTGTACGCACTGCGTCTTTGTGCACAGGGCGTACCCATGCCTGTGTCAACAGAACACCTGCGTACCCCTGTGAAATTTGAGAAAATTCCATTTTTCCTCTTTTTGCTCTTTAGATTTTGTTTTTAATTTGTTTTTATTGCCCAGATCCATTTGTTTACTGTCAGAAATCTTCACCTGAAATTGTCCCGTTAGTGTCGAGGGTTTTGGTGGAATTCGTAGGGATTTTGCCTTAGGGTTTGATTTTTAACTGGTCCTGTAGTGACTTTGGCGTTAGAGATTGTCAAAATTTGGATCTCCTTGGTTTTGATCAGTCCTCTTAGGAGTCAGGCCTGTCATAGAAGTCACCCTTGTGAGAGACCTACCTTTGTGTCTTCTCTTTGCGAATCTCGAAAAGTTTGTTTGTTAAAACCTTGAATTTCATTCTTGAGAAAAAAGAACAAAAAGATTTCGATTTTGTTTTTTTGGTTAGTTTATGATTTTGCATGAACTGATCCTTAGTGGCATTTTGACTGAGTAAAACATCCGGGAGTCATCCTTGTAGGCTTTTGTCCTCATTATTTTTTACTTTTAGGTAAATTTCCTTTTAATTTTCTTTTGAGTGAATTTGATTTGATTGTATTATATTTGTTAAATTTGATTTAATAAGATAGTTTTATATGCTTTATTAATATAGAAAAAAAACACAAAAATTATTTTGGAAAAAGTTTGCTTTGGTAGCATTTGTAGACTTTTGGGAGAAAAAGGAAATTTCGTAGAGTAATTAGTGGTCATGAGTTGTGTGTTTTGAAAAGATAAAGAGAATTGTTTTTTTGATTGTCTTTACTAAGAAAGTTGTTTTCTATAAAATTTTCATTTTCCAACTCTCTTAGCTAGGAGATTCATTGAAAAAGAAAAGTAGTGTAAATCATCTTAGGTGCATATTTGTAGTGGTTGTGAGTCGAGTCTACACAAAACCAGTTTCATCTCCACTACCTTTTGTCTTTAAGAAAAACCATAAAATTAACGCTTAAAGTAAAATCAACTTAGTAACTTTTATTTACTAGGGCTCTGAAACACCAATTTAGATCAGGCTAGTGTCTTGGAGTAGGAGAGTAATTAACTCTCCAAGACAACAAAACCAAACAAGTAGCTTATCTTGTGATAGAATAAATCCAATTGTTTCATTTGTACTCTGGGAAAGCTCCTCTTAAAGGAGAAGCACGAGCTCGTGTCCGAACCAGTGAGGGGATCAATCCTCCCTCATTGGGAACGACGCCAGACACGCACGTATTACAAACGGTAAACCTCAGATAAACCATTGTCGAGGAACCAGGGGTCACTTGTCGGTAAACCTTGGATTATTGTCAAGGAGCCAGCAAGGGGATTGAGCTTGATACTCTGCCCTTGCGTGCTGTCGGAGTGTAGACTGTTCCCCTAGGTGCATTTGTTGTTGTTGGTAACCTTAGTGACCATTATCTTTAGGATTTTACTGAGATGACGGTGGAGGGAAGATCCCACTGTACCTGGAGCAGACGTCGGCTAGACTCACTTGGATTTTCCGGGGGGTTCACTTCACTCAAGACGGTTAAAGTGGAGGAACTTGTGCCGGTCTATTCATTAAGCAGGTTGTCGGGGTAACTGTTCCACCCGCCAGTTCTGTACTGAATCCGGCGATGTTGGGTTTCATCTCCAACTAGCGTTTTCGGTCTGGAAGGCTACTATTTGTGCTTGGTTTGACGCCCTAGATTCTTTAGACGTGTGATTCAAATTTGTTTGATTCTTTAGAGACTTTAGGTGGTTTGCTTTGATATTTTACTTTGTTTGCGTGTGCAGTAGTTAAAAGTTTTTAACTGTGGCGGAATGACCGAGATAGTCCCGTCGACTTCGGGGCAAGTCTCTTGAGGTTGTTTCTGTGGCTGTATTGTTGAGGAAATCCCGTAGACTTCGGGGTGAACCTCCTCAAGACGTCCTGAGTCATTACGAAGGTTTAAAGGTCCTTGTAACTCCTCCTAGTGGTAGTAGAGTAGGTTCACCTGAAGAAGGAGAGTCTTCGTTGGTACTCCATCAAGATTACCAAAGTCTAGAGACAGGTTATAATCCTGAAGCAGTTGCAGTTTCTGAGCTTGCTGGTAGTTTTTCATCTACTAGTGATATAGGCAAAGAACCTGAAGTATCTGAACCTGTTACTCCAACTTCTAGTGTACCAGATTCACCTAGGGTAGAAAGAGTCATCACCGAAAATCTTCCTACTGGTTTGATAGCTATTGAAGAACTTGCTCCAGAGGAAGAATTAGGCGTATCTATCCTTGAAGATCAACCTACTATTGATCTAAGGGAGCGTGAATCTATCTTTTACAGTCCTCCTAAAAGTACTACTTGGTACCTTTCGTTAACCAATTATTTAGACAACTCAGGGGTAGGTTTTTCTCCACCTCGTACTCCTTTTCCACCTGGAGGTATTTATACTCCTGTAAATATGTCTGATCAGTCGTCCGTGTTCACTCAATCTCCTGAATCTTTCTTACACGGTGGTCCTTCTGTTCCCACCGGGTATCAGTCACTTTCTAGTACCTTTGCGGGGGCATCTCCTCAACCCATTGATCATGGGTTATTAGTTGGAAACAATGGTAATAAACCGTTGGGTGTAGGGGACATTTACATGATGTCAGGTTCAGTTCCCGTTTCTCAACCTCAAGGTGGCCAATTACGGCCTGGGGTGCAGCCTCAATTAACGCCTGAGGGGCAACCTCAAGGTACACAAATTGTGTCTGGGGGAAAACCTCAAGGACAGTATGTACCCATAGTACAATACATGCCTCAAGGTCAACCCCAACCTCAATATGTACCCCAAGGTCAACCTCAGTATCAATATTTACCTCAAGGGTATCAACCTCAAGGTCAAGGTCAACCCCAGTATCAGTATTTACGCCAAGGTTATCAACCTCAAGGTCAATACTCGAGTCAAGGTTATCAACCACCTCAAGGTCAGTCATATGCTCAACGTATGGGAACTGTGCCTTTTAGTTATCAATCCTATCCTCAATCCGGTTATGGATCTCAGTATCCTCAACCTGTTACGGGTCAATACCCCGGAATGATAGTGTGGGATCCATCACAAGGTCAACAGGTGTTGCAGCCAAGTATACAGTTGTTACCTCAAACTGGACAACCTGTAGTTTCCGGTTCACCCCAGCAACCGCAACCTGTCCAGTCAAATGTTCAAAATTTTGTAACTTCGGTAGTTACTCAGCCGCCAATTGCACCTAGTACTCCATCTCAAACGACTACTGCAACTACCGCAACATCTACTCCACTTACTTCTGGAGTATCGACAGCTCCGGTTTCTACTATCTCTGCAGCCACTCCTTAGACATCTTTACCGTTGTCCGGATCAATGATTCAAACCACGGTCCAAATGCCTATAGGGCAGCCTGGTTTAAGTACTGTTGTAACAAGTCAACCTCAATTTACTTATCAACAGTACCAGGGACAGTACCAATACGGTCCTGCTGTCCAACAACCGGTTTACCAGTATCAACCGTATCCTGGGTACACTTATCAACAACCTCAGCAACCCCAGTACGGTCCGGTTAATCCTGGTTTTCCAGGAGGATATAATATCCCGAACGTGATTCCTATTCCTAGTTATCCTAGATATCCTCCTCTTGGAACTGGTATTGTGACCCAGAGTTTTAGAGATCCTAACCGGCAATTACCGTTTATCGCAACTTTAGATTTACCCGACTTGACGCACCTAACGAACGATCCAATTCAATATCTTCCGTTTTGGCTGCCAATGCCAAATAAGTTGCCTAGTGATATACCCAAGTTCAAAGGTAAGTCTGGAGAGGATCCGTCCAATCACGTGATGACTTACCACCTCTGGTGTGCTTCAAATTCTATCTCGGATGATTCGATCCGCTTACGTCTTTTCCAGTGTACGCTCATTGGTCTCGCGGCCAAGTGGTACATTGAGTTACCACGGGCCTCTTTTTACAATTTTAGCCAGTTAGCTACCTCGTTCCTAACTCATTTTTAGTTGTCGGTCAGATACGATAATGGTACTGAGTTATTAACTTCATTAAAATAATCGACGTCCACTTATATTTCTGATCATATTCATGAATGGAGACGTTGAAGACGTTTAGTGAAAGTTTTTATCCCGGACCAAATCTTAGCTGAATGGTTTGTAAAATCATTATTACCGAAGATTACTGAAGATGTAGCTAAGGCCGGAGTAGTTACTGAGGAGCAAGTCATTGCTCAAGCCCAGTACCTTGACTTAGTTTACACTCAGTTGGGTACGTTGCACGAGAAGATCCCAGATCTTCCTAAGTCGAATCAAATCGCTACTGCTCCTTCGGGGTCTCATGCTGCTGATGGCATGATTGGAACGGTGAATACTAAAAGTAAGAAGAAATCCTCAAAGAATTCTTCTCCAATAATAACCTTACCAGACTCCCCGACAGGAGAATCTTCTCCTGAAATTACTGCCGACATTCACGCTATAGAGTCATCTACGGCTAAATAAAAAAACGGTGGTAAGAAGAAAGGAAAGAAGAAGGATAAAGCAGACAAGGCTCCAAAGGAGAAAAAAGAGAAGTCGAAATCTAACGATGAAAAGCACAAGCCTCGTTATCCTTGTTTAATTTGTGAAGAATATCATTTCACAAGAGATTGCCCTCATCGGGCAGAGGTTGTGAAAATCGTTAAAGGTTCCCCAACTCCTGCTGCTTTGAAAGATCCATTTCCGAAGCGGGAGAGTAAAATGATAGGTTCTTCCTTGAGTGCCAGTGAAGAACCCATATTGATGATGTCTCATGTACGGATTGCGACTCGATAACAAGATTATGGTAGTAAGAATCCTGTTGATGGCAAAGAAGCAGAATCTTCTCATTCTAATCCATCAACCTCAGCTCCTGGTTCCGATCCACTACAGATCGAGAAACCTAACCCGGACTTGGTAATCAAACCGCCCGGCAAGGGTATACTTTGAAAGTCTGCTTTCAATCCACATGCGAGAGCAGCTCAGAATTATAACATTGTTGAAGATTTAGCTATTTCACCCTCAGCAATGTCGGCTTTCGAAGTGTTGTAATCATGCCCAGCACAACGCAAATTACTCTTGTCGGCTATAGGAGCTGTTGATATTCAGGACCCAAACCTGATAATATTTGATCTAGAAAATAGTACACCACGTCTCCCTCATCAGATGGCTTTCCAGATTCTAGTGATAGTAAAAAACAGGCCTATTCATCGGACTGTAATTGATGAAGGAGCTTCTACGTGTATTATGTCGATTCAGTGTTGGAGATCGCTTGGTTCTCCTTCACTGAACCAATCCCCGACGATTCTTAAGACCTTTGATGGCCGTGGGTTCCATCTGTTTGGCATTCTACAGGATTTTCCTATAGGGGTTGAAGGAAAAACCGTTAGTCTGGATGTGGAGGTGGTTGATGCCCCTCTAGACTACAACCTTCTTTTGGGTCGCAGTTGGTCTTACACTATGACAGCGGTTGTGTCATCGGTCTTCAGAGTTATAAAGTTTCCACATAATGGTAAGATCATAACGATAGACCAGCTGGCTTACTTTTCATCCGACCCAGCCTCTTCAGAGAGTATCCAGCATGTCGGTAAAACGACTATCCCTTACAAGGATGTTGGTGTAGGATTAGTTAAAGATTCCGGTTTACTGGGAACTTTTCCTTTTCCTTCAATCAATGCAGACCCTTCATTCGCGTCCATTCATATGATTACTTCAGACACTATTATTTACGATGATCCTTGGATTGTCCCATGTGAATCTGAGATAGACTCATTCGGTGATGCCATGCCTTTGAGTCCATATGAAATTGCTTATGAAGCCGTGTAGTCTTTTATCGACTCGCGTTCAACCCAAATCGACCAAATGAATGTGGTCCGTGAGGAATCACTTTTCACATCAACCTCAGAACGGATAACGTTTCCTGAAGTCGTGTCATCTGACGAACAACTTCGCGAAATCCTAAGTATAGACGATCTACCATGGGAAGATCTTCATCATAGATCTTCGTTTTTACTTGAGGGTGATGACTTTGAAAATGATTTTTCATCAATTTTTACAACTGAATATGTCAAGGACGCTCATAATCCCATGAAACATCCTGATTCAGAGTTGAATTTGGGAAACATCTCCCAAACTATTGCCATTGACATCTCAGTTAAAACCGGAGTTATTGAAAACATTCACATAGGTGCCTCGTGTACAGATAACGAAATTCAAACATACAAGGTCATATTTCAAGAATTCCACGACGTGTTTGCATGGTCCTATGAAGAAATGCCAGGAATTGATCCCTCCATTATTGTTCATGAAATAAAGACCTACCCGGACGCTAAACCCATTCGGCAACGTCTGCGTCAGATACACCCTAGGAAAGCGGCTGCGATTAAAGCAGAAGTCGAGAAGCTGTTGAAAGCAGGTTTCATTTATCCGATCTCGTTAACGGATTGGGTATCAAATATTGTTTCGGTTAACAAGAAGCAAGGAACAATAAGAATATGCATCAACTATAGGGATATAAATCGTGCTTGTCCAAAAGACAACTATCCCACGCCCTATATCGATCAAATAATTGATGATTGTGCCGGCAGTGAGATATTTTCCTTTATGGACGGTTTTTTCGGTTACAACCAAATCAATATTCTACCTGCCGATCAACCAAAAACGACTTTCATTTGTCCTTGGGGGACATTTGCTTACTGCAAATTACCTTTTGGACTTAAGAATGCCGGAGCCACTTTCCAACGGGCAATGTCTTACGCGTTTCACGACATCAAGCACATTGTGCAATCGTATCTCGATGATTTGCCTGCTCATTCTTTACATCGAGCTGATCACCTTGTCCACTTACACGCTATTTTTATGAGGTGTCGGCATTATCGAATTTGGTTGAACCCACACAAATGTGTCTTCTGCATAGAAGTGGGACGATTGCTAGGATTTGTCGTTTCAAAAGCCAGTATCCGCGTCGATCCCTCAAAGGTCGAAGTCATCATCAAATTTCCTCCTCCTTCGAGTTTGCGCCAACTCCAAAGTTTGCATGGGAAAGCAAACTTTTTACGTTGATTCATTCCTAACTACGCTGAGGTTACAAAGGGTTTTACCCGGTTGTTGAAACAAAACGCTCAATTTTCTTGGGATGAGATAGCTCAGAAATCTTTTGATGCGCTTAAGCACGCGTTGACCCATGCACCGTTGCTGCATCCTCCCAACTACAACCAGGACTACTTTTTATATCTCGCCGCCTCCCACTCCACCATTGGAATGGTCTTAGTTCAGGAAGATGAATTCGGAATGGAACATGTGATATATTATCTTAGTAGGACATTAAATCGCACCGAGCTAAAATATTCGCATGTGGAGAAATTTTCCCTGGTAGCCGTTCAAGCTGTCCAGTGATTTCGTCACTACATTCTTCTCCGTACAGCTACAGTGATTTCGGATTGCAACCCTATGATCTATATTCTGACTAAACAATTGCTAGGGGGCAAGTACTCCAAATGGATTTTTACCCTGCAGGAGTTCGATTTGGAGTTCGAGAAGTCCAAGTCTAAGAAATCCTTAGTTTTTGCGGAATTGATGTGTGACTTCCCGCGTGCTGACACGGAAACTGTGGCAGAGGAACCCATTGCGGACGAATCCCTGTTTCTTATCAGCACTTTAGATCCGTGGTATGGGGATATAATCGTCTATCTCCAAACCCAATCCTTTCGGCTCGAAACTTCAAAGTCGGAACGCCGGAAAATTCGATTCCAGTCCCAACAGTACAGAATTATTGGAGACACTCTTTATCGTCATGGGGCGGACTTGTTTTTTCGTCGTTGCTTAACTCATGAAGAGGTAGAAAGGGTTCTGAATGACTGTCATTCTGGAGCATGTGGCGGTCATATGTCTGGGTATGCCACAGCTTAGAAGGTGTTGCGTGCTGGCTATTTATGGTCGTCCATGTTTAAAGATTGTATCATTGCGGTCCGGAAATGCCACAACTGTCAAGTGTTTGATCGCAAGATGCGCGCACCACCTGCTCCTCTCCACCCTATAATTGTCGTTGGTCCTTTTGCTAAATGGGGTATCTATTTTATTACATGTAACCCTCACTCGGCCGGGGGGCATGCGTATATCATCCTTGCGGTTGATTATTTTACTAAGTGGGCCGAGGCGATGCCTACATTCGAGGCAAGCGGCAAGACAACAACGGTTTTCGTATTCAATCACATTATTGCTAGGTTTGGTGTCCCACAAGCGATAATCACTGACCACGGGCGCCATTTTCGAAACATTATGATGACAGAACTTAGAAGCCAGCTTGGTTTACGCCATGATAGTTCTACTCCTTATTATCCTCAAGCAAACGGTTTGGTTGAATCCATCAACAAAGTTCTAGTTATCATGATCCGACGAATCATTGGTATTCATCGGTCGAATTCGCATAACATGTTATTTTCAGAGCTTTGGGCGTACGGAACATCAGTAAAAACATCAACAGGGTTCACTCCTTTCCAACTAGATTATGGTTTGGAAGCAGTGTTGCCCATTGAATGCGAAATCCCATCACTTCAAATGGCTATCGAATTACTCCCAGCTACTTCTGAAGAGGAGAAGCATCTGTTATACTTAGCTAAATTAGATGAGACTCGACGTGATGCTGCTTTGGCAATCGAGACTCACGCGAAAAGGATGAAAGCTCAGTATGATCGTAACGTGACCCCTCGTAATTTTTCGGAAGGAGACCTAGTGCTATTATATGATCAAGCTAACGATAAATTAGGTGTTGGAAAATTCGTTCCCATGTGGCATGGGCCCTACATTGTTAAGCGAAAGCTAGCAAAAGGGGCCTATGAGCTGGTAGATTTTGATGGGGACTCTTTGGGTAAGCCCAGAAATGGACTTTACCTAAAGAGGTATTATGCTTAAATGGTGGGTATGGAGATTCAGTTAGTTTAGTTAGGTTACTTTTTCTTTCTAGCTGGTATGCGTGCTTAGTTTAGACTGTGTGCTTAGTTTAGAGAGTGTGTTTTTGTCATTATTCTGGCTTATCTTGGTTTTACTCTTGATATTGTAGATGTCGACACCTTTCCAAACGTACATTGGATTTGCTGATGGTGCTTGTCGTAGTACACGAAATATCTCTTCCGCAGCATTAAATTGAAAATTACATTTTATCTCAGATTCCAAATTTTTACTACTCAAATATTTCTCTTCTTCACCAGCAACTTGATTAAGTTTAGGTTTCATCAACATCTTCTCTAGCAATTATAGTTCTTATTTACATTTCATCAGTATTTTATAGTCAATTTCAAAAATCATTTCAAAATATTGGTATTCATCCTTGAATGAAACAAAATTAGTGTCTCGTTCATCATCTGCAACACATCCTACATCCATGCACCAATAGTCAGATTTAAAAAACATAAGGCTTTATAGTTTCGATAGATGATTCTGTCCTCAATCTTTATGTTGATCTTCTAAATAGTTTATGGAACCATCTATGGGAGTTGAAGCCACGTTCATATCATCATCATCCCCATCAAGCATCAATCCTAGTTATGGCTCACAAATGCATACATTCATCTCGGTTATCTAGATTTTTTTCTTCCCTTAACAAAACTTTCAACTTTGATTCTTGATTGTCCATTTAGCAGTCCTCTTCATTATCCATCCACGTTTATGATTTTGTAGCAATTCCATGAACACATCAATTTGTGCCTTCAACTCGAAAATATATTTCTCGAACTCTTCATCATGTATGCCAACTTCTATGGTATCGTTGTGGATTTTCGATAAACTCTACAAATTACTATCCATAGTCATCTTCATCTCCTTCTTCCCTTACATAATCTCCCTTGTACTCTAATTTATTTTCTACAAACAACTGCAATATCCCTTTTCTTTACAATACATTGACCAGATTTTGTGTGTCAGGCTTCACCGGTCATACACCCATTACATTCAATGACTCAAACTTAAAGTTTTTGACTTGACTTATGACTCTAATTTCATTTTGACTCCAGACTTCCAATTTGATGTCAACGCTCTACATCAATAAACCTTGGGTGTCAGGTACAATTGAAAATGCACCTTATGACTCCAACTATACTTAAATAAAAAATACTCTCAAATTCAACTCAACTTGACTTAAACATGGAAATTGACTCATTGATTTCAAATTTATTAATTGATTTCAAAGATACATCAATTCTTAACTTTCATTTGAAAATGATTTTCACTCATTCTTTCTCACAATACTAACTCTCTTTCCAAACACTATCTCTCTCTCACCACTAATTTTCTCATCAACCTTGATTCTTTCATCTCAATCTCAATAAACCACTAACTACTCTTATCTTAATAAACGCCTAATTCTCTCTCCATAAATAGTATTCTCCACTAACTCTCAAAGTCATAAATATTTCACATAATGAAAAACAAAAAGGAGAATTAAAATGATTTTAAAGCCATCATGAAAAAATCACTCAAATCACTTTTCAGTCCCCGTTTGATGGTGTATAAAACACCGTTTAAAACGCTCACTCCTCATATTTCACATTCACTCCAGATTACTTTTTAAACTATCTTCCGCCTTTTTAGTGCACACCACTTTATGCCTAAAAAAAATTTTGTGCATACCAAGAATAACACACATGTTGAACAAAACTTCCAATGTCAACAAAATGCACAGGTGAAAAAAGAAAAAAGTATGAACACGTTAATTTATTTTCCATGCATGTCAATGTTGGAAATAATACTGAGAGGGGGGGGGGGGGTGAATCAGTATTATCAAATTCTTATCAATCTATCTTCCTTATTTATACTTTGAATAATTCTTCAAATATTGATCATTACTTTGTATGTTAGTATCATAAAATAATGAGCATGAACAAGAAAAGCAAATAGTCACACAAAAGAACACCAGATATAAGGTGGAAACCCAATGTGGGTGAAAACCACCTGCTGCAATATGTCTCTATCTTCTTTTAATTAGAAACTCATTTTACAATGATTTTGTACTGGTGCAGTCCTTTACCAGTACGCAGGCTACAACCTGCAGAGAGCTACAACCCTCTCTCGTTCTCCAGCTTCTCCTGGAAGGGAGCTACAACCCCCTTAGCTCTTGTACTAGCCAAGATACTAGTACGTAGCTGTTGGCCTATTGAAGGCTACAACCTTCTCTTTCTTCCAGGGACCACGTTTCATAAATTTTCAGACTGGATCCATGAACATCAATCAATCATCAAGTATATCTGCATCAAACAATCTCCTTTTCCAATTAGCACTGAATCAAGTAAACACTTCTCTGACAGTTGTACCCAAAACACAGTAACAGTAACCACACACCAAATTCTGAACCCAGAATACTGCATCAATAGACAGAGGCAGCTAGATCATAATTTAAAGATATACGCTACTTCAAAAACCTGAAACTTGCATGCAGATCTATAAAGGATAATTCTTTCTTTCAAATATTCAGACACTAATTAACCCAGATTGTCAGATTTATAGATCAAGAATGCGCCTCATATAACAGATCAAAATCATGCAAAGATACTATTATTCAAGCATAAAGATTATGACCCATCAAAAGAACTTATCCTTCTTTATGCGTTAAGGTTCCTCCTTCATTCAGATCCAGATATGCACCATAACCCAATCACAAATATTTCAGATCTAGCACTTATTAGATATTCAATTCATTCGATGATACTTTGCCAAATGATCTCCTTCCTCTTTTATAGTCTTAGGCCTTCCACAATACCACGGACCAAAACCATAGCATCAAAAAACTGTTGGACTAATACCATGAACCAACCATGAAAGTGCGAGAGATCAACACTTTTGGATGCAATACCACGGGCCAAAACCATAGGATCAAAAAATGTCGAACTAATACCATGAACCAACCATGAAAGTGCATGAGATCAACACTTCTGATGAGGTACCATGGTCCAAAACCATAGGTTCAAATACCAAGGACTAACTACCACGGACCAAAGGTAAGTTCTCCAACATATACGTGCCTTTCTTTGCATGAAAGTGCGTAAACGTTTCTCTACATGAAATAAACTTTTCTCTGCATAAAAGTGCGTGAACATTTCTCTACATGAAATAAACTCTTATATACATAAAAGTGCGTGAACTTTTCTCTACATGGAATAAACTTTTCTCTGCAAAAAAGTGCGTGAACCTTTCTCTACATGAAATAAACTTTTCTCTGCATAAAAGTGCGTGAAATTTTCTCTACATGAAATAAACTTCTCTCTGCATAAAAGTGCTTGAAATTTGCTGCACTATAATTTATCATCTTAGATGAGTGGGTTGCCATCAAGTACAACATATGTATCATAATGCCAACAATCTCCCCCTTTGTGTTATAGACATTTTTGTGCCTTACAGCATTAAGCATGAAATGTCCATAGTGATGGGCTTGCCCGAAGGGCAGGTTATAGAACAAGCATATGTTATCCTCCTCAAGCTTGACAAAAATAAAGAGGTATTGGTCAGCAATGACTGGGGAAAAATTAGGAGAAACTAAAGAAAACTTTGATGGTAGCAAGTCGCTCTTGAACATGACACTTTTCCTCCGTACCACAATTGGGTTGGGTTGTTTCATTCACCGGTCACATCCATGGTATCGCCATACCATCCATATTTGGGGTAATGCTACCAATCCATCGCATCAATGTCACCACATGTTCAAGAGAAGTCGTTCAAAAAATTCAACCGTGTCCCATCCACTACCGTACATTATCCTTCATCCTTTCATGACCGCCACCCTGAATCATATGTCACAGATCGTTTTCACCTCCATTAAAATCATTAGCTCCGTTCTGTGTCACTGATGTGCGATTCATTAAAGCCCTCCTTTGACGGATCACTTCTTTTCGACATCAGCTCATTATCCAAGAAGTTGATTTAGGAACAACCCCTTCAGTACTTTGAAGCTTGCATACCTCAATGGCAAGTTTCTCACTTCCGGCGACGGGTATACATCAATGACCTTCGACCGAAAGATTATGCGTGGTGTTCGACGCCAAGTCCTTTATTCACACCACGTGAATTGTACTGCAGTACCTTGAGGGTCATTATCATTATCGATGATTCCTCTCGCACTTTTTAACGGTTTACGTCATTGACCGGTAATCAAGCGAGGTCTTTCCATGTTCGACTTCAGAACATTTCTCACATGGATCGACTTGTACTTAGAGTGAGGATTGAACGAGTTTGAAGACCCCGGATCTAGTTTCATCCATCCAGGCTATGATATATATTCAAGAACGATAAAGACATTGACATGTACATCATTGCAACAGATAATCATCCTACTCAAAGGATGATAATTTCATCAAAATTATCAGTCTACCATAAGACGATTGTCTGTTCTATGTACAGAAAAATGTATTTATAAAGCTGAGCATGGGAATGCCTGCCTCAGCTAGATCATGAAAGCAGTATGAAAAATAATGTATTGTATTGTATTGTATTACAGGTCTCCTCCCAGCATTGGATGAACTTCGGATCCCCCTGATAAAGCATTTCACTCGATAAACAGCCTAATACTTTAGGGGGCAACTGTTATAGACATTTTTGTGCCTTACAGCATTAAGCATGAAATGTCCATAATCTAAGGGATCCAAAGTCCCTAAACATGTTGTTCCTACCCCTAGAGGAACAAGGCTAAAAAACCACAGCAATTCACAGAAGTTCTCCACCAGAAATTGCTCAAAAACAAGTCAATTTAGGATCATTTCAGTGGCTACACTAGCTGTTTGCGCTGAATGTCAAAGCCAACACTGGCTACCTGCGTTGAATGTCAAAGGGAACACTGGCTACCTGCGCTGAACGAGAATGGACATGTGGCAAGCTCATTTCTCAAGGTTTCAAAACCCAGGAAGCTTCCAAAATGACACTTGCCTCAGGGAATTCGACTGGTGATGAGTAAGAGGTTCCAAATCTCCAAGTGGAAGCAAGAACCTCCAAGTGGAATCAAGAACTGACAGAGGGAGAGGACACTAGTCAGATCTCAAGCTGACTCATCCTCTCTCCAAACATCTATATATGGATCTCTCCTCCATGAGATCTAGAGGCTGGAATTTTGTTATTCAAAGAATTGCTGTTGGTTTGAGATTGGAATCATTGGGTGCTTAATGCTTTGAAGGGGGTGAAGATAGGAATTCCATTTGCTGGGAAGGAGATGCTGGATTGGAGCCCTCTGAGTTGTATCTCTTCCTGAACCTTGTTATTCATCAATAAAGCTATCTTGGTTTCTCCTATATGCTGATGTATTATTGATGTATGATTGCATTAGTATGTTTAGTTTATTTCTAATCCTGAACTAGTTATGAATATGAATCCATGTCTTGTTTAGTGTTCTCTTCTTGTGATCTTGCAGAAACCTCTTGAAGCTGGGCGAGCAAGAAGACAAGTAGCTGGGAACTCTCCAAGAGAAGAGAAGTCGGATCGAGGGACAAACGGAAGACACCGGTTAGTCCATCCATCTATCTCTTCATTCTTAATTCATAAAGGAAGAATACTAGAATAGTTGTCTCTGTTTGTTGCTAAGGCACTGTCACACCTTAGGTGGATAGGATCGTCCTGCATAGGCATTTTTCCCTACAACAAATTGGCGACTCCACTGGGGAGGTCTGTTTAGTTATTTTATTTGTGTTTCTATCATTTTTTGTTTCATAGACTTGACAGCAACAATCAAATTGCATTTGTTTTTCTCGGATGCAAAGTAGACGGTTGCTGCTTTGATCCAATCACTAGACTTGTCTATGATCTAAACTATGGACTCACAAATGATTTGATGATCCTTTGTGATAGATCTTAGTACTCCCTCAAAGCATCCCTTTGATTACACCTTGCTTGTTGCTTTTATTTGGCCTAAAACAGTAGATTAAATAGCAATCTGTGACCCAGAACCAGTGAGAAACGAGAGTTTCTCCTTCAGCGCAGACCCAGTGAAGGGATTCTGCATTTCAACGCAGGTCCCGTGAAGGCTACCTACGCTGAATGTCAAAACCCCTGTGTTGAGGTTGCGCTGAACCAGTTTTCCCTTTGTGCAGCTAGGGTTCTCTGCTCTGTTTTGCCTTGTTTTGATCTCTGAATTTTGCAGCCTGTAACCAGCATAGGTACCAGTCTAATAACTCCTTTTCTCTGCTTAGATTCTGCCTCCTTTTGTACAAAAAGACTGTGAGTGTTTTTATGTGTTTGTGGCGTCATTTACAGTCTTCCTTTGCATGAGTGAAATAATCATCATGTAGCCCTTGATTCAGATCTGTTGATTGTGATCTTAGGAGAGAGTTCATTGGTTGTTTACAGTTGATTATACATTTGCTTTTGCTTTCGGTTTGAGTTTGTCTCTTTTAAGTGACGAAAGAAGTATTTATTTCGGAAATCGTTAAGTGTTGTAATCTCTTCTACCCTCTCTGATTTCGAAAAAGTAAACTTGTTTGTATTGGTCATTTAAAAGCAAATTCAAAGTTGTACAAAAAGCTTTCTTTGTAGGCATCAATACTAAGAAAGTGTAATGCCCCACTTAAATCTTATCCTACAAATTGTGTTAATATTTACATTATCTGAAAATATTGAGAAATATTGGTCTAAAATAAATTTATGATTTCCATTATTCAAATTCCCCACTTACCTTCTCAATTTGAATATTATGTAGGATATGGTCTCCTTCCATTAATTCAAAATATATTTATTCATTCACACACCTCAATGTACCCTCACATTTAATAAGGAGAAGACAAAGTCCTCTCCATCTTATCATCAATATATATATTTATTCATTTCACATTCCTCAATGTACCCTCACATTTAATAAGGAGAAGACAAAGTCCTCTCCATCTTATCATCAATATATATTTATTCATTTCACATTCCCCAATGTACCTTCACATTTACTAAGGAGGAGACATGGTCCTCCCCATGTAATTACACTTCACATTCCCAAATGTACTTCCCCATTAAATTCTCAATTTTAAATTCATATCACAATTCCAAATGTACTCTAGCTTGGAAGAGAAGTCAACCAAGGATGGGTGAGAGTTAATGACATTAATGAGAGGTGGTTGAGGAAAGAGGGTATAAAAGGGAAGGAGGAAGGAAGAAGAGGGGAGTTGGAGTTTTGCTTAGGATTGTGGGGGTTGGTTGTGATTGTTTGGCCTTGTTATGATTTTGGGAGACCTTGGAAACCTGTGGAGGTTTCTTGGGTTTGAGAGGAGGAAAGTATCATTTTCTAGTTTTTCACATTCTTCTTGAGGACACACTATATCTGGTTGGACTTGGGCATGGAGGGCTAGGGAACCTGTGGAGGTTTCCTGGGCTAGGAATTTAATTCCTAGTTGGCTGGGAGGTAAATCCGGTTGGGTCAGCCAGAAGGAGCGTTCAGCTGGAGCTATCAGACAAAGGTATCATCATCAACCGCCGGAACAGGTATTTTTCCACGGACTACTCTTGTTAAGTTGATATCAATGGAATGCTCACCTTAATTTTTGTTGCTTATGATAAAATGATAAAATGTTAAATGTTTAAAGCTATGTGAAAAGGTCAGCAAGCTCCTTTGATATTTATAAATTAACAGAACAATAGATATGTTAGTGTATAACGAAATAAAGGCTCTAATAATAGGATTCGGGGTTCTTACACATGGTATAGGATTCAGGTTCTTACTCATCTTTTACATATCCACCCATCATTGTTTGACTGCTAGCACGAAACTCGATGGGAGATCTTTGGAGAAACTTTGACAGATCATATTCTTGGAAACTTGTAGAGGAACGTGGTCTTTTCAATACACAGACACACACAGACAGATACATATACTAGATCTGAGTGACCCACTCCTTTGATATCATAATTTATATGTCTGCCTTCCTTGCTGTGTATGCCATATTTCTTTTATGTATAGAGAGAAGTAGATCTCTAGCAGAAAAAGGAGTTATTAGTGTGAGGTGAGTTTATAAACCCAGGAATAATGTATAATGCATAATTGAAAGGCACAAAGCACAACTTGTAGTCAAGGGTACAAACGACAATATGGAAGAGAATATAATCAAACCTTTGCTCTTGTACAAAGAAGGGAAACCGTTATAGTTGTCATGGCAATAGTAGCTCAATACAAATAATAAGTCCATCAAATGGATGTAAAATCAACTTTTCCCAATGACGTACAAGTTAAGAAAAGCATTGTGTGGGTTCAAGCAGTTGCCAAATGCTTGGTATAGCTGCATTGACTCGTAACTATTGAGCAATGGTTTTAGTAAAAGTAGCAGGAAGCCAAACAGTTTACATCAAAGTTAGCAATGAAGGTGAAATTATAATTATTTGCTTATATGTAGATGATTTTATTTTTTTACAGGAAATAATCTATCCATAGAAGAATCTAGATTAGCAGTCGAGAAAGAATTTGTAATAACAAAATGGGCTTATTGAGATATTTTTTTTGGTATTAAAGTCGAACAAACAAATGAAAGTATCTTTATATCTCGAACCAAGTATGCAGGGGTTATCTTGGAAAGATTTAGGAAGTTGAGTAGCAAGCTAATGCCAACAATTATTGCATGGTGCATAACAGATGGAGGCCTTACAAAGATGGTCTAGTGGGGTAGAATTTTCTAGTGAAAATATTAGGATACACATTTACCCTTATTCTAGTGTTGAATAAAAATATCGTGAAAAGTAATGTGTTGCTAGTTTTGGATAAAAAGACCCTCAACTTTCTTCGCAACTTTGTGGTCATTGGCCACTTATTAAAGGAGTAGGCATCTTTAGAAATGCAGTGCCATTTAGAGGAAATACTAATAGCAACAGGGAGAAGGAAATTATTCTTTTCATTTAATTATTTTTCAATTGTCTGGTCATATTGTGAGCTGCAATATATATCACAAGATTGTTTTAGTACTAGTAAACAATGATTAAATATATAATAAATTTGAACCTTTTGACATTTACAGGACATTCCTCTCAATTTACAAAAAAAATAAAGTATGAAAATCATGTTGGAAACAGTTCTGAAGTTTGGAGTTTTTATTTTATTTCAAGATTAATTAAATGGGTTTGGAAGATTGGGACGTATCTATTCACTAAGGTTTTGAAGAAATTATATGCATAAAAATTATACTAACACCTCCTAGTGGAATTGATAGTGCACTAATTTGTTGCTTGCTATTATCTTGGTTTTGGTACCACCTTATAACATATACGGGTTCAAATTCTATTTTCCATGATGGACAGTTGAATCTGTTTCAACTCTAATTGTTATTGAGGGGTTCCACAAGGATGTCACATGAGCATTTATGATGCCCATTTTAACATAGATAGCCACCTATGTTAAGGTTCTATTTTGCAGTTCCATGAACATTATATACATTTGGTTGGACACGTGAAAATCGATTGATGGATTGGATATTGATGATGGACATGTTGGATGTATGACCAAATGTATGACTTACTTGGTTACAATTTATCTAGTGCATGACTTGTCAAAGTTATCGTTGCATCGTATAGGCTTATATAGATATGATTTATCTAATCAATGACTTAGTGAGATTATGATTTATCTAATGTAAGATTTATTTCCAGTATGAACAACAAAAATTGTCACGTGGACACTGGGCTTAATAAACATGAGGTCTAAGATCATGTACCTATATCTATTTTTTGGTTGTATATATGCATGGATGAGAACTAAACTACAGGTTGGAAAGAACCATATGATAACCAAGATATACTATTCCATTGGGGAAGGTCGAGATGACCAATGAGGAAAGGTACGATGTACATTGTTCTATTACATTTGGTATCTACTTGATATGCACTCTTATGACATGAGTAAAATGAAAATGACAGGTGGAAAGACGACCTGACTGGATTATTCGATGACAAGTCCAACCAGCTCTGTAGTGTGCTTCGTGCTCTGAAGGAGGGGTGGAGGTGTTTCCCACCGTGTATCCTCCGAAACCTGGAATCGTGGGGAGGACAGCTGAACGCTCCCCCTAGACGTGTGATGACGATTGCCAGATGCCTGCTGGGGAAAGTTCGGTCGAGGTATTCGACGCTTCCACCATGTCGGTTTTATCAGTGGTTAGTATGGCCGTTGCCACTGATAGAGCAGCAGAGGATGGATAGGGTGGGAACGGAAGTAGGTCAAGATGGATAGGAAGCTATAGATCAGTTGGAGACTCTTGATGGGAAGTAATGCCATTATCTGACTCATCAAATTTTAATGCTATAACTCTTTCTGGTTTGCTATGCTTTCAAACTCCTTGTATCTTTTCATTCTAACTTCGGGACGAAGTTTTCTGAAGGAGGGGTGTATGTAATGCCCCACTTAAATCTTATCCTACAAATTGTGTTAATATTTACATTATCTGAAAATATTGAGAAATATTGGTCTAAAATAAATTTATGATTTCCATTATTCAAATTCCCCACTTACCTTCTCAATTTGAATATTATGTAGGATATGGTCTCCTTCCATTAATTCAAAATATATTTATTCATTCACACACCGCAATGTACCCTCACATTTAATAAGGAGAAGACAAAGTCCTCTCCATCTTATCATCAATATATATATTTATTATTCCTCAATGTACCCTCACATTTAATAAGGAGAAGACAAAGTCCTCTCCATCTTATCATCAATATATATTTATTCATTTCACATTCCCCAATGTACCTTCACATTTACTAAGGAGGAGACATGGTCCTCCCCATGTAATTACACTTCACATTCCCAAATGTACTTCCCCATTAAATTCTCAATTTTAAATTCATATCACAATTCCAAATGTACTCTAGCTTGGAAGAGAAGTCAACCAAGGATGGGTGAGAGTTAATGACATTAATGAGAGGTGGTTGAGGAAAGAGGGTATAAAAGGGAAGGAGGAAGGAAGAAGAGGGGAGTTGGAGTTTTGCTTAGGATTGTGGGGGTTGGTTGTGATTGTTTGGCCTTGTTATGATTTTGGGAGACCTTGGAAACCTGTGGAGGTTTCTTGGGTTTGAGAGGAGGAAAGTATCATTTTCTAGTTTTGCACATTCTTCTTGAGGACACACTATATCTGGTTGGACTTGGGCACGGAGGGCTAGGGAACCTGTGGAGGTTTCCTGGGCTAGGAATTTAATTCCTAGTTGGCTGGGAGGTAAATCCGGTTGGGTCAGCCAGAAGGAGCGTTCAGCTGGAGCTATCAGACAAAGGTATCGTCATCAACCGCCGTAACAGGTATTTTTCCATGGACTACTCTTGTTAAGTGATATCAATGGAATACTCACCTTAATTTTTGTTGCTTATGATAAAATGATTAAATGTTAAATGTTTAAAGCTATGTGAAAAGGTCAGCAAGCTCCTTTGATATTTATAAATTAACAGAACAATAGATATGTTAGTGTATAACGAAATAAAGGCTCTAATAATAGGATTCGGGTTCTTACAGAAAGCGTAAAACAAACACCTGCATTGTGCATTTGCATCTGGATAGTTTGCATGTTTGATTTAGGAAAAGTGCATTAGAGTGTGCTGATTGCTCTTTGAGAAAAGATGGTGTCTTTATTTTCCCTTAGTAGCTAGGATTTTCAAATTTGAAAAGATATAAAGCTTGCTTATCATCTTTAGACTGCATTTAGGAATTTGTATCATACATCTCGTGGTGAACCTTTAAAGGCAAACTTTAAAAAGATCAACCTAAAATAAATTGAATGAACTTAAGAACGCTTTGCAACATAACACACAACATAGAGGTCTAGGTTGGAGACGTGTTCTGGCGTCGTAAAGCCTGGTGACTGTCGATCTCGTGGATGGTGGGTGATTCCTCCTGAGGGACGACAGCACCAGTACGGATTGTGCTCCCACGTACCGTCACGTATATATTGGGAGACCCCTATAGGCATAAAACCTTTATCCTTAGGAAGCCGTGTCGACCGCCCTACTGATCGCAATGCACTGAACACAACATTCAGGAAGATCGACCGCCCGTACCCTAAAAGTATTCTGCGGTTTTGCGAAAAGTTTGGCTCACCCTCTACCTACAACTCCAGAGCAGTTCCTTTTGGCCTTTTTCAGACTCTATAACGGAAAAATTCCATCCGAGCATTTGTCACTTCGGGCTCGTTAAAACATCGAAGGAGACTAGAGTCATCTTTAGCTTTTTCTCGACTCTTTAAAATTGAAAAAGCAGGTTGTGCCTAAAGCGTCGTTAAAATTTATTTTTAAAGGAACAATCACCCTTTATTCCTGCATCGATCTTTAGGTTGAAAAAATGGAGTACACCAACCAAGGAATCCCCCTTGGTGGAGATCCTAGTCCCTTCTCCTCTTTAGGAGATGTTGGTGTGCCCCACATGGCCACATTGTCGCTTCCAGGACTGACGATTGGCCTGTCGGTCTGGCTCTTTTCAACCAATGTCGTTCAAACCACCACTGTTCCTGAACAGTCGAGTCAACAGTTAGACCAGACCAGAGTTGCCAACCAGCCTTCTACTTCATCTAAGTCTTCCTCTCCTCCTTCCTCTTCGCTTGACGGAACTGGTAAAACAAAAAACCAAGTTCCTAAGGAGAAGAAGGAAAAGAAGAAGAAAGGGAAGAAGAGGAAGGAGCCAAAAGCGACTGGGGGCAAACAAGTGTCGTTTGACAAAAATCCACACACAGCACTGACAAGGCCTAAATCGCCATGTGTCATATGCAAGGGAGACCACTTCCACAGAGATTGTCCCTGCATCCCTCGGATACTAAGGGACTGGTCTCCTCGTTTGCACAATTCGGTAACGTCAACCTCTGATAGCCATGTTGACTGATCACCGTCGACTAGTGAAAGTGAAGTCCCAGGACAGAGAGGGAAAGCTAGATTTCCCTGCAAACTGTGTGAAGGCAACCACGCCATCCACCGTTGTCCCTTCTTAGATGAGGCTAAAAGAGTTTTGGAAGATCGCCCGATTTTACGAGCACAACTTCCTCCTGGATATCAAAAACTCTTGCCAAGTCCTTCACTAGTTGAGAACCCGGCTGGCCCGCCCAGGTGGTCAGCCGAAGCACCTATCATTGAAGATGAACCGTTTGGATCCATCCCTGATGAAAGTAAAAAGGTTGAGGCGGCAGTTGACCCGGTTTTGCCTTCAGAGGCTCCATCTTCGAATGATACAATCACAGAGGAGAATAAAGACGACATCGTCCAAGTTCTCTTCATCAACACAGACTCCGACGAACAAGGGGGCAATTTTCCCATTCCTTTATCGCAGGAGGGAACTTCGTTAGAGTCATACCCGGCCGTCTACTCGGTCCCACCACCAAGCAACCTAGTTGTCTAGTTCGACTGGAACCAACTAGGCAGACCCCGGTTGCCAGCAAGCATACCATTCAGAATTATCGTTCAAATATATAGAATGGTAATGGCTGGTACTATCATTGATGAGGGGGCATCTGTGAGTATCCTTTCCTCTATTGCTTGGAAAGTGCTCGGTTCGCCAGCGCTTTTTCCTGAAATGAGAAATCTATCAGGCTTTGATAAAGGAACCAGTCGACCTTTAGGGATCCTCCCCAATGTGCCCATAACATTGAAAGGGAAGACCGTTCAAATGAACGTGATGGTCGTTCAAGGACCCTTGGATTATAACCTACTCCTTGGACGAGACTATATATATTGCATGGGAGCCATCGTCTCCTCACTCTTCAGAGTAATGTGTTTTCCGCATGAAGGAAGAATGGTCAAGCTCATGGACCAACTTTCATTTCCCGGATCACGCATCGCAAATAGTCATATACCATCCCTAAATGGTCTCTTCATGCAAGAAATGTCTCAACCCACAGTCCGTCCTCCTGATGAGCGCGAGTAATCCGAGAGGGTATGACTGGAACCTAGGGGGCATGCACCCTGGTCTGCTTCGGCAGGAAAACTTTGGGTATAGGGTAGGTTTCCGCGGGAGAATATGACTAGTCTGTACCCCGTCCGTGCTTGGAAGAGGGGTTGTTCTGGAATAAGATTCTCTTGTTAAAGTTATGTTTTTGGTGCTCGTTGTCACTCACCTTTGTCTACTTCGGTATACACCGCCGAAGAAGTGTTTTGTTGAAAGAATAACAGGACAATCTTTGGGTAGCCTGAAAGAGGTAGGCCTCTCCCGGTAAAACAAATGTTTTATCTACAAATTGAGGGGTAACCTTGAAATCGTACTTTATGCCTGGGGGCATGCAAACCTTTTGGAGTGCAAGCAAGGGGCGGCTATTTATTTTTTAAATTTTTAGGTCCTCCCTTTAAACCTGTAGGTCTAACCCTTTAAACTCGTAGGATTAGTCGTTTCCGAACTTACATAACGAAAGGATACGAGGCATAGCTTTGGTAAGGTGCAAGCTCCATAAAAAATGGAATCTTACATGAGACATTCTTATCATATGACTGGATAGATTGAGCAGTTTTAGCACACAGTTCATGCTCGTTAAAAAATAAACGCAAGATCCGAGCAATTTTAGCACATAGTTCATGCTCGTTAAAAAATAAACATAAGATTGAGCAAATGTTTCCACCCACGTTTAAGCTCGTTAAAAAATGAACTATCCTGGTAAATAACCACGGTGAATGTAATATCATCAGCCATTAAAGCCTTGGTCGTGTTTGCACCATCACCTCCACTTTTCCATTGGCCGATCGTTCACCTCCATATGATTGTTTACCCATTTTGAGGAACAGCTGCGAAGAGTGATTTCACCTAGCCATCCTTGTGACACTGCCATGATTGGAAAATTCCAACCTGTACCTGGAATCAGCTGCTAACCCTGTTTATCACTCGTTCCTCAAAAGACGAGTCTTCTTTAAGCTCTTTTCATCTGACTCGTAAAATATGAAAAGATTACCGAGTCCTTGGCCTTCCAGCTTGTTAAAGGGACAGGAAGTGCTATCCCTCCTCTAGATTTTAATCTTTTTGGACCTAAGGGATTATTGCACAAAACGATCGAGCGCTTGTTTTATTCGGATCGTTAAAACTATCGAAAACTCATCCCTTCTGTATTGTTTTATACTTTTTCAGACTTAAGGGATTAGACGACGAAAAAGGAATTTTGGAGTTAACTTTATGTACCTTTTTAGACTCTCTAAAAATGAAAAGGACCGAGTTATCTTTGTCGTTAGACTCGTTAAAATCATTAAATAGCGACAAACTTGTCTTTAGACGAGAACAATTTTCACTATCGCTAGGCTCGTTAAAACATAGCGATGGGCTTGCCCGAAGGGCAGGTTATAGAACAAGCATATGTTATCCTCCTCAAGCTTGACAAAAATAAAGAGGTACTGGTCAGCAATGACTAGGGAAAAATTGGGAGAAACTAAAGAAAACTTTGATGGTAGCAAGTCGCTCTTCAACATGACACTTTTCCTCCGTACCACAATCGGGTTGGGTGTTTCATTCACCGGTCACATCCATGGTCTCGCCATACCATCCATATTTGGGGTAATGCTACCAATCCATCGCATCAGTGTCACCACATGTTCAAGAGAAGTCGTTCAGAAAAGTCAACCGTGTCCCATCCACTACCGTACATTATCCTTCATCCTTTCATGACCACCACCCTGAATCATATGTCACAGATCGTTTTCACCTCCATTAAAATCATTAGCTCCGTTCCGTGTCACTGATGTGGGATTCATTAAGGCCCTCCTTTGATGGATCGCTTCTTTTCGACATCAGCTCATTATCCAAAATGTTGATCTAGGAACAACCCCTTCAGTACTTTGAAGCTTGCATGCCTCAATGGCAAGTTTCTCACTTCTCGCGACGGGTATACATCAATGACCTTCGACTGAAAGATTTTGCGTGGTGTTCGACGTCAAGTCCTTTATTCACACCACGTGAATTGTACTGCAGTACCTTGAGGGTCATTATCATTATTGGTGATTCCTCTCGCGCTTGTTAATGGTTTACGTCATTGATCGGTAAGCAAGTGAGGTCTTTCCATGTTCGACTTCAGAACATTTCTCACATGGATCGACTTGTACTTAGAGTGAAGATAGAACGAGTTTGAAGACCCCGGATCTAGTTTCATCCATTTGGGCTCCGATACATATTTAGGAAAGATAAAGACATTGACATGTACATCATTGCAGCAGATAATCATCCTACTCAAAGGATGATAATTTCATCAAAATTATCAGTCTACCATCAGACGATTGTCTGTTCTATGTACAGAAAAATGAATTTATAAAGCTGAGCATGGGAATGCCCACCTCAGCTAGATCATGAAAGCAGTATGAAAAATAATGTATTGTATTGTATTGTATTACAGGTCTCCTCCCAACATTGGATGAACTTCGGATCCCCCTGATAAAGCATTTCACCCGATAAACAGCCTCATACTTTAGGGGGCAACTGTTATAGACATCTTTGTGCCTTACAACATTAAGCATGAAATGTCCATAATCTAAGGGATCCAAAGTCCCTAAACATGTTGTTCCTACCCATAGATGAACAAGGCTAACAAACCACAACAATTCACATAAGTTCTCCACCAGAAACTACTCAAAAACAAGTCAATTCAGGATCATTTCAGTGGCTACACTAGTTGTTTGCACTGAATGTCAAAGCCAACGCTAGCTACCTGCATTGAATGTCAAAGGGAGCACTGGCTACCTGCGCTGAACGAGAATGAACATGTGGCAAGCTCATTTCTCAAGGTTTCAAAACCCAGGAAGCTTCCAAAATGACACTTGCCTCAGGGAATTCGACTGGTGATGAGTAAGAGGTTCCAAATTGTTATAGATGATTTTGTGCCTTACAGCAACAGGCATGAATTGTCAATAATCCAAGGGATCCAAAGTTCCCTAAACATGATGTTCCTACCCCTAGAGGAACAAGGTCAGCAAACCAACAACTCTCAGATCAGTTCTCCACCTGAAAACACTCAAAAACAAGCAATCCTGAAATCAAAGCAGGTGCTCCACTAGGCTTCTGCGCTGAAACACAACTCCTCCATGGTGTACCTGCGTTGCAAAGCAGGTAGAACAAAGGCCACCTACGTTAAGCGAGTTTGGACATGTGGCACACTGAGTCATTGCTCTGGAATCTTCCAAAAATGACACTTGGATCAGGGATTTCGCCTTGTGATGAGTCAGAGGCTCTGTTTCTCCAAGTGGAAGCAAGGTTCTCCAAGTGGACTGAAGAACTGAAGATCAACTAAAGATTAACTGAAGAGAGAGAGGACATAAGGTAGCTACACATCAGTTGCAAGCTGACTCATCCTTTCTCAATTCATCTATATATTGAGCTCTCTCCTATGAGCTCATGAGGCTGGAATTTTGTGCAAAGTAATGATATGCTGTTGGTTTCACTATAGAGCTATTGGGTGATTGTTTGAGAGAGGTGAAGAGGAGAAATTCTTTCTGCTGGGAGGTGTTGCTGGATTGGAGCCTTCAATGGTTGTAATACTCTCAGAACCTTTACTTCTTCATTAATAAAAGCTATTGAGGTTCTTCTATGTGCTCTTGTTTCAATAATATATTGTGATAATTGCATGTTTGGTTTACACTAATCCTTGAACCAGTTATGATTGCATGCCTCTTGTAGTTTCCTTCTTTGTCATTTTGCAGGATCTCATTGTAGCTGGGCCAGCAAAAGAGCAAGGAGCTAGGAGCAAGCGGCCAAAGAGAAGAGTTTGGATTCGACATTAAGCGCAAGGCAACGGTTAGTGCATTTCTCCACTCTCTTTTGCTTTCATAAAGAAGTAAAACTTCAGTAGTTTTCCTTACAGTTGTTGCTAAGGTACTATCACCCTTAGAGTGGGATAGGGTCATCCGAGTCAGATAATTTTCCCTACAACAAACTGGCGACTCCACTGGGGATCGTATCTGTTTGATTGTGTTTGTAGTATTTTGCTATTCATTTCCTGAACAAAAGAGTACCAAATCGAAAAGCTTTTGACTATATCAAAAGCGAAGTAGAGGGAAGCTACTCTAGCTCATTTCTGAGCATGTTCACGATTTGAAGAGCTGATCTACAAGGATCCTTGTAAGCTCTTAGTGATAGCTTTTCACCTTCCTTGTCATCCCTTTGAGTGTGCTTGACTAATTGCTTCTGATTTGAGCAAAAACTGTGCATTTTTGAGAAAATTGTGACCCAGAAACTGAGAAAACGCAACTTTCGTTTTCCAAAGCAGGTAGTACACAGGCTACCTGCTTTGCAACGCAGGTCCCAAAGGGGCTACCTGTGCTGAGAGCCAGACTGGCTGTGCAGCACCTGCGTTGGCCCAATTTTGCCTAGTGCAGTTGGGGTTTCCTCCCTTTCTCTTGCCTGTTTTCACTTAGATTTTGCCGCTAGGTGTCAGTCTTGTGCCTGTTCTGAAACCAACATTACTTGCCATCATTCCGCCTCTGCTATATAACGAAATTGTACTTGTTCTTTTGTATTTCTTATTTCATTTACAATTTCCCATAACGAAAAGTAAACTAGTCTTGCTTTGGCCTCTTAGATCTGAACCTGTGTTAGGCATTTTGCTGGTCTAAAGAGTTAGCTTGTTTGTTGTCCATAGCTGATTAGTCATTTTACTTTTGTCATTATGGTTTGATTTTATGTATTTCCTGTGATTAAACAAGTAAATCTTAAGGTGTCTTTGGATTTTGGACAAGCTTGTTTACTTTCGCTTTAAATCGAAGTCAAAGTTATATAACAACTTTCTTTTTGTAACACATCAACATTAAGAAAGGGAAAAGAAAATACATGCATTGTGCATTTTGCATTTGAAAAAGTTTGCATGATGATTTAGGAGAAAGTGCATTAGTTTGTGCTGTATGAACTGTGTGAAAAGATTTGCCTTTCTTCTCCCTCAGTAGTTAAGATTTTCATCAGTCAAAAAGATTTGAAAAAGCTTGCTTCTCATCTTAGGCTGCATTTAGGAATTGTTCATATACATCTCGTGGTGAACCTTGAAAGGCAAACTTTAAAAAGATCAACTTAAAATATACTGAATGAACCTAACAACGCATTTGAAACATAACGCAAACACATAGAGGTCTAGGTAGAGACGTGTTCCGGCGTCGTTAAACATAGTGACTGTCGATCTCTACGAAGGTGGGTGATTCCTCCTGAGAGTCGGTGGCACTAATACGGACTTGTGCTCCCACGTACCGTCGCGTATATATTGGGAGACCCCTATAGGAATTTATCCTTTATCCTTAGGAAGCCGTGTCGGCCGCCCTACTGATCGCGATGCAGTGAACACAGCATTCACGAAGATCGACCATCCGTACCGTAAAACGTATTCTGTGGTTTCGCGAAAGGTTTGGCACACCCTCTGCCTAGATCTCCAGAGCAGTTTCTTTTGGCCCTTTTCAAACTCTATAACTGAAAAGGTCCAACCGAGCATTTGTCACTTCGGGCTCGTTAATACATCGAAGGAGACTAGAGTCATCTTTATCTTTTTCTCGACTCTTAAAACATGAAAAAGCAAAGTTATGTTTAAAAGCGTCTAATAAAATTCATTCAAATCGGAAACACAAATTTTCCCCTTTATATTTTAGTTGATCGAGTAATCCACAATCGTGGAAGAAAGTCAATTGAATATCCGTCATTCTCGGAGGCTTGCGAGTCAACCGTCTTTGTCTCCGGAATCGAAAACAATCCGGGCAAAGCGAACTCGTCGAACCAGTTCAAAATCTCCTTTAAAAGTTAGAACAAGTGTTCCAACAACATCTGAGATTCTGGTTACTCCAAACATTTCCGGAAACCCTGCCTCCATAGAAGAAGTTCAACCGCCACAGAGGGACAGTAGTACTAATCCTAGTCTGGGGGCAAATACTTGTATGACCGAACCAGTTCCATCTGTAACCGGTCCAGAGAGTTTTGTTCCTCAAACATCTGTCGCTGTCGTTACAACCCCTTCTTCGGCACCGGAAATCTTTTACGGACCTGACGGTCTTCCTCTTCCACCTGGTTTGATTGCGATAGAGGAAATTATAGAGGAACCGCAAGTATCCACTCCAACTCATTTTGGAGTAGGGGTCACTCTATTTCCTGCTACAACAGAAGTTTGTCCATCACCAGTGGAAATTCCTGTAGAATCACTAGGCAATCAATTAGATAGACTAAAAATGTCTCAACAACCGTCGACATCTAGGACTGTGTCAAATGACACGGCGACAGCAGAATTACCTGCTGCAAATCCAACAATGTTCGCCGGCATACCATCTGTCCCAACTAGCTCTCAGTTGCTAGAAGGAGTCCACCACGAGACTATCTCGACAGTATGGTCTGTTCCTCTTTGTTCCGGAGTAATGTCTGGTAACTCTCATGGTGAGACTCATCAAATTTACCCTTTTGGGAATCTAATTAGGCCATCCAGTCCTCCAGGACAATCAATTTCCCTGAGTTCTGGATTGCTACCATATGGGGGGCAGTATGCCCTTTCATTACCCCCTCCGGGAGGGTACCCATACGGGAGTTCTCAACCTTATTCAAGTTATGGTGGAATTGGAACGAGTAGTTGGGTACCTATGTTATCCCAGCCACCAAGAGTTGTATATTCTATGCAACAGCGTGTACCTGTGACAAGCATCCCAACTACACCGGCTATTGTGACCGTGTCGCAAGTTCAAACAATGCCTGTTGTATGTCAACCTCAGATTTCTCAGGTTCTCATGCAACAGCCCCTTGACCCTGCGACCCAACCACAATCGCCTACTGGTGGGGCAACACAAGTACAGTCGGGTACAACTACCCCACATCTTGGTCCAATGGTTAGTATAGCGCAACAACCCATGGTGTCGCAACCGTGGATAGTGCAATACCAACAGCCGCAATTCCAACAAGTGTACCAGGGTTCTGAAAAGCAAATATTTGCGAATACGGGACAACCATATATCCAAAATGGTCAAAATCAACCACTTTATAGTGGTCATGTCCATCAACCGTATCAGTCATACCAACATCAACTCCATTATGCTGGTATGCAAAGACCAACTGTTCAAGTGATTCCATCGTACCCTGGTTACGCTTCACCTAACTTGAATCAACAGTTACCATTCATGGCGACTTTAGAGTTGCCGGATTTACATCGGTTAACCAATGATCCAATTGCTTACGCCCCATGGTGGCCAGTGATCCCGCACAAACTTCCATCCGACATTCCTAAATTCAATGGAAATCCAGGTGAAGACCCGTCGAATCATGTGATGACATTTCATCTATGGTGTTTGTCGAACACTTTAAATGACGATTCGATAAGGCTTCGCCTCTTTCAGAGGACATTGACAGGTCCAGCGGCAAAATGGTATATAGAATTGCCTAGAGCTTCGTTCGACAATTTTAGCTCCCTTGCCACGACCTTCTTAACCCACTTTCAATTACCAATAAGGTATGAAACGGGAACAGAGATATTGACTAACTTCAAACAGACAACCGCAACTCATTTATCAGATCATATACATGAGTGGCGACGTCGACGAAGAATGGTTAAAACATATGTTCCTGATCAGCTTTTAGCTGAGTGGTTTATAAAGTCGTTACTTCCGGCCATAACGGAAGATGTGGCAAAAGGGGGGGTCGTAACAGAAGAGCAGGTTATCGCTCGTGCACAATATTTGGACTTGGTATATACTCAGTCCGGCACGCTCTATGACAAAATACCAGACGCCCCTAGACCAGAGTTTTCAATCCCTCCTCCTCCTAAATCAAATAGTGACTCTCATGCCGGCGATGGCGTGATTGGCACAGCAAACACGAATCCGAAAAAGACCAATCAAAAGAAGGCCCGTAAGGATTCGAATCAAAATGCGCATGAAGAAATTCTTGCTTCGGAAGTAAATGCCGTATCGACAGATATAGGCAAAGAAACCAATCAACCAGGAAGCAAGAAAAATCAAAACAAAGGGAAGAAGAAGAAATAAGGAGTCATCTCCTCGAAAAAATTATTCAAGCCCTCCTTGAGATAGGAAACCACCTTATGGGTGTCAGATATGTGATGAGGATCACTGGACGAGAGAATGTCCATACAAAGCTGATCTAAAAAGATTCTTAAAGAGTTCGCAAACTCCAGCTGTGTTAACTGATCCGTTTCCCGATCGAGGAAAAAATCTAGTTGGTAGTGGAAATGCTTCACCGTCGCAAGTGCTTATGTTATCGATATCGAAGCAACAGAATGATGCTTTGATTTCGACAAGGAACAAAGATTACGGGAATCCACAGGTGTCGAACGATAAAGGTAAAGATCAACCTAGCAGTTCGACAACAACTTCGGCAGAAGTTGTACCCCCCATCACACATGAATTAACAATAAAACCGCCAAAGGGAGTAGTACACAAGTCGACATTTAATCCTCGTGCCAGAGCGGCACAACATTATAACATAGTGGAAGATTTGGCGCAATCGCCATCTGCTATGTCGACTCTTGAGGTACTACAACATTGCCCATCCCAAAGGCAGGCATTGTTATCAGCAATTGGTGGGGTGGATCCTAAAGATTCCAGTCTGGTGTCCTTTGATCACAAAGGGTATGATCCTCAGTTACCAACTCAACTAGATTTCCTCGTCCAAGTGAAAGCCCTCAACAAAACAGTTCATAGAACGATTATTGATGAGGGGGCATCGACATGTATTATTTCGATGAGTTGCTGGAAAACTTTAGGATCTCCAACCTTGTCGCGATCATCGACAACATTGAAAGCATTCGACGGAAGGATATATACCCCTTACGGTATCCTTAGTAACCTGAAAGTTGAACTAGGGGGAAAAACAGTAGAAATAGATGTTGAAGTCATCGATGGCAATCTTGACTATAACATCCTACTGGGAAGACCATGGATTTATGCCATGGAAGCTGTTGTGTCGACCTATTTTAGGAAAATCGCATTCCCCTTTCAAGGAGAGATTACGATCATTGACCAACAAAATTTCCTCCCTAATGGTTCACAAGTTACAGGAAGCGCTCCTCTGATCCATGGAAGCGACCATTCGTTTCAAAATATCGGAGTAGGCCTACTAAAAGATCCTACATTAATGGGAACTTTCACCCTTCCGCCAACGTTCATTGTGGGAGAAGTGGCGACAGTAGGAACCTGCAATATGATATCTTCCGCACAAAAGATGTCAGAAAACGATATCAGCATGGATCATGCAAAGGTTTTGTCCCCAAGCCCAATGGAAGTATTGTAGCAATCAATTTTCTTGGCCTGGGGGGCAACCCCAAATCAACGCTCATCAAGTGTTTGGATAGATAGGTCTAGAGAATATGGTACCCCTTTAAGTCCTTGGTCGCGAGTGCATGGAACCGACAAAGGAATAGTCCAATCAATGGTAATTGACGGGGCACCATGGAATGATTCCCACCATCGCTCCCTTCTCCCGGGTTGTGGGGAAGATACTCAAAATAACCTTTATCATCCTTCAGTTTTCGATTTTCTATCGAGTACTGTAAATACAGTGGGCAATGAGGATAGTTCTTTTACTATGTCAACCTCATTAAAAAATGAAACGATCCCCTTTCCAGATCTCAATGGTAAACCTTCATTCCAACCAACAAAGTTGAATGCAATGAAGCTTGGGGGTCATGCACCTCGATTTGCGTTATTATGCTGGGGGCATGCAAACATATCATCGAGCAGTTTTTGTATAGAGTTCATGCTCGTTAAAAAATAAACATAATTTGTGAGCAATCTTTCCCTACAGTTCAAGCACATCCAGAAAAAATGAACCGGTAAATAACCTTGAGAAATGTAACCTTTGACTGCCATATTAAAGCCCTTGGTCGTGTTTATATGCCATCACCTCCATCCGTTCATTTGGCCAATTGTTCATCTCCTTATGTTTGTTTACCCATTTTGAGGAACAGCTGTGAAGAGTGATTTCACTTAGCCATCCTTGTGACACTGCCGTGATTGGAAAATTCCAACCTGTACCTGGAATCTGCTGCTATCCCTGTTCATCACTCGTTCCTCAAAAGACGAGTCTTCTTTGAGCTCTTTTCACTGACTCGTAAAATATGAAAAGTTTGCTGAGTTTTGGCCTTCCAGCTCGTTAAAGCAACCGGAAAGCTATCCCTCCTCTAGATTTTAATCTTTTTGGACCTGAGGGATTATTGCACAAAAAGATCGAGCGCTTGTTTTGTTCGGCTCGTTAAAGAAATCGAAAATTCATCCCTTCTGTATTGTTTTATACTTTTTCAGACTTAAGGGATTAGATGACGAAAAAGGGATTTTGGAGTTGACTTTCCGTACCTTTTCAGACTCTCTAAAAATGAAAAGGACCGAGTTTTCCTTGTCGTTAGGCTCGTTAAAATGATTAAATAGTGACAAACTTGTCTTTAGACGAGAACGAGTTTCCCTATCGCTAGGCTCGTTAAAACATAGCGATGGGCTTGCCCGAAGGGCAGGTTATAGAACAAGCATATGTTATCCTCCTCAAGCTTGACAAAAATAAAGAGGTACTGGTCAGCAATGACTGGGGAAAAATTGGGAGAACCTCACAGCATTAATGGTAGCAAGTCGCTCTTGAACATGACACTTTGTCCTCCGTATCACATCGGGTTGGGTTGTTTCATTCACCGGTCTCATAACCATGGTCCTCGCCACACCATCCACATTTGGGGTAATGCTACTAATCCATCACATCAGTGTCGTTATATGTTCAAGAGATGTTGTTCTGCAAAGAGTCAACTGTGTCCCATCCACTGCCATACATTGTCCTTCATCCATTTCATGACCGCCACCCTGAATCATACATCACAGTTTGTTTTCACCTCATCACAATCATTAGCTCCGTTCCGTGTCACTGATGTGGGATTCATTAAGGCCCTCCTTTGACGGATCGCTCCTTGTCGACATCAGCTCATTATCCAAGGAGTTGATCTAGGAACAACCCCTTCAGTACTTTGAAGCTTGCATGCCTCAATGGCAAGTTTCTCACTTTCAGCGATAGGTATACATCAATGACCTTCGACCAGAAGATTTTGCATGGTGGTTGACACCAAGTCCTTTATTCCCACCATGTGAATTGTACTGCCGTACCTTGAGGGTCATCATCCTTATCGGTGATTCCTCTCACACTTGTTAACGGTTTACATCATTGACCGGTAATCAAGCGATGTCTTTCCATGTTCGACTTCAAGAAATTCTCACATGGATCGACTTGTACATCGAGTGAAGATCGGGAGAGATTGAAGACCCCGGATCTAGTTTCATCCATCCGGGCTGCGATATATATTCAGGATATAAAGACATTTGATATGTACATCATTATAGCAGATGATCATCCTTCTCAAAGGATGATAATTTCAACAGAGAATTATCGGTCTATAATCAGACGATCGTCTGTTCTATGTACCAAAATGTGTTTATAAAGTTGATCATGGGAATGCCCGCCTCAGCTAGATCATGAAAATGTATGAAAAATAATGTATTGTATTGTATCTTATTACAGGACACTTCTCAGCAGATTGAATGAACTTCGGATCCTCTCAATAAAGCATTTCACCCGATAAACGACCTCATACTTTAGGGGTCATCTGTTATAGACAATTTTGTGCCTTACAGCAACAGGCATGAATTGTCAATAATCCAAGGGATCCAAAGTTCCCTAAACATGATGTTCCTACCCCTAGAGGAACAAGGTCAGCAAACCAACAGCTCTCAGATCAGTTCTCCACCTGAAAACACTCAAAAACAAGCAATCCTGAAATCAAAGCAGGTGCTCCACTAGGCTTTTGCGCTGAAACACAACTCCTCCATGGTGTACCTGCGTTGCAAAGCAGGTAGAACAAAGGCCACCTGCGTTGAGCGAGTTTGGACATGTGGCACACTGAGTCATTGCTCTGGAATCTTCCAAAAATGACACTTGGATCAGGGATTTCGCCTTGTGATGAGTCAGAGGCTCTGTTTCTCCAAGTGGAAGCAAGGTTCTCCAAGTGGACTCAAGAACTGAAGATCAACTAAAGATTAACTGAAGAGAGAGAGGACACAAGGCAGCTACACATCAGTTGCAAGATGACTCATCCTTTCTCAATTCATCTATATATTGAGCTCTCTCCTATGAGCTCATGAGGCTGGAATTTTGTGCAAAGTAATGATATGCTGTTGGTTTCACTATAGAGCTATTGGGTGATTGTTTGAGAGAGGTGAAGAGGAGAAATTCTTTCTGCTGGGAGGTGTTGCTGGATTGGAGCCTTCAATGGTTGTAATACTCTCAGAACCTTTACTTCTTCATTAATAAAAGCTATTGAGGTTCTTCTATGTGCTCTTGTTTCAATAATATATTGTGATAATTGCATGTTTGGTTTACACTAATCCTTGAACCAGTTATGATTGCATGCCTCTTGTAGTTTCCTTCTTTGTCATTTTACAGGATCTTATTGTAGCTGGGCTAGCAAAAGAGCAAGGAGCTAGGAGCAAGTGGCCAAAGAGAAGAGTTTGGATTCGACATTAAGCGCAAGGCAACGGTTAGTGCATTTCTCCACTCTCTTTTGCTTTCATAAAGAAGTAAACCTTCAGTAGTTTTCCTTACAGTTGTTGCTAAGGTACTATCACCCTTAGAGTGGGATAGGGTCATTCGAGTCGGATACTTTTCCCTACAACACAAATCTCCAAGTGGAAGCAAGAACCTCCAAGTGGAATCAAGAACTGACAGAGGGAGAGGACACTAGTCAGATCTCAAGCTGACTCATCCTCTCTCCAAACATCTATATATGGATCTCTCCTCCATGAGATCTAGAGGCTGGAATTTTTTTATTGCAAAGAATTGTTGTTGCTTTGAGATTGGAATCATTGGGTGCTTAATGCTTTGAAGGGGGTGAAGATAGGAATTCCATTTGTTGGGAAGGAGATGCTGCATTGGAGCCCTCTGGGTTGTATCTCTTCCTAAACCTTGTTATTCATCAATAAATCTATCTTGGTTTCTCCTATATGCTGATGTATTCTTGATGTATGATTGCATTAGTATGTTTAGTTTATTTCTAATCCTAAACTAGTTATGAATATGAATCTATGTCTTGTGTAGTGTTCTCTTCTTGTGATCTTGTAGAAACCTCTTGAAGCTGGGCGAGCAAGAAGACAAGTAGCTGGGAACTCTCCAAGAGAAGAGAAGTCAGATCGAGGGACAAACGGAAGACACCGGTTAGTCCATCCATCTATCTCTTTATTCTTAATTCATAAAGGAAGAATACTAGAATAGTTGTCTCTGTTTGTTGCTAAGGCACTATCACACCTTAGGTGGATATGATCGTCCTGCATGGGAATTTTTCCCCACAACACTTTGGACTTGATGGCAACAACAACCAATCACTCTCCCCCTTTGACATCAAGGGCAAAGGGTTATGCTCCCCCTAAGAACATGCTCCCCCTGACTCTAAACCAGATCTGCAAAGAAGAACCATAATCCATCAAACACCATAAATGACCGTGAAAGAGAGATATAGACGTATTGTAGCAATATTCAAACCAGCATCCATGATCTCCTTCTGTACTTCCTCCATAATGCCAACAATGCATGATATGCTCCCCCTAAACCTGTGCCATTCGATGTTTGACCAATCCGCAACCCAGAACATGTACGCATATAGTTCAGATGAAACTTGCGTACAACCAACAATCAGAAGAGATTCAACAACAAGGTGATGCATCAACAACCCCCAGCTTTTGCCTGAGGTATTCAAAGGTCTCCCTAGGCAATGGTTTGGTGAGTATATCAGCAACCTGTTCCTTAGAAGGAACGTACTCCAAATTGACCTTTTGTTCAAGCACTTGTTCCCAGAGAAAGTGATACTTGATTGGTATGTGCTTGGTTTTTGAATGCATGACTGGGTTCTTTGAAATGTTGATTGCACCTGTATTATCACATAAGATGGAGATGGGTGGTGTACAAGTGATTTGAAAATCCTGCAAGGTCTGCATCATCCAAAGGAGTTGAGTGCAGCAAGATGCAGCATCAACATATTCTGCTTCAGCTGTAGACAAGGCAATCGAACTCTGTTTCTTGTTGAACCAAGATACTAATCTGGAACACATAAAGAATGCACCACCACTTGTGCTCTTCCTGTCATCCACGCTTCCGGCCCAATCTGCATCAGTATAAGCATGAAGTGTGAGATCTGTATCTCTAGGATACCATAAGCCATAATTTTTAGTCCCTTGAAGATATTTGAAGATTCTCTTTACTGCCTGAAGATGAGTTTCCTTTGGATTTGCCTGAAATCTTCCAACTATTCCCACTGCATGAATGATGTTTGGTCGGGTACCTGTCAAATAAAGTAGACTTCCAATCATAGATCTGTAGGTTGGTTGATGTACTGCTGCTGATTCTTCATTTGCACTGAGGCTACATCCTGTGACCATGGGTGTACATACTAGTTTTACATCTTCCATGCCATATTTCTTCAAAATCTGCTTGAGATACTTGGTTTGAGACAAGAAGATCCCTCCTTCCTTTTGTTGGATTTGCAGGCCAAGAAAATATGTCAATTCTCCAAGCAAGGACATTTCGAATTCTTTCTGCATCACCAAGGCAAAGCTTTGACTTATAGATTCTTCATTGCTGCCAAAGATAATGTCATCTACATACACAACAAGTATTAGAAATTTGTCATTTTCAATTTTTATATAAAGATTGCTATCTGTTGATCCTTTTGAAAAACCTTGTTGATGAATATATTTGTCCAAATGATAGTACCAAGCCCTTGGAGCTTGTTTAAGACCATAGAGAGCCTTTTTCAGTCTACATACAAGATTTGGATCATTTCCAAGAATGAAACCATCTGGCTGCTCAATGTATACTTCTTCTTCTAAGTCTCCATTCAGAAAGGCTGATTTCACATCCATTTGAAATACTTTGAACTTTTGAAAGCTTGAGAGAGCAAGGAACATTCGGATGGCCTCAAGTCTTGCAACAGGAGCAAAAGTTTCCTCAAAATCCATTCCTTCTTGCTGCACATACCCTTTACAAAGAAGTCTTGCCTTGTTTCTAATTACTTCCCCATTTTCATTCAACTTATTTTTGAAGACCCATTTTGTCCCTATAACATTCTTATCCTTTGGTCTAGGAAACAACTCCCAAGTGTTGTTCTTTTCAATCTGCTCAAGTTCTTCATCCATTGCTTTGACCCAACATTCATCTTTGCATGCCTCTTTTACATTTTGTGGTTCAGTGGAGGAGAGTAATGCCAAATAGCTTGAAGCTTCTGCAATTGTTCTTCTTGTTTGTACACTTGCTTCTTTTTGCCCCAAAACCTGAGATTCTGGATGATTCTTCGGAACGTACCGGGATGGAGTCTTCTCTTCTATCCTTATCTGTTCCTCTGGTGCTTCTTGAGGTTCTTCTTCTTCATCATTCTATCTTTGAGGGTAGTCTTCATCTTCTTCGATATTTTCATGATTTACTTGCCTAGGAATGTATCCCTTTTCATCAACCACTACATCAATGCTGTCAACAATTCTTCCAAGTCTTTTATTGTAGCACTTATATGCTTTGCTGTGTGGAGAATAACCAAGAAGAATGCCTTCATCTGCTCTAGGTTCAAGTTTGCCAAGTTGCTCATCAGTATTCTTAATATAGCATTTGCTCCCAAATACTTTGAAGTGCTTTACCGAAGGAGTCTCACCATACCAGAGCTCATGAGGAGTTTGAGTGTTGTTCACTTGGACATTTGTTTTGTTGAGAAGAACAACCGCATCATATGCAGCTTCACCCCAAAAAGTTGCGGGAGTTCCAGACTCATCAAGCATAGCACGGGCCATTTGTTGGACTGTTCTGTTCATCCTTTCCACCACTCCATTTTGTTGAGGAGTTATAGCTATAGAGAATTCCCTTCTTATCCCATGTTCTTCACAGAAATCGAAAAATTCATTTGAGGTAAACTCCCCACCTCTGTCAGACCTGAGACACTTAATTTTGTAACCTGATTCATTTTCAACCAAGGCTTTGAAGGATTTGAATTTCTCGAATGCTTCGTCTTTGTGCTTCATAAGTCCTAACCAAACAAACCTGGAGAAATCGTCAATGAATAATATCAAGTATTCTTCTCCTCGAGGTGTCCTTTTCCTAAATGGACCACATACATCTGTATGGACTAGCTCAAGAGGCATGCTAGCTGATCCTTCCTTCTATGGAAAGTTAGTTCCGGTTTTCTTTCCAAACTGACATGATTTGCATATGGTGTTGTCTGGAATTTTGATATCTGGAAGACCACGAGCAGCCTAATATTTGCATGCTTTCCTTATTTGTGAAAAGCTTAGATTCCCCAACCTCCGGTGCCATAACCAGTGTTCATCATCCTTGCTCAAATAGCATTGTTGTTGTCCTTTTTCAAATATGTATAGATTATTTGGAGTTCTTCTACCTTTGATCATTGTTTCACCTGTATCAAGATCACGAACGCGACATCCGTTTGATCTAAATATAAACTTGGTTCCTTGATCACACATCTGGCTGACACTTAGAAGATTATGCTTCAATCCATCAACATACAAAACATTTCCAGCTTTGACCTTTTCTTTTAACTTAGCAGTGCCTTTTCCTTTTATAGCTGCAGGAGTATCATTTCCAAAGGAAACTTTCTTTCCCTTTTCTAAAGCAGAATATGATTCAAGTTTTTCTTTATCACCTGTCATATGTTTCGAACATCCACTGTCAATGTACCATAGATTTTCTTGTCCTTCTGCATAAAATGCTATCCCACATCTTTCTGTTTGTGGTTCCTTTATTCTCCATGTTCTGGTGCTTGAGGCTTGTTCCTTTGTCTGCTGAAACCTGCTCCTGCATTCAGAATATTCATGACCAAAGTTATTGCAAATAGAACATTCAACTTCATTTTCAAGAGCCGAAAAGTTGTTATAGGTCCTTTTTGTAATCCCGATCATACTTCTTTGTTTTTGAGCTTCTCTAGTCATGATTGTTTTATATTCAACACATTGAGCTGCTTTGTGACCAAAGTTATGGCAAGAGAAACATTGTCCATTGAAGAAACTTCTCCGATTATCAAATCTACCGGCCAAATGATTGTAATTTCTATTGTCATCCATTCTTGAAGCAAATTGAGAAGATTTTACCTGTGGCTGGTTGTAGCTTTTGTTCATCCTTAAGACAGATTGCCCCTGGTTTACCTGATAGTCTTTGTTTGTTCTTGATGTAATTCGTCCCTGCTTTACCTGGTGATCTCCATTGTGCTTTTTCTCATTCCTTCTTGCTGCATCGAGATAACTCTTTGAGGTAGATGCTTGAGATGTTTCTCCATTATACCCCAGACCTGTCTTGTTTAGCGGAGAACGCTGTACATTGATGATCTCATCCAGAGTTTCAGATCCTTTGACAAACTTAAGATTAATAGCCTTTGTTTTCTCAATTTCTTTTCTAAGGCCAACAATTTCACCTTCTAACTTTTCAAGATATTTTTCTTTTTCATCAATTTGAAATTGTAGAGTATCAATGATCATATTCTTTTCTTCTATACATGTTTTAAGTCTAGAAATTTCATCATAAAAACTATCCACATCTATAGCATCCATGTAATCATCATCTTCAAATGCCATTAAAAGTTTATAGTCATTACCTCGTTCATCTTCATCACTATTTGATATACCATCACTGTCATCATGAGGGTAGTAGATTTTCTTATTTGCATTCTGTTTCTCGGTCCATCTAGCAGGTTCCTTTCCTTTGTCAATCTTATCCTTATGAGGACATTTGGTAGCATAATGACCTACTCTTCCACAAGCAAAACATTTAAAAGGTAGCTTACCTCTGAACCTTCCAGTACCCCGTTGAAGATTTCTGACAAAATTTGATTCTTCTTCTTCTTCTGGCACGTGACTTGATTCATAGTAGTCTCCTTTTCCTGAAGCCTTAAAAGAAGCTTCTCTCCTGTCTGATGGACCTCCTTTTCTCATTTCATAAGCAGTTAGAATTCCGTGTAGCTGAGACATAGTAAGAGTTCGTAGATTTTCCTTTTCTTCTATTGCAGATACTTTAGATTCACACTTGGGGGACAATGATCTTAGGACTTTTTCAACCAGAATAGCCTCTTTTATTTCTTCACCCAAGTTTTTCATAAAATTAACAATCTCATCTACCCGAAGGAAATAGTTAGCCACACTTTCATCATTATACATTCTGAGATTCTCATAATGAATCCTGAGGGTTTGAAGTTTTGCACGTTTTACCTGTTCATCTCCTTCGTAGCTCAAAACAATCTTGTCTCATATTTCTTTTGCGGATTTACATTGCATAACCTTCACGAATTCAGATTGAGATAGACATCCTAGAAGAGTATTAACCGCCTTTGCATTTGTTTCATATTTCTTCTTCTCAGCTGAATCTGTAGGAGTAGCTGATGGAAAAGTATACCCTGTTTCTATAATGTCCCATACTTCTGTACCCAAAGATTGAAGATAGTCAATAACTCTTACCTTCCAATATACAAAGTTTGTCCCATCAAAAATCGGTGGCCTGATTGATTCTTCCTTCTCGTAGTTGCTCATGATGTTAGATCTTCCTTCAAGCGATCAAGCTTCTTCAGAAGGACCTGCTCTGATACCAATTGTTGGAAATAATACTGAGAAGGGGGGTGAATCAGTATTATCAAATTCTTATCAATCTATCTTCCTTATTTATACTTTGAATAATTCTTCAAATATTGATCATTACTTTGTATGTCAGTATCATAAAATAATGAGCAGGAACAAGAAAAGCAAATAGTCACACAAAAGAACACCAGATATAAGGTGGAAACCTAATGTGGGTGAAAACCACCTGCTGCAATATGTCTCTATCTTCTTTCAATTAGAAACTCCTTTTACAATGATTTTGTACTGGTGCAGTCCTTTACCAGTACGCAGGCTACAACCTGCAGAGAGCTACAACCCTCTCTCGTTCTCCAGCTTCTCCTGGAAGGGAGCTACAACCCCCTTAGCTCTTGTACTAGCCAAGATACTAGTACGTAGCTGTTGGCCTACTGAAGGCTACAACCTTCTCTTTCTTCCAGGGACCACTTTTCATAAATTTTAAGACTGGATCCATGAACATCAATCAATCATCAAGTATATCTGCATCAAACAATCTCCTTTCCCAATTAGCATTGAATCAAGTAAACACTTCTCTGACAGCTATACCTAGAACACAGTAACAGTAACCGCACACCAAATTCTGAACCCAGAATACTGCAGCAATAGAAAGAGGCAGCTAGATCATAATTTAAAGATATGCGCTACTTCAACAACCTGAAACCTACGTGTAGATCTATAAAGGATAATTCTTTCTTTCAAATATTCAGACACTAATTAACCCAGATTGTCAGATTTATAGATCAAGCATGCGCCTCATATAACATATCAAAATCATGCAAAGATACTATTATTCAAGCATAAAGATTATGACCCATCAAAAGAACTTATCCTTCTTTATGCGCTAAGGTTCCTCCTTCATTCAGATCCAGATCTGCACCATAACCCAATCACAAATATTTCAGATCTAGCACTTATTAGATATTCAATTCATTCAATGATACTTTGCCAAATGATCTCCTTCCTCTTTTATAGTCTTAGGCCTTCCACAACACCATGGTCCAAAACCATAGGATCAAAAAATTGTTGGACTAATACCATGAACCAACCATGAAAGTGCGTGAGATCAACACTTTTGGATGCAATACCACGGGCCAAAACCATAGGATAAAAAACTGTCGAACTAATACCATGAACCAACCATGAAAGTGCGTGAGATCAACAATTCTGACGAGGTACCATGGACCAAAACCATAGGTTCAAATACCAAGGACTAACTACCACGAACCAAAGGTAAGTTCTCCAACATATACATGCTTTTCTTTGCATGAAAGTGCGTAAACTTTTCTCTGCATAAAAGTGAGTGAACATTTCTCTACATGAAATAAACTCTTCTCTGCATAAAACTGCGTGAAATTTTCTCTACATTAAATAAACTTTTCTCTGCATAAAAGTGCGTGAACTTTTCTCTACATGAAATAAACTTTTCTCTGCATAAAAGTGCGTGAACCTTTCTCTACATGAAATAAACGTTTCTCTGCATAAAAGTGTGTGAACGTTTCTCTACATGAAATAAACTTCTCTCTGCATAAAAGTGCATGAGTTGCACTATAATTTATCATCTTAGATGAGTGGGTTGCCATCAAGTACAACATATGTATCATAATGCCAACAGTCAACACAATCCATGCACTCTAATTTCATAATGCAATGCAGACTGGCTACTCCATACAACATGCAAGTCTTTGCGCTCTACGCATGTCCTCAATGCATAGATACACAACAAATCTGATGCTACTTCTAATCTAATGTAGGTTCTTCAACAGCTTAATATAGGTTGTTCAAACACATAGGTTTGACACATAAGTTTTGTTCTCGTTAATCACTCTAGCCTTCACACACAACAATTTGAATCAACAAACTCCAAACATTTGGACATAGATTTAAAGGTAATTCTTGAAATGGATTCTATTGTGTATCTCCAATGATAGTCACAGAAGAACATTTCTCATGTGCATAAGTATTCACTCCATACTAGAGAGATAAATCTTGTGATCTAAATTTCAAAAGAAATCTAGATTATCTCCTTCCTCAGATTAGTCACTATAGCGACAATCCTACCAAGCTATCTGCCTTCACATAATGATCTATGTCTCCAGATCTCAACCTTTGTAGCACCATGAACGGGCAGACAAGCTTTCACACAAATTGTATCCACATTGCAACCATTTAAAAATCATATATCAACACCTTTGTCAATATCTCTAGTTCCAATCTCTTTATCGCATAGAAACGTTGAAAATAGATCTTCCTGTTACACAGTAATTTGTCACTGTATTCACTCCAATCGTTCTACTATGTCATGTGTCCAAATCAAACATGCTCATAGTGAAAAAATGCTCTCTTGTGTTGCCAAATGACCCATTTTTCCTAAGTTATCTGCCTCATCATGACTTTGGACTTAATATACGCACTAAAAGGCGCTCATGAATAGTCCAACCATGCTGCCAACATGAAAGTACATCTGATTCCCGCGATGGTCCGATTTCATGCTCCAACGCGAGGTTACTTATTATATTTAGTGATGATCTGATTGGCTACATTTCTCACTAGCGATGTCAGCGCTAAAGATCAGTTATGCCCCCGCGATGATCCAGATTGGGTGAATTTGTTCCAACAGTTGAACTTCCAAATAACTCGAGACCTGGTTGTCGGCATAGTTTGTATCACCCTCCTTTCTCTCGCATGGTAGTTCCATCAATTGTGCTACCTTCGTTGGAGATAAGCTCACTCTTCCACCTTTCATGGAGACTCCTCCTATTTAAACTCTCACCATTTCTATGCATTTCTAGTTTTTGATAGTTGGCTAGTTGAGCAGTTCTGTTAGTGTTTGTGGGTTTGCTAGATAGCTAGTGTGAGTGTGACAAGTGTGGGACTGTTGATATCTTGTGGAAGGTTGTGAAGTGCCCTTGATCTTGTGTAAAACTTATGAGTGAGAGAGATATTGTATGTTGGGAGATCCATCTTCAAAGAGTGAATGCTTGAGGAACATGTTGGCTGGATTCCTCTGAGAAGGCTTGCAACATCAAGACTTTGGTTGTAAGCTTGCTCTTATTTCATTATTAATACAATCAAGGATGTTTTCCTATGTCTTGTATGTAATTTACTTGATATCTCATGACTTCTTGACTTTGTGAGTAAATAGATCATTTTTGTTTTCCGGTTATGTGCTTTGTTATATTTCCTTTGCATTGTTTCAGGTTGATCACTCATTAGGAGAAGGAAGCGGAAGCTAGATTAGGGCAACAGAACTACATTGACCACCGGTTGAGGTAGGCCTCCAACTACGACTTTTTAAGGAAAACTATCGTTGATCTGTCCTTTTTTGTGACGAGACCCACTATAGGGCTAGAGGGGTTGCCTCTGTTCGCAGATGGAACATTTTCCTACATCACAAATTGGCGACTCCGCAGGGGCGTTTGGCCTTTCTTCTTCCTTTGTTTGCTCTTGTTTGATTTTTTATTTGGTCTCTTTTGAATTTTGGGGATTAGTTGTCAGCCTTTTGAGTTTCTTGGCTTGATCTAGGAAGCACCTCTATTTGATTGAATGATTGACTATCCTTGATTTGGGAGTTTTTGTTCACCTGTCATTGTTTTGAACATCATCACGGATTAAAATCTAACAGACGCACTGTCATCGCGCTCACCCTTTTGTCATATCCTGTGCATCACATAATTACATCTCACAGTCGTCACGGTTCTAAAAATCTAACCATCACGGAAAAGTCGTGTACTTCCATGTTGACATTGCTCTATTGCTGCGGTTAGTTCTTTATCAGCGCTAGTTGCTTTTGTATTACCCACGCTGATTACTATAGAATTGATTTTCTCAATTCTGCCTCCTGAGTCCATCAGTCCTGCCAGTCCCTTGCTTTTCTCACTTGCGTAGTAGCTTGTTTTTCACTGTTTATGGTTAAGGCACTCTTTTGTTAGCTTTGTTGAATAAATCTTTCTTTTTGCCAGTGTGGCCTAGTTCATTATTTCAAGTTTCTTGAAATCAGTTGGCATGGTTGCTATTTTGTTCAAGGTTCATTTGCAGCTTTCTGTTGATTTGATTGAGCCTTCCCCATTACTTCTTTTTGGTTGATTGTTTAGTGACTGTTATTGAACCAATCTTTGGCATTGATTCGATTTCTTTTCACTACTGAACATAGATCACAATTGTTTGGATCAACTAGTTTTTTCCACACTTGCTTGTTGCTTATTTGTTTCTTCTAGATTTAAAGACATCAAAATCAAAAGGATTGCATTCATTTAGTGTATAAAAGTGAAAGTGAATGTGGATTTCAAGTTTGCATATTGCAAAGTGAATGATTAGATATCTCATTAGTAGTATCCGTGCACTTCAGGAATTGATGTTTGTATGCATTGAGTGACTGCCTTTTTTGTCTTGGTTTTCTTTGTTTGGGAATGATCTCTCTACCCTACCGTAGATAGGTGTTCATTGAAGAAAAAGGATATTTCCGCTCATTCTAGCTACTTCCTAGGATTTGTTGTATACATACGGTAAGGCCTGAAAACTTAAACATAATTCAAGATCAACTCTAAAATGAACTGAATAAATCTAACAATGCATTGGAACATAACGCACATTATTTAGAGGTCTAGGCTAGAGATGTGCTCCAGCGTCATTAAACCTAGTCACTTTTGTTTTCACTCAAGGTTGGGTGATTCCTCCTTCTATGACTCATAGTGGTCTAGTACGGAATTGTGCTCCCATGTACCGACAAGTATATGTTGGGAGACCCCACTAGGTTATCATCCTTTATCCCTAGGAAGCCGTGTATGCCGCCTTGCAAACTGTAATGCACTGAACACATCATTCAGGAAGATTGACTGCCATACAGAAAGTCCTTGGTTTTCATATGATTGCCGAGGTGTATAAGCAGTTTTACGGGTTGTTTGGTAAACCTTTTGCCTAGTTCTCCAGAGTAGTCACTTTCGTTCCTTTTCAGACTCTCTAATAGAAAAGGTCCATCTGAGCACTTGTCACTTCAGGCTCATTAAATATTCGAAGGTGAGTAGAGTCATCTTTTCATCCTTTTCTCGACTCTTTAAAGATGAAAAGGTCAAGTTTTGTTCTTGTGTCTTAAAATTTATTTGGCCACGTTCAAATTGACCCTGTTAGATGTTGTTTGGGTTAGCTTGAGTAGGGTCGTTTCTCATTAGTTTTCCTAGGATTTGTGAATCGAATCATCCTGGTAGAATCACTGATCCCGTCTCCCTTTCCAAGTGACCAAGAGTCTCCCTCTTTTATTTCTCCTGAGATACCGGTTGTTAGTGATACTCTCCCTATTATTTCGAGTATCCAACCGATTAACTCTTGCGCTCCAGAAGATGAGTCTTACGATATTCATTGGAACCCCATTTGGGAGCCTTCCGAAGAAGATATTCCCGGTACTCCTCCTAGTGTTTCGGTCCCAACGTCTTCTTCTAACGTGGATGATACAACCCCCATCACAAGTGAAGAATCCGTTGTGACGAGTGGTCAAATTCCTATCCCAACAAAAACTACACCCTTCCATGTCACCCCTCTCAGTGTCATGCTGCCTTTACGCTATAAGGCTTTGAGGGATGTTATGGGTTCTAGGACCTCCCTTACAAGTTCCATGTGGTCTCATACCGTCACTCCGACTTCGAAGTCTTTTATTCCTCAAATTCACAATGTGTCTGTCACCTCAGTCCCAACTATTCCAACTGTCTGTGTGGCTTCTTTAGCCCCTGTTGTTGGTGTCGTCACTGCATCCTCAGTTGTGACCACTGTTACTAGACCTTTGTCCAGATCGGAAAATAATGGCCCATCGGCATCTACATTCAGATTTCTTGATCCTACACTAAATTCCCTACCTTCTTCTGGTTCCATTCCAGCAGGGAGGGAATATGATCAATATTTACACGCTCTTCAAAATCTGGACCCCCAAGATCCATTTCATTATTACGATTCTCGAGGATCTCATATTTATTACCCCGCACCTTTGCCATCTCAGCCTACCATTAAGGTCATGGTCCCGTTATCCATTGCTTGGGGTACCACTGGTTATCATGGTGGCCAAGTACCCCCAGCTAATTTTCAGGGACCACCTTATCATGGTCAGCTGTCTTACACGCAGCCCTCCTATGGGTAGTAGTATTATGAACAGCCTTATCCAGGGCAACCTGGAGGCCCACAAGGACAACCCTTCCAGGGACAACCTTCAGCCTCTGGTGGTTCATCTCTTACTTATTTCGAGCAACCTTCTGCTAATCCGGGACAACCTTACATGCAACAAGGCAAACTTGGTGTCTAGCAAGGCTACCCTTCTGCGCAAGTTGGTCAGCCTTACATTCAACAAGGCCAACCCACTGTCCAGTTTGGTCAACCATCTAGACAAATTGGTTAGCCTCAAATCCAATTAGGCCAACCAACTGTCCAGTCTGCAAGCCATCCGGTCAATCAAGATGGCCCTTAGTTGCACAAGGACAACCCAATACCCAGCAAGCTCAACCTTCTGGGAAAATGGGTCAATCTCAATCTCAACTAGGTCAACCTTCTGGCCAGGTGGCTTAGCCTTAGTTCTCTCAAGGACATCCATCTGGGCCTACTCAACTGAGCACTCAAATGATTGTTGCTTCTCAAGCTCCACCCGGTTGGCAACCCCAGTCTGGGCTCCAGACCCAATCCAGTCTTCAAATCCAGGTTGGATCCCAATCTCAACTTGCTTATCAAACGCAGCCTGGCTCCCAGGCCCAGTTTAGAGCCCAACCGCTTTATGGTTTCCAGCAATCCCAAGGGAAAACCCAATTTTCCCCGTACCAAAAGTATCAACAACTGCAAGTGAGTCCTTATCAGACTTACCAGCAACCGTATGTTGCTCTTGTAGGCCAAGTTGGTAATCAATGGAATGTTGGGGGGAAAGTCCATGGTCAGCCATCCAGTTATAGCTATAACCCCTATGGACAAAATCCCTACGGACAAAACCCTCCTGGGTTAAATCCATCCAGAGAAAATCAATGGGGGCAACAAGAAACTGGCTAGAACTCTGGTGCTACCTCCTACCCATGGCCTCAGATGTCCATTAACCCTCAATTACCCTTTTTAACAATGTTGGAATTAATGGATGTGTCCAAATTGACAAATGATCCTATCCTTCATAATCCGTATTGGCCACCGGTTCCAACTAAGATTCCCGGTGATTGTCCCAAGTTTGATGGTAAAGCTAGAGAAGATCCCCAAGCCCACATCATGACTTATCATCTATGGTGTTCGCCAAATTTGTGGCTTGATGATTCAATCCAGCTCTGCCTTTTCCAACGGACCCTCACTGGCTCTGCTGCTAAATGGCATATTGAGTTATCTCGCAGATCTTTTCAGGACTTTAACTCATTGGCTATGAAATGGGCACACATCTCCTAACATCCTTGAAACAAACAATGGCTACACATATCTCTGATCATATCCATGAATGGAGATGGCATCGCCATTGGATTAAGTTTTGGATTCTCAATCAGCTTCTGACTGATTGGTTCATGACCTCGTTTGTCAGTCCGATAGTGCGAGACATTGCTATGGGGGCATGTGTAACTGAAGAGAAGGATATTGCATGTGCTTAGTACCTTGACTTGGTTTACTCCCAATCCGATACACTATATGATTACTTGCCTGATGCCCCGAAGCCCGGAGCGTCCAAAGCCCTGCCAACACCATCTGTTGATGGTGTCATTGGTTCTGTTAATATGCCCTCTAAGTAATCTTCTACGAACCCTGGGAAGAAAAACTTGAATGATCCGAATGAAAATACTTCTCAGGCTGTATCCAATTCCAGTAATACTTCCAAGACTAACATTGTCTAGTCCACCACAGCGGACAAAGCCCCGAAAGGAAAGAAGAAGGGAAAAGGGAAAAATAAAGCTGATCAACCGAAGCAGGATTCCCCTAAACCTCCACGCGAGGAAGGTGCCAAATGCAAGCCCAAGTATCCTTGACTTATTTGTGACGAGGATCACTATATCAAAGACTGCCCGAGGTGGTCTGAAGTTAGTCTTTTGTTGAAAGGTGCTGCTGGGACTCCTGTCGTGCTCAAAGAGCATTTTTCGTTACAACAAATGCAAATGGTGGTTGATCCATCCCAATATTCTTCTCCCTTGGTTCTCAAGTGTTTATGGCTGGGACGATTCTCATCCACATTAGTACTTGGGAAAAGGAGTATCCGTCACCTACCGGGAAAGAGCCTGAGGTCCCCTCTAGTGCTCCTCCATCCAGTTCTGGTCCCCTCCATATTGAGAGACCTAGCACGGAGACCTTGGAAGCCTTTGATGGGAGAGAGTCTCGCCCTTATGGTATACTCCAATGCTTGCCTATTACTTTGAAAGGGAAGACGGTTGAAGTGGAAGTTGAAGTCGTTGATTCCAATCTAACTTACAACCTCCTTTTGGGACAAAGTTGGACATATGCCATGCAAAATGTGGGTTCATCTCTATTTCGTGTCATTCGCTTCCCTCACTAGGGGAATATCGTCATAGTATGCCAGTTGCCTTTCTTCGCCTCCTCCTCCGATGGAAACATGCCTTTTGTGGATCATACCTCCATTCCATGTGAGAGTGTGGGAGCTGGTCCTTTTAAAGTTCCTGCCCTTATGGGTGTTTTCTCACTCCCACCTCCCAACGTTGCTCCTATTAATATGATTTCTATTCGCTCTGATCCTTGGGTTCTTTCCCCTGCTGATCAGATAGAATCTTGGGGTGATGAGATGTCGTTGAGTCCTATCGAGCTCAACTACATCGAAATTGTTACTGCATCAGCTCCGCCCTCTGAATCTGCTCCTTCGAGCAGAGCTCTCCACTCATATGCTCATTCCCCTTGGCTTGGAGACAACGCTTCTTCAGACCATTTAAAGGAAATTTTTCCTTCTGATGAAGCCATTATTGAGACCATGTCTCTCGAGGAACCCCCTTGGTCTGATCATCACCATCATTCCTCGTTTCTCCCTACCCACCGGGAAATGCTTACCTGTCTCGAGCGCTTTGCTCCTTGTCTCCCATCCCAACCCCTTTAAACACCCATTCAACTTTATCAAGTTTCGTCTGAAGGGAACATGGGAAACATCACAAAAACTCAACCAATCGACATCTCTACTAAACTAGGGGTTGTCAAGCACATCCATGTTGGAGTAACTTGTACTCCGGTGGAGATTCAACTCTATACTGATCTTTTTCACAAATTGCGTGATGTGTTTGCCTGGTCTTACGAATAAATTCCCGTCATAGATCCTAGCATCATGGTGCATGAGATACCTACGTGTCTGGGTGCTAAGCCTGTTCGATGGCGTTTACACCCCGTGAACCCCCGAAAGCCTACAGCCATTAAAGCAAAAGTTGAAAAGCTTCTTAAGGCTAGTTTTATTTACCCAATCCCACTCACAGATTGGGTCTCCAATATCGTCTCTGTGACTAAAAAACATGGCACTATCAAGGTCTGTGTTGATTATCGTGATATTAATCAAGCCTGTCCCAAAGATAACAACCCCACACCCTTCATTGACCAGCTCATTGATGAGCGTGCCAGGAGTGAAATGTACTCATTCATGGACGATTTTCCTGGTTATAACCAAATTAATATTGCACCCGCAGATCAACACAAGACTCCTTTATCTGTCCGTGGGGCACTTTCACCTACAAAAAGCTCCCTTTCGGTTTAAAAAATGCCAGTGCTACCTTCCAACATGCAATGTCTTATGTATTCTGTTATCACTTAAGAAGAGATTACTAAATTGTTGACATCAGTTTGATTGTGAAGGTTAGGTGTTAGTCCAAGTTCTGTTTTTCCATGTTCAATGTAGTGTATAGGTCTTTAGAATCTTGGTGGTATGGTTAAAAAAAATGGGTCAATAATCCGTTCTCATTCGTCACTGGTCCCACAACCCGCATAGATTCCTTGTATCAAGTTTGTTTTAAGGTTCTTATGTGTTACAAAGTATTTTAGGTGTTTTCTTAGCACAGAACGAGTCTAGGTGTTTTCGTAGCGCAAAACCCAGATTTACACTCACTGCACTATGAAATCAGGGATTCGTGTGGATTCGTAGGAAATCTTGCTCAACTGTCATATCTATCAAGATCCGTTATGTTTACATCATCAATTGTCAATTTATACACTACGCCTATCATGTCCAACTGCTTATCTTCATCATTAGAGTCATTAGGTACCTTGGGACGCTTATCTTCATCATTAGAGTCATTAGGTACCTTGGTACGCTCAGATTTCAAGTTTCAAGAAATGCCAAGCACTCACAGTCATGGTTTGTCATCAGATTCATGCGTAAGGAAGAAATTGTCAAGCATTCAATTTGAATTTCTTGGAAGTCATACAAGCCAGATTTCAGGCAAGCCAACTTTCAAGCGAGGCAGCTCTCAAGAGAGGAAACCATCAAAAATTGAACGAGTGCTAGTATTTCAAATTATCACCTTGTTGAATCCCATGGAAAGGGATACGAAAAGAAAGGAGCATAGGTCAGGAAGGTGCTTGATGAGCGAACCTGAAGATTTAGATATTATCTTAAAGAACAGATAAGTTGAACGTGCATTCAAGCAGGTTGGATGTTGGAATTTCTACAAAAAGCTTCAAGGAGGCCACATGCAAATCACCAAGGAGTTTGCCTTGAATTTCACAGGAACGAATTCAAAAGTTGGGGTGCTTGAATTGCCAGTCACTCCAGAGGCCATATCTACAGTCACTGAGATCCCAAGGGGAGAAGAAAGATGGTTTAAAATTTTCAAATTTGATATGACCCCATGCAAATAATTTCTGAAGCCGGAGTTTATTGATTCAGATTTAAATAAGTCTGTGCCCAGGAATTTTGTCAAGGATGCATATGCCAATTTGCTTACCTGCATACAGAGGTACTTTACCTGCAAGGGGAGGTATCATAAGGTGTATTCATATCACTTCAAGCTTTTGCTGCATTTCACAGGAAAGATATCTCTTGATTTACCTTTCTATTTGTTTCGTAGCCTAGGCAAAATGTGTGACAAGGTTCAGCTAAAAAAGGGAGCTTGTGAGACCTCATTGTTTCATCACGGCTTAGCTAAATTAATCGTGTTGCATGAGCTCCAGAAAGTAGGTAGAGATTGGCCCACATTCATGTTTATGTCTGGTTTCAAGAACGAGACTAGTCTCAGTCCTCAAGTTGCAAATGAGTCTCCAACAACAACTGGCCATCATGCGGAAACAAGATCCAAGAGATTTGTAAAATTGAAGACTAGGAAGCAGGTAAAAGAACCTACCAAACCACTGATAATCCAAGACACACCCCAATAGTCCCAGAAAGAGAAAACGCAGATCAGAGAGGGTGTACATGAATCATCTACAGGTGAAGCAGTTCAGAGAAGAATGACAAGGAGCCAGTTAGCTAAAGAAAAAGGCAAGACAATGGTTACTGAGGAAAGCCCAGTTTCAAAGGGAAGTCTTAATGACTTACTGCAAGCTATTGATATTTAATAATCTCCCTTGGTTCAAGCAGAGTTGATAAAATCAGGAAAGGACAAGACCAAAAAGATCAAAGCCTCGAAAAAGCTTAATTTTGATGATCCAGTGGCTAAATTTGTCTTTAAGCCAAGAAGACCAGTGACGAGGCACCCAAGACAGGTACAAGAGACACTGCTCGAAGCAAGTGAAATAGAGGAGATAACACAGTCTCATGAAGGAAAAGGTAAAGGTAAGGCAGTTATCACTCAAGAAGAATATAGTATTGAAGAGTTAAAAGAGAAGTTGCAATTAGAAAACTTGGAAATTGCTGAATTGAAAAAAGCCTCAAGGAAACATGCAATCAAGGAAGCTCATTTCAACAAAATGGAGGCTCTGTGGGAAGAAAAAACAATTCAAATACCTAAGGTGGTCGAATATCATGCTCAATACTACACATGGTCAGTTCCCACAATAAAAGAAGAAAAATTCATCAAAAGAGTTAATATGAAACTGAGAGCTGGGATCAGGGTTATGAAGAAACAAATTGAGGATTTGAAGATGAAACTAAGCCAGCAGGAAAGATCTCCTTAAGGAAATCACACAGAAAGTAAGGTTATACCCCAAATTTTTTATGATTTACCTTGTTACAATTTTTCTTGAAGAATGATGCATCCCCAATCAGTTTTAAATAGATTCAAGGCAGTTGAAAGGGACATTTCAAATTAAAAGAGGCTCAAGACAGTCAGATTTTGGTATTAAAGCTGTGTTTTGTGATTACACAACAGTTTCGTAGTGCGCTACGAAACTGCTGAAAATGATGCATAATGCATAGCAGTGTCATAGCACACTAAGAAATTGTTGTAGTTGCATAATTAAACTCAGTCGACCAATTTTGAGTAATCAAGGGGAATTTTTTTGAAAGGGGAGCCAAAAATGGATCATTTACAATGTGCAAGAAACCAACAAGGGTAAAACAAGAGGAGAAAAAGATATATAAACTATAAGTTTTTGTCATACAAATGATCACCGCTAGTATTGTCCACGACATTTCAAACGGCTTTGAAGAAGTTTTGTCTCCATACGAGTATATGGGAAGGGTCTACAACACATCAAGAACGTGGCACTGCAATACACTTTTTTGTAATCAAAGAAGATCATCATGGTTAATTGGTCTCAAATATCCTTGAGGAAACCAAAAGCAGGAAAACAGGGGCAGTTTCCTACTTTGCAAGAGTAGTAAAGGAGAGAAGACATTAAGGGCCAGCAAGGATTTTTAAACATCCATCAAAGTTAAACTGAAGGGAACCACTTGTCAGAGAATGAGTTTTTATTGTAATAAATGCTATTTTCAGCATGATGTGGAGTTAGACTCCTAATTTTCTTAGGTTTCTGAAACTTTGAGTTAACAATTGTTGTATTTAATAGTTAGTTAAAGTTTGAATAGGTGTCATAGCAAGCACAATTCGAGTTCCCTCATGCTGGAGGAGGGATATTAGCTTTGTAAATAATTCTATATATAGGAGAATGAGCAATGTACTTAGGGTTGGAAATTTATTGAGAAATGCGCTGATATTTGGCTTTATGTAAAAGGCTCTATTTTCAGTAATACAGTATTGGCTTTGCTTAAGAATCATAAAGAATTCAATGTGATGAACGTCTTATGTTGTCTTTTCCTATAATCTACAGTGTTATGAATATGTGATTACTTATAAATCACTAATAGTGCTCTAATTTCCTTCATATATTCATAAATTGTACTACCCTTCTATGTGTTTGGTGTGTTCTACATATGTTGGATTCTGAATGCCTTGACTTCTACGCAAAGCTAACCTTGCTGCCACTACTGAAGCATATCTCACTCCATAAGCCCAATGGATACTTTCTAATTTTCTTTAACCTTTTATACTTTTTCATTTTGTTTCATAGAGTTATCATCTTATTCATTATCCAAATCTTTAATCTCGTGAGAAAGCCCTCTCTGGTTGAGGAGGTTAAGCCTCAGCCTAAAGTAGGTTTGAAAGAGTTACTTGAAGTCTACCTGATCAGTAGCCTGTCACGATCTGGTTTTGAGATAACATATTCCATGATATTCGACACATTGTGCAACCTTACCTGGATGATCTGCTAGCTCATTCGGCAAAACATCAGGACCATCCCCTTACCTTCGCGAAATCTTTCTCCGCCGTTGACATTACCACATCATTCTTAATCCACATAAGTTTGTCTTTTGTGTTGAGTCAGGCAGACTTCTCGGATACATCGTCTCATGTGAGGGTATCCATTTGGATCCCCTTAAAGTCAAGGCCATTATGAATCTCCCTCCCTCTTCTTCTTTGCAGCAATTGCAGAGTTTGTAGGGCAAAGCGAATTTTTTACAACGATTCATTCCGAACTACACCAAAGTTGCCAAAGGTTATTGAAGTGGGAAACCCCTTTTCTTTGGGATGTCGATGCACAAGAGTCCTTCGAGTCCCTCAAGGTTCTCCTTGTTTCTGCTCCATTGTTGGGTCCTCCTGATTATCATTGTGACTATACTCTCTATTTGGCCGTTGCCGATACCACTATTGGCATGGTTCTCGTTCAAGATGATGATAATGACACTGAGCATGTCATTTATTATCTCAACCGAAATCTACTATATATGGAAAATCGATATGCTTATGTCAAGAAGTTAGAATTGGCCGCCGTTTGTGTTGCCCAACGTTTCTGCCATTATATCTTATTGCGCACTACTATAGTGGTTTCTGATTGCAACCCAATGATGTACATCTTGTCGCGTCAATTGCTGGGGGGCAAGTACTCGAAGTGGATTGTTATCCTCCAAGAGTTCGACTTGGAGTTCACCACTGCCAAATCTAAGAAATCCCTTGTCTTTGCTGAGTTGCTTTGCTCTCTACCATCTCTTATCGCGCCCTCTCGGTTAGAGGAGCATATTCCGAATGAAACTCTGTTTTTAATTAGCACCCTCGATGCCAGTATGGGGATATCATTGTATATCTACAGATGTCCTCTTTTCATCCCGATGTGTCTAAGGATTCTCGGCGATGGATTCACCATCAGTCTCAACCCTATCATATTATTGGGGACACCTTGTACCGTCTCAGTGCCAACTCTATTCTTCATTGATGCTTGAAATTCGAGGAAGCTGAGCGAGTTCTGAATGATTTCCATTCTGGTGCCTATGGTGGTCACATGTCTAGATATGCTACAGCTCAAAAAATCCTCCATGCTGGTTACTTTTGGCCCTCCATCTTCAAGGATTTCATTCTTGCCATTCGCTCTTGCCATGAGTGCCAAATCTACCAGCGGAAGATGCACACACCTCTTGCTCCATTGCACCCTATTGTTACCGTTGGCCCTTTTGCCAAATGGGGAATTGATTATATGACATGTAACCCTCGCTCAACTGGGGGCATGGGTATATCATCGTTGCTGTTGATTATTTCACAAAAAGGGCCAAGGCGATGCCTACACTATCTAAAGACAGTCACATAGCGGTGCATTTTTTGTTTAATCATGCTATCTCATGGTCCGGAGTCCCTCAAGCTATCACCACCGATCACGGCAAGCATTTTCATAATCACATGATGATTGAGTTAACAACCTAGCTAGGCTTGCGACACGATAGTTCGACACCATACTATCCTCAGGCCAATGGTCAAGTAGAAGCCGTCAACAAGGTTCTAGTTACAATTCTTCAACAGAAGATCGGCATGCACAAGTCCAACTGGCACTTGATGTTGTTCTGTACCTTATGGGCCTATCGAACCTCTGTGAATGATGCCACTAGATTCACCCCATTCCAATTGGTTTACGGGTTGGAGGCTACCCTTCCCATTGAGTGTGAGATCCCTTCTTTGAAATTAGCCATCGAATTACTCCCCAACAATACTCCAGTAGAAGAACGCCTTCTCTACCTAGAGCGGCTAGACGAGACTCATCGACTAGACTCTCTAGCTATTGAAGCACAAAAGAAGAGAGTGAAAACTCACTTCGATCATACTTTCCATCCTCGTTATTTTGTTGAAGGAGATTTAGTCCTGCTCTACGATCAAGCAAATGATAAGCTGGGGGCAGACAAATTCAAGCCCATGTGGCATGGGCCTTATATTGTAAAGCGATTTTTGTAGAAAGGGGCCTATGAGCTGATTGATTATGAAGGGAACCCTATGGATAAGCCTTGAAATGGGCTTTACCTCAAAAAATATTATGCATGAATTTCATGCATTCTGATTTGTAAATAAGTGTGTTGTAGCAGGTGTGTTGTGTGTGTGTGTTTTCATGTTTTTGCTTGGTGTGTAGGCATAATTGCTGCTTATTGTGTCTTTTTCTTCTTGTGCGGATGTCTGGTGCACGTTACGTTGGTTTCACTGATGGTGCCTACCACAGTACCCACAACCTGTCTTCTGTGGCATGGGTGATCTACGATCTTCACTGTGAGTTAGTAGACCTTCAAGGTGTTAGTCTAGGTTGTACCACAAACAATGTCGCTGAATATAGTGCTGTCATTGAGTTACTGATCGAGGCGATCAACCTTGACATTCGTACATTGATTGTGAACATGGATTCTCAGCTTGTTGTCCACTAGCTCAATGGGTGATATGTCAGAGACCATCGGATTTTAAGGTTGTATTTACGTGTTAAATTGTTAGAAAGGAATTTTTGTTATATTACATATCAGCACATTCCACGAAGATTAAACATGTTAACTGATGCATTGGAAAACCATGTATTAGACAAACATTTGCGTAACATGTAATCAAAACAATATATAAGAAGCATGTAAAACACAATAAATAAACATAGGAATATCTATATATATATCTCGTGTGGCGCACCAAGGCGCTTAGAAAATAAGTGTATATGTCCAAATAGAGTTTGTGTTCTCCATACATCTGAGACACATGTCTCTCAAAAAATCATCAGTAGGAAATAAAATCTAGGCGTCTATTGCGGTGGGTTATGCTCCCCATAGTACACCACCGCTCATGCCACCCGCCTCAACAGGCGGTGCACCCTGGGTACTACTCCTACTGTGTGAATCTCGAATGCTATGGGGACTTCCTCGATCCCCATGTAATCAGGGATCCCCTTCGTCAAGCCCTCAAGGTTTCGGGCAACTGTATCCACTGAATCATCAGCTGGGGGAGCCAAGGCCAGTGCTGCGATGCCCTGTGCATCCCTCTGTGCCTCTGGTGCTAGCCCTATGAGTCTCACTAGTCCAACATCTGCGGATGCCATATAGTTCATCATTAGGACATATACATGAAAAAATCTAAAAAGCATAATAAAAAATAAAATGCAAAAAATAATGTGATCAACTGTCTTACCACCATCACCCCACTGCTCGCCAGGGTGCAGCTGCATATCAAGATCTCCGCAGAAGTCCATGCCAGCATATGGCCAATCTTCAATGAATATTTTCTGACACTCCAGCCACTCATGAAATAATGTCCCCCACGACACTGGTAATCCGCCACCTCCTCGTGGCATAATGTGTGCCCGCCATGTGGCCCTGGTCTCACGTGGACTAGGAAAATCCAAATCCATGTCCTATAACTGCAATGTTGACACCTCCTCTAGCATGAGCCGGACTAAGATAGACCCATACCCAAATTGCTTCATCACTTCTCGACGACAGTTGGTAAGTTGTCTCTTCATAGTGGTCGTCACTGCTTTCGCCCAGTTGAACATGGTCGGATTGAGGCACTCGAGAGCCAACTAGAGATAGGCCTTCAATGCCTCATGTTAGGCTTGGGAGCCCGCTGCCCGTGTCACCATAAATAGCATTGCACGAAGAACCACGTCTTCCACTGTCAGGATTTCCACCTTCCCGCTTCTCGATTTTTGTGCCCGTGGACACACTTGTGCCATCAACATCTCTAGAGAATCGCCTTCGAGTTGGTGCCCCTCTAGAATGGGCCTCTCACCGCGTCGGGATAGCCCGGTCAGGAAATATACATCTGTGGCATCGAACTCGATGTCTTATCCTTGGATTATAAATTTCCCATCTGTTGGATTCTAGCCACAGCTCAACAGCTCCAGTAAATCGGGTTGGGACCGAAGGTGTGGAGTAAGGAAGAATTTTAGCAATCTGCATGCACGTAAAGAATTTCAGCACCCAACATCAGCAAAAGCTTCCACATCGTTATCATCATGCGTTCATTCATAGAAGATAAGCTCCATTATGGCCTGCATGACAAGAAAAAATGAATTAGAAATTCATTTGCAAATTTCAATCCATAATTTGTACAAAAAAATAGTTTTGCATCGCCATCGCAACTGTTTTTCAAACAGTCATGATGATGTGAGGTTGCCAGTTCAATTTTCTCATCGTCATCGTGAATTTACATCAATTTTCCACGATGATCGGAAAGCACTACGTGTAAATTATTTCGGTCATCGCAAACCCAAGCGGTATACCCGCAATGACCGAGCGGCGGAGCCCGACTCAAAAAATCTACCTAAACCCACGTGTCTAACGTCAAAATGCATAAGAAAGACAGTGAATTGAATCACGGGAAGAAGTCTATTTACCTGGAAGAAGTTTTAGGATGAACGGTGGACGAATGGGGCCGAAATCAGCTCGCCAACTTTGGTGCTCCAAAACGCTCCAAGGTGAAATGAACAGTTCCAATGGTAAAAATGAATGAACTACCCCCCTTTTATAGTAATTTTTGAAAACTAAAAAATTATATTTTATAAATGTGGGTTTTTTCTCATTTTTTATCACATGGTTAGTTAAAATTTGGCTTTTTAAGTATGTTTTCACATATATTGTTCATTTTATGTAGAATGGGTTTACGTTTGACGTGTTTTGTGTAGAACTACAGGTAGTGGAGTTATGTCATGCTTCAGGTACACTTGATTTGTAAAGTCATATTTAACGCTCTTTTCCAACTTGAAAAATGAAAAGGTATCCAAGTTGTTCCTCTTGAATCATTAAAAGAAATAAGAGGCAGTCACCTTTAAGCTCTTTTTCAACCATGTAAACATGAAAATATTGGTGGGCCTTTGTTGTTTCAAGCTCGTTATTGGTTATGAAACAATGTGATTTCGATCACTTTTCTACTTTTTTGGGTCGAGGTCACTTGTCACCAAAAGTACTCCTCGATCGTAATGGTCGGGCAGTTCTTTCGAGTATTGTTTTATACTTTTTCGGGCTCGAGAGACACAAATCTACGAAAAATGACCCCCCTGGAGTTTTCTTTTCCGCATCCCTTTCAAACTCTCTAAACGTGAAAAAGACTCCAATTTTTACCTATGTCAGACTCGTTAAACCCTAACAACATTGGACGAGACTCGAGCTTCTCCTCCCTAGGGCTTGTTAAACTATTACTAGGTTGGATTTGACTGACGGTCAAACTTACATCACAAGCATATGCTACCCCCTTCAAGCTTGTTTTCAAAAATAATAGGGGTACTCACTAGCAATGGTGGGGAAAATTTGGAAATTATCATTGGCAACTGGTCACTCTTGAACATTGACACTTTTTCTTCTTGTCGGGTTGGGACATCCATACATCATCATTTAGCCTTCTGTGGGTTTGGGTTGCCACTTAGCCTCATTCCATCTGATTCACGCCGTCTCCATTGGGCCTCTAATCCCTTGGTACCTGAATGCTGCCACCCTCTGGAGTCGTGTCGCCACTATGCTCAAGAGTATAATCCTTCTGCAGTTTACACCCTTGCCTCCTCCCCTGATACTCTGTTTCACCATCTACTGCGTGTTCCTTATCTCGTGTCATTGATGGGGGAAACATTATGGCCCTCCTGTGACGAATTGTCTCCTGTCGACATCAACTCATTATCCAGGAGATTGATCTAGAGATCACCTTTGGTACCTTAGAGCTTGCATGCCTCAATGGCAAGTTCTTCACACCTCACGATCGACTTTCATCATTGGTCGTTGATTGGGTGATTCCAGGAGTGTTTGAATTTAACTCCTTCTTCACACTTCGTGGATTGTTCTAGACAGTACCTTGAGAACCATTGGCATCATTGGTGGTTTCTCTCGCGCTTGTAAACAATTTTCATCATTGATCAGTAATCAAGCGACTTTCTATCATGCTCGACCTCAACACATCTATTCGCATGCTAGAATTTGTACTATGATCGGATGGGTTCAAGACCCCAAAATTAGATTACACATGTTTGGGCTACGTGGATTGGTTCATGATTGCATGACTCATTGATGGATGGCTGCGACCATACCTGAGTTTTCATGGATGGCTACAACCATACCTTTATCATTATCATGGTCTCATTAGCTGGATGGCTGCGTCCATACCACAGACCTAGTTCATATGTCTTTTGGATGGCTACGCCCATGCCTAGACTACATGTACTTCATTATCAGAGATATCAGTTGTACTTGCATGTAGATTTTTCCAGATGGTGTTCCAGCTTAGTCAGTTTCGTAAAGCATTTCACCCCTCCCACTCTCTCGGTCTTCATACTTTAGGGGGTATCTGTTACACAGTAATTTGTCAATTTCTTCACTCTAGTCCTTCTACTGTGTCATGTGTCCAAGTCAAACATGCTCATAGTGAACAAATGCTCTCTTGTGTTTCTAAATGACCCACTTTTCCTAAGTTATCTACATCATGATTATGGACTTAATATACGTGCTGAAAGGCACTTACGAATAGTCCAGCCATGCTGCTAGTGCGGAAGTACATCTGATTCCCGCGATGGTCCTATTTCATGCTCCAGCACGAGGTTACTTATTATCTTTATCGATGATCTAATTGGCTACATTTCTCACTAGCAATGTCAGTGCTAAAGATCAGTTATGCCCCCCCCCCCCCGATGATCCAGATTGGGTGAATTTGTTCCAATAGTCAGCCTTCCAGATGACTCTAGACCTAGTTTTTGGCATAGTTTGTATCACCCTCCTTTCTCTGGCATGGCAGTTCCATTAATTGTGCTACCTTCCTTGGAGATAAGCTCACTCTTCCACCTTTCATGGAGACTCCTTCTGCTATTTAAACTCTCACCATTGCTATGAATTGCTAGTTTTTGATAGTTGGCTAGTTGAGCAGTGTTGTTAGTGTTTGTGAGTTTGCTAGATAGCTGGAGTGAGTGTGACAAGTGTGGGATTGTTGATAGCTTGTGCAAGGTTGTGAAGTGCCCTTGATATTCTGTAAAACTTATGAGTGAGAGAGTTCATGTATGTTGGGAGATCCATCTTCAAAGAATGAATGCTTGAGGAACATGCTGGTTGGATTCCTCTGAGAAGGCTTGCGACATCAAGACTTTTGTTGTAAGCTTGCCCTTATTTCATTATTAATACAATCAATGATGTTTTCCTATGTCTTATATGTAATTTACTTGATATCTCATGACTTCTTGACTTTGTGAATAAATAGATCATAGTTATTTTCCAGTTACTTGATTTGTTGTATTTCCTTTGCATTGTTTCATGTTGATCACTCATTAGGAGAAGGAAGCAGAAGTTGGAGTAGCACAACAGAACTCCATTGACCACCGGTTGAGGTAGGCCTCCAACTATGACTGTTTAAGGAAAACTATTGTTGATCTATCCTTGTTTGTGACCAGACCCACTCTAGGGCTAGAGGGGTTGCCTCTGCCCGTGGAGGGAACACTTTCCTGCATCACACTCCCTATAAATTTTCCTCCACGATCTTGTCCTTTCTATACAGATAGGAAAACTATCTTCAACCTCCAACTCGCAAATGAACTATTGTTTTGCAAAGATACATCTTCTCCTCTAATGCCTAGATGATAGATTACGATCTTCATGCACGTGATCCTCCAACAACAACAACATTAAGAATTCTTCACATACTTGAAATCATGTGACATTGAGATTAAATATGCACCTTTAAAAAGAACATTGTCAATTAATATCATAAATCATGTACTATTCAAGCTAGTTGTTCACCTTTTAGCTTAAGATTGTGCTGTAGTGGCTACAACTACCCTCCAAAATTTTGGCTTGCATGAAAATTTCGGAGCCTACCTCAGATCCTGCGATCGATTATCCTTGGTTGTTTGATTAGTAAGTTGATGATTTCAAGCTCCCCTCCTTGATCTTAAGAGTTTTCCACGTTCTCATATTTATGCGGCATGTGTCATATTTTGGTACAGGGGTTGTTGTTTGTCACGCAAAGGGGATGTTGTCTTGCTTCAATGGAATTGTGTGCGTATGAGTGGTTTTCATCACATATATATGTTTCACACTCACCTCGTGCACTCACGTCACAAAGGTTGTTGCATCAAGAAAAGCATGTCTTATGTATTCTAGATGGTCTAAGTTGTGTCACTAAGTGTCTGTGTGCGATCACAGTTGAGCCCTATCAATGTTTGCATTTTTTTCACTGATCTCACACTTAGTCATTATCCCAATAAACCTAGCCTCATCTAGATTCCTAGAACTATGCGCTTCCTTTCTGCAACCATCAAGCTTCCTCCTTTGCCTGCTGAAATCCAACAGTGTATAGAGGCACCAACCTCCCTTTCATGCTGAAACCCCATAGCCTGTAGAGGACCCAACCAACACTGCTCTCCAGAAATTCACAGAGTAGTCCAGCTGCATTGCACTTAGAAATTGCACAGAGGTTTCCTCTAGGGACCCCTATCTCATAGCAGTGCTTTGAGCCTCAAAATTTTGCAGTTTTATCCAAGTTGTATTGTTGGTCTTGCATGTAGAAATTGTGTAGATGTTCCTCCCAGGGCCTCATTCCAGTAGCAGTCATTGTCAACTAAAATTATGCAAATCTACCTCTTAGTGACTACAGGAAAAGGTGACATGCTGAAATTTCTTCGAAGGAGTTGAGGAGAGGGAACAAGGAACTGAGTAATGGAAAAGATGAGGACTACATGCAAACTCCATCGGATGCATGATAAACTTGAGGTTAAGTATTGTAAGTACAAAACCTTTTTCGAAGTACACTTCTTAATTCAGTTTACAGGACTACTTGTCATTGTCATATCACCTTGTCCTCTGTTATCACTGACAAAATTTCAATGCCAAATGTCTTACATTTGTTTGATGGTAAAACACATAAATCATTTTTAGCAGTTTCGCAGCGCAACATCTTTTAGTTGATTTCGCAGCGCGCTGCGAAACCCCTATAGCAGCCTGTTTCAGCTGAAGAAACTCTGTTTTATGCTTTTACTAGTCAATTTCTAAAAGCTTTATTTAGCACCTGAGAACTTAATTTTGCAAACTGAAAGAGGATTTTCTTCCTAACATGCTGCACTACCAAAACCTCTTTCAGTTTCTTCAAATTCGTTCTGAGGTGGGAGGAATTTATGGTTAAACTTGCGCTACGAAACTGAAGAAAGTCAAGATTTGTCTACTGGTTTTAGTAGTGTTTTTCAAAATCCGTTTCTGGTCACATGAAAGGCTATATTGGAATTTTGAAGGAGGTTTCTCTTCATAACATGTCCATATACAATAACCTATATCACTTTATTCGTATGTGTTTTCAGTTGGGAGATAAGAAGCTCTCATTGAGACCCTAATTTCAGAAAACGGATTTTTCCCTGTTTTCCACGTGTTTTTCAAGGACAGTTTCTGGACAGCTGGAGAAATTTTTTAAAAACCCAGGAGAGGATTTTGTTCTGGACAACATGAGATACAAAAACCTCCTTCAGTTTCGTAAAATGTGTCATGGATGAAGAGATAAAGGCTCTGCAAGTTTCAAGGATCTAACCCTAAAAACAGGGAAACATGTTCCCTAATTTCTAGGGTTTCTCATCAGCAGTTGGGTGACCACGTGGGAGGCTTCGTCAAATTCGAACTCATGGAGTATTAGGTGTCAAAGAATGCTTTAAATGTTTAGATAAGTTTGTTGTAATCATAATAAGGAGTTACACTCCTAGTTGTATTAGGTCTCTAGGACTGCTAGTTAGGTGTCATTTGCATTTAATAGTTAGTTTTGAGTGTCATTAGGTGTCACTGATGGCAAATTCGAATTCTCTTGATGAGGGATGATGGAATCCTAATTGTAAATGATTTATATAGAGAAATAGGTCGAATTAGCAAAGGGTTGGAGACTTTTTGGCTCAATTGTTGCTCTATGTGCAGACTGTGTATATTTTTAACCTAATGCAGAATTTCTACTTAGACAACTCAAGATTCATGAAGAGTTCTTGTATGTTCTTGTTTTGATGGCATCTTCCAATACTTACATTGCAGTGAGGTTTACTTATGATACTCAGAATTCATCATTGATGCTCTGACTTCCTTCATAGATAAACTAAATGTGTTTCACTATTTTATATTTGCATTTCTGCACTTGAACTCTATAATGCCTTGACTTCCATGCTAGGTAGAATGTTTTGGCTTCACTACTCAGGATTCAAAGAGGGTTTTTAATGTCCTATTGTCTCATGGCTTTCCTCTTTCACTTACTTGCAATGGTATGAATACATGTTACTTAGAATTCATCAATGATGCTCTAACTTCCTTCATGTATTTATAAACTGTGTTTCCTTGCATTGTATCTTCGTTTTGTTGATGTATAAAAACTCTCTATGCCCTGACTTCATGTTAAGCTGATCTTGCTGTGGTATTGAACATACTTTGACTCCATAGCCCAATGGTAGCCAACCTTCATCTTTCAACCTATAAACATATACAATCACAAACCATAGAGTTAGCCATCTATCTTATTCTTTAATCAAAATCTTTAACCCTTTGAGAGAGCCCTCTCAGGCTGAGGAGGCTAAGCCTCAGCCAAAAGTTTGGTTTGAAATAGTTACTCAAAGTCTTCCTGATCAGCAGCCTATCAGGGGCATGATTTTGTGATAACATTTTGGTGCGTCTGCCGGGAGCCTGAAGTCTATTCATTCCTGAAATCAATGGTTGAACTTCTGAAGGTAGAAGGAGCTCAGACATCTTTGAGGCTGCAAGACTACCTTGGCGACTCCACACATCAAATAAGAAATTAGAAGGTGACTCCACTGCTAGAAGATCAGTAGCTTGATGAAGTTACAAGATGAGTTCCACTGCAAGAATGAATGCCAGGTATGCTCCTATGAATCGGTCTCATATCCATGGTTTTCCAAATCCTATGCCAAAGGTTGATTGGTTAGAGGATCTTCCGATATTCAAAGATGAAAAAAAGGACAATGCTGCTCTTCATTTGGTTAGGTTTCATATGCATGTACGCAGTCTTAAGGTTCACTTTCCTGAGGATTGTCTCATGAGGATGTTTATGGCCACTTTAGAAGGAAAAGCATGGTCTTGGTATAAAAGTTTGGAAAATGGTTCACTATCTTCTCTTGCTCATTTCCATAATGTGTTCTACGACATGTATAAAGAGTGTCATCCTTCCTTATTGTTGCTCAAAGATTGTTGTAGACATTCTTTTAATCTCATTCAGTACTTGGAGGATTGTTATGATGATGATGAGTTTATGGATGAAGAAATTTTAGAGGCTCTTCATAACAATGCATTTCAGCACCAAGAAGAAAGTACAACATCTCATGAAATGCAGCATGAAGATCAGCAGGGGTTTACTTATGAAAACCATGTTCAATCCTCTGATATTGATGTAGAGATGCAGCGGACTTGTCAGTCTTCCGATCATTATCAAAATGAACATGATTACAAACACCAAGAAGAAATGTTGGAAGAAATTTTTTATGACCCTCAGGCAGAGGAAAAGATTGTTCATTTTTGTAATTTCTTGCAGCAGCTTACACCAAAGAATGATGATAATAATGAGGAAAATTCCATTGTTTGTTGGAATGATTCAGAAAAGCAGTTGGATAGCTTGTCAAATAGTAAATTGGATAGCACATCAAAGGGGTTTTGTGTGGCTAAGGATCAGTTGTCTAAATAGATAGAATGTTATGATGATTATCAAACTAACCATGTGTTTTTTGACCCTATAGCTGACTACATGGAAAAGATTTACTTTTCAGGCTTCCAATTATATGTTCATCTTGAAGAACAGTTGCACCTCATGCTTCCTTGGTTATTTCAGTATCTGGTTTATTTATGCTTCAAGCATAGTAAGGAGATCCAATTTTCAGATCAGATTGATGATTGGCTTCATTGGAAGTTTCATGTTCCTTGAGCTACAATTGGAGAATGCAGCTAATAGGGTAGGTAGGTAGGAAAGTGCAAATAAGCTCAAGGTTGACTGAGCATTTTTTCAGTAGTGGTAGATTTCTTTTTCTCACAGTCATCATCAAGCTTAAGCCCGAGGTGAAGGCTCAAGGAGCTGAAAGAAGATGTTTGTCAAATAAATTTTACAAGGCACCAGAACTACAGGTTCTTAGTGTACCACAAGGGCACACTATCCCAAGTGGAGCCACTGTTATCACTGACAAAATTTCAATGCCAAATGTCTTACATTTGTTTGATGTTAAAACACATAAATCATTTTTAGCAGTTTCACAGCGCAACATCTTTTAGGTGATTTCGCAGCACGCTGCGAAACCCCTGTAGCAGCCTGTTTCAGCTGAAGAAACTCTGTTTTCTTCTTTTACTAGTCAATTTCTAAAAGCTTTATTGAGGAGCTGAGAACTTAATTTTGCAAAATGAAAGAGGATTTTCTTCCTAACATGCTGCACTACCAAAACCTCTTTCAATTTCTTCAAATTCGTTCTGAGGTGGGAGGAATTTATGGTTAAACTTGCGCTACGAAACTGCAGAAAGTCAAGATTTGTCTACTGGTTTTAGTAGTGTTTTTCAAAAACGGTTTCTGGTCACATGAAAGGCTGTCTTGGAATTTTGAAGGAGGTTTCTCTTCATAACATGTCCATATAAAATAACCTATCTCACTTTATTCGTATGTGTTTTCAGTTGGGAGATAAGAAGCTTTCACTGAGACCCTAATTTCAGAAAACGGATTTTTCCCTGTTTGCCACGTGTTTTTCAAGGACAGTTTCTGGACAGCTGGAGAAATGTTTTAAAAAACCAGGAGAGGTGTTTTCTTTTGGACAACATGAGCTACAAAAACCTCCTTCAGTTTCGTAAAATGTGTCATGGATGAAGAGATAAAGGCTCTGCAAGTTTCAAGGATCTAACCCTAAAAACAGGGAAACATGTTCCCTAATTTCTAGGGTTTCTCATCAGCAGCTGGGTGACCACGTGGGAGGCTTCATAAAATTCGAACTCATGGAGTATTAGGTGTCAAAGAATGCTTTAAATGTTTAGATAAGTTTGTTGTAATCATAATAAGGAGTTACACTCCTAGTTGTATTAGGTCTCTAGGACTGCTAGTTAGGTGTCATTTGCATTTAATAGTTAGTTTTGAGTGTCATTAGGTGTCACTGATGGAAAATTTGAATTCTCTTGATGAGGGATGATGGAATCCTAATTTTAAATGCTTTATATAGAGAAATAGGTCGAATTAGGAAAGGGTTGGAGACTTTTTTGCTCAATTGTTGCTCTATGTGCAGACTGCGTATATTTTTAACCTAATGTAGAATTTCTACTTAGACAACTCAAGATTCATGAAGAGTTCTTGTATGTTCTTGTTTTGATGGCATCTTCCAATACTTACATTGCAGTGAGGTTTACTTATGATACTCATAATTCATCATTGATGCTCTGACTTCCTTCATAGATAAACTAAATGTGTTTCACTGTTTTATATTTGCATTTCTGCACTTGAACTCTATAATGCCTTGACTTCCATGCTAGGTAGAATGTTTTGGCTTCACTACTCAGGATTCAAAGAGGGTTTTTAATGTCCTATTGTCTCATGGCTTTCCTCTTTCACTTACTTGCAGTGGTATGAATACATGTTACTTAGAATTCATCAATGATGCTCTAACTTCCTTCATGTATTTATAAACTGTGTTTCCTTGCATTGTATCTTCGTTTTGTTGATGTATAAAAACTCTCTATGCCCTGACTTCATGTTAAGCTAATCTTGCTGTGGTACTGAACATACTTTGACTCCATAGCCCAATGGTATCCAACCTTCATCTTTCAACCTATAAACATATACAATCACAAACCATAGAGTTAGCCATCTATCTTATTCTTTAATCAAAATCTTTAACCCTTTGAGAGAGCCCTCTCAGGCTGAGGAGGCTAAGCCTCAGCCAAAAGTTTGGTTTGAAATAGTTACTCAAAGTCTTCCTGATCAGCAGCCTATCAGGGGCATGATTTTGTGATAACATTTTGGTGCATCTGCCGGGAGCATGAAGTCTATTCATTCCTGAAATCAATGGTTGAACTTCTGAAGGTAGCAGGAGCTCAGACATCTTTGAGGCTGCAAAACTACCTTGGCGACTCCACACATCAAATAAGAAATTAGAAGGTGACTCCACTGCTAGAAGATCAGTAGCTTGATGAAGTTACAAGATGAGTTCCACTGCAAGAATGAATGCCAGGTATGCTCCTATGAATCGGTCTCATATCCCTGGTTTTCCAAATCCTATGCCAAAGGTTGATTGGTTAGAGGATCTTCCGATATTCAAAGATGAAAAAAAGGACAATGCTGCTCTTCATTTGGTTAGGTTTCATATGCATGTACGCAGTCTTAAGGTTCACTTTCCTGAGGATTGTCTCATGATGATGTTTATGGCCACTTTAGAAGGAAAAGCATGGTCTTGGTATAAAAGTTTGGAAAATGGTTCATTATCTTCTCTTGCTGATTTCCATAATGTGTTCTATGACATGTATAAAGAGTGTCATCCTTCCTTATTGTTGCTCAAAGATTGTTGTAGACATTCTTTTAATCTCATTCAGTACTTGGAGGATTGTTATGATGATGATGAGTTTATGGATGAAGAAATTTTAGAGGCTCTTCATAACAATGCATTTCAGCACCAAGAAGAAAGTACAACATCTCATGAAATGCAGCATGAAGATCAGCAGGGGTTTACTTATGAAAACCATGTTCAATCCTCTGATATTGATGTAGAGATGCAGCAGACTTGTCAGTCTTCGGATCATTATCAAAATGAACATGATTACAAACACCAAGAAGAAATGTTGGAAGAAATTTTTTATGACCCTCAGGTAGAGGAAAAGATTGTTCATTTTTGTAATTTCTTGCAGCAGCTTACACCAAAGAATGATGATAATAATGAGGAAAATTCCATTGTTTGTTGGAATGATTCAGAAAAGCAGTTGGATAGCTTGTCAAATAGAAAATTGGATAGCACATCAAAGGGGTTTTGTGTGGCTAAGGATCAGTTGTCTAAACAGATAGAATGTTATGATGATTATCAAACTAACCATGTGTTTTTTGACCCTATAGCTGACTACATGGAAAAGATTTACTGTTCAGGCTTCCAATTATATGTTCATCTTGAAGAACAGTTGCACCTCATGCTTCCTTGGTTATTTCAGTATCTGGTTTATTTATGCTTCAAGCACAGTAAGGAGATCCAAGTTTCAGATCAGATTGATGATTGGCTTCATTGGAAGTTTCATGTTCCTTGAGCTACAATTGGAGAATGCAGCTAATAGGGTAGGTAGGTAGGAAAGTGCAAATAAGCTCAAGGTTGACTGAGCATTTTTTCAGTAGTGGTAGATTTCTTTTTCTCACAGTCATCATCAAGCTTAAGCCCGAGGTGAAGGCTCAAGGAGCTGAAAGAAGATGTTTGTCAAATAAATTTTACAAGGCACCAGAACTGCAGGTTCTTAGTGTACCACAAGGGCACACTATCCCAAGTGGAGCCACTGTTATCACTGACAAAATTTCAATGCCAAATGTCTTACATTTGTTTGATGGTAAAACACATAAATCATTTTTAGCAGTTTCACAGCGCAACATCTTTTAGGTGATTTCGCAGCGCGCTGCGAAACCCCTGTAGCAGCCTGTTTCAGCTGAAGAAACTCTGTTTTCTTCTTTTACTAGTCAATTTATAAAAGCTTTATTGAGCATCTGAGAACATAATTTTGCAAACTGAAAGAGGGTTTTCTTCCTAACATGCTGCACTACCAAAACCTCTTTCAGTTTCTTCAAATTCGTTCTGAGGTGGGAGGAATTTATGGTTAAACTTGCGCTACGAAACTGCAGAAAGTCAAGATTTGTCTACTGGTTTTAGTAGTGTTTTTCAAAATCAGTTTCTGGTCACATGAAAGGCTATCTTGGAATTTTGAAGGAGGTTTCTCTTCATAACATGTCCATATACAATAACCTATCTCACTTTATTCGTATGTGTTTTCAGTTGGGAGATAAGAAGCTTTCATTGAGACCCTAATTTCAGAAAATGAATTTTTCCCTGTTTGCCACGTGTTTTTCAAGGACAGTTTCTGGACAGCTGGAGAAATATTTTAAAAAACCAGGAGAGATTTTTGTTCTGGACAACATGGGCTACTCAAACCTCCTTCCGTTTCGTAAAATGTGTCATGGATGAAGAGATAAAGGCTCTGCAAGTTTCAAGGATCTAACCCTAAAAACAGGGAAACATGTTCCCTAATTTCTAGGGTTTCTCATCAGCAGCTGGGTGACCACGTGGGAGGCTTCATCAAATTCGACTTCATGGAGTATTAGGTGTCAAATAATGCTTTAAATGTTTATATAAGTTTGTTGTAATCATAATAAGGAGTTACACTCCTAGTTGTATTAGGTCTCTAGGACTGCTAGTTAGGTGTCATTTGCATTTAATAGTTAGTTTTGAGTGTCATTAGGTGTCACTGATGGCAAATTCGAATTCTCTTGGTGAGGGATGATGGAATCCTAATTGTAAATGCTTTATATAGAGCAATAGGTTGAATTATCAAAGGGTTGGAGACTTTTTGGCTCAATTGTTGCTCTATGTGCAGACTCTGTATATTTTTAACCTAATGCAGAATTTCTACTTAGACAACTCAAGATTCATGAAGAGTTCTTGTATGTTCTTGTTTTGATGGCATCTTCCAATACTTACATTGCAGTGAGGTTTACTTATGATACTCAGAATTCATCATTGATGCTCTGACTTCCTTCATAGATAAACTAAATGTGTTTCACTGTTTTATATTTGCATTTCTGCACTTGAACTCTATAATGCCTTGACTTCCATGCTAGGTAGAATGTTTTGGCTTCACTACTCAGGATTCAAAGAGGGTTTTTAATGTCCTATTGTCTCATGGATTTCCTCTTTCACTTACTTGTAGTGGTATGAATACATGTTACTTAGAATTCATCAATGATGCTCTAACTTCCTTCATGTATTTATAAACTGTGTTTCCTTGCATTGTATCTTCGTTTTGTTGATGTATAAAAACTCTCTATGCCCTGACTTCATGTTAAGCTGATCTTGCTGTGGTACTGAACATACTTTGACCCCATAGCCCAATGGTAGCCAACCTTCATCTTTCAACCTATAAACATATACAATCACAAACCATAGAGTTAGCCATCTATCTTATTCTTTAATCAAAATCTTTAACCCTTTGAGAGAGCCCTCTCAGGCTGAGGAGGCTAAGCCTCAGCCAAAAGTTTGGTTTGAAATAGTTACTCAAAGTCTTCCTGATCAGCAGCCTATCAGGGGCATGATTTTGTGATAACATCCTCAATAACATGCATGTGTGAAAACACGAAAAGTCATCTGATGATTTTCTCCTACATTTCTTGCTTCTTTTTCACATGTTCGACCAATTGTTGTCTTTTTCATGTTGATTTCTATGTCATGCTTGTGACCATGTTCTCATGATGTTGAAGGTTGTGTTTGAGTTGTGTTTGCTATGTAAACATCTATCACACTCACACACGATGTCGTATGCACTGTCGCGCAAGCGTCGTCGCGGTCGTTCAGCGATCTATCATAAGTTTTGTGCTTGTTACTCGCATCGTCGGTCAGTCACATTACGTATATGTTGTCTCGATGGTTTGAGTTTTCTTGTTGTCAAGTCATGTTGAGTGTGTGTTCGCAAGGTTGTGTATGCAACATTTCAGTTGCTCACACACTTAGTCATATTTCTGAAATTCTGACGACTGAATCACCCTCCAACAGTCAGACCTTCTCTGTGCTACGTTGTGTAGTTTGAGCACTTAGCGAACATGTACTACTACCCAGAATTGTGCAGAGATTAAGGCTATCTCCCAGGAAACCTGTACTACACAATCCTAAAATTGATTTGACTGACTGTCATCCAGAACAACACAAAAGTTCCTCAGCAAGCCACCTCAATCTGCAATTCTCGCAAGAAAATCAACCAACCCTTCTGCAGGTCAACTGGAGAGTTTGACCAGGTAGTCACCCTGGCACTCACTCCCCTCAAAACTTGCACAGAAGCTGAAAAACTTGCCCACTCCACTCACTAAGAAAATTGTGCAAACAGGTCGGATAGACACCTAGTTCCCATCCCTGTCTCCCTCCAGAAATTGCATAGCTTTTCTAGTCCGCCAGCCAGACAGCCGGTCGAATACTCACCCATAAAATTACATAGATTTCATGAGTAGGCCCCTCAACTACCCAGCATCCCGCTCAACTCAAAAATTGTGTAGAGGTGTTCAACAGGTTAGCCTCCAGGCAATTGCGCAGTTTTTGTCTCCAACAATCCTGCATCCCATTTCCAGCCCCCTCTAGGAATTGCGCAGTTTTTGCTACCAAGTCCCTTTGCTGCCCACACTGTTTCCCTATAGAAATTTCGCAGATCTATCCTACAGCCGAGCTAGATCCTACAGGAAATTACTGCTAATGTGGATAGTCCATCTCAATCTCCTAGTGAATTTTATGCAATTTTCACCGGTAGTGCCTGGAGCCCACATCCCAGCTTGAAACGTGCCTTGCGCAATTTCATAGCCTTATCCTCCCTCTTGGTCATCTGCATGCAAAAGCGAATGACCATGCATCATGGTAGACTAGGAGGTTTATGGATTTGATGTCATCTCTTCATGAGTGACTGCAAATACAGGTAAATGAATAAGACATGACGTGACAACAGATGGGATGAACATGGAGGGTACATGCAAGGAGATGTGTTCGTGAATGGATGGATGAACAATGCATGTGAGGAGAATACTTCACGAATGGACATAAATTTCAAGCATGCCAAAGTACAAGCAAAGGAGCAACATGCACATGCAACATCAAGCAAACACCAATGATCATCGAAGTCTCCACACATCTTGCCATGCAGAGGTGAAGCTATGATACACCAAGATGGAATCCATCAATCAACAATACTATGGCTCAACATGCACACCAGCAATAAAATGAACATACTAGCACTTTCGTGTCGAGTCGTGTCATAAGTCATTTCAATGACATCACTACTGTGGTCCATATTGTTGTAAATCAATGTAATGTAATGTGGAAGTCCGAGACCCACTTGTAAATGAAGAGTCACATAGAGTTGAAAGGTCATGAAAGTCAAACAATCATGCGGGAAGTCTATTGCGGGTGAGAAAACTCTAGGGTATTCGATTGAAAACCCCAATAGAGCAGAGGGAAAATAGCACTAATAAATGCTCAGGCAAACAATCTAAATTCTTATTCTACTGAACTGGGAAGAAGTTTACTTATCCGGAGGTCCTACGTTTGGGTAGATCTCGTAGGGTGCAAGAACTTTGCTTCCTCCTGATGCCTTTGAAACCTATACATTATTCAAGAAAATCATATACAATAGTAGAAATGTAAAGCATATTCATGATATATACATTAGATCATATAAATGAATGAATAATTATGCATTAATATAAGATTTATCAATAAATCAAAATATAGATCAATGCATAAACATGATTAATATTAGGAACACAACAACATTTCTTTATTGATGTGAGCTACCAGAAAGGTGGAAAACTACAACCTAAGTCTTCCTCCAGCTCCAAGTGGAACCGTCCTCCAGATTCGTCCTTTCCCAGCCTCAACAATCTTCCTCCATCATCATACACTAGGGTATCTCAAGAAGGATGAAGGATATCTCGAAAGAGAAAACAAGGGTTTCCTAAAGCTTTGGGGAGAGCAGGAGGCACAGGGATTTCATCAGGCTCGATCAGGGATCAATCAACTACAATATCAATATCTCATTTCTTCCTCCTTAAGGCCTCCCCATGCAGGTTTATTTATACTTCTCCAAATTAGTTTTTTCAATTGGGAAACAGTTGGGCCACGGGCTATCAAAGGTGAGTAGTAGGTAAAATTCATGAACTCCACCTGAAATTACATAAATTTATTATTTTTAATTCATTTAACACATGTATGTGGGTTGGGTATATCCTGACCTGCATGTACACACTTTTATCATAAGACGAAGTAGCGTATAGGAAATAAAACATTGTTTTCTAGATTTTGTACCAAGTCTGGAAGGACGGTATGCCCTATGCCATAACCAAAGCATCATATCTACCAAGAGTGGTAAATGGTCCTATAATAAAGTCAAACAGTCACAAGGGCTAGTTTTACCCTTGGCTATAAATATCCCTAACTTGTACATGCAAAGGACTTTTCACCTTGCCTCCTCCCACATAGCCTTGAGAGTCGGTAATCTTTTCTTTGAGGAATGAGCAGTGGCTCCAATGCCCCTCCATCGAGGTTAGTGATGTAATGGTGTACCGATGTGTCTTTGAACTTTCACTTAACTCAGAATCCTGTTAACAAGCTAGAATGTTTTCACACGTGCTTTGTAACTATTTGTAAGATCAATCTTGAACACTTGTAATACATGTTGCTTTAACCTATGTTAAACAATTGAACTCATTCAGCTCTTCTAATACATATGTGTATGAAAATGTGTTGTATAAGTTGTTAACATTGTCTTACCCGTGTTGGTTACCTACCCGAACATTAGACAAAACCTTTCATGTAAAATTGTTATAACAACCCTCGCACTCGCATGGACTATCTCACTAGGTGTTGTACGTGATATATTCCCTTATGTGTTGTGACTGCCGCATATGTGTGAATTTCTCCTTCGGAAGTTGTGCATGTCATGTTGTGTTGTGTGTCTCTAACAAATTTGGGACTTCATCCCTTCTGACTTGAGACTCACTCCCACCTTCTCTCTCCTTGATGAAAGAACCTTGACACATGTAACACTAGCACTCACCAGACACGTGAAACTCATTGTTCATAGACAAAGAAGGCCACTCTCTTCTGTTCACGAGTAAGAGATGAGGCATATCTTTAAGATAATGGCAATTAGGCCATCATACCAGATGGGACCCCTACACCAAACAATGTGAGGTGTAGTTGGGACTTCATACCGGGGAGATCCCCTGATGTTGGCAGGTCCATCACCGTCAAAATTTCTGTGCTAGAAGGAGGGCCAGATGACAAGCTAAGTCCTCACAATCTGTGTTGAGTCTCTTCACATCTATCGTGGAGTTTGTTACAGTTAAGCCTCTAAAATGTCTATCCAACAAACATATCTTGCACGTCGAGAGGGATTTTTTGGATGAATTATCACAAATCAGGTATGGTGGTGAAGGCAAAGTGGCCTGGTCTGAGAACTTAGATGAATTCCATGTGCTCATGGAGAATGTTGAAGGTTTTAATGAAACAAAGGTCTATTCACTGGTCACACACACACTTCACGCCACCCATTGCGATGGTGTGGCATACTGCCTCATAACTCTGTGCACTCATTCAAGTAGTTCAGTGGTCTAACTGAATCTATTTTTCACCATTTTGATCCTGAACTGCTTGATAAAAAATTGTTAAAACAATGGAAGGCCCTACATGAATCACCTATGGATTTTTTGTAGCGCTTTCATCTATTCATGTTTGAAGCTCTGAAAGGTTAGATGAAATTCCAATATCTCATGGACAGATTTGAATATTTCCTTACCAAATCACTTTGTCCCAAGATGAAGTTGGAGTTCAAACCCCGCTCGACATAATTCGGTGATGGAGTTGTGATATCACAAGCGGCAACAGTCACTGTCACAAGTGACTATCCTCCTTCCCCTCATCAAACAAATCCACTACCGTAGAGTGATGTGGAAGAACGTGCACACTCGTCTATTCAACCATCACATCCTCCCACCCTCACTACTCTCAATATTTGTGCAGATTTGGTTGGGAATCCCATGACTTTTCATACACAGTTATTACCTCAACCTCTGTCTCTGTGTTCTGATGATACTCCAGATTTCAATGTCTTATGTTCTTCCATTCTGGACACATTCTGATGATCCTCCAGATTGTAATGTCTTGTGTTCTTCCATTCCAGACACGTTCTGATGATCGACAGAGTTTACGTTGCATAGCTAACTTGTGTTTTAATTCATGAAAAGTATGACCAAGCATTTGAGAATGAACCCACAGTGAAGGATGACCTCCTTATGTCTGCACCTCCTCTGCTTTTTCCTGTCATCATTGGTGGTTCTATTATCTCTTATTTTCCTTGTGTAAATCCATCCACGGATGCATCTACTTCCGATCATTTGCAGAATGAATTGGATGTCATTACATCATTTGACAGTGGAGAGGAAAAATTATTCATTGAAGATCCACTTGATTTTTCATCTACTTTTTTTGGAAATTCAGATGGTGAACATTCTTGCTTCTCATCTACCCTTCTATGTGATTCATCAAATAATGAGGATGTCATCAAACATCTTGAATTTTCTGATCTTGGTTATCATGATCTCTATACTTATTCATCTGATCACGATGTTGATTCACCCATTGTTAATCTATGTAAGACATTGGTCTCTGATGATCTATCTATCAATGAAGCGGAAACCTCGCAGCCTGTCGAGGCACTTCAGCCTTAGTTGATGATTATGTCAGGCCCTCGCTGTGCTGAGGTTAGTTCCACTTTTGATCAGAAAATTTGTGAAACACCTGAGGCTCCTCATCACTCTCTGCTCCACATTAAAGATCAACTAAACACCCATATTTCACTTCCTCCACTCAAATTTCATGATCCCATAGCTCAAGCTTTGAAGGAATCTTGCACAGTGAGTGCATTTGTAAATCATAGGCTATTGGTTTTTCTCAGGTTCGCTCATATGTCATAGTACAAAGAGTGTGCATGTTTATCATATGCACGCAGTGTGTCAGAAGACCACGTTAAGTCCATAGAATGTCTGTCTTGTGCATTCACTCTTTTCTTTTCTATGGATGTTTTAGAACTTAGAGCGTGTTGGTTTTCATTGTTGTATCTTTTATGTTTTTTGGTTCACTTAACTATGCTTCTCGCGAACCATGCCTTCACCAACATGGTCCAGCCAATGCGTCGACAACTACACTGGAAATATCACTTCACATAAGTAGGCCTATGCACTGTTTAGCATAGGAGTAGGACTAGCATTTTATTTTTTGTGTTTCTTTGCTTTGCATTATGGTTTGCATGTTTGTTTTCTTTCTTCACTTTACTTCTACTTTTTCTTTTTTATTTCTTTGCTTGCTCCTACCCATAAGTTAGCCTCTCATGAAACCGTGTTTGTCTCTCGACATAGGTAGAGTGAATCTAGGAGGACTTGTATGGCTATCAGCATCTAGTTATTTGTTATACTCACTCTCTATGAAGAACCTTTTGTCTTCAGTCAATGATGTCGTGATGGAAAAAATGTTATGTTCAGAGTGAGTCTTGGTGAAAACACAACACTTGTGCTCTAAGTAGCACCACCTACTCTAGTCGGTTGTTTTGGGTTGACCCTTGTTAGCTTATTCAAGTAGAGTAAGGTGAGGGGGATAACCTTAACAAGTATGTTAGAGGTATACATAACATAATTCTCTGAAGGAAGAACCTCTTCTACTCTCAATAAGTTGGGATCCCTCTTCCGCCCCTAAAATAAATAAGTGCCTAAGCATAGTTCTATGAAAAATGAAAATTTTGAAAAGATGAATAAGGAGAAAGAAGAGAAAGGCTACATGTAAAAAGAGGTGATGCAAGTAACTCCATCGAGATACTGACCAGGCCCACTAGCAGTGGAGGGATGACTTTGTTCTTCCATGACTCTGCCAAGGTACTGTCTAGGCGTACTAGTAGCAGAGAAAAACTAGAGATGAAACTTAAACTCTAAATTTCATATTACTTGTGCACCAATATACCCCTCATCCCTAATCGAAACAACTGGGTTGACTTGGCTTGGAATGTGTGTTGACTGATAAAGACAATGGTAGGGACTACATCTTTCAACCAAGCTCGTGTGGGAACTATGATGATCAAAGAACTGAAAAATACTTTCAGAAGGGTTAGACTCACTTTTCATGAAACAATGTCCATACAAAGAGCTGGAGTTCTACCAGTGTGTCACCAAGTGTTGTAGCGACTACAACCACCCTCCAAAATTTTGGTTCACATGAAAATTTCATAGCCTACCTCGGATCCTGCGATCAATTATCCTTGGTCACTTGATTGGTAAATTGATGATTTCAAGCTCCCCTCCTTGATCTTAAGATTTTTTGCGTTCTCATCTTCATGCACCATGTGTCATATTTGAGCATAGGGGTTTTTGTTTGTCATGAAAATGGGATGTTGTCTTGCTTCAAGGGAATTGTGTGCATATGAGTGGTTGTCATCACATAGACATGTTTGACACTCACGTCATGCACTCATGTCACAAAGGTTTTTGCATAAAGAAAAGTATACCTTATGTATTCTGGATGGTCTACGATGTGTCACTAAGTGTCCGTGTGCAATCACACTCATGTCCTATCAATGTTTGCATATGTTTCAATGATCTCACACTTAACCATTTTCCCAAGCAACCTAGCCTCATCTAGCTTCCCAGAACTATGTTCTCTGTTTCTACAACCATCAAACTTCCTCCCTAGCCTGCTAAAACCCCACAATGCACAGAGACACCAAAATCCCTTTCCTGCTGAAACCCCATAGCCCATAGAGGCCCCAGCTAGCAGTTCCCTCCAAAAATGCATAGAGCAGTCCAACTGTAATACACTCAAAAATTACGCAGTGCTTTGAGCCTCAAGACTACGCAGTTTTTTCCAAGTTGCCTTGCCGGTCTTGCATGTAGAAATTATGTAAACGGGCATCCCAGGGCCTCATTCTAGTAGTAGTCACTGTCCGCTGAAATTGCGTAGATCTACCTTTCAGTGACTACAAGAAAATATGACATGCTGAAATTGCTTCTAAGGAGTTGAGGAGAAGGACCAAGGAACCAAGTAATGGAATAGATTAGGATTGCATGAAAACTCCATGATTTGCATGATCATCTTGAGGGTAAGTATGGTAAGTACAAAATGTATTTTGAAGTACACTTCTTAGTTGAGTTTGTGGGACTGCTTGGTATTTTCATATCAGCTTGTCTTGAATAACATGCATGTGTGAAAACACGAAACATCATCTTATGAGTTTCTTCTACATGTCCTGCTTCTTTTTCACTTGTTTGACTAACAATCGTTTTCCACATGTTGATTGTTATATCATGCTTGCAACCTTGTTTTGGTGATGTTGCAGGTTGTGTTTGAGTTGTGTTCACTATGTAAAAATCTATCTCACTCATATACGATGTTGAACGCGCTATCACACAAGTGTCTTCACAGTCATTCAACAATCTATCATAAGTGTCGTGCTTGTCACTCGCACCATCGGTTAGTCACACTAACTATATGTTGTCTTGATGGTTTGATGTTTCTTGTTATCGAGTCATGTTGAGTGTGTGTTCGCAAGGTCGTGTATGCACAAGTTTAGTTACTCTAACACTTAGTCATTTTTCTAAAATTCTGATGACCGGATCACCCTCCAACTGATGGACCTTCACTGAGCTGCATTGCACAATTTTAGCCCTTAATGAACATGTACTGCTACCTAGAATTGTGCAGAGATTGAAGTTGTCTCCCAGGTAGCCTGCACTACACAATCCTAAAATCAATCGAACTGACTGTCATCCAGTGCAATACATAAGTTCTTCAACAAGCCATCTCAATCTGCATTTTCCTCAATCAAATCAACCAACCCTCTTTCTGGTCAACTGGAGAGTTTGACTGAGCAGTCACCACGGACTCACTCCCCTAAAAAATTGCATAGAAGCTACAGACCTTGCCTACTCTACTGACTGAGAAAACTACGTAGACAAGCTAGATATACACCCAATGTCCATCCCTATCTCCCTCTAGAATTTGTGCAATATTTCCAGCTAGCCACCCAGACAGTCGATTGGTTGCTCACCTAGAAAACTGCATAGATTTCATGAGAAATCCCCTGAGTTTCCCAGCATCCTACACAACTAACCAACATCCTGCACAACTACTCATTATCCTACTCAGCTAAGAAATTGTGCATAGGTGTTCACCAGGTTAGCCTCCTAGAAATTTCGTAGTTTTTGTCTCAAACAATCCCACAGCCCACTACCAACTCCCTGAAGGAATTGTGCAGTTTTTGCTACCAACCCCTCTAATTACCGCATCACATCCCTCTAGAAATTGCACAAAACTTCCCTCCAACTGAGCTAGATCCCGCGGATAGTCACTACTGATATAGATAGTCCATCTCAATCTCTTAGTGACTTCTGTGCAATTTTCACCAGCAATGCCCAGAGCCCACATCCCAACTTGAAACTTACCTTGCATAATTTCATATCCTTGTCCTCTCTCCTAGTCGCCTACATCCGAATGCGAATGACCATGCATCATGGTAGATTAGGTGTTTTATGGGTTTTATGTTGTCTCGTCATGAATGACTGCAAATACAGGTACATGAATAAGACATGACACAATGACAGATGGGATGAACGAGGAGGGTACATGCAAGGACATATATTCACGAATGGATGAATGAACGATGCATGTGAGGAGAATACTTCACGAATGGATGCACATGTCAAGCATGCCAAAGTATAATCAAAGGAGCAACGTGCACATGCAACATCAAGCAAACAACAATGACCATCAAAAACTCTTCTCACCTTGCCATGCAGAGTTGAAGCTGTGATACAACAAGAGGACATCCATCACTCAACAACACTGTGGCTCGACATGCACACAACCAACAACATGAACATACCAGAACTGTCATGTCGAGTCGTGTTATAAATCACATCAGCCACATCACTACTGTGGTCCATACTATTGCGAGTCAATGTAATGTAACGTGGAAGTGCAAGAGATACACTTGTAATCTGAAGAGTCTCTTAGAGTTAAAAGGTCATGAAAGTAAAACAATCACGAGAGAAGTCGAATAGTCACAAGGCCTAGTTTTACCCTTGGCAATAAATACCCCTCATATGTACATGCAAAGGAATTTTCACCTTAGCTCCTCCCACATGGCCTTAATAGTCTGTAATATTTTATTTGAGGAGCAAGAAGTGGCTCCAATGCCCCGTCATCAAGGTTAGTGATGTAATGGTGTATCGATGTGTCTTGGAACTTTCACTTAATTCAGAAACCTGCTAACAGGAGAGAACATTTTCACACATGTGTTGTAACTGTTTGTAAGATTAATCTTGAACACTTGTAATACATGTTTCTTTAACCTGTGTTAAACAATTAAACTCATTCAGTTGTTCTAATACATATATTTATGAAAATGTGTCATCTATGTTGCTAACATTGTCCTTCATATGTTGGTTACCTCTCAAGACAACAGGCAAAACCTTTCACGTAAAAATTTTATAACGATTGTCGCACACACGTGAACTATCCCACTAGGTGTCGTACGTGTTATATTTCCTTGTATGTTGTGACTTTTGCATCCATGTGCATTTCTCCTTCAGAAGTTATGCATGTCCTATTGTGTTGTGTGCCTCTCATGGAGTTGGGACTTCATCCCTTTCGACTTGAGATTGACTCCCATCCTATCTCATCGCGGTGAAAGAACCTTGACAAAAGTAACTTGAGCACTCACCAAGCACGTGAACCTCATAGTTCGAAGACAAAGAAGACCAATCTCATGTGTTGAAAGGAAGGATCTAAGGCATATCTTTAAGATAATGGAAACTGGGCCGTCGTACCATATGGGACTCCTACACCAAACGGTGTGAGGTCTAGTTGGTACTTCATATCGAGGAGATCCCCTGATGGTTGTGGGTCCAACACCATCAACAAATTTTCACAAACCATTTAAGAGAAAAGGATATTATGTAATGGGCTTGGTATACTGCCAATCTACTCTCGCTACTGCGCTAATATCAATAGCATATAGTCAGGTATTTCAGTTAAATTTTCTTTTAACAATTCAATGATATAATAGCACTCAAAATTCCAATATAGCACCACAACAAATCCTCTTCTCTGATACAAAGAAATTATGTCGCAGGCTAGGGGCTTGCAACTCAAAACATTTAACAAAAAACACATAAAAATGAAATCCACACCATATGTAAGCACATAAATATTCAAAAATAATTCATTAATAAATAAAATATTTACAAGAGAAATATTTTCCTAGTCATTGGCCTCTCATTCTTCACTCTCACACACTTACATGCCTCATGGGCTTGCTTAGATTTATACAAATGGATCTGAATCAAAATTATATTTTAGATCCTAAACAAACTCCAAAAATATCTCTCATGATCCATAAAAACTCTCACCTAATCCCTTATCTCTAGATGAGGTCTAACTAACCCTCAAATCTCTCAACTCTTCCAAAATACTCTCTAACCATCTCCTATTTACAATAATTTTCATTCTCTCCCAAAAGTATAGGAAAATACAATAAGTAGTTAAATCCTAAGTTAGGAAACTAACTCCTTTATTAAAAAGTCAACCCAACGTTAGATGCCCCTACATCACTACTGGTAGCTAAATAAGTTAACAATAAAAACTAAGTACCCTTTACCTTGTATTGATGACCTCTTTAAACAAGTCAAAGGGGAAACCATGTTTTCCAAAATAGTCCTTCAGTCTGGGTATCATCAACTAAGAATCAGAGAATATGACATACTAAAGACAACATTTAGAACCTGATATGGGCACTATGAGTTTACATTTTTACCATTTGCGCTCACTAATGCACCAACCATGTTCATGTGTGTAATTAGTAGCATGTTAAAAAACGTCCTAGTCATGTTTATGTTAATTTTCATTGATGACATACTAGTGCATTCAAAAACATTAGAAGAACACAAAAAACCTTTGGAGATTGTAATGCGGACCTTACGAGAAAATTAGTTGTACGCAAGATTTAATAAATGTGATTTTTTCAAGATGAAATACAGTATCTGGGTCATGTGATATCTAAGAAAGGGATAACAATGGATCTTGAGAAGGTGAAGGCCATCCTTAGTTGGATTGTACCAAAGGATATAGATGACATAAGATAATTTATGGGGCTAGCTGGCTATTATCACAAGTTCATAGAAGGATTTTCTAAGTTGGCTTACCGTATAACCTCTTTACGAAAGAAAGGGGTAAAATTTATATGGACACAACAGTGTCAAGTGAATTTTGATAAGATGAAACATATACTCACTATTGCATAGGTACTTAAAATAACAGATCCAAAGAAGGATTTTAAGATTTGTACAGACACATGCCTTGAAGGCCTAGGGGGCATGCTTATGAAAGAGGGGCATGTTGTGTCATATCAATCTCGAAATTGAAAGAACATGAAAATAATTATGAAATTTATGATTTGGATCTCACAATAGTAATCCATGCATTCAAAATGTAGAGGCACTATCTAATTGGCAGGAAATTTACTCTAGTTACTTATCACATAAGCTTGAAGTATTTTTTTAGGAAACCCGAATTAAATTCTAGGCAAGCCAGGTGGATGGGTTTCTTGAGTGAGTGTGACTTCGATATTAAACATATCAAAGGGAAAGAGAACAAGGTTTTCAATGCACTAATTGGAAGTCCGAAACAATTCTATGAAATTTGTATCATTCAAATTAAAACACATTTGCTAGAAAGGGTTAAGGAGACAACAATAATGGATCATAAATACAATCAGATATATAAAAATATGGAAAATAAATTTTATCTGGATAAATAGGTTGATTACAGAATCAATAAAAATGGACTGTTAATTTATAAACGAAAACTTTATATACTAGGTCAGGTTACAATTCAACGACTAATAATGGATGAACATCATAAGAAACCATTTGCGGGTCATCTCATATACCAAAATATGTTTGTAGTTCTTAATAGAGAATTATTTTGGCCTATAATGAAAAGGGAGGTGGTTGAATATGTGGCTATATGTGGAGAATGTCAGCAAGTAAAAACGTAACACCATCACACAACTAGATTATTAAATTCCTTTCCCATTCCAGAGTGGAAGTGGGAAGTGATATCCCTCGATTTTATTATGGGATTTCCTAGAACATGAAAACAACATGATTCCATAATGGTTGTGGTTGATAAACTAACAAAGTTACTCATTTTATTCCTTTACCATCCACATACAGGGCTGCACAAATGGTTGATGTATTTATGAGATATATTTTTAAGTTACATGACATACATAAGGTAGTCATATTTGATAGAGATCCAAAATTTACTTCCAATTTCTAGAAGTCATTATTTAGTAGACTAGGTACATAATTGAAATTCAATACTATCTATCACCCATTTTCGTATGGATAAAATGAAAGAGTAAATCAAGTTTTAGAGGATATGTTGCACATGTATTGTATGCATGAACCCACTAAGCTAGAATACTAAATACACCTTGTGAAATTTGAATACAATAACAACTATCAAGCCTCCATGAAAATGAGGCTCTTTGAAGCTTTATGCAGACAAAAATTCCATACACCCTTAAGTTGGAGTTGACTTGAGGATAGATTGGTATTGGGACCTGACATGTTACAGGAAATTTAACAAATGGTTAAGTATAGTAGAAAATATTTAAAAGATGCTCGAGACTAAAAAAAAAGCTATGCTAACCTAGAAGGAGCTCTTTGAGAACTTTATTTGGGGGAGCACATATACTTAAAAATGAAACCAAAGAAGAGTTCCCTGAAGTTAGGGAGTTGTACAAAGTTGTACCTCTAGTATTGTGGGCCATTCAAGATACTAGCCTGAGTTGGGCCAATGGCTTATCAGTTAGGTTTTCCATCTCATGTTAAAGCACACAATGCATTTCATGTCTCTTTGTTAAAGATATATATAATTGATCATAACCATGTAATTAATTAGAATGTGATATAGGTCAAATCAGAAGGAGAATTCCAAGTTGAACCTATATATATCTTGGATCAGAGGGAAGTCAATCTTCGAAAAGAGACCATTTCTCAAGTAAACGTGCAGTGGAGGCACTTTGGGCTTGAGGAGACCACCTGGGTATTGGAAGAAGAAATGAATGAGGCCTTCCCAATGTTATTCCAAAGAAGAATGGAATTTTCATCATCGAGAAAAATGTCCCTTTGTAGGGGGGAGAGATGTAACATCCACAATAATTACTGATGACTTTACTATTTCAATTTTGATATGGAAAGTTCAAATATGGAAAAGGTTGATCAATGTGAATATTATATTTTGATTTTTGTTTTAAAAAAGGGAAAAATAAAAGATTTTTTTTTTCGTTTTTTTGTTAACAAATGTTCTTGAAAATGTTTTGAGGATTTTCAAGTGAACTAAATATTAACTATAAGGGAAGATTTGGAATTGGTTTAATGCCTAGATGGGTGAAAAAGTAAAAAATAGGAATTATTTTTCTTTTGTTTCTTCTACAGAAAAGAGGAGAGAAAATAAGAAGGAAAGGATAAAAATAGACCATAAAAACATGGCTGGAGATAGATTCGATGTGACTGGACCTGTGTAGGAAAATGTTGTGGGAGAGAAAGACAATAATTTCCAATTGTAACCAGTGGGAGAGAAAGACTAGTTAGAACCTAAGTGAGAAGGTAGGATACTGCTTGAGGGTTCAAATACTAAATGATTCCCTCGGAAAATTTGTAGAACTATTCTATTGAAAGAAGAGAGTGACCTGGGGTTAGCCAAGTAGAGAATTGAATTATGGTTGGGAGGAGAGGGAGAATCCTTGACATATTTTTTGGTACATTCAGATAAGTAATCTAGTTAAGAATCACATGTCAATGTGTTATCTACAATATTTGTGATTCCTTGCACAAAGCTTTTTTATCTGTTCCTTAGGTATGAAGGCATAATATGAGGAACAAAAAACCCTGAGATGCCTCACCGAAGGAATGTGGCCATACCAAATTTCATAAGGAGTCTTGTTTCTAATAGCAAGAGTTGGACACCTATTATTTATATACACAACACATAGAACCACATCAGCCCAAAACCTTATGAACTTAACATGTGAACTATGCCAAGTTCATAGTGAAAGTAATACATTCCAATGAACTATGTGTTGAAAAATGCAGCAAGAAATTCTCAATTTGATTTTTCCTTGATTAAATTGAAAAAATTCAAATTTCCACATCAACAGAGAACTTGGATGATGTTAACATATGTGACATGTCTTGTGTCACCTAGTTTACTCAATAAATTCGCGTTGGAGGACTTAGATTTCAGTTCTACATATGCGATTGCTAACTTGTGGCAATATAAAGGTCAATTATCTCAGGTTGTTGTTAGTTAAACTAGTTCTAACTTTTGGAGGAACTAGTGGAAGGTCATTTAAGCAGTGGGACTTCAATCAAACTCGGTGATCATCTAGTTAACTGATCAATCAACCCAAAATAGTTGGGGCATGAAGAGAAGTCAAGTCCCCTAAAATTGGTGGAGATTCGAAGGTAGTTTTAATTTCTTGTAGCTCACACAGTTGCGAGACCTTGCTATAACCATAGTGGAGGAGGTAGCTTGATTAGGAGCTTCTTTTGAAATTAGAGAGCAAATGATTGTTGGTAGCATTAATAGCCTACCAGCAATTCATTTTGCACCACACTTAAATGTTTTGGGCATGGTTTTTGAGGGTGGATATTTCTTTTTTATGCTTTTTGGTCATGCGCATCCTCACTAAGTATCTTGGGAGGTTTGTAATAGTTCCTTGCATGCACATCCTCACTAAATATCTTTTGGGATGTCTGTACTAGGTCCTTGTAAACTTTTGTTTGCCAAGGCTTAACTACTTATGGTCTTAGGTGCTCACAACAATTCGATAGTTTATGGCACTTTCCAAATCACCATTCCTGAAAGGATCCAACAAAACGACTTCAGAGGAAGATGAGAAGGGAAAACTCTTATTGGAACTAGCCTAGAACTATTGGAATTGGTTGGTCCCAATGGTTTGAGAGTTGTACTAGTCTAGTTTGGTGGTTCAGATTGGATAAGGTCGGTCTTGTATTGAACTGACCTTAAAACATCAAATTCACTAGTTCTCTAATAAACTGACCAATTCTGAAGAATATAGTGCAACATAGCTAATGACCACCAAATAATAATTTTATAATAAAAAACACTGAAAAGGAAAAAAAAAAATATTAACTCGAGGGCCCTACAAAACCTAACCCTAGTAATTAATGGTAATATTTAATTTTTAAAGTTAAAGTAAAAGTTGACATTCTCCTTATCTTTCCTTTTTGAAAAGGAAAGATAAGGATAATCTCAACTTTTACTTAAATTTTTAATATTAACATTAATTGTTTTGAGTTGTTTCAGAGTGGTTCCAACTTCATTCAATTTTTAAAAAGTCAAATTTTAGATCCCATTCAAAAATTAGTGGTTATTGTTTGAACTGCTTCTTTATAATGAGTCCTTGACTTTGACTTCCAATTTTTCAGGTGTAGTTATTGCATAATCATATTCCTCGTGAGACTTTGCAGCAAAAGTTGATCTTTAATCCATTGCAAGCACTTGAAATATCATGGGGAACCATCAGCTACCCCTCCTAAGTTGCACCTCAACATTGAAATTTTCTTTTCCAGTAGGCATTCATTTTATCCATTAGATCATTTCTTCCACTGTGATAGTCCAACAACACCCCTGCCAGCATGTGCTTGACAATCCATCTCATCTTTACTGCTACCTTATAAACACTCTTAAATCTTGTGTCTCCAATATAAAAGAGGAAGAACAAGAAAGGGCCTTCTTGGCCCTCTTCACAACCCACAATATGTTCAGCTTCTCTCTTGTGCTTACAGTCTAGTCTTCTCGTAGCTTCAGAATGGTGAATCTTAAACAAAATCTCATGATGTCCATTCAGGGAAGCATAATTCACCCATTTTTTGAATCAAATTACCCCCCTAGCATTCCCTTTACCTTTAAATGTAGGCATATATTTTCCTTCTGGATGCCTATTAAGCTTCCCATCTCTATTTCGCCTCCCTCTCCTACCCTCATGAACCCGACAAGCTAAATTTAACCAATCTCAATGCATCTGAGATAAACAATCCATCCATTTGGGTAGATTGAGTTAAGACCCTTTTAGAAACTAAATCCATACCTCCACAATGATATATCCCTCCCCAAAAACATCATCATGCTCTGCTCAAGATCTATCATTCCCATGATCATTATAAATTTCTGAGTCCTTCACTTACATATTTGGTAGCATCATCATTCAGATCACTTATGCTTTGTTGTGTTGTTTCTTGTGTTATGATTTCCTTTAATGGAAATATATCCCTAGTAGGCAGGAGTAACTAAATTCAAGTTCTTATTGAACTCCTGTGTTAACATACTTAATTTTCATTTTGACCTATTCTGTTTCAAATTCTTGTGTGGTTGGTTTACTAGTTGACTACTAGCATTCATCAAGTGGTTATTGATGATCATAGTTAGTCTAGAGTGAACGTTGGAGTTTGCCTTGAAAACCAAGCCCCAAGAATAAGTGCTTATCATGGAACATTTCAGAGCCCATACTAGTGGATGGCCAATTGTGCAGTGGGACTTTAGTCAAACTCAGTGATCATCCAGTTAATTGATCAATCAACCCAAAATATCTAGTGCATGGAGAATTCAAGTTACCCAAATATGGTGGAGATTCCAAGGCAATGTAACATCAATTGTAGACTAGCCTTGAGTGTACAGGTGTTAGATACTTTCCCCCTTTTCTTGCTTATTCATTCATTTCCAAACACTATACCACTAGTTCTAAGAATATTGTGGATACTATCACCACAATAAATGTATATTTTATTTTATACGAGACAAGAATTGTATATTTACCTTTGGGACACTCCAAAAATATTTTGATGCACCTTTGTGACCTTTATGACCTTAATTCCCATTCCATGTTCATCCATGTGGATGCACTTTATGATGTTCTACGACAACCTAATGCCCTTGTCAACTTCCTCTCATCTTCCTTGTCATGTTTTCAGGACTTGTGTATCCAACAAGAAATTTGGGAGATGAATGCCATCAAGGTATAAAATCAAGGGGTCTTCAAGTCATTTATTTAGGGTTCCCACTAGCATAGTCCCACCATATGATCCACCCAATCCCTAAATTTGGGTCTACTGCTATTTCAATTAATTATTAGATGATCATGGTGGGCCATAATTCCAAGTTAAATATTATGAATCTTCATATGATATTATTGGAGATACTTGAGGAGAAATATTTTTGGCTAAAGGGTTAAGGGAGGATTTTGACTTCAATATCGACCCATCAACCATATCCTCAACATACCTAACCAACAATCAAGAAGACCACTGAGGTCAAGCATGGGAATCCTCTCTCACCCACGTTGTTCAGCATATATATCAATATATGAATGCCTCTACACTCCACCAACTGTGCATCAATAACATTTTGGGTTTCCCCACTGTCCTCCAAGATGGATACATGTTGTCCCTGCATTGTGCCTTTGATTGCAGAGTGGCTAATAATCATAGTTTATCGTGGATAATTGTGATCGTACGTAACATCCATGGTCCAATTCATTTGTTTGGTGCCCAATGTTGGTGAATCATTGTATTGCATCATGGTAGCATATATTGCCTTTTTAAAAAAAAAAATATATTGAAAATAAATTAAGTTATGTCTCATGCAAATGTTCAATATTATTGTGTTGTGAGAGCTTTGCATATTATATGTATCATATATCTATAATCACTTATTTCAGGCCTACTTTAAGAAATAAAGGAAGAGGTGCAAGCCCTTGCCATATGGACTCCCACCAACTCCTCTTCTCGTAGAAAATTTTCAAACGTTAGCCCATAAATCAAACACATGCCCTTGTTTCTCTAGTTTGGAAACCCTTGGATGTTTTTGACAATGAACTCCTCCCAACCACTACTTTAACCATCTATTGAATTCCTTTGATTGGTATGTGTAAATTATTTTTATTGATTCCTGGAGAGGTGTGAAATATAATTTTGCATGACATGATACAAACACCAAATTTAACCCGTGGTAGCCAAAATTTTAGCCTTACAACTCTCTCATCCAATATTAGATACATCACTAATTATTCAATTGGTAATCTACTTAATAATATATTAAATATTAAAAGCATTCATATTAAAATAAAAAATAAAAATAGTATTTAATATTAAGTTATAATGCAGGTAATTGCCAAGTTGACATATTCTTTTCCTTGGAAAGTGAATAGTGAGCTTGACTTAATGTCCGATGTTAGTTTTAAAACAATTAAGATAAAATTGTTTAAGAGAACTCACATAGATCTATAAGTGCTGAGATGATAAATATGATGTAAATATTTACTCAAAATTTCACATTGTAAAATAGCTTTTCACGTATAGTAATATGACCCCATTCCTCCCTTGATAGATCCAAGGTTAGTATATTTGTCCCAATATAATAAATGTGTTTCTCTTTTATATTATTAAATTAAGGTGCTTCAATAATCATGTCCTTATTCTTAATGGGAGATTGTTTTAAAGTAAGTTTTGTCATAAGTAGTGTGATAGAAGTAACAATGGGAAACTATATCTATATATTTTTTTATACATGTGAAAAAGTAATCCCTAATTTACTTATGTCCATGGTAGTGAAAATCTATTTTTTATAGTGGTAGCTCAATTATTTGTCATGTCAGTATGAGTAGTGGTACCTTGTGGTCATTGTATTATGTTTAGTAGATATAGTAATAAATGGTGTAATTTAAAAATTTTAATTTAGACTACATTTACATCACAATGTGATACTCTATAATTGTACCAAAACTTAGCAGTGAAGACATGACAAGTAACTAGATGTATTCAACAAAATTTTAATGATTATCATTGTGTATTTGAATAATATTTATAGTGCTAGCTAAATTGGGTAGTATTGACTTACTTTTACGATTCACATAGATATCATCATAACTCATTCATTTTGATACTTGACTATTTGAAAATAGATACTAGTTAAATTAGGTAGTATTAACTTAGTTTTCCAATGCTAGTTAAATTATTAACTTGGTTAATTCTATCTTAGAGAACATGTGTACATAGCCAAATTGTAGGATTTCAGTGGCTTGTAGTGATGGATAAAGTTGTTTGAGTGAAAATGGAAGTTGAAGCACAACATGAGAACTCTGTTGCTCTGTGCAAGGCCTTATCCCTTGAACCATCTCTCGGCATGTGGCTTTGAATGTAGAATATCTCTCTGCATTTGATTTATGGCTACAACCCATGTATCTATGCGTGGCATTCCCTATATCCAGCTACCCTACGCATGTCTTTTGTTTTTTAGGTAAGATGTCTTGATGATTCATAACATCATTTTGGTCTTAGTCTACCATTAATGTTTCCTGTCTAGACTAGTGGATCTCAGCTTTTATCCTTGTAGCTGCACGTGGCCATCTTTACTCTGGCGTATGGTTTTTCCATTTCTATTTTTCCTGGCGAATGGTATGATTCTAAATTGGTTAGATCTTTTTTGGCGCCTCACATATTGGTTATGGCCTGACAATTGCAGGAACATAGAGGGTTTCAAGGAACAAAGAGGGTTTTAAGGAATAGAGAGGGTTTCTGCAAGGAACAGAGGAATGAAAAAGATAGAGGATTTCAAGAAGCGGAGAGGGTTTTTGCAAGGAATAGAGGAATTAAAAAGATAGAGGATTTCAAGAAGCGGAGAGGGTTTCTGCAAGGAACAGAGGAACGAAAAAGATTGAGAAATGTTTGCAGATTCACGAAGATGGTGACAGTGCCACACCAATGTCACTTTGTTTTTGTTGTGCTAAGAGATGGCTAGAGAATAGCCTTGATTTTTCCACAGTGATTCTCCAGATGGCACGAGAAATTGGGCTTTTGGGAGGAGTTGATGGAACAGAATCTAGCAATGGGCCTAGCGGAACTACTCCATTCCCTGCCTAATTCCTGCCATGACTTTCCATTAAAAATCCACTGGAAAATGGTGTTGCATCTTCATCAACCAAACTTTCCTCCACACTGAAACGAACAAAAACCTTTTCTTCTACAATCAAACATTCCTCCTCGTTTGCCCCATTGCAATGGAGGGTTTGTCGAGAAAATGGAGAGACAAACACCAATGTTTGAGAGCCATGAGACTAGGGTTTCTGTGATGGGCATTAAGGGCATGAGGCCCAATGGCAGCAGAGTACATACTCATTATTCATGGGTGGTGGGAGATAGATATTAAGATGCTCATTCTTATGAAAAGTGGAAGACATGGGTGGGAAACAACAGGATACAGCGGGCTAGGCCATATTAAAATGGAAACAAGACAACTGAAACCACCGATTCTTTTTTTGGTGTAAAGGCTGAAAATATTTTTGGTGCTAAATTGTTTTAGTTTTTATATGTTGGGGCTTTCACTGTTATTTTGCAAAGGGACTCAAAGCTGAGCTAGAAGTTTCAAGGAAGACAACAAAGGGTTTATTTTCCACAGGTATTTTCCTTCAATTTGATGTATTTCCCTTGCAAAGATGTTGGCATTGGTATTATTTTCCTTGCATAGTTGTATTCATTGGTATAGCTGTAGGAATTGGGATTATTTTTATGGTATATATGTAGGCATTAGGATTATTTTCAGGGTATATTTGGGTTTGTGAGTATAATTTAACGTGTTTTCCAACTAGTGAAAGTACTTTTGAATTATACTAGTGCATGAACATGGAACCCCAAAATAATTTGAATTAATTGGTCTCTAGTAGAGTCTATATATTGCATTCGTGTTCATCAATAACATATTATTAGCTTTTATTAGAAATTTGAATTGTCTCTCTCGTTCATTAGTTAATTTCTTAGTGGTTTTATTCTCTCTTGTTTCTTGTTATTCAAGTAACTATTTAGTATTTTTTCACACTTATACCTTTCTATTATAGTTTTATCGTGGCTAAGAAACTCATATTGGTACCATTTCCTAAAGTCTTGCATTATTGTGATTTGAATCTATTCTCCTTCAAGGAAGTTTTGTTCAAGAATGCTTATTTTTATTTTTCTTATGTAATTCACTCTTGGAACCATTTCCAAGAAGCTCATATGAATTGACTATCCCAACCTTAGATGAATCAAATAATGATTTGTTACTAGATGTATCTATCCTTTTAGCATGGTTTATTTTTATGGAGGTGATTTTCCTCATTTTATTTGTAGATAATATGTGTTTTTTAACCTCTCAACGAATCTTTATCTTTGAAAATAATCATTGGTATCATTAGGCCTTTGTAGCAATTGCTTCTAAATTTCAGATCGATTTTCTAGCAACAATGCATTCAATTCTAATGGTATTTCTCTCTCTTGGATTATCCTTTCATTATCTATCATGTAACTTTAGAGTATTTCTTTTAGGATCCTCACTATTTCTGCAAGATTTAGGAGTGTTTCTACTTTAGGATCCTCACCATTTCTGCAAGATTTAGGGGTTTTTCTACATTCATCCTCTCTTGATATTCCTCACATTTGACATGGTTGGTTTCTTCAAGAGGAAATCATACCATATTGGGTTTTTCTTGTGATGTTGGTTCCACTTTTTTCACTCAATTATATTTTCTTTTTAGTGTTGTAATGCAAAAGATTCAATAATTAGTTGTAAATTAGCATCAAAATTTAAATTAATAATGGAGTATAACCTTTTATATGCAATTGTGTCTTATAACATGATAATGTTGCACCCTAACCCAACATACAACATTGTAACAATCTTAGTTCCTTTGCGTGTGTTTTGAGAAATGAGGTCATCCTTTTATGAAAATGCACTCCGTATTGGTTCATTGCTATATAATTCAACTTCTGTGCAATAAATGGCCACATTGTGTCACTTGATATCTACCATTCTAGGAGATGCCCTGGGATGATATTTTTCTTGGATATGTGATGATGTGTTTGGCACTAGACTCTAATTCTTTAGCATGAAATAGGTCCATATCACACACAACTTGCTTTTACCAACAAGATAAAATCACATATAATATGGAAATTTTCTTTATCAACAATATAGGGAATGGTCCTTGTAAGTGCAATTGCAAATTTTGTAATCTATTGCTCAAAGTCAGTATTCTGTCTACAAGTTTGGTTCTTCTTGAATCCCCTTTAATAGGAACATTCATATCATCCAAAATATTATAACCCTCAACTACTTCTCCAGATTCTATAGGATTTTATGTGAGGAGAATACTCTTAGAATGATCTGTCCCATCCAAAATCGTAGCATCCTTCTCCATGACACACACATGGTCTCCAAGTGGGACATGCAGTAACAAATATTCAGTCTCTGATGTCACGTCAATTTCTATAAGCTCAAGATTTTTCACTAGGGTATCATATTCTGGTCCCTTAAAATGTTCAAGCCTCTTCAATGGATTATCCAAGGAAATTTGTTGATTGCACACATCCTTGTCTTCTAGAAGAGATTCATTCATACTTAAACAAGCGGATATATTGTAACTTTTTCTAAGTTCCTAAACTTTTGGATGGAATACTGGAGTCCAGGTCAAATCAGGTGCTTAAACAAGGAGATATATTATATCCCTCCATAACCTCAGGGATCCTCAATGGAGTATCAAATTGGGAAGGTTCCTGCTTTCTCACCACAATCTATATATTTTCTCCAACTTCGAAATTCTGGGTCTCTCCAGCATCCTAGCCATTGTTTCCCTCAGTTTTGGCAGGGTCAATGAATCACTCATGTTTTTCGTTGTTGTCCATATCAAACAATCGTTCTCTAATTGGACTTGCATCAGTTATGCCATCAACAATAAAAATGCTTTCCTGGCATGCTCCATATTCAACTTCATTCTTTTCCATAGCTATATTATATCCCTTTATAACCTCAGGGGTCTTCAAAGGATTACCCAATTGGTAAAGTTCCAACTTGCATGCAGCTTCTGTAAAAATCTCTGAGATATTTTCTGTAAGAGAATCAACTATAACTTAAAAAAATAATGCATCATTACTCTCCATAATCTTGGTCATATCTAATGGATCACTAATGTCCAATCCAAACAAAGAATTCAAGCAAGGAGATGCACTTGATATCGCTTGAGTCACTTGATATCTACCATTCTAGGAGATGCACTGGGATGATCTTTTGATTGGATATGTGATCATGTATTTGGCACTAGACTCTAATTCGTTAGCATGAAATAGGCTCTAGATGGGTGTTATGGAAATATGATTGATTCTCCTCTGAACATCTCAAATCTCCACAAATCTGCGCATAGGTATAATACCAAGCCATGATATTTGTAGCTTGGGTCTTTGACAAGTATGAGGTGTGAAATTGGCATTATTTGGTTTAATCCCACACCAACATTTACTCGTGAATTGACGAAACTAGAGCTCATTGGAATTCACTGCACTGTCATTCATTTGAATTCACTTATTCCATGTGTGGTTAACTATATTGGAGGGTTAAACATAATTTTGGGTTTTTATACCCTCTCTCCCACTAGTACTCTACATTATTTTATGTCTTTTCATTTTCCAAGCATATTTCAGGGTTCTTTATTGCATATTGGTGCTCTTCTAAAGCATAACACCTTTATGTATATGGAGACATAAAGGTAGTGGTTCGCCATGTGGTCTTAAGTGGATATTACCCATACTCTAACAATTAATCAATGCTCAAGAATAGATTTAGTGGCTGGGTTGTGTTTCATGGAGTAAAAACAATTATAAATGTAGAGAAAACACATCATTACTATAAATACAAAGGAAACCAATATTTTTTCTTGAAGAATAATACCTGAACAAGGGAACAAATCAGTATTGTCTTAAGAATTGATTTTATTTTGAATAGTCTCCTCAACTATGACTGCTTTTTCAAGAACAGATTCATCCATACCTAAACAAGGAACACATCATTACTGTCGGTAAGGTTGGGCTTGTTTAATGGAGTATTGAAATCATTATAGCAAAGGGAACACATCATTAATATTAATACTAGGGGAACTAGAACAGAGTCAAGGCATTCCCGAACTAGCGAACACATCAATACTGCCTTCAAGTTCAAAGCTGTTTGAAGAATCAACAATTTCCTGAGCCATGTCTGGTTCTGTTTCTTTATAATTACATGAACAACTTAATTTCTGCTTTGAAGTATCGCTCTCTATTTGTGTGTAGACATGAATCCAATCAACCTTGTAATGAGATGACTCACCTGCATGCTGGGAAACACTAGGCATTGGCTCATACATACTAGAGACATTGTCCACTTTCAAACCATACAATTCATCAAGGCCATAAAACTGTTTGTCATTATCTAGACTCTGAATAATGAAATTTGTCTTCATGAACTTCATGCTCAATAGCTGAGTTATGAAGCTGCAGACTAACATCTGAAACTCAAATATTCTCGTAAGCTTCTTGAGGTTCATCGTATGATGAATTAATTAGTTGATGATCTCCAAATTTCAAATAAATTTCATTCGACAACATGGGACAACCAGCGCTTTGGCTACTGTTATAATTCTTATGTGATTTTCATTATTCATCATCATGAGTTTCACTTTTGTAAACCTATTCAATTTTCTCTTTTTTTCAACTACATGATCTTGATATCTTTCAATTGCATCTGAATTCTTAAACCCATACTCGTGAGTTTCATTATTAACAAGTGAGATGGGATTTTGTTGAATAGAAGTAGCTGAAATGTATTGTATGGTGCATTCTTCACCATCTCGAACTCCATTGGATGATGCCTCCTTTCTAAATAAAAATTATTTCTTGTCAATGAAAAACTGTCTCCTTTCTAATTAAGAAAAGAAAAGGAATTTTCTTTATGTATCCCATGGATTATAACCTTTTAGATGCAATTGTGTCTTATAACATGATAGTGTTGCACCCTAAGCCAGCATACAACATTGTGACAATCCTAGTTCCTTTGGGTGTGTTTTGAGAAATGAGGTCATCCTTTTATGAAAATGCACACCCCATTGGCGCATTGTTATATATTTCAACTTCTGTGCAATAAATGGCCACATTGAATCACTTGATATCCACCATTCTAGGAGATGCACTGGGATGATATTTTGCTTGGATATGTCATCATGTGTTTGGCACTAGACTCTAATTTGTTAGCATGAAATAGGTTCTATAGGGGTGTTATGGAAATATGATTGATTCTCCTCTGAACATCTAAAATCTCCACAAATCTGCGCATTTGTATAATACCAAGCCATGATATTTGTAGCTTGGGTCTTTGAGAAGTATGAGGCATGAAATTGGCATTGTTTGTTTTAATCCCACACCAAAATTTACTCATGAGTTGATGAAACCAGAGCTCATGGGCATTCACTGCATTTTCATTCATTTGAATTCACTTATTCCATGCGTGGTTAACTATATTGGAGGGTTAAACATAATTCTGAGTTTTTATACCCTCTCTGCCACCAGTGCTCTACATTATTTTATGCCTTTTCATTTATCAAGCATATTTCACAATTCTTTATTGCATATTGGTGCTCTTCTAAGGCAACACACCATATCGCTTCATCTACCATAATAATTCTTTGGACTCCGATTAGTAGTTTCCATGCATGATTAATATGCTTCATATGCATTGCTTTTCAAATGTTGATTTCACAATTTAATATAAACTGGTGATAATTTCTTTAAATATTTTATATACAAAATGATGCTTGTTTGTTAGGAACACTGTTTATTTTTTGAGCACCATATATGGAACCTCGTTGGTTTCAATCCATAATTGCAGAGAGTCATCCAACCAGACTTTCATTTAATTTTCTAAAATCTCTCACTTTAATCCAACTTCTGAATGTTATTATATAAATGATCGAAAAGACACTAACTATGGTAGCAAACTATCTTGAGGCATTATCTGGGTAGCGAATCATCCTTGAGACATTATCTGAGGCATTTCCCTATCTCTAAGGCATTATCTATAGCAACGCATTAAATCTGAGGCTTCATTGTGGCAGCAATATGTCTATGAAGCAATTCTGAGATAGAAAGATACCTCTGAGGCACTGTTGATGACAATAGATCATCCCTGAGGTATCAATTGTGGTAGCGAACCACCTATAATGGATTGTTTGTGGCAACGAATCACCCCTAAGGTTTTTATGTGGCAGCAAATCATCTTGAGGTATGGTCTGGGGTTTTGAGGCAAGCAAGGTCTGGTTTGGAGTTGATTATGGCTGCAATGAGATAGTGAAGTAATGTTTATAGGTAGCAAGGAGATATTCTACAAAGATTACTTTGCATTATGCGACAAAAATTTAAGACAGTGCATTACACTTTGTAATATATTCCAGAGAACTCCTCGATGAAACTAGTATTACATGCATAGAAGTTTAAACCAACATATTTTAGAATAATTTTATGGTTTTACACGTTGTCATATATTTCAACATTTATTTATGTAATGATCCTAACTAGGTCCACAAACTTTTCTTCACGGATTTCTATTACATTATTCTATACAAAATGGCAGACTAGGTATTTATGTTGCTTTTGGTATTTGTATTATTTATGTTTTTGATTTAGGTATAGGTTGGATTTGTTTTTAGAAATAACTTTAAAATGATACTTCAAAAGTTTGTTTGTGACTACTTAAATGCTTGTTGGAACACTCAGATAAGCTTGCCTCAAAGTGTTGGACAGACCTTCAATGCTCACTCAACACATATTTGGTGTTACCGATTCTATTTTCTTATTGGTTTTTTGATTAAGGTTTTCTTATTTTTATGTTATTATTTTTTTTTTTAAGAATGTACCCATGGTTGTTATCGATGCTACTATGGGGGATTCAATGATAATCACTACTTTTATGGAAATGTTAACAAATGCATGAGGGCAAGACGCTGCTATGATGATGCATGAGGTAAGCTTGAATATTGTCTTTTAGATGTTCAATTATCTTGTATTCCTTATTATATTATGCTAATTTATGTTTGTGGAATGCAGGCGATCGCTAAAGTCATTCCAACCCCTATAACACCTTATAAAACATCTAAGGTAATGATAGTGGTAAAACTTGATCAATATGTTTGTGCATTTAGTTAACTTATTTCACTATATATATTTATTAATATTTGTGTTTTTACCAAGCATGCATTTTGTTGGCATGTAGGATTCATTTATGCCCCTCAATACAACCAATGTTGGCATGCAGGGATCATTGATGCCCCCATATACATCTAATGTTATGCAAGATGTAAGATTCAACCATTTATTTATGTGAGTTTGATTATGTTATTTGTTGAGAAATCTAGGGCATATATTTAATAAAGTTTTTGCACAATGACTCCATGATTTATGAGGTGTTACGAAGAGTTACATCATGCCTTCAAATGGATCACCCCATCCATTTTTTTTTCTTGTACATACAATACTATTTTAACAAGTAAGCCAAGCAATATATTATTCCAAAACATGATGTCAAGTTACTTTTTTAGGGTTTTTATGTAACCAAGAGGCCTTTCTAGGGTTTCTTAAATTCAAACCTTAGATCATACTCTTTTCCCTTTATGTCATTCTAGAGTTTATCCCATGCCCTAGAAATCAAATCATAGGGAACAAATACCTTAAGATTAAGGTTTCTAAATAATAGGGTATTTCTTAAAATATAAACCCATAAATTCAACCCTACTACATCTTATGATGGACCCTTTAAAAGAAAATTATTATACATACCTCATGGACAACAATCTGTACTGATTAGTATTTTGGTTGCCATGATTATTTGCAACTTTACTATACATTTCATTGATCATTTTCCACCTCCATGACCTTCTTTTAATGAGTCTTCCGAGATATTGTCATTCTATAATGGGACTTGCTTCTTCATGTGTTCATGAAACCCATGCCTCAGTGATAACAAAAATAATCTTCTTTTTCCTTTTTTTACATAAATTACATAGAATTGTGATTAGATATGTCATGATGAAAACCAAACCTAGTTACATCTTTAAACATTATTCATCTATTATTCCATCTTATTATTTATATTTGTGCCTTGTAGGATGTTTCTAAGGTGACTCCAACAAGTATACAATTTGTTGGTATAGAGGGTCTTGTTATGCCATCTACACCTAGACCAGAACCCCATAACATGCCCATTACACAATCTGTTGGTATAGAGGGTCATGTTATGCCATCTACACCTAGACCAGAACCCCATAACATGACCTCTACATCAAATGTCAGCATTCTCCCACTAGGACTAGAACAAGTTTCTTTTAGGAGCCTTATAGACTCACAAACAAGAATGTTAAGGCTCCTACCAGATATTCCTACAAATGTTCAAATGAGACAAGAAATAATTGAACAAATTCAGTTATGGGAAATTTCATTGTTGGAGAGTGTAGCTCCTGCAAGAGATCAACAGGTAAAATTATTTTGTTTTTTCTATAATTTCATTTGTTATGTTTCGGATCATTATTTTAGAAATGAAAAATAGTTTCATATTTTGGTTGGGTTATTAATAGTTCCACAATTCCATTGTAAATGCAGGAAGTAAGTGACATAGTGCCTAATGTATCTATAAGGGAACCTCCATCAATCTCCAAGGCTACAACAATATCATCGGTGACCATAAAAGGAATGCAAGAAGTTACAATCTTTCTCATTTCAGAAGGAAATGTCTTGAAGGATGAAACAAGGCTGAAGTTTTATCACTTTGTTTTTCGTCGTGCAGAACAATTATTTGGAAATACCATCCAAATGGATTGGAGGAAACAAGCCAATGCCAAAAGAGAGGAAGTATTTAATGATGTAGTAATAACATTTGGTAATCCTGGATTTGATAAGGAACTTATTTTACAGATTACAAGTAAATACATGCGCTCAGAGAGGTCCAATTTAAGTACAAAGTTGACAAAAAAATTGATGTATCCATGCGAGATTCGATCACAGACCAAGTGACATGGGATGAACTTATGAAAGATGCCAAGTTTAAGAGGAAATCCTCAGAAATCCAAAATATACGCCATCTGCACAAGGAGGAGCTAAGAGATGCCTACGAGATACAAGAAAAGAAACCCAAGCTAGGGTGTCAAAAATTGGATCTCACAAATTAGGCTCTGGTAGATATAATAGTATTCGTGGTTGCATGGTAAGTGATATTTCCATCTATTATATTTTTTATTTTAGGCAAAGTAACCATGGTCATGTTGAGTTAATGGTATATTATTAGTTATTTTACCTTATAGATATGATTATCTTTGTTAATGTAGGTTCACCAGTTTCAAAAGGAAGCTTCAGAGGAAGGCTTAAAATATGCTTTATTACATGATTCCCAAGGTCTTCACCAACACATGATAAATCGAGGGGAAAAATTAATTACTGGTTATGGATCCGAGGTTAGTTGTTTATAATATTATATGAATAATGCAATAAATCAATTGAAGGTTTTAATGTTATTATAACAAGTTAAAGTGTGTTGTGTATAGGAATCATGTGAAACATCTGGTAGTGAGCATGGGGAGGATATACAAGCACATGATGATTTGCTTGTTGCACAAAATCATCCAATAGTCATTCCTAAACCTTGGCAGGAAACCATTGTTTAATTTCAGCGAATGGGAGACAGAAATAATGAGGAGGGTGTTCAATGTGATGAGAATTCCACACCCACAATTAATGTAGCGCCTCCCGAAAAGAGGACAAAAAGGATTGATATGTGTTAAGTTTTAATAACTTGAACGTGCATCACTCTAGCTTCTAAGGAGTGCACTAGGTTGTGAGGGTCTAAACATAAACTAATTATGTGTGCAAGAAAACAAATTTTGAAGATACTTTGTTCTTTTGATGAGTAATTACATATTATGGGCATCACTAAGACTGTTGCAGGTCCTAACTTGTATTATTTGTTTGATTATGATCAATTTGATATGCTTATATTTGTGTTGTATGTAGATGACCTGGTCCTAAAAGTTAGTTAAAAAAACTCTATCCCATGGTGCAAGAAGAAACTGGCAAGTGAAGCTGACATGAAGGACATACACCTCATGTGTTATTTCTTAGTCTTGGAGGTTTGGCTGAGCTGAGGTGAGTTGGTCCTCAAATAGGGGTAAGTAAGCAATTGAGATTCTGAAGAAGTTTCAGATAATGGAGAATAAACCATAGGCTACTTTTATGATGCATATTTTGAAGTTATCAGTTGATTAAGATTCAAATTTGGTTGATTCATCAGCGTACAAAAAGTATATAGGTTTCCTAACATATCTGGTAGAATTTAGCAGTTAAATTGTTGTGTGCATGAGATCCCTTGTCTCACAAACAACAGGGGCTCAGACACCAATTCAGTGTCTAGCTTGGTTGCTAATATATGGTTGAGTTTAGGTTGCTGCAAATATGCTCCATGGTCTAAGGTATGCGAGGTACTTAAAGGGCACACTGGCACAGTCCTTTGAGTTGTTGCATGCTTTAGTCGATTTTGACAGGGCCAGAGATGCAGGTGGTAGGAAGAGTGATTCATGGTTTTGTTTCAGCTTGGGTTCAAATATAATATCTTTGTTAGGATGGGATACCCATGTGTGCAAGTTGAAGAAGTCCCTTTTTGGGCTAAAGTAGCCTCCTGTGCTTGGTACTCATGGATTTATGAGTACTTACAGATTATGGGCATCACTGAGATCATTGCAGGTCCTAAATTTTATTATTCTTTTGATTATGATAAATTTGATATGCTTATATTTGTGTTGTATGTAGATTACCTGGTCCTAACAGTTAGTTTAAAAAACTCTATCCCATGGTGCAATAAGAAACTTACAAGTGAAGTTGACATGTATTATTTCTTGGTCTTGGAGGTTTAGCTGAGTTGAGGTGAGCTGGTCCTCAAACACGGGTAAGTAACTAATTGAGATTCTGAAGAAGTTTTGGATAATGGACAATAAGCCCTAGGCTACTTTTATGATACATATTTTGAAGTTTTCAATAGATACAGATTCAGATTTGGTTGATTTGTCAATGTACAAAAAGTAGATAGGTTCCCTAACATGTATGGTAGACTTTAGCAGTCAAATTGCTATGTGGATGAGATCCGTTTTCTCACAAACAAGGGGGGATCAGACACCAATTTAGTGTCCAAATTGACTGCTAATATATGGTTGAGCTGAGGTTGCTGCAAATCTGCTGAAGAATGCATGTGTCATCCTTAGATGTGTTTTTTCTGTACAATTCAGTTTCAAAATTTATTTTCTGTCATAGCAATTTTGCAAATGGTTTTTATTATTCTGGATTGAAATGAAAAAATAAACCTGTGGCTCATGTACCTGCTTTTTATTTGGCTCTTCTTTTACAGATCAATGTCTTACAATGTTTCCAGTTAGCTTGCTCTGTTTTCATTTATCAATTTCTTATGCTTTGTCTAGTTATTAGGCCGATAGGCCTTCCTATGCATCAACAATTGTTAACACTTTTACCCTGCTCCGTTCGATCAAACGAGACACTTTCAACCATTGATTTGAAGTGCGACTGCTTTTTCCCATTCTTTTATGTCACTCTTGAAGATATTTTTACTGCTTTTTCCAATTCTTTTATGTCACGCCTGGCCTTAGAGTTAATCGTTTCTTTAGATATTTTTACTGCTTTTTCCTATTCTTTTATGTCACTCTTGGCATCAGAGTTAATAGTTTCTTTTGTCTGCCAATTTTTGTTGTTGTTCTTCTTCCCTGGCTTTTGGCAAGCATTGTTCTTCTCCACTTTCACTACTCTGTTTGAAGAATGAAGCAACCAACCATTACATGCCTGCAGGTTTATACACTTCAGTTATTGGTTCTTCATCATAAACTAATGTTTTCTCCATTCCTATTCCCATTGCATTTGTGGAGTTGCAACGGCTCAGAAGGGTTGTTGAACTCTTCCTCTGGGGTTTCTGCCTGATTCATGAATTGATAATATCAAAGGCATCATGGAGAGAAGAGAGTTAAAGTCTTCAGAGGGAAGAAGTTGCATGCAGAATTGCCATTTGTTGATCAGGAATGCAGCTGGGTTTTTCTTGGCATTAAATATCTTGGCTATTGTATTTTCACCTGCAGGTGATGTTTCAATTCAGGGGTTAAATTTTGCTAATTTCCATTTTACATGTTCAAATTTTGCAGTTTGTTTTCTATAACACACCAAGATTTATAATATAAACTTACTTTTACCATAAAATTTGGCAAAATTTTAAGTTTTAAGATCAATTTCCATTCTTAAACTTTTCCATCCTTATCAAGGATATGAATACAATATTAACTTAAAATTTATCTACATCGTGTGCTTTACAGGTGCTTATGATCAACTGGATCCAAATAGTAACATAACAATCAAATGGGATATTGTGTCTTGGGCTGCAGATGGATATGTTGCAAGTAATGCCCTTTCATCAAATAGGTCTTGAATTATAATTCCCTTTCCTCATTTTCCTAAAATAGATGTTGATCTTTTCTGAATTTCATTCCTAGTAGCCTACAAGTTAAATTCTCAAAGCTTGACATGATGACAAATTTGGAAAACCTTCAAGTCAGGTAGAGTTTATTTTGATATTGATGAAAATTTCTGATAAATTGTGTTGTATTGATTGGTATGTTCGATATTTTGAGTAAATACTTCACTCATTTTTAATTAGCTTTATGTCCCTGAAATTAAGTAAGTATTCACTAGAAACATTGGTACAATTTACTAAAAATTCCCTGAAAATCTTCATGCTAGAACTTATTTTACTCTTTGCTGAGTCTAATGAGCTTCCCTCTATAGGTGGCCATGACCATGCACAATTTTCAGCAGTACCGCCATATACCAAGCCCCCCAAGATGGACTTTGGGTTGGCACTGGGCAAAAAAGGAGGTCATATGGGCTGAGTTTGGTGGCCAGACAACAGAGCAAGGAGATTGCTCCAAATGGAAAGCAGGTGTTCCACACTGTTGCAAGAAGGACCCCATCGTTGTTGAACTCTTAATAGGTGTGCCTTACAATAAGCAATTTACTAATTGTTGCAAAGGTAGAGCATTGGAATCTTGGGCTTAAGATCCTTCAAATTCCATCGCATCCTTCCAAGTTAGTGTGGGAAATTGAGGGACCACTAACAAAACTGTCAAATTGCCAAATAATTTCACTTCGAAGGCTCTAGGACCGGGTTATACTTGCGGCCCTGCTAAGATTGTTAAACCCAACCTGTTCTTTAGTCCAGCTTGCCACAGAACCACTCAAGTTATGAGTAATACACTGTTATAATCCCTCATAAATTATATATTTGTGAATGTTATGTGTTTCACTCTGAGCTGTCTAAGTATTATATTTGAATTTCCCTTGTCCTTATGCAGTGACATGGAATGTAACATGCACATATTCTCAGTTCCTAGCTCAGAAAAGTTCAAAATGATGTGTCTCCTTATCATTGTTCTATAATGATAGTATAACACCATGCCCTACTTGCATCTGTGTTTGCTAGAAGAACATAACTCAACCTGCTTGTATTGAGTATGATTCTTATTCCCTTGCAAATTCATTCAATTTATTTACATGCCATAAGACACCTCCGCTACATTTTACACTTAACTTGAATCGACTTTGACTGTGAATTTGAAGGAGGTGAGAAAGGAGAAGGAAGGAAATCAGGAAGCAAAATTGGGATTCATCTTTGCTGTAATGGATTGTTCAACAGATCCCCTGGTAGTAGGAAGAGTGATAGGTGATGTTATTGACATGTTTGTGCCTTCAATGGACATGGCCATCTACTATGGATCCAAGTAGGTCACCAATGGCTGCGAGATCAAGCCCTCTACTACTGTTGACCGCCCCAATGTGCAAATAGCGGGTTGAAACTTCGACGAGAGTCTCTATACTCTAGTACCCATTTCATAAATAATTTAATTCCAACACCTCGGGTTTCATAGAATGAATATTTACATATAAATTTGTTATGGGTCTCCTATGAATACATGTATTTACATTTGATCAGGTAATGATAGACCCAGATGCTCCTAGTCCAAGCGAACCCAACATGCGGGAATGGGTTCATTGGTACAAGGAGTTCCTTCCCTTCTCCTTTCTTCAATTTATACAAACATGTAGGAATGGCTTCAGTGGTATAATAAATTCCTAACCTTCTGCTCTCTTCAATTTATACTGACAATACACTAAAAAAACAATACACTGCAAAAAATTGTAAGAGATACACTCTAATGGTAATAATATTTGGTTATTATTACCAGGTCTGATATGCACATTGAGGTTGCAGAGTTCATATCTCTAGTTTTAGTATTCTAATATGCATGCTTGAGCTTCACAGCCTCTGCAATCTTATGTGGCTAGCCCTAGTAGATTCAAGGTTGTTTGCTTCTGGACTGTAACACTATCTAAGAAACATTTTGTTTGCTCATTGAGTCTATTGATTCAAAGTTAAAATCAATTTTATCTAACAAAGAGTTTATTTTCAGCAAGAGCTAATAGATTCAAGGTTAAAACATTCAGGTCTGCAACTAGAGTTAATAACTTAATAGATCCATCTTCAAGGTTCAGACATCTTTATTTTTTTGGCCTGGGAAACACTATCTAACAAATATTCAGTTCGAACCCGGATGCGGGTGTCCACACTTGTAATTAAGAGCTCCATGGTACAGCCACATGGAGGCAGAAGGAGGAGCCAGCCCCCGCGCGTGGAAGGCGGTGGTTATATTAAGGTTTTAAGCTGCAGGACGGCAGCATTAAGTTCAACGCAGAGCCGACGGGACACTGCCTTCAGGCGAACGCAGAAGAGGAGTGGTGAGGCATTTATGCCTGGTATGTGGGCGCAGAGTTCTAAGGAGAGCAGGGGAGGCGCCAAAAGCCTCTCACACGCAGCAATTATGATCATTCTCCTATTAATTGAGACCAGTAACCGATATCTGGCTCATCGATGGCAGATTCATAACCTTGGGTATTACAGTGAAGTCGGCTCTCAAGTTTTTGGCAAAATGCCGCGGGATAGAGGCATCCCCAGAAGAGGGGGAAGATCCGGCGTAAGAGTTAGCTCGGAAAGGGGCAGTGTGCAGCCCATTTCTCCTGTCAATGAAGCGCCCCCTTCTCCTTCTGATACAGACAATTCTGAGCAGGAATGTTGGCTCCCTCAGGGAACTTATCAGTCCTTCCGTTTTCGATTCCCAAGTCGCCTGGTTCGTCCAGAGGTAGTGGTGAATTTCTCTGTTTTCATAACGGAGGAGGACCCTAGCTGCATCAATTCGGGTTCCCCCTCCAGAGCTCATGACAGTGATGTTTTCGTCGGGGATATGGAGGGTATAGTCTACAGAACACGCCGCGATTCTGAGATGTTTGCTCCGAGTGCACTCGCCCAGCCGGCAGAACCTAGGGAGGATTCGGGCAACGACCTGTCCATCCAGGAAATCATGCAATTGCCAGATTTGAATGTTGTTGCAGAAGTCTCAGGAACCCAAGCTCCTCCTGATCCTGAAGACGGGATGGTCATCTGGGTAGATTCTCCTAGCCAAGGTGACAGCGTCCAGACGGAATCGACTAGCCAGCATACTTAGTTCACTTCGGTGTGAAATCTTCTGTCTTTTTGTCTTAATGTTTTCGTATCTAGTGTCTCTCTCTGATATTCTCAATTTTCAGGCTCTCTACAGTTACTGCTGCTGGCTTCATGCCACAACAGCCAGCTTTTTTTGCTCTACTCTTTATACTGTAACATGGCACTATCCTGTTAGTTGCCATAGTATCTATGTCAGTAGGAGTCTAGGTTCTATAATATCAAGAAATCATGTGAAAGAATGGAGTTTTTGGTACCCAGCAAAGGCGGATAGACAGAATAGTCAAGCCTTCTCAGTTCGCGGACTGGCCTCGGCCTCCTTGTAATTTCTACAGCTCTGTACATACTTTTCTCTTTTAATATAGAAGTAGCATTTACTTAGAAAAAAAAAACAAATATTCAGTTCGAAATAATAGTCTTTGGACACTCAAGTATTATTTAATAAATATTTTGAGTATTTTCAAAAACCTAGCGATCATCTATTCAATTTTAAAACATTAAAATAACATTTTTTGTCTTGTCAAAATACCATATAATTGGTACTAGAGAATAATAGATTCAAATTTTTTAATATGAGGTTTGCACACAGTTATTATTTTTTGCTGGTTAACCAAAATAGATCTCATGAAAATGGATCTATTATTTATGGCAGTTCTTTAAATTTGGTATCTCAGTGAACTTTGCACCCAGCTTAAAAATAGATTGATAAAGATGGATATAATATTGGTTGGTATTGGTAATGGGAGTTTATTCATATTTTTCTTATAATTTGGTATCTCTTTGAGGTTTTCAGCTGGTTGATGAATAGATCGTAGTTCAGTTGGATCTACTCTAATTTTCATCTAGATTTAATACATCATGGATTTTTGTGGACTTTAATGGTTAAGAAAATTCTATCATAGTGTATTAGGTTAAGATGGTTTATTTATTTATTTTCTCCTGCCTTTTGCTTAAGTTGATATATTCTTTGAGATTAAGATGCTTTTTTAATAGGTTTGATGAAGATTAATGTATTCTAGTTTACTAGGTTAATATTTATTGTTTTAGTAATTAATTTGTTCTCAACACCTCAAAGATAACATGAAGTTAAGATGAATCATTTTAGGTCTAAACTTTTTGGTTTTATGTTTAGTTAAGATTAATCTCTTCTAACTTGTGAGGTTAATTTGTTTTGTTTTACTTTTTTTATTTTTTTAATTGTTTTACTTTTTTAGTTGTTTTTACCTAAGTTGATAAACTCTTGAACCGAGATTTTTTTGTCAATTTTTTTAAATACTAACTTTTAAGCATTGAGGTGTGATATTTTCGAGGTTTAGATAGATTTATACTATCTTTAGGTTAGATTAAATGGAACTAATATTCTTATAGATTAGATAGATTTTTACATTCTTATGTTAGATTAAATGGAACTATGTTGGATTCTACTGGGTTATTTACAATTGTTTTAAAATAATGGTCAATAAGTTGAATAAATAATAATTTTTATTTTTGTATTGGTGATCTCACTCAGGATAGTGAATGATATTCCTGGAGCCACAGATGCATCTCAATGCCAGCTAGCCTTTTCGCTTGGTGGACTGTGTGGATTACATAGTACCTGGCCTTCGCTCCTTCTATTTTTAACAGTTCAAAATGCTGTTTAATTTCATTATTTTATCTCAGCGGTTGAGTTTACAAGTTTTTGTAGGGCATGAAATAGATATGCTGTGATTTGTGACATGATGTACTTTCTATCCCATTAACTATTTTGGTCATCTTTTATTGCACATGCTTTGTAATACTGAGTACTTTTCCTCTCTATCAGCATAAATCATGAAGTTCGATGCGTGCAAAGGAGTATGCTTCTGGATACTCTTGCAAAAGAATTGGCTCTAGGAATGATCAGATTCGGTGCTAAAGTTGTTTCCATTCAAAAGTCTGTAGATTCTTCTTTAACTGTAGTAAAACTGGGAGATGGAACACTTATCAAAGATAAGGTAGCATCTTAAATCCAAACTTCTGACTCCCATTTGAAGTAGTAAAACTTGGGTGTAATTCTGACAAATTACCTAGTAGTTACGCTACAATAAGCCTTCTGAAGCTGAAGCAGAATAATTACATCTACTTGGAATTTAACAATGTAACAGAGTGCTTAGCCCTCTAGAGACATCCTTCTATAGACTTTGATTCTCAAATGATATTTGAGGCATCCCTGTTCTCCTATTTTTTTTATCTGTTTTATATGGAATGGGGCTGAGAACAGGAATGCCATAAATATAATTTGATGCATCTCCATTTTTGTGGGAACGGCTCATTGCATGTCACTGGGACATCCCCCACATGAAGGGGCCATTCTTAGGATATTCCCAGCAAGAAAGGCACTAGTCTGCCATTCCTGAAATTTGGTTCTATGTTGGAGCCATTGGTGAAATTTATTTGCTTGCCAATTCTTGCTGGAAGATAGAGTCATTAACCTTTGGCCCATTACAATGTCAACATTAAAAGACAATTAAAGCATAGGATAAAGATGCACCCTATATACTACAATAAAGCTTTCTAGGTTGTTTGAGACAAATAAAATGCAAGCTAAGTTGAGTTCACTGTTATATATCCATAAACAGAAGTTCCTCCTCAACTGTACATTGTATATATTATAACCACTGACATAATGATGGAATTATCTGGTGAGAAGCCTTCATTAACTGAATTACATTATGTTATATGGAATTGTCTTGATTTACTATTGAGTACTCACATGTCTGTTTAAGGTTAAAAATTTAGTAAACTACAATCAAATGCATGCTAGTCACATTATTTTCTACTGGACAATTATACTGCAGATAAGTAGGCACATTGCTGCTGGACAATTGTTCAACTTATGAATAATTATAGGTAACCAAAAAATTTGGTTTCTCTGGTAGAGAACTATTTAGTAGAAAATGGAAATATATTGCTAGTCTTTGCTTTCAGCTAGGACTAACATCCTTTGAGTTTTCTTCGATCTTCAAGACAAACTATTTCCACTGTTGAAACTTAAATAGATATAAGGTAGAGGGTAGGCAATATTTAGCTGGCCAGAGGCCAAGACTACATTATGTAACCCAAAGTATAATCGTGAAAAACTATAGCTTGTATTGAAACACTTGCATATAGGTAATGAAGCACATAAAGTTCCATCGTAAGTTGCACATGCACATAATCAAAATGTTTGCTATTAAATAATTTAAGAATCAACACACATTTTAGCCTAGGACACCATGACCATATACAATGATGAGAATAGAAAAATTATTTCCCAACTTAATATTCAACCTCAATTTGATTTTCTTGTTTATAATCCAGGGAACCATGGTAAGAAGGCCTGTAGATCTGAAGGAGGAGCTCAGAATGATGGCTCAAGAAGTCCGTGGTTATGTGGATGTTGTTCCAAGTAGTCTTGCTGCAAATGTTCCCAAAGTAAGACATCCATGTGGATGAGCACACAAATCAACCATACATAATCTCAGTGTTTATTCAGTCCATGATACTTGAATTGATGATTTGATGATTTGCAGCCTGTGGTGCTTTGTCAAGTTGAGAAATCCAAGGATGAAATGCTAACCCAACTTTATAGGTCAGTCAGGTAAGGTTTAATGACAAAATGTGGTTAATATATATCAATAATTAGTTTGATTATTTTCCCATTTCTGTATTTTGCCAGACTGATTTTGATTTTCACTTGAAATTAGGTCTCTTGGGACTCTACGAAACTAGTGTTTTTTGTCATCCTCTGCAGGTGTAGTAGACACATATTGATTGCAGCACTGTACATTTGAGCTTTTGAGGTGCCTTTTCAAATTTTGGTTTAAAAAGATCCTACATGGATTTAAACATGGTTCGATCCCAAGAGAAATTTTGACTTATTAATTCTATTTTCCCGTGTTCATATGTATGTAGTGTGGGCTCGATAGCAACACCTTTTAACCTCAATATCAATGACAATGGAACAACTATGAGCCCTTTTTTGGTTCCTTTTATTAGCACTCTATTTTACTCATTTATGTCTCTTAATTTTGAATTTTAATTTAATTTAATTTTGAATTTATAGACATACTGTGTTATTGGTTGTTTTGATCAATACTGGTTTTCTTTTCCTGCTTCTGTTGGCATTTTCCTTGTTGAATTGGCAAGGGTTCTGTATTTTTCCATTTATATTTATTTGAATTTTAATTTAGTTAATTTTGAATTTATATACAGACTGTGTTATTGGTTGTTTTGATCAATACTAGTTTGCTTTTCCTGTTTCTGTTGGCATTTTCCTGATTAAATTGGTGAGGGTTCTGTGTTTTTCCACTTCTATTTATTTGTTTCCTTCTTATTTACTAATTGGGATTTTTCTTGTTGGAGTATTCATGGGAAAGGTGAAGTTATCATGTTTGATGTTACTACATGATTGGCTTACAAGAATGTCCCAATGTGACACAGAGATCTTTGTAGGTATCTCTTTTGCAGAGCGGTTGGATCTCTAAGTAGAAATGAAGGTTCCTTAATTGCGTGGTGGCACAACTGCCTGAATCAATTAGCTAAATATCTTTGTGAATTTCACGGTGCATGAGAACATTCCTATTGTTCTTTGTGGAAACAAGGTTGATGTGAAGAATAGGCAAGTGAAAGCTAAGAAAGTTACTTTTCATAGAAAGAAGAATCTTCAGTACTATGAGATATTTGCAAAAAGTAACTACAACTTTGAGAAGCCATTCCTGTACTTGGCACGAAAGCTCTCAGGGTGAGCCTTTAATCTAGTTTCTAATGCTCCCTAATATGAATATTATATGAAAAAATTTGCATTGATTCTATAATGGGTTATTTTAATAGGGATCAGAACCTTCATTTTGTGGAGTCACCTGCTCTTGCTCCTCCTGAGGTTTAGATTGAGCTTGCAACCCAGCAGCAATAAGTAGAATGTTTTTTTCTTATTATTTTTTGTTAACTTTTATTGAAATAATTTGTTCCATTTCTAAAAGATTGAAACTTTGGCTTACAATATTTATGTTGTCAGGTATGAGGTAGAACTCGTAGCAGTTGCGGCCCAACCCCTTCCAGATGACGATGATGATGCTTTTGAATAGCTTTGTTAAGATGCTTTTGCATATTTATGGATTGGTAGATTCAATTAGATTTGTATCATTGGAGTTTTCTCTTGAGTTCTGACATTTAATTCTGATTTGTATTTGGGGCTTGGAATAGCATTATCGCATCTCTCTATATGTGATTTGGGTACTGTGCAGATGTTCTTATCGGTGGAGTTGGCTAAGCTATCTTAGTTCAACTCCATTACAGAGCTATTTTTATATGTTAAGACATTTTTTTCCGTTACATACTCTTGCACATTTTTCACAAGAACTTTTTGTACTCTTCAAATATTTCAAGAATGCTTAAGTGCCTTTCATTGTGTACTGTTGGGGGAAATGCCAGTTGCGATGATTGTTGCTTGCAATATATTATGGCTTGTTAAAACTTTCTCTAAAAATTCTAGCTATGTTTGAGGATTTATTTTAACTCTGAAATTGGTTTACATAGTTGATAATTGTGGCTATCAAGCCTGCCTGGCTATTCTTGTGGGTATGTTGTCTGTAAAACACATAAAGGTATCGCCATTTCTTTAATTGGGCTCTCGATTGATTTCTGCATAAAGATTCACACTGTCTAAATCTAAAGTCGTTTCCATTCAACAGTCTACAGATTCGTCTTTAACTATAGTAAGAATGGGGGATGGAAGGCTTATCAAAGCTAAGGTAGCATCTTAAATCCAAACTTTTGACTCCCATTTGAAGTAGATATTAAAGCTTTATTAATGACATGTTGTTGAAAAGTTGACAGTAATTAATTATGTTGGTTGGACATTGCATTTATATATGGGTGGCCATGTTAAGCTCACGTGGTCTTGGAGGAAAGCATTTTTTGCTCTGTATTGATGCTAGCGTGATTTATATTTTATAGGAGTGTTCCGACATCAATTGTCAGCCCTCAATTTTATATATTTATCACTTATATTCATGCCAATGCTGGGTAACTTTGGCTTTGAAGGAAATAGTTCTATGTCGTTTTATTGCTTAAGCATCACATTTTATCTGCTGTTGGTTTGACATGTTTAATGCTCAAGCAATATTTTCTGAAGTGTTTCTTCTCTTCATGTCTATTGGAAGAAAACCACGTCAGACATGGAATGCTGCATTGTGATGTTGGTAATTTCTGGTGTGGAAATGTGAATGCTGGACTGAGCGCTCCACACACACAACTTGTTATTATTTAATTGGCAGAGTAAACCTACAAATTTACAAGGGTGCCAGGTTTTGTTGGAACACAAAGTAAAGCTTGGGCATAAATTTAGTAATGAATTGAATCCACTCTTGCTAAACAAAGGTAATATTAATAACCCATATGCGCTGGTTTCTATCAGACAAAAATTTTTGTGGTGGTTTCTCTCATACAAGAGTACTATTTGTGAACTTTGAATTTGAAACTACTTTGAAAGAAAATTCAAAATGATTTTATTTATTTATTTTTAAATAATTTTTTATATTTTCTCTAGAGAGACAAATCAAATTGTCTCTTAATAGACAATAATTGTTGTCTTTATAGAGACAATAATAATATGTGTTCTATATTGTCTTTATAGAGACAAATTTTTGAGACATTATATTTTTCCACACCCGCTTAGAGACAATATTTAAGACAATACACAAGTTCCTTTTTGTCTTAAGTTAAGAAAATTGACTCAAATATTGTCTTAAATATTGTCTTAAAACCCTTCTACATGTAGTAGTGAGTCTTCATAGAAGTTGTAGAAATGAATGTTGAAGACAACATCGATGATAAGAAAATCAATGAAATTTTCAAGTATTTGAGTCGTGAAGAAATATTCTTTTATATGTTGCAACAGATAGATGATGAAAAGAACACTACATAAGATAATATGTGGCAGCAACCCACATACAACTCATTTTTTTAAGAATTCCAGGACTTGCTTAGACAACCTGGAACTATGGAAGAATTGCACCAACAACTGAACGAAATGAAATTTGAGTCCTTCAATAAGAAGAAAATGCAGAAAAAATTTAGAGGCTATAGGATCTAGAAAAAGAGAGGAAGAAAAGTTGAATTTAGTGTTTAAATTGTAAACCTAGCTGAGTCATACACCAACAGGTGTCTTAATTGAATTTTATGTGGTTGTAATTGAGGCAGAGTGTTGGAAAATCTGATTCCAACCACCTCTTAGGTGTAAAAACTGTCCCTCCAGGTGTCCCAATTCAGTTTCACTTAGTCCAGTTTAAGTCGAGTTTCACTCGAGTCATTTATTAGTGATGTTTCCAATGTAATCTTATTTAAGTGATTTGTAATACAGAGGAGAGAAAGTCCTCTGCTCCACGTTTTGTTCTCTTCAATTTTTGTCATTGAATAATTTTCTAATGTTTTGAAAAGGAAGATAACCTTGTTGGGCCAATGCACTAATCTAAAATCTGCACCATTGGTCTTTGACCAATAGAGAGTATTTTTTCTATGGATGTCTATAGTGCATGGCTTCCATGGAATATAACATCCCTCTAGGAAATAACATTCTTTTCCTAATTCTTTTTTTGAGAAGATACATATAAAGGAAATAAACATAAAATTTGCTTTCTAAACTCTATATGAGATATACCAGTAACCTTTTGATTTCTTTTACTAATAATTATGTGTTTATATATATATATAGATGTTTATATATATATATATATATATCTATATATATATATATATATATATATATATCTATATATATATATATATATATATATATATATATATATATATACATACATACATACATACGTATATACATTTATATTCTTTTCCGTACAACATATTTACATGGAACATTCAGTCTTAGGAGCACTTTAGTGTTTTTGACTGTTGGGAACAATGTACATCATGTGTGTAAACATGACAAGAGTTACCCCTACTTGGTCAATCCTTATAGTGAATAATTTTATATGTATTTCCTTTTCTTTTAAAATATGTTCACATAATCTTTAACTCAACGCATAAAGTGTTAATACTAGTTTAAATGCTTAATTGTTTTAAGTGATATATATATATATATATATATATATATATATATATATATATATATATATATATATATATATATATATATATATATATATATATATATATATATATATATATCTATATCTATATATCTATATATCTATATATATATATATATATCCCTTATTCTTGACATATGCGTAGCTATAACAACTCCAACTCTTATAACCAAAAGGAAAAGTGTATAGTCACTGATTCCACTAATTTATTAATGATTTTTATTCCAATTCACCATGTCACAAAAAATATATTTGGTATAAAAACATAGCATTTGTAATTCTTCTCAGCTACGATATGAGGTTTATAAGGTGATAATTATTTACGACCATTTTTGAATTTGAAATTTTTATACCTCTAGGCTTTTCAATGATTCTAGACTCTCACTAGTTGTGGGTGACATTTGATGTTTTTTATATGTCTTGGGATTATGGATATTAATTGTGGATGTTGAGGTGTTGAACATCAAATACCATCACTAATTAGGTTATTTATCAATGATGGATAAATTTCTTGTTGGTGTCTGAGTAACTACGTACCCTATCGCTCCTTGGCGACCCTCATTTACTCTGTCTCTCCTTTGAGTGATCTCTCTGTAGCTAGTTTTTGTTATTGGGTTTTTAACCAATTGGTTTCCTCGATACAATCATTTACTATCCTTAACAATCACAATGGGTCTATTACCATTGTAAGAAAATAATATGTTGTGACTTCGTCAGAACAACATTATCATGTTAGCATCTCTTTACTCCTTAGATACCTTTCTACAAGTGTTTTTCCATTATTTATGTCTGTAAAAGTGTCCTTGTTGGGGAAATTGTTCTTCCTTTCAACTCATGTGATAATAGTTAACCATTGTTGTTCTTACCCTCTGTAACCCTCAAGTGGTTTCATAGGGTTTATAATCTTTTGAAACTTGGTATCAGGTTTGCAAAAAATCAAAAAAAAGACTTCAATAAACCTAGTTCCCCTCCAAGCCAAAACGAGTTACACTAATACATTGTTGGGTAGGTTTCAAAATAGAATAAAGGCATAATATTTTTGGATATTTGCATTTCATTCACAGTACTTCTTCTTTTATCATTCGATAACATGTTTTTTTATATTGGTTACAGGTTTAAAATGTGATGGAGATAACCCAGCTCATGTACATTTTTATTCTGTTGACCATCACTATCCCCTTTGTTGTTTGTTTTCATTTTATCATCATTACATTCTAATTTTCTTCCTCGCATGTAGGTAATAACTAGTCCTTGAACCCACCAATCGAGGTGCGAGCTCGATGGCATTCCCATCAATTTAGATTTAATATGAAGAACATCAGGGTACAAACCCACCACCCCCCACACGCTCGAGGCAATGGGTATGATGGCTCCTTGCATGAAAGAGGTAAATACCCCCATGGAAGGTGGCATCAACATTATGTTAGTGATCGGGGTTGGTGTCAATAGCTCTGTGAGGTCTATTGGTCGATTCAGTGTCCAGGGGATTGTAGTGTGGATGAGTGACATCGAGGGCATAGATACTTTATGGTTCCAGGAAAGGCAGTGGACTATTCATCTTCTAGCAAGGGTAACCTGATATGTTAATTCTTTCTTCTCCCCCTCATCCATGCATCTGCTTATTTGGTTATGGGATTTGGTTTCGCATGGGGTCGAATTATCTGCTAGTGGGAGTAAATGGGCATGATGGAAGACACTAGTGTCGATATTATTGTTGCACTATGTTATCCTGACTCATATGGTCTTTGTGTCAATTTGTTATGAAATAATTCTCTCTCGAATGGGGTTATATGGGATGTGTGATTATGGTGCTAGCCTTGGGGAATGTTGGTGTCTGGTTTAATTCAAAGACCTTGGGGTTTGGGGTTGGGTCATCTTCAACTCTGCCTATAGGGTTTGTTTACTATAATTTATGGGGTTGAGGGGAAGTTTTACCCCCTTCATAACGGTGGTCGCGTCATTCTAAATATTTTGTTGTCTATATTGCTATGTTCCACACCCGTGGCCTTCTTGGAAGCTTCCATGGGGTTATAGTTGAGGATATACACCGTTCTCGGTTTGGGGATTATTATAATGATGTTGTTGTTGGTCATGGTGGTCTCTTAAACTTTGTTTCTAGCTACTATGAAAATTGGTTATGGGGTAAGGAAACTGAATTCTTGTGTGGAATGGAAGGGCTTTATAAGATGCATGGGCCAAGACTAGCAGAGATTAAACATTTTTTACTATGGGAATTATTGTTTCATTCTCCCATGGCAGGTGCATGGGGAGGTAAGTTCACCAAGAAGTGAAGGGATTCTGGGCTCGGGCTACCACCTATTCAAGTATCTGGAAACACCCAACTTTTCACTCGACATTGTGAGTTGGTTGTAATGGCGAGTGATGTGAATGCTAGGGGTTGTGGTAAGAGGCCTCAGGTGAGATTGTAGGACGAACAAACTAGTTCCTCAGGCGGCAAAACAAGGGGCTGTAAGCCGGTATGCAACATCATTAATGATGCTGAAAATGCTTATCATTAAGGGACCAGTGAAGAAATCATAAGATTCATTGAGTAGTGGCAAGTAGATCTAAACTGATAGGCAGGCTTGATGGACATTGAGATCGAGGACAGGTGAGCAATGGTAAAGGATCCACAACATACTCGCAGGTGAGTGACCCAGTTGAAACAAACTTTTTATTTGTATTGGACCATGTAAAGTCTCCTGGGTAAGGCCTTGTAGAAGATTTCATTGAGCATGGTGACAGCGGTACATGACTTCCCTAACTACAAGAAGGAATTCTATAAACTTAAGCTCCAAATGAAAAATAGGATAGACGCCTATGCCAAATTAAGGATCACATCCCCTACCTTCTCTCGCAGGTAGTGCTTCTTGGTTCCAATGTTAAGGACCCAACCCCGGTCAAATATGCTTCTACCAAGGGAGATGAATAGGATGATAGTTGGTTTCAATTTTGATTAGTATATATGCGGCTAGCTTTTAATTTTCAAGATGATGTTTTATATGTTCATAGGTAAACAGTGTGTGCACATGGTCATGATATACAAAATTATATAGCTTGGGTAGAAAGACTTATCATTTTTTCCTACGGCATGGCTTACCATGCAGTTAGGTGGCCAACAGACTTGGTTTACCATTGGGAAAGTTTAGGCCACCTAACTACTCATATGTGGATGTAACTTTCTTATATTTAATGAAGATGGAAAGATCTACCAAGCTTACAAAAAAAACTAGTCCTGGAACAAAGACATTATGGCTATCTCTCTCGAAATTACCCTTGGAGTTTTGAGCTCATCCATTTTATCTAGGTTCTCATACGAATTCTTTTATATTCTTATACCATGTTTTCACAACCATGGGGTCGGAATCCCTTAATGTTATCTCTAATTTATATATATGTTCCTAAAATTTTAACCCTAGGAATGGAAATTATTGTTTCTAATGAATCCCTTAAGGGTTTTCTTTTTTATCATTTATATATTATGAAATTGATTGGTTCTATGTCCCTATAATGAGACTATTTTTTCCTCTTTCGCGCTTAACATATTTGCTTTTCCTTGTAAAGAGAAAGGTCGATTTATATGCAATGTTAATCTTACGATTATTTGGATGTATTGTTTATTATGGTCTCCTTTTTTTGAATAGAATGTATGGTTACTTTACCTGTGAATATTTTAATTTTTATTACAATTACAAAACAACTATTTGGAACCATATAGTTGTGTTGAAATATTTTCCTTTTTGCTTAACGTTCTCTTGCAATAGTTTTTTTATTTTCCTTACAGTTAGTCAACAATGATGAGGGTATTATCCCAATAGGCTAATTATAAATCTTTTATGTAAGTCATGAATGATGTTATTCAAACCCCAAAGGTCTCTCTATAATTTCCTTTTAATTTTTAATCTATAGAGGATATTTTACATGATTGTGAAAGGAGAAAGTTTAAATATAAATTTTCTTCAATTTGGAATCAAGGTCTTCTCTCTATAATACTTATCTTGTATATTTTATAATTACCAGTTCTTACTTTCTGCATTTATACATGATCATATAGAGATCATGTTATTGTTAAATTTAGTGCAAAATTTCTTACGGGACCTATCATGGTGCCTGCTAGAGTTTCTTTGGGATCTAATCCATTTAGAATATGGGACTAATTCTCAAGGGAAGATGGACGTTTATTTCTTTTCTGTCAGCTTCTAGGGTTTCTAACCTAAATCCTTTCTATATGAGTAATTTTCTCTTAACATATTTTATTTTTCCTTTAAGACATTCTCCCTATCTCTAACCAATCCAAAACTATCTTTGAAACTTTTTTCTATACTATATGTCATCTACAACACACTTACTTGTCTCCTCCTTCAAGACATTAAACACAATTTATCTTTACCTGGTCTATCATATACAAGAAAAAATACTAGTCTTCAATTTGTAAATTGCCTCCAAAGCATACCATCTTTATGATGAAGTGAATAAGAAGTTTATAATATCTAGAGATGTGATCTTTCTTGAGTCTTCCAAGATTGACAATGTTGTTGAGTGGTAGCTTAATTGTTTGGATATATTCGAACATGAAAAGTATTTTCAAGAGTTTGATAGTGAGATTCCACATCTCCTTCTCTTAGCTCTATAATTTCTATGAAGATCCTTGAAGAAATCAGGTTGAAGGAAATTCCTTCACTTGCTTTGTCAAGAAAGAGCTAAGAGACTATTGGCAGCAGGTAGCCAAATTTGACAAGCGGTGAGGGTACATGCAAGATACAAAGCAAGGATTAATGCAAAGGAGTAATGTAGAGGAGTGTATCGACTACATACATATCATCAAACATCTTCCATCCCACTTAGGATGCCTTGCATCATGTCTGGCTAGTGATAAGATCATGTTGATCACAACCTCAGTAGCTTAAATAAACAAGTGGTAATACTCTTCATCTTCTAAGCTATGTAATAAACAAGTGAAAGGGAGAACGAGACGTAGATCAAACACATGGAATGACTTTCAGTTCTTACAACCATGAATTTCATTGAAGACGGAATGATACGACAATGCTAAGTAAACTTTTAAGCTACATAAAGAGGTGTATTTCAAAAGATGTGCTTTGTTTTCCATACCTAGCCTCCAAAGCGTTATGCATCAGATGGAGTCTTCATGCGGTCCTAATATTCTATCGTACCTTGGGTTTCTTGGTCTACTTATTTTTCTCCTCAACTCCTTGAGATTCATCTATCATGTCATCTTTCTTCGTGGTCCGTGAGAGACATAATTGTGTAGTTTCAATGAGCAGTGACGGTTGCGGGATTAGGCCTTGGGAGGACACATTTACACAGTTTTAGGATGTAAGGCACTACTTAGGATGAGGCCCTGGGAGGACACATCTATGCAATTTCAGGATGCAAGGTAGACTGGGTAGTCAAGGGACAAAACTGCACAGTTTTTGGAGACAGTGGGTTCCGGCTTAGGGAAGGACACTAGAGGAAACCACTGCGGATTTTTGATGGTAAGGGAGGTTGGGATTTCTGCGCATTGCACAGTTCAAACAAGCAACGTAAAAGCTTGAGGCTTACATATGTGAAGGTGTAGTTCAGGAAAGTTGGATGAGGCTAGGTTGCTAAGGAAACTCCGAAATTCAGCTAAGTGTGGGATCAGTGGAACTTATGTGAATATTGATAAAACTTCACTGTGATCACACACTTGAAAGCTTATCGATACAACATAGACCATCTAGAACATATAACACATACTTCACTTAATGCAACAACCTTTGTGGCAGCTTACGACAAGTGTGGCTTCAATTATAGACTTTGGGTGGATAAAGGCAACGCTTGTGTAAGAGTGTGTGAAATGAGTGTTAAACATGTCTCATTCTCATAAATATTTCCCCTTGAAGCAAAACAAACCTCCCTTTGCATGACAAGCGATTACCCCCATGCCCAAAGATGACACATTCTATGTAAAGATAAAAGCATAAACGACTCCTAAGATCGAAAAGGGGAGCTTGAGACCATCAACTTACCAATAAGTGACTAAGGAACGATTGATCACAATATCCATAGTAGGCTCTGAAATTTAAGTGCAGGCCTAAATTTTGGAGGGTGTTACAGCCTCTACAACAGAGCCTTCACCTTCTTGCTAGCTTCATTTTCAACTAGTGTCTTGAATTCTACAAACTCAGAGAATGTCTCATATTTATTCCACGTGAAGAAGATCCAACACTTCCGTGAGAAGTCATCAATAAAAGTGACAAAATATTTGTGTCTGATAGTGTAGGTTGTCGAGAAAGGTCCATAAACATCATAGTGGATCCTTTCTAGGACTGCATGTGCTTTGTTGTCCTCATCATGGAATGTGGATTTTATGTACTTTTGTAATGTACATCCTTTGCATATCCTATTGCTTAAGTGCTCCTTTAGAGGGGCGAGTGGTTATTTGTTCTATAATATTCAAGGTACCATGATACAAATGACCAAGTATTTTGTGCCAAATTTCATCAACATCGCGACCTTCACTTTCTCTGCCTTAGTGCTTAATGTAGCACATTCTTTCACATCTAGATGATACAGGTTCTTCACATGAACCCCAATCTGCTTCACCTGCCTCGTGGCTATGTGTCTCAGGAGTTATTTTCCTTTGTTTAATATCACTTCACAACCATGGTAAACCAACCACTCAGTGAATGCCAGTAGACAGACCCCTAATCCTTTACCTTTACCTTTTTTAACTATCGCCTCCTATTGAAATTTTGAAGACAATTTTTTTTTCTCTTAAAAAATTGTCTTAAAGTCCCCCTCTATGTAGTAGTGCTGAATGCAACAATAGACAAGTTGTCTCTAATCGTATCAGGATACACGAAAGGGATAGGAGAGGAATTGATGTCCGAGAAATCTTGTCAGTAAAACTTGTCGTGTTCTTCTTAGTCAACTACCCCCATAAAACAAAGAGCCCAACAAATCGTTGTACTTATATAAGATAACGTGAATGGTAAGTAAAATAACAACCTCAGTATAGACGCAAGATAATAGCTGTCTACAAGCTGGCCGACTTAGGGCGCACTGTCACAATCAATTTTTCAGTTGTAATTAGATAATATCATCTTAAATTGGTATGTTTGTGTCTTAATTGTTAATTGTATTAAACATAGGTTTTTTTTTTCCAAGTAGTATTGATCTATTAATATAATACAAAAAAGTTATAGAGAAACTTGATCTCAGAGATGTTAAGCATCAGTCATCATCACAAAATGCAACTGTTGGTATCGGACTGCCCCAACAGAGGGGAAACCAGTCCAAGAAGCTTTGAAGACTTCCCTTGTTATGGGGGAAGCCAACCATTGAACCAGAATAACTATTTCAAAGTAGACCTTGGTTTTCCAAAATGAACAAAGAGGAATGCAATCCTGAACCAAAAAGAAGAGGACATAACCAAGTAACAATATGCCATTTCCACCTAGCAGAGAGTCAACTGGAGAATTCAAGACACTTGGCATGAAGATAGAACACATCTAGACCACAAAACCACGAATCATAGAAACATATCTGCCTGGAAGCCAAACACCTTTGCGAGAGACCAAAAACCACAAAAAGTGAGATGAATCCACTGGGAGCTGGAGACCTTTGCATGAGGCCACATGTTAGGCTAGTGGTTCCTCCAGAGCTGGCCCTTCCTCAATCCAGCAGGAAAACTGATACCAATCTTCATCCTCTTCAGACGCGCCGAGAACTTGAACAGTTGGAGCATCTATAGTGCCTTTAGCATCCATCTATCACTTACCAGCGTCCCCAGCTTTATCTTTGTCATGCAGAGCCTCACTACTTTCACCTTGTTGCTTGTTGTTGATCCCATGACTATCTGTCTCTTCCTTGTTCTTCTTCTTCCCACGACTCGACAAAGTAGCTTGCATCGCAGACTGTTCCTTGAAAGAAATTGTGATGGTAGCAGTGATTGTAGGCCTGTTTAGTTAACTACAGAAATGAAATTGTGTGCTATGAGGGCCAGAACGAGGAGGGAGTGGGAGATCGATATTGTGGACAACATTGTCCCTCCAACCTCTCCCACTTCTGGTGTTCGAGTAGCTATGCGTGGGGTTAACGAGTGAGTTGGAAAATTCAGTAGTTGAGTCCGGGGAGTCAGAGGTGGAACTAGTATAAGATCATGAGAGGTTAAAACCTCCACGCGAACCTCGAAGCCTACTGCACATGCGGTGCCTGAGGCGAGACATGGCTGAATTGATAACGAAAGAATTGGAATGAAGGCGACGATGAGCGAGAGCAGGGGTGGGCGAACCATAATCAAGAAGACAATGACAGGAATGCGAAAAATGAAAACCATTACCAAAATCCTGACAAGGGAGAATTAGGCAGCGACTATCTGTAGCAGTTCTGAAACAAAGTTTAGCTACTTGCGAAGGACAAACGCCATGGAGAAGGGGAGGAGTGACAAAACGGTTTGCAGGGGCCATGGTGTTGAAGTAGGTGAGCTCGTCATAGCTTTCGAAGTTAATAAATGTCACCTGTAAGGTGTTTTTAATCCATCTACAGTGAGCTCTTAGGACGAAGCACTTAGCCAGATGGCTTCCCAACCCACCGATAATCCATCTTGTCATTTAAATGTCGTTGTTGACACCCGCATCTGGGTGCGTTTCGTCTGCATTTACCCTTTCCTTTTGCACTAGATCATTGAAATCCTGCAATTGATGAGTATTGGCTATAGTTCTAAGAGCTCCTACATGAAGAGTCTTACCACTTTCAACGCCAATGTTTGCTAGGAGGTCTGCTACTTTGTTACCATTCTGACGAGTGTGCCTGATGGTAATTGCTCTATGAATGAGTAGCCACTGTTCAATCTGTTCCAGCCTTTCTGCCAATCTCCAACTGCTACCCACTTGATGGGCTGGAGTTCCCTGTAAGATATGGTTGATCATGTTAATTAAGATCTGAGAGTTTCCTTCAATTATGGGTGGGAAGAATCTATTGTTTTGAGCCAAAAGAAGTCCTTGCCAAATTCCTTCTAATTCGGCTGACTTATTTATATCCCAACCTATTGACCCGATGAATGTTTGGAGAACATTGCCCTTATGATCAAATCCTACATTACCTAGATTTCCCTTTGACGCTCCATCAAAGTTGAGTAGTACCATGTGTGGTGGGGGTGGAGTCCATTTTTCAGGTGTATCTCCAAAGGGAGGGATTTTCCTTAGGTGTACCTTCTCATGGTTCCACTGAAGGTTCCAGTTCAGCCATATATTTTGTTCCTGTGGTGTGGATGGGAAATCATCATGAAGCCATATTTGGAGCATCAAGGTTTCTTGAAAGTTTTGACATATATTTATCCATAGAACTTCTATGGGAGAGGAATGGTCTTTGAAGATGCGGCTATTTCTCTCTTTTTCGATTGTCCACATGAGGAAACTTGGTATTAGCTTCCATAAGGCGTTTAAGATTTTTCTTTGATAAGGGTGAGGTGCCCAAGAACGAATAGTGCTTGTTGAATTCTCCTTATTTCGTCCATCTCTTTGACATATGAAGCTAACCTTCTCCCAAAGTCGAGTTGCTAATAGACATGAGTTTAGGAGATGTTCCTTAGTTTCTTTTGCCTGTTTACAATCTGTGCAAATGGAAGGTCCGTGAAAACTTTGTTTCCTTAGATTATCCCAAGTAAGGATTCTATTTTGGCACAACAACCAGAGAAAGGTGGGGATTTTTGGCCAAATTGGTGGTTCCCAAACTTTGTGCCAAAGGCTATTCTTGACAGTATGGTCCCTTAGTATTATATGATATGCTTCCTGGGAAGTGAAGGTACCTCTCATTTCATAACCCCGTCTGATGATGTCTTTCTTATCTAATTGGTGAATTTTCCTATTTGAGATTTTCATATCTAGGATATCTTTGATGGATTGTGTGGCTTGCCCAAGAATGAGGTTCGAGCATAACCATTACCTATAACCTTGGTTGTGAACTTCCTCCCAAAGTTGATTTACTTTGATCGTCGGTTGCTCTACCCAATCCTGAAGTTGGTGGGGCATGAGTAGGTCCTTCAATTTTGCTCTTTGCTGCCAGGAGTCCTCCCAAAACCTTGCATTATCTCCATTCCTGATTTCCCAAAAAATGCGTTGTTGGATTAGATCTTTATGTTGTTTGGTAGCATTCCAAATTAGAGAGCCTGTGCCAACTTCTCTGAGCCGAATTAAATCATCCACTGGTCTATTATGAGCATACTTGGCTATCCAGAGGATTGCCAAAGGAGTATATGTGTTCGAGAGCCATCTCCACTAGATGCGTGCTCCCATGACCTCGTTTTTGTGTTGAGGATCCCATAATCCGATGCCTCTAGAGGATTTTGGGTGACGAACTGTTTCCCACTTTATCAGAGCCCATTTTCTTTTCTGATTTGTATTCCCCCATAAAAAATCCCGTTGAAGATTTTTGATTGCTTTAAGAACCCATTTGGGTGTTGCCAAGACCGTGAAGAGGTAAAGTTGCACAGATTGTAGCACTGCCTTGATTAGAACTAGGTGACTCACCATATTGAGAGCTCTGAAGGTCCATGAAGAGATACGTGCTTCTAGCTTTTCTAGGAGAATTTTGCAGGATGAGTGCTTTAACGCAGAGGCTATCATTGGAGCTCCCAGGTATTTGGAGGGTAGAGATGCAATCGAGAAACCCAGAATTCTGGCTATGGAGGCTTGAGTGATGGGAGGTGTGTGAAAGGAGAAGACTTGAGATTTTGATTTGTTAATGCAGCCGCCAGAGGCATCCAAAAAGTCAGATAAAATTGATTTCAGCTTACGGGCTTCCTGGACCGAATGATGACCAAATAACATACTGTCATCCACAAATTGTTGGTGGGTGAAAGCAGGGGTATTCTGGAAAGAAAGGCCACATAATTTCTGGTTTTGAAGGGCATCTTCGATGTAACGTCCAAGACCTTTCACTATAATAACAAATAGAAAGGGTGAGAGAGGGTCCCCTTGTCGGATACCTCTGGACAGGTGGAAGGGGGTGGAGGGGGTCCTATTGAGAAGAATTGAGAAAAAGGTAGAAGTGATGAGACTCATAATCCATCTTACTCAAGGGGCGGTAAAGCCAAAGGCTAGAAGTATTTTTTGAATATATTTCCAGCTTAAAGTATCGAAAGCTTTTAAGAGGTCGTATTTTACGAGCATACCTACCTTTTTGGTTTGCTTTAGGGAGTGAATGATTTCATGAGTGAGAATTATGCCATCAATGATCTGCCTTCCTTCCACATAGCTTGATTGTTCCGTTGATATAATAAAAGGAAGCAGGGGCTTGAGGCATGTGGCAATCACTTTGGAGACAACTTTATACAATACATTGCATAGTGAAATAAGTCAAAATTTGTAAGGAATCTGGCTATTCTCCTCCTTAGGGATGAGGGCGATGAAGGTGGCATTCAAGGATGGAAGCATCCATCTATTAACTCTGGACTCCTTGACTACTTGCCATACTTCCTCCTTGATTAGATCCCAGAAGTTGTGAAAGAAGTCCGAAGTGAAGCCATCTGGTCTGGGTGCTTTCCCAACTTTGAGCTGTCGCATAGCTATCTCCACTTCCTGTAAAGAAATAGGCCTGAGGAGTATTTGATTGTGTTCCTCAGTTACGATCTTAGGAATAATCTTGATGATCTTCTCTATAGCTGGCATCCAATCAGTCTAAGTTTCCTGATGCACCCTCCAAAAGTGGGTGAGGAGTTCCTGTTCTATATTTTCATGCTTCTCTAGATGTTCCCCTTGTCGATTTTGGAGGAGAGTAATGCTATTGTGCATTCTCCATTGGATAGTGGTATGGTGGAAGAACTTTGTATTGCATTCGCCCTCTTTAAGCCATCGGATCCTCGATTTTTGTCTCCAAAAAATCTTTGCCTATCTTGCTCTTTCTGAGATCAACGTTTGTAGTTGACCTTCCTGTTTTGCTATGGTTTCGGATCTGCTTTCAGCTACGATTCTCTACTATAATTTTTGCATTTCTTGTTCAAGAGTGTTTTGCGCCTGAAAGATATTACTGAAGGTAAAGCAATTCCACTGTTTCATTTTTTTCTTGATATGTTGTAGGTTTTGTTGGAGCTTGTACATTTTTGCACCTTCTAGTGGTGTGAGATTTCTCCATGTCTCTATTATCACGTTATGTAAATCAGGATGATTCATCTAAAAGGCTTCAAAGCAAAAGGGCTTGCGAACATTGTCTCTTGGTCTTTGCCAGTGAAGCCTAATAGGCCAACGGTCCGAGGCATAGAGTGGCAATATAGCGCCCAAGAGATCCCTGCCAAGATGTATTGCATTATCAGAGATTAGGAATCTGTCTAATCGAGATGCAATTTGGTGGACATCTGCACGCTTTTTGTTTCTAGTATAAACGCCATTGTTGAATTCCATATCTATAAGCCTGTTGTTATGAATGTAGCTTTTGAAGTGCATGCTTTCACAGTCCAGCTTGATTTGTCCTCCTCCTTCTTCCTCCAATCTTGTAATCATGTTGAAGTCCCCTCCTGTGATCCAAAGTGGGTGGGATCTTTCTGAGTTGATCTGAGTTAGGGTGCTCAGTGTGTCTACTTTGTTTGTTGCCTCCTGGCGGGAGTAGACATTAGTTAAGTGTCCATGAACATTTGTCCCTATTAAATGAAACTTGGCCTAAATAAAGTGCTTACTGGCATGTATGTTGGTAAGTGTTATAGCTCTATCATCCCAAATGATGGCTAGCCCTTCTGAGGCTCCCATGGCTTCCACCACCACTTCTTTGCTTCCTGGCCATGCTTTGGCAAGGATCTGATCCAACATTGTGGAATTACACTTGGTCTCCTGCAAGAAGAGAATTTGAGGTTTTTCATGTTGTAGCATGTTCTTTATTAATCATCCATTCCCCGGGCTATTGAGCCCTCTAATGTTCCATGAGATGAGCTTCATGATTCACAATTGGGAAGGGGATTATAGTATTTGGTGAGCTTGGAATATCTTCCAGATTCCATCAGCATCTCCCCTATGTGGATGGTTCTCTGAATATCGGTTTTCCGTCCTCGTTTCTTGTTGTCTTTGAATATATTTCTTCCATCCCACTAACTACCAATTTGGATGCCTAATGATCCTTGCTTCTGTTGTCTTGAGAGAATTACTTCTAAGTTCTCTAGCTATCGCTCAGGAATTTTGTCATATTCTTTTTTCTTACAAGCCTGTTCAAGTCCTAGTATATCTAGATCTCCGATGTCGAAGCTCTCTGGTTCCTCTTCCATGTGTTGTACTGTTTCCTACTCTGCCTCTGTATCATCTACAATCGTGAGCTGCATCTGAGTGCTATCTACCTCCATACCTTGAGCATTCCTTTTCTACATGTTATTGGGAGAGGGCGTTTTGGTGTCTGCGGGTTGCTTAGAAGTGAGGGCTTTCTTTGAGCTTGATGGAGAAAAATGGGTGGAAGTCTTAGGAATGGCTTTAGGTTGTTTCTGATTATCTAAAATATGAACCTCCAGCTGGAGCAAGATTTCAAAGTTGTTGCTTGTTGAAGGGAAGGAGGTGCTGGTGACAGGTTTTTTGACTGAGGTAGAGGGATTTTTATGGGTCTTTTTGTGATTGGGAACTTTTGTGAACCCAACGAGTCGGATTTTTCCATTGAAGGGGTGGTTGTGGATTTCATATTGGAGGGATAGTCTCAGGATAAATCACATAGGGCATGGCATTTTCGACAATGGAATGATACATGCTTGTAATCTGTTGTTTGTAACCATTCATAATCATCATGTTAGAGGCTTACCACATCCAGGAGAGCTTTGTTGAGGTGCATGTATAGACAGATCTGCGCATAGGAGGTGTATGCCTAGCTTAGATCTTCTTTGTCTAGGTTAAAGCACTCAATCCATCCTCTTAGGTATAGACCTGTTGCGTTGAAGAAATATGGTCCTCTATCCAATACCATGTTTCGGTCCTCTAGACAATTGAAAATGGGAGTAAAGAAGCCCTTAGGCCCTAACTGCAGTGTTATGTGCCCTTTTGGCTTCCACTTGGCTACGATCCAGCCGTGCAAAGCTTTCTCTGTTGGCCAAAGGCCTATGAACTTTCCTATTAAAGCATGATCCCTCACAAACTGGATCTGAGTGTTGATGCACTAACTTGGGCGGTCGATTTTGGGTCTGTCAACTGCTACTGCCTTACAGGTGTTTGACGCCACTCATGGTTCTTCATTTGTCTTGTTATTCATTGGCATATTTTCATTCTTTGTTGTTGTATCTTCTGGATGGTCCATCCTAATATTTTCAGTCTGTCGCAAGTTGTTTTCTGTATCAGCGGGGGGAGGCATCATGTCCTCCCCCTCAGGGGGTTCCATTGTGCGATAGCTGTTCCTTATTGTGTTGTAGCTTCTTTATGGCTAAAGGTTAATGGTAGAATGACGCAGTCTATGAACGTCTGCCAATTGCAGAGCAGCATCAAACCCTAAGCACTCCACTCTCCATTTTCATTCGAAGTGAAATATCGTATTAAACATAGGTTTGATCTAAAGTGGTCATTTTATTAAATATAAACTTTTGTATTAAAATATTTTTGTCTCAAAATGCTTTTGTCTTAAATATAAAGTTTTGTCTTAAAATAATTTTGTCTTAAATTGTTTTTGTCTTAAACTATTTTTGTCTTAAATATAAAGTTTTGTCTTTAAATTTTTGTCTCAAACTACTTTTGTCTTAAATATAAAGTTTTGTCTCAAAATATTTTCGTCTTAAATTATTTTTGTCTTAAATATAAAGTTTTGTCTAAAAATAGTTTTGTCTCAAACTACTTTTGTCTGAAAATATCTTTGTCTTAAACTATTTTTGTCTTAAATATAAAGTTTTGTCTTAAAATATTTTTGTCTCAACCTATTTTTGTCTTAAAGTTTATATTTAAGACAAATCAATTGATATTAATTTTTAATGTAAAATAACTAAAATAAAAAATGATTTTTTAAGACAAAAGATTTCTTTTGTCTTAAAAGAATGTCTCAAAAGTGACCTTGGCGTAGTAGTGACTTCATCTCGACATGGTGTTGCAAGCCATGCTTCAAGGAAATTTAACTGTTCTTCAAAATCATTTTGTGTACCTGCACATTGTAAATCAATGGTAAGTTTAAAAATATATGCAGAACCAAATTGGTTATGTTCATTTTGCTCTGCAATGAGAGCTTTCTCCTCTTGTGCTTCCTTCTCTGCCTCTTTCTCTGTCTCTATTTTCTCTTTATGGACTTCCTTCTTTGGCTTTTCTTCTATCTCTAGCTCTATCTCCATCACTGTCTCTTCGACTTCTTTACTAACTTGTGCCACTGCGCACAGGTTGTCTTCCATTGATTCAAGTTGGATTTTCTCACTGAATAGCATCATGTCTATATGATATTTTTCTTGCATCACCTGCAACCATTCTTCATTAGCGAAAAATTCTTTAACAAATTTTACATCAGCAATATTAATTGCTAGATTCACCATAGTATCAACTGCTCCAATGGCAGCTACATTATCCTCAATAAGCTCTTTTGCTAGATTCACCATAGTATCGACTACTCCAATGGCAACCCATTATCCTCAACAAGCTTTGTTGCTGGATTCACCAAACTTTCATCAGCAAGCTCTGTTTCTAGATTCACTAAATTATCATCAGCAAGCTGTATTGTTGGATTCATCATATTGTCATCCACTTGTGATTGTGCATAGTGGGGTTCGTGAGCATCTAGGTGCTCCTTCTCTCTTACTTCTGAGACTTCTTCACAGAGATTATCCACTAGTGATTGGGCACAGTGGGATTCAACAAATTTTTTATCTCGATGTAGATCTGGTGCTATAGATCCACCTTCATCTTCAATTTCAGTGCTCCCCTTTACACCAAAACTCCTCTCAAGGGTATCCTAAGCCTCCTTAGTTGTCTTGGCTTCTGAAATCAGCAAAAGTCTCTTAGCTTTTCCCATTTGTTCAACGATAGCGCTCTACGGCTCAAAATAGACTTACAGATATAGCGGTTTCTTATTATGATGGCTTCTCTATTGCTCAACTTCTACAAAATAAATTGGTCTAAATTCTCTACAACATCTTCTTTGTTTTTAATAGACCCTCTAAAAAATAAATCGTTCTTTTCTTAAAGAAAAAAGAACTACGAACAAAGCCTTTTAAAATATATATAAACACTAATACCCTCGAAAACCTTTTTAAGGAATTACATGCCTAGACTTTTCATAGAAGCCATTAAAAATCATATCCAACCCATTAAAAATCATATGAGCCTTTTAAATACAATTGAACCCCAAATTACATGATACGAAGCCCTTTTTAAGAGATTACCTCTCACAAATCTCATACGAATGTCATAAAAAAAAAGGTTAATGCAATGAAATATTACATGGGCCTTTTTAAATAACGTAAGTCGTTTTTCAAACTAATACAATGCACTTTTCATTAAAACATCGCATGTGCATTTTATATAAGACAACTCAAACCTTTGACCATTAATGTTGGAATATCAAACCAAATCGTGCGCATTTCGCTTGACCTCAGCTTGCTGCAACGGAATTTGGCTGATGCTTGAGGCTCTGTGGCCGCGTGCGGTAGAAAACGCTTGAAGTTTTTGAAGCTAACATGGCTTTTAAATCTTCTCAAGTCCGTGAGTAACGCTTAACGCGGATTTTTATAGTGCTCATCTGCGTTAATAACGCACTGTACCAGAGTAATAATCACAAAACCTTTCTAATTTTTTTTTTACTTTGAGCTGAACTTTCTTCAATCACCTTCTTTGGCTTAGTTGTAGTTGGTTTCTTCATTCTCCTGTTGCTTTTTCACAGGCTTCTTTACACTTTTGTGGCTCTGTCAAAGAGTCTTATGCCAGCGGACCTATTCTCTATGTTTCTCTTCTCTATGCTTCTCTTTTCGCTCACGTTGCTGGTTTTTCAGGGAGTCTTATGCAAACCCCTCTCTGTCAAAGAGTCTTACGCAGTCTAAGCTCATGCGGTCTAAGCTCAGATATACCATGACAAAAATTGAAGAGAACAAAATGAAGAGCAGGAGACTTGCTTTCTCATTATTACAAATCACTTAAATAAGATTACATTCTAATCATCACTAATAAATGAGAGGAGTGAAACTAGACTTAAACTTAAATAAGTCAAACTAAAATGGAACATTTGGAGAGACTGTTTTGACAACTATTAATAAACTGATCAAAATTATGGGTTTATGAGAAAAGCAAAGACATCTATTAAGAACTCATAAAAAATTTATAATGGAGTGACTGGAGATAGGTTTACACAAATTACACATGCAACGAATATATCTAATTCAAAGACTTGTTACTTGGACCAGATTGTCCAGGTCATTGAGGGTTGTAGACCTCAAGATTCATGAGGTGGATAGAGGAATATTTAGAAAAAACAGGGTTTTAAAACTTTAGCCAAATGAAATTTAAGACTAAACCTTGAGATTAAAAATGTTAGTGAAACTTGTAACGAGGAATAAATCATATGGGTTTCCTTAAAAAAAACGAGGAATACATCATATGAGTTTCCTAAAAATAACGGAGAAACCATTAAGGTTTCTTACTCCATATCACAGGTGCCAAAAGTACATAAACAAATCTGTAATTTAAAATTTAGCTCGCTGCTTCATACACTATTTTCATTGGAAGAGAAATTGAATATGAAACAAATAATGTGAACAAGAAAAAGAATAGCATGCAACCTTATCAAATCTGTAATCAATCTGAATTTATTAAGTGGTTCTCCGAGAGTTTTTCGTTATTACATAATCATCCAAATTTTCAAACTCCAAACCATCTTTTCTCCTAATACTAGTATTTTATTTCTTTTCAAAATTAACTACCAAAATCAGTTTTAGAACTCATTCAGTTGATAGTTATTAAATTACGTTTGCTTTAAAAATAAAAGTACAATATTTAATTGTATTTATATATATATAGATAATTAAAAATCCACTATCATAATATCCCGCCCTTATATAAAAAACTTACAATATGTGCCATAGCTTTACATATATATATATACGGTTTGGAATGAAAAAAGTGTGGACTAGCTTTTATCACCTGCATGAGGGAACGGTTGATGGTTTTACAGAAACCATAAACCACTCTACGACGACCCCCTTTGGCGATTTTGAAAAATGTAGGAGGGTGGTGTCGCATTGAAGCTTGACCATAGATCTATGTACTACCGAATCTTGCAATAAAGTAATCTGGTGACCCTGTCTCGTTAAACTTCGTCGCGGCTGGGACCGTCGTATACCGTGGGATCTGGACATCAAAGAATATGGACCGTCTATTGGTATACAATATTCTAATGAAATAGAAGAATATGGACCCCGCCATAAATGAATAATGTTTAGAATGTGTGAAGGATTGTGCAGGCCCTAGTTGTCATTGTACACATCAAAACCCATTTGTGGTTCATCGAAAACCAAAAACCACTGTGTGGGAACCCCCTGTAGTGGTTTCAAAATTTATATGGGGTATAGCGCTTTTCATCAGCACGATCAATCTTGTCGATTGGTAGTTTTGGAAAAACAACCGAATGCGGGAGCCTACCCCACGTTAAACTCCAACAGGCCTCGGGGTCCCGCTTGTTATTGAATCTGGACAAACAACATTGCAAGCCGTTCATTACTGGTCAAAAGAAACTATGTTTACCTGCCACATGGAATTTACCAAATTTTCCAGCACATAGACCTGGTATTGACCATACAATTGTAGCCAAACTTCTGCAAAGGCAAGTTACTTCCCAAAAATCACATTGCGATGTGAATTCCAGCTTCTTCAGTGTCGTGCCATTTATAATACGTTGTGCCATCCCTAACCTCATAATACTCTGCCATAATTTTTCCCCTTAATTGGAAAACATATGTCGTACATCGGAGCCTAGTAATGCATAAAGTTCCCAACTAATAGTAAAAATACTAAACTCACTTTCCCACACCTTGCTCAAGAACATGTGCACTCTTTTAACCTTTTGGCAAGATGCACAAATCATATATGATGTTAAACCTTCAATGCTATCTTCCAGCGTCTAAGGGATTTCATTTTGTATTCTTGAGTATTGATTCATCACTCTCTATTTGAAGGTTTGATGATGTTCCTCGTGGATACCTATGTAACCATATATTGCAATTTATCAAAACTTGTGGTAGTTTCTTGGACATACTCATTTGAATGAAAAGTGCTTACCTTGGGTCCCAACAAGAAGTAGATAATACTTTGATACATACAACTATTATGATGAAGTGTATAGTTGCGAGACTTGTTACAAAATTCCCCAATGTTGTTGGAACATCATGAATGAGTTCATTATAGACGAACCTAATTCTAGAAACTCTTATTGTGCCATGATTAGAACCTTGCTCTAGCATCAAGTCAATTAAGATATTTGTTCTAACTTACCTTTGATACTACAAGACACTTATATAACTCCAAATATATATTACAAAAATGAGGTTGGAGGCTAAAATAATGGGATCTAACTACAACTACTCACTTTCATCAATAAAGTTACGAAATAATTTATCTCAATGGTTACAAGAAAAGTAGGTGCAAACTTTGGAAGCCCACTCATAGCTGATGTGACTAAATTTGTAGGGGTGAGTATGCTATCTATTATTTGTATATAAGCTCCACCAAGAAGTAAAAGTAACATAATTTTTTTTTCAATACCAAATATTTCTCTAAGAAACCCTTGAACGTTAGGGATCTTTCCAGCTCTAGTATAGGCAACTTAAGCCTAAAACTTAAAATATGTTCATTTGATAGACGTTGGTTATTGAACAAACTAACCCTTGCATTCTTCCTACCATATGTGTGAAGTGCTCATATATTAGATCCACTAGATTTTTAAAGAAAACCTCCTACAATTTAACTCTGCAAGCTACAACAAGTAGTTTCCACTATAAATTCAACTCATCCTTTCCACTATCACATTATTTTCTGCAATTAGTAGTCTGATAGTTTCTTAATCATCTTGTTTTTATCAGTTGAACATGTACTTTGTTTGTAGATGGAATACATTGTTTCATAGATTAAATTAGCATCATCTCTCATGCATTAGCATCACCTCCCTCATCACCTTTTCCTCCACTACTCTTCATTTCTACAAACTATCCACATGTTGAAAATTGCCTAACTAAGCTACATGAAACTTCTAACCTCGTTTCTTTCCTACATAAGTAAGATCATTTAGTGTGCCTAATTTTGGTATGGTCCCTTACACACTTCCACAACCTTCAGCGTCCTTTTCCATCCTCCAAAATGCTCCTAAACTCCTGTTGTGGCCACCAACAACCCCCCTCCTTATTTAATATTAGCAATAACACTAGATAAGTGGGGACCCTTGGTAAAAAATTCAAAAAAATTAATTAAAACTCAAGTATTATACTCCTTAAGAAAATATCGCATCGTGCGAAGAAGATAGGACATTTCCTTGTGAGTAGAATGATAAACTGCGAGAATGCGACGCGAAATCCATCGTGTTGCATGCATTAAGAAATGCTCATAAATGAAAACTTTAAGAAATCACCGATGGCCGATATGCGACATCGCATATCGCAACATTGCAAAAACAACACATAACTATTTAACGAATTGTAACAATCTGCGATCTTGCGATAATGCAATAATGCGATCGGCGATCTTGCGATCGCACGAAACAACAATATGCGATAATGCAATAAACGTGATCGACTAACCCTGCAACAACACATATTGATAAAATGCGATAACGCGATGATGCGATGCTGCGATGCGAATCGCAGAGATCGTCCATCGCAGATTTTCCCCGGCTCCGCATTCAAGAAAAATTGAATACGCGCGTTAATGAAAAGTAATGAATGTACACCAAGTGTTAATGAAAGACAGTTTTGTGTTTTTCAAAGAGTTAGTTTACGTCAGGTGGCATGTTTTTGTACATCCGTAGAGCTCAGAGATTTCTTGTCAATTTTTATTATCATTACGCTCTCCTTATGTGTGAACTGCAGGAAGGAAAGATAGAAACAATATGAAGCAATTTACAGGGAGTGATTAAGGAAAAAGGATAAAACTCCAAAGCTCGGAAATAGAGAAATGCCCTCATGAACGGATACCGCATGCAACAGAGCCACGAATTCCAGAGCGCTGCTGAGCTCTCCATTACAGATTATCAGTCAGAGCCATGGTTTAATGAATGGTTGAACAATGCTGATATCAACATGCAATTTAACGCTCAAGGGTAGAAGTTCACGAAAGCAGTATGTTTGCGAAATTTTAAAGCTTATACCCGGTGAAGGAAAGGCGCTAAAGGCGAAAAACGCACCAGAAAGGTCCGGATCAAAGAACGGAGGCAGTTTTCGATGCGCGATTAGTGCCTAGTGCATCGCTGAGAAAATTGCTCAAAAAGCAAAGTCCTTAACTGCTTAGTCACTCGTAAGCCCAGAAACGCAAGGAATCAAAGGCAGAGGCAATTTGAGGGTTAACTAAGTGGAATTTGGGTTATTACTGAGCATACACAGTAAATCCACATAGCCATAAATGATTCGAAAAGCATATATGTTATTTTGCTGGAAAAATGGTGCCAGCACTTGCCATTTCTATTTGTTTAGCTCAACCAAAAGCGAAAGACAATCAGCCAACTCTACCCAGGCAAATATTGAATGCTCGCAACATTAAGGAGCAAATGCAGAAATAGTTAGATATTAGATTTAATTTTTAGAAATAATTTTACTTAGAAAAAGGGCGCTCATTTAAACCGTATCCTGAATATGTGTAATTAAGTTATTTAGTTAGTAGTATTTAAACCTGTTGAGATTGCAACAAGATGATGGAGCTTAGTGAAAAGAGTCGCCTTCACTAAGTGGGCCCGCAGGCAAATTATGGCGCAAGTTCTATTTTTTTATCACATTGTGGGTGATCACAGTGTGAGTTATCACAATGTGGGTGACCAAAGTGTGGGTGATCAAAGTCTATTTTTAGACTGGCTGTCAAAACTAGAAAATTCAAATATTATTGTCTCATAATAATATTTGGACTATAAACTTGATCTTATTCTCTTGGAGCACTTCAGTTTGAGCTACAGATGTGGCCCATGCAGTTGTCAGAAGGAAGTACGCTTTTCTTATGAGTCAGTTGAGTTGTTGCATGCATGACTTCAGTCAGAACTCAATCAGTTGAGTTTGGTGGAGTTGATTGTGGAGTTGATGGAGTTGTGTCCAGTTTGACTTGGTTAAACTAGTTGTAGTTAGTCTAACTGCAGATAGACTAATGATGAGTTGTTAAACTAATTATTAACTCATAATACAACTATATAATACATCAGTTAACTCAGTTGCATGTCAGTGCATGTTCAGTTCAGCAGGGACAGGTGTTAGAGAATCAGATTGCTATCAGTTGTGACTATAGTTGTGCATCAAATCTTGCACAATCAAAGGATTGAGTATGCCAATGAGTTTGCTCATGTATTTGCCCAGTTTGTAGCTTCTGCTCACTTCTTACACCTTGTGAGTGATTCCTTGGAGGTGAAATACGAGTTTGGTAGACCATTCTCATTCATTCTTGAGCAGGTATTGAGCAGTGGAGGTAGGCAAGCAGTGGAATAGATTTGGAGATCAGATCTTAGCTGTATTGTGTGTAACAGGTGGAGCTGGTACTGGATTGCTTGTGATAAGAATTGTACTTTGTAATGTTACACGGTCTCAATCATTAATATACAGATAGTGTGGGGTTTTTAGCGAGATGCTTTCCCCGGGTTACATGTTGTGTTAATGTGTGAATGCTCTTGATGTTTTATTGTTATTAATGCTGCTATATTGATGATCAACGTAGAGGATCTTATGTATTGTGTATGTATTCCGCAATAGTACATGATCAGGATAATCTCTGTTGAATATGTGTTAAATTATTCAAAATTTCTACATGGTATCAGAGCTGTTGATCATCAGATCTACTATTCAGGAAGTGTTTAAATTCTATTTCTTCAGGCAGAGTCTGTAATCGGGCCAGGTAGCCTCTGGATTCGTCCTTCCTTTGGAAGGTGAGATAATCGATGAATGCCCATACAGTCAATCTCTGTACGAGAAATATTTTATTCTCACAAATCTTAGATCCGAGGTGGTTGAGTTGGTTGCTGGAGGAATTCGAATTTGCAGCAGTGTTTTCTTGGTGACAACGCAACAATGTCTTTCAACGTATTGCGATTGGAGTATGCTCTTGAGGGCAGCTCAAACTATATTGAATGGAAGGACAGGATGGAGGCAGTATTGGATGATAACGGGCTGAAGGAGTTCATAGATACGGATATCCCAAAGCCTACTGATGCTGTTGAGGCGGAAGTTTGGCAAAAGAAGACTGCAAAATGTCGAAGGATTCTGTTGGAGGGCGTGAAGGATCACATTGTGTCCAGCCTCCATGGAAAGGCTACTCCATATTTGATGTGGAAATCATTAACAGAATTATTCCAAAGCAAGAGCGATCAGAGGAAGTTGGCGCTCAAAGATAAACTCAGAAGTTACATCAAATGCGAGAAGGGTGACAGTATTCCCAAGTATCTCACGAAGTTCACTCAGTGTCGAGATGAGCTGGGAAGTGTGGGGGTTATTGTCGATGAGGAGGACTTGGTGAGCTTGGCTCTCCTTGGTCTTCCGAAGAGTTGGCATTCCTATTAGGACTCTGTCAATGGTCGGGAGAAATTGCCAATATTGGAAAGACTATGGTCAGATCTTGTGTAGGAGGAGATCAGGCAAAGTACCAGGGATGGATCTTCGTCAAAGGGAGTTGATGAAGAGAATTGTGCTTTGGCTGCCAAAGCAAAGAAAGGGAAGAGCAAGAAAGCTTCTCAGTCTGGTGCGAAAGGAAAGAAGCAGGATATGTCCAAGGTGAAGTGTTTTCACTGTCACCAGCACGGACACTATGCCACTAATTGTCCGCAGAAGAAGAAGAACAAGCAGGCTACTGGATCTTCAACAGGAGAGGCTCTAGCCTCACAGTTTGAGCTTGATTTTTCATTGATCGCATGCTTGGTTTCAAGTGTGATGGGATCAGTGTGGTTCTTGGACAGTGGTGCGTCTTCTCACATGACGGGAGATAGATATTTGTTCTCTGATCTGGAGGACAAAGATCTTGGAGTGCACATCGAGATGGGCAATGATGGTGGATACAGTGCGATCGGTATCGGTACCATTTCCTTTGAGAGGGAGTCTGGTAATCCCTTCGTATTGAAGGAAGTCATGCATGTTCCAGGATTGACAAAGAATCTCATCTCAGTGGTGATGTTAGAAGACAAGGGGTATGATGTTGTTTTCAGCGAGGGAAAGGCTTTCCTGCGCTGCAAGACAACTGGTGAGACCCAAAAGATAGGGGTTCGAGTGAGGAACCTTTATCAGTTGCATGTAGATGGATGCGCAACAATGGCGGGCAACGCAGACGGATTGGTGAGCCGGGATGATGGCGAGTTGTGGCACAGGAGATTGGGTCACCTTCACCATGGAGCCTTGAAGATACTGCAGCAGATCACTACAGGGCTTCCTAAAGGCACACTTGCGCAGTGAGATCAGTGCAAGGGGTGTACTTTGGGGAAGTTTGTGAAAGACACCTTTCACAAGAAGGATAGTCGTGCCACGACGATCCTTGAGAGAATTCACACAGATGTGTGTGGACCTTTCTCAATTGCTTCGACAGCAAAACACAGGTATTATGTGATTTTTGTTGATGATTTCTCTCGTAAGTGCTGGATCTTCTTCATGCAAAAGAAGAGCAAGACATATTCAAAGTTCTGTGAATTCAAAGCAATGGTCGAGAAGGAGTCAGGGAAGAAGGTGAAGGCTCTTAGGAGCGATAATGGTGGTGAATACATCTCAGATGAGTTCAAGGATTTCTGCAAGGCAGAAGGGATTCGTAGAGAGCTCATAGCTCCCCATAACCCACAGCAGAACGGGGTAGCTGAGCGGAAGAACAGAACGTCTGTGGGTGTTTCACGGGTAATGTTGCATGATCAGGGCTTACCCCTTCACTTGTGGGCGGAAGCATGCAATAGAACAATTTATGTGTAGAACCATTGTCCTCATAGGATACTTGGCATGAGTACACCTGAGGAGACTTATTCTGGTAAGAAGCTTGATCTTTCTCATTTGAGTATTTTTGGTGCTAACGTTTACATGCATGTGACGAAGGATGCCAGGAAGAAGTTGGAGCCGACCGCAGAGGTTGGGATATTTGTGGGGTACATTGATACGCCCCACAACTATCGTGTGTATTTTCCAGACAGTGGTAAAACTGTTGTGCGACGGGATATAAAATTTTAGGAGGAGAAAGCCATGAAATCTTCGCTTGACAGGGAGCTACACTTGCATGCAGATGAGGAGCTATTAGTTCCTAAGGATGAGCTTCAGGACATGGATCAGCCACAAGACGAGGTTCATGGAGTGGAAGAGACCACTCGTGCAGCGCCAACCATCAGAGGGCGAAAGCGCTTGATAGAAGCTGAGCGACTGGCTCAAGATGCAGAGAAAGTTGTAGGACCACCTACAACCCAACGCAGGCAGAGACAATCACCTGATCGGTACACTGGATACATGGCTCTGATGAGCAAGTGTGTTGTGACTGAGCCATCCTCTTTCGAGGAAGCTGTGGAGGATCCCGCATGGGTAGACGCCATGGTGGAAGAGTATGATTCTATTGTCAGAAACAGTGCATGGGAGATTGTTCCTAGACCGGAAGGGAAATCAGTGGTGGGTTCGAGATGGATCTACAAGGTCAAGAAGGCAGCTCACAGGAGTGTGGAGAAGTACAAGGCAAGATTTGTTGCCCGACGCTTTTCACAGATAGAGGGGATCGATTATGAGGAGATCTTTGCACCTGTCGCAAGGTATTCTTCCATACGGACGATTCTTGCTCTCTCAGCGCAGATGGGATGGCACATTCATCAAATGGATGTGAAGACTGCATTCCTCAATGGAGTCATTGAGGAGGAGGTGTACATTGAGTAGCCCAAAGGCTTTGAGGTCTTCAGCAGCGAGTCGCATGTGTGCAGGCTCAAGAGAGCGATGTATGGGTTGAAGCAAGCACCACGTGCTTGGTACACACGGATAGACAGCTATTTCACAGGACTTGGATTCTCCAAGAGCGAGGCAGATCCTAACCTATACCAGATTGTGGTGGAGGGTAAGTTGCTTATCATTGTACTGTATGTTGATGATTTGATTCTAACGGGTGATGAGCTGTTGATACTGTCATGCAAGAAGGATCTTGCTATAGAGTTTGAGATGAAGGACTTGGACCTCCTTCACTATTTCCTAGGATTGGAAATATGGCAACGCAGTGGTGGAATATTTGTTTCTCAGGGCAAGTATGATCGGGAGATACTGGAGAAGTTCAACATGCATGGCTGCAAGCCTGTTGATACTCCTCGTCCTGGAGGTTGGAGGAAGGAGGATGCCACTTTAGGAGAAGAAGTGGATGCCACTGTTTATCGACAGTTGGTGGGGTTGCTGATGTATTTGGTCAATACACGACCTGATATATGCTATGCAGTTAACCAGCTTTCACAAGCTATGGTTAAGCCTACCAAGCTCTTTTGGAAGGCGGGCAAGCATGTATTGTGCTACTTGAGAGGCACATCGGGATATGGTTTGTGGTACAGACACGAGGATGAGGTGAAGCTATGTGGCTTCACGGATGCAGATTGAGCAGGGAGCCCAATGGACAGAAAGAGCACATCAGAAGGGGTCTTCAGTATTGGATCGAAAGCAGTTTCTTGGTACACCAGGAAGTAGAGATCCGTGGCACTCAGTTTAGCGGAGGCCGAGTATATGGCAGCAAGTTTGGCTGCATGCGAGGCTATATGGATGAGGAAGATCCTGGTTGGTTTGTTCAGTTCTCATTTAGATCCTACTGTGATTTACTGTGATAACCAAAGTTGCATTAAACTCTCGGCTAATCCTGTATTTCATGATAGATCTAAGCATATTGACATCAGGTACCATCATATAAGAGATTGTGTGCAGCGAAGGATCATGTTCCTTTCATACATTCCAACGGAGGATCAGGATGCTGATATTCTGACGAAGGCTCTCACCAAGAGAAAATTCGAGTACCACCGAGGCAGGATAGGGGTTACTGATAATCCATATCTTGTTGAGAGGGAGTGTTGAGATTGCAACAAGATGATGGAGCTTAGTGAAAAGAGTCGCCTTCGCTAAGTGGGCTCACAGGCAAATTATGGCGCAAGTTCTATTTTTGATCACAGTGTGGGTGATCATAGTGTGAGTGATCACAATGTGGGTGAACAAAGTGTGGGTGACCAAAATGTAGGTGATCAAAATCTATTTTTAGACTGGCTATCAAAAATAGAAAAGTCAAATATTATTGTCTCATAATAATATTTGGACTATAAACTTGATCTTATTCTCTTGGAGAACTTCAGTTTGAGCTACAGATGTGGCCCATGCAGCTGTCAGAAGGAAGTACTCTTTTCTTATGAGTCAGTTGAGTTGTTGCATGCATGACTTCAGTTAGAACTCAATCAATTGAGTTTGGTGGAGTTGATTGTGGAGTTGATGGAGTTGTGTTCAGTTTGACTTGGTTAAACTAGTTGTAGTTAGTGTAACTACAGATAGACTAATGATGAGTTGTTAAACTAATTATTAACTCATAATACAACTATAGAATACATCAGTTAACTCAGTTGCATGTCAGTGCATGTTCAGTTCAGCAGGGACAGGTGTTAGAGAATCAGATTGCTATCAGTTGTGACTATAGTTGTGCATCAGATCTTGCACAATCAAAGGATTGAGTATGCAAATGAGTTTGCTCATGTATTTGCCCAGTTTGTAGCTTCTGCTCACGTCTTACACCTTGTGAGTGATTCTTTGGAGGTGAAATACGAGTTTGGTAGACCATTCTCATTCATTCTTGAGCAGGTATTGAGCAGTGGAGGCAGGCAAGCAGTGGAATAGATTTGGAGATCAGATCTTAGCTGTATTGTGTGTAACAGGTGGAGCTGGTACTAGATTGCTTGTGATAAGAATTGTACTTTGTAATGTTACATGGTCTCAATCATTAATATACATATAGTGTGGGGTTTTTAGCGAGATGATTTCCCCGGGTTACATGCCGTGTTAATGTGTGAATGCTCTTGATGTTTTATTGTTATTGCTGCTGCTATATTGATGATCAACGTAGAGGAGCTTATGTATTGTGTATGTATTCCACAATAGTACATGATCAGGATAATCTCTGTTGAATATGTGTTAAATTATTCAAAATTTCTACAAAACCCTTCTCATGCATTTAGAGAAGGGTCCAGAAATTTACCAAAAACTTGTCCTTAGAACATGCACTTTTGCACCCTCCGAGGAGGTTTTGGTGAATGAATGGATCACGATTTGTTGATGTTTGCATTTGATATCTGCTATTGATGTTGCACTTTTGTACTCTTAGTAGATGTTAGAGCAAGCATAAATAAATCATTATTGCTTGAAGCTTATGAGTAGGACCAGTCATAAATGGTACTTTTATCTCTCGACCATTTCTGCTTATATGTTAAAGTGATATACAGTTTTTAGTTGTTTATATGTTATTGCATGAATGCTTGAGTTACCATTTGGCACTTCTGTACGGTGGAGCTATTTATGTTTGTTTAATGTATGAATAGCTTATTATGCGATACGTTGTTCACAACTGTTTTGCCTAACTTCTTATGCGAAATAGTTCATCTTAATTGATTTCCTTTCTTATAATCGTTGAATGATCTTTATTACCAGTTGTTATATGAAATATCTTTAGATCGCGTAATAGAAGAGTTACATCCCGGGTTAGCATAGATTAGATGTGTTGTTTTTATTAGATTACGATAGCATAGAATTAGATTAAAGTTTGAATTAGAATAACTTAAATAGTTACTGTTAGATCAGCAACATCCAATTCTACACACACGCACCCATAGATTGGGAAACTGGTCCCATTATCCCCAGTCGGACCCGCTATACCAAACGGATAAGGAGCTGCCAACCAAGGTCCGAACCGGGCGGGTATCCCCCTTGTTGTCAACCCGATTTTCGGGGCTTAAACATATTTGACGCTAGAAGGAGGGCCTGAACTATGAATGGCAAGTAAATCCAAATCTGAATACCATTTTGAGAGTAAATCGCCCTCATCATCTCCCCCGACTTCCCCATTACATTTAAATCTAGAGTCAGAAGTCGCTCGAGTATCAACTGCTACTACAAACCCTGATATTTCAGACCAATCTACCATTGAACCTCTTGAAGTTGAATCCTTGATTCACAAACTTCAGCGATTTTACATCACCCCTCAGAGGTTTGATAAAACTCAAAGCAACGTGACTTTGAAGTACAACCCTGCTCATCCCCTGACTAGGCTAAAGAGTGAAAAGTTTCGCGTTCAGCCAACCGAATTACCTCTTCCCACTAGGAAAAGAGCAAGGAAATCACCGCAAGAGTCTAACAGTGAGACTCTTTCATCTGCATCATCCATCTCAACTACTTCACCACGAAGTCAACCATCCACACCTCCACTCCAGATCATCGTCCATCCGTCCACTATAACCCCCACAACCCCTCTTCAATCATCTACAATCATAGTATCCTCATCCTCCCAGCCACATGCATCATCTTCTGCACTTTCCTCTGTTAGCAGTTCAACGATTGCCCAGTCTCCATGGAACAACCTTGGGGCAGTCTTAATGCCTGCACCCTTGAGTCAAATACCAGCCCATCCTGAGAAATGGCTGCCCAAATTCAATCCAGAGGCAGGTATGCTAGTAGAAGAACACATAAATAACTTCATGCTTTCCATTAATCTCAATGGGGTTACTAATGAAGATGTTGTTGTTCGGCTTTTTCCCTATACACTACAAGGGACAACCGGCTCATGGTACTTTTCATTACCCTTCGGATCCATTACAAGTTGGTATATCTTCCAGGATCAATTCCTAACCAAGTTTGGTGATGACAGATCAACGACAACGCTAATAAATGACCTATCCAATCTTAAAGCCGAAGCTAGAGAGCCTATTAAGGATTTCAATTTACGGTTCAACAAAATTTTCAACAAAATTCCTACTGCTTCTCAGCCCAACGAAGAAGTATGATGCGAATGGTATATTACCACTCTGCCATCGAACATAGCTATCTTCGTGGACAGGGCAAATAAAACAACCTTAGCTAAAAACATGAAAGAGGCGATATCAGTAGAAAAACAAATAATAGCCCTGGAAAAGAGATCTGCGATAGAGGAACGTAAGTCCAAAAAAGTCACCTTCAAGGAAGACTCCAAGAAGAAACAATCAAAAGATCCTTTTGATTTAGAAGGATTGCAGAAAGTTCTAAAGACCATGTCCAATTAGATGGTTGACATAAAAAAACAAGTAGCGGAAACTTCTTCGAAAAAGCCCTACAAAGCTTTTAAAAGAGGTCCTTCAACGGATGCAAAGCCACCCAATGCCATTTCAAATGCTGAATCCGAGGAAGAGGAAGAGGAAATTGCCACTGAAGGGCAGACAGATGACGAAGAAGTTGTGGAATTACAAGGAATGTGGGACTTCATCCTCCCACAAGAGGAAGATCAATAAGTATTTCCAGTTAGCACACGAAGTAAAAATCAGCTTTATCCTCCCCAAACTACCCCTAAGCAAAAGAGCGCAAGCTCTGCAACAAAAGATAAAGTCGCAACAAAGAAAACGACATCTAAAGTGACTCAAACTAGCCCAGTTCAAGCAGATGAAACGACTCCACCAAAAACACTGATAGTCTCGGATGAAATGGAGTACAATATTATTGATGACATGAAAAAGACTAGGGCTAATATCACCCTTTACGAACTGAGAAAATTGAAACATCAACAGAAGATAATGATGCAAGAATTACATGCCGTGCCAGTTGCACCTTTGCCTGCCACTGTACTTTCTCAAGCATCCCACAACATGGGAAGACCTCCAATGAATGCGATCAGTAAGATTGACCCAAATGACATCGCCTTGATTGGAGGAAGTGATCCAGGTGGATATTGGTGGCCACCTGCCAAGTCCACCTGGACCCCCACCATTGTCTTTCTCAGCATTTTCAGTTTCCTTAATTGTAGCACAACTTACTATTTTTAGCAGTTTTTCGGGTCCTGAACTTCCGGAGCCGTTTTGAGGCCCTAAACGACGTTTTTTGGGAAATCTACCGCCAGCGATTTTTTGATAAAAATCATCTTTTTTGTCGTAGTCCTCGGAGAGATCTTTCCAACGGGCTATCATGCACGTCAAACGGAGATAGTATGACCAATTTGCGACCCCGGGAAGTTGATGTACCAACTTACCCAAAAACGGGGCCCACAATTTGGCGTTTCATCTTCTAGGGTTAGGTTTTGGAATGTGAAGGGTTTTCTATTGTTTCTCAACAATAAATAGGCCTCCGAGCCTCATTGTAAGACAGTTCAGAGGCATGTAGCCATCACATCTCTTCTCAGAGATAAGCTACCATCGCCCTAGCTAGTTTATTTCCATTTCTGTTGTAAGCATATTTGAGTATTTTCCATTAATGAAATGAAGTATTATTTCCGCTGCATCTTTGTGTATATGGTTATCTCTGTAATTTGCTGCGTTCCTGTTTAAATCCCGATCAGTGGTATCAGAGTGGTCTGCTTTTTCTCTGTTTTTCTTTGCATGTCCCCAACAAGGTCGGGATATAAGGAGTTAGGGCTTGAACTGGTTGAACCTTTGCAAGACCAGCCTCGCAAATCCCGACGGCCTCCCATGGCGGACGAGAAGAAAGACGAGGGGGCAGGAGATCCCATCAAAATCTTGCTCGAAGAAGCCCTCGAGCGACAACGGAACGCGATGATGGACAGTTTTGCCCAGATCCTTCAGCGGCTACCGAGAAGCAACGCATCGGCTTCCAGCAGCTACTCTGGAAACGCCACACCCTTTAAGGTACAAGTTAATTTTGAAATCCCCATATTCGAAGGTCAGATAGACGCAGATGCCGTAGATAAATGGTTAAATCAGCTAGAGGGTTATTTTTCTGTTCATGAATTTTCGAGTCGGGAAAAGATTGTTTTTGCTCTCCTCAAAGCAGCCCCCCACGTCAAGGACTGGTGGGAAACCTACTGCGAGCAGAAGGATGAAAGTACTGGCTCACTATTTTCAGCCGCACCCACCTGGGATTCGTTCCGGGATGCTATCAAGGAGCAGTACTACCCTGTCGGGAGCTATGAGGATGAATACATAAAGTGGACCACGCTGCGGTAGGGAAGGGACCAAGACGTGCCGGAGTTCACCAATCTTTTCCATACCCTTCGCACAAAGTTGGGTATCAAGGATTCGGAGCAACATTTGATACTCAAATACCGTGGCTGCCTACACAAGTACATCCAGGAAGAAATACAATTCCTAAACATCCCCTCGCTCGGCGCAGCATACCGGTATGCCGTCAAGGTCGAGCATAAGTTTAAACAAAAGAAGCGAGACTTTGGATCTGCGAATCCAAAGTAGGGGAAAGGTGCCCCTAAACCATAGAACAAAGGACAAATCCAAGGCGGGACAGCCCAAGACAACCAGCCGAAGCTGCAAGCAAAGAACAGCGCCGCGAAGCCAAGAAAGGACACTGGAAAATGGTGCGAGTTCCATAAGAGCTCCACTCACAACACAAGTGAGTGTCAGGCCAAGCAGTCACTGGTGGCTGAGCTAAAGGTTTCAGAATCAGATGCATGTTCCGACACGGAGTCAGAACCTGATAAGGGGTATGAAAAAGGGAAGCAGATCATTGATGCGGACCCCAGCGCCACTGTTGCTACCGCAAAGATCCAGAAAAATGAACCCGAAGATCCAGAGGAGGAGGAGCGTCTCTTCCACTCCCAGGTGTGGGTAAAGGGCTCCCCGATACAGTTCATTGTTGATAGCGGGAGTCAAAAGAACCTCATTTCGGCAGAGGTCGTGAAGCGGTTGGGCTTACCGACCACATCACATCCACAACCATACACCATTGGGTGGCTTCACCAAGGACGAGATCTTCGCGTGAGCCAGCAGTGTCGCCTTCCATACAACATCAAGCCCTTCACGGATGAGGTATTGTGTGACATTGCTCCCCTTGAAGTTTGTGATGTATTACTAGGACAACCATACTTGTGGAAGCGACATGCTGTGTATGAATCGAGGCCCCGTGCAGTTATTATTACATTGGGAAATAAGTTGTTCAGGATACCAGAGGTAGCACCACCTGCCGCCCTCTCTTTGATTACTGCAAAACAATGCAGTAAGATCATTTCCAAAACCAGGAAATTTGTTTTCCTGATGATACGCCCTCAAGGAAAGAAGAAGACAGTGGCTGCGGCCTCCAAACGGGGCCCCTCTGCACGACAACTACAGATGGACAAGATTGTGGAGGAGTACGAGGACATCTTCACCTCCCCGGCAGGGGTTCCTCTGCACTGTCAAGTCAAGCACTCCATCGATCTGACCCCAGGTGCACCGCTACCCAATGGACCAATTTATCGGCGCTCCGTTCTAGAGAACGCTGAAATCAAGAGGCAGATTCAGGAGCTCCTGCAGAAAGGTCACATCCGTCCGAGTTCATCGCCCTGTGGGAGCCCGATCGTGTTGGTACAGAAGAAGGATGGGACGTGGAGACTCTATATTGACTATCGGGCACTGAACAAGATCACTGTCTGTAATAGGTACCCGATCCCACGGATTGATGACCTCCTAGACCAACTAAAGGGGGCGAAATATTTCAGCAAGATCGATCTGAAGTCAGGATATCACCAGGTACCAATCGAACCCTCAGATGTGTGGAAGACTGCCTTCAAATCCAAGGAGGGCCTCTTCGAATGGTTGGTCATGCCTTTCGGATTGACGAATGATCCTGCAACCTTTATGAGGCTAATGGATGACATCTTGCGGCCATTCACCAACTCCTTTGTAGTAGTATACTTGGATGACATTCTGATCTTCAGCCAGAGTTGGGAAGAGCACCTCCACCACATCCGACAGGTTCTCCAAACACTGCGGCAACACAAGCTATGTGCCAATTTGGAGAAATGCACTTTTGGCATGACCGAGGTTCATTATCTGGGATACATCATTGATGAACAGGGGGTGCATGTCGATCCAGCCAAGGTCCAAGTCATTCGGGATTGGCCCTCTCCAACCACTCTAACAGAGCTACGCAGCTTTCTAGGTCTTGCCAACTTCTACCGCAGGTTTGTGTTGGGGTTTTCTCATATTTCTTGGCCCTTGAGTCAAGTCACCAAGGGTGGGGCGAAAGCAAAATTCTTTTGGTCTGATTATCAACAGAAGGCATTCAGGGAGTTGAAGGATCGCCTCTGCACGGCACCAGTGCTCGCGTTACCAGATTTACAACAACCATTTGAGGTCGAGACAGATGCCTCTGACTATGCTATTGGGGCAGTCCTTACTCAACATGGACATCTAGTGGCTTATCACAGTGAAACACTTTCAGACACAGTCCGGAAGTACCCCACTTATGATAAAGAGATGTATTCCATTGTACAGGCCTGCCGACAATGGAAGCATTACATTTTGGGGAAGGAAACGGTCATCCACACAGACCACCGACCTCTGCAGTTCATACAGACCCAAGGGAAATTGCAAAATGATCGCCATCAGAAGTGGTGTACATACCTGCAACAGTTTCACTTGAATATCAAGTACAAAAAGGGCAGCACCAATAATGTTACAGATTGCCTCAGTCGACCACCGATCATGGCGCTAACCACCGTGCTCAACTCTTGCGGGCATGAGACTTCTGATTGGCCACTTCTCTACAAAAGCGACCCAGAATTCGGCCACACATACCAGACACTCTTGGAGGGTCGGCAGGTTGCAGATTTTCACCTCCAGGATGCCCTATTATGCCACCTCGGTCACCTTTGTGTTCCTTCAAGCGAGCGTGCCAAGATGATTTGGGAAGCACACTACAGTCGGGCTGCTGGGCATTTCGGGGTCGAGAAAACAGTGGCAGTACTGCAAAATTATTTCTATTGGCCGAATCTTCGACAGGATGTTGGGAAGTACATCCGATCATGTACTGCCTGTGCCATTGCCAAACCGACCATTAAGAAGCAAGGCCTCTACACCCCGTTGCCTACCCCTAGTCGACCTTGGGAATCCATCTCCATGGATTACATGTCAGGCCTTCCTTCCACTAAGCATGGAAATGACTGTGTTTTTGTGGTCATCGACAGGTTCTCAAAGATGGCCATTATGATGGCCTGCAAGAAGAATATCACAGCAGAAGCCACTGCTAAACTCTTCTTTGAACGAGTGTGGGTGCACTTTGGGATCCCATAGTCTATCATCTCAGATCGGGACAGTCGGTTTCTCAGCACATTTTGGTCCAGTCTCTGGTCAATGATGGACACCAAACTCACGAAGTCCACAGCCTTCCATCCTCAAACTGATGGCCAGACAGAGGTTGTCAATAGGATGATTGTGCACATTCTGCGCATGTATAACTCAAAGCATCCACGCACATGGGACGAGAGCCTCCCCTATGTTCAGCATAGCTACAACCGAGCTCTTCACAGCTCCACTGGCCATAGCCCTTTTCAGGTGGGTTTGGGATTCCAGCCACTATGCCCCATTGATGTGGCCATGCCACTTGCAGCTACTCACATGAATTCAGCTCATGTCCAGTCCGAAACAGATAAGGCCACCAGCTTCATTGAGCGCATCCAACATATTCGCCAGCAGGTCCATGAAATTCTTGAGAAATCAAATGCCAAGTACAAGCAGCGACATGATCAACATCGGGTGCCACACAAGTTTCAGGTGGGCGACAAAGTCTGGTTGCATTTGCAAAAGGAACGCCTTACTGGAGCCTATCGGAAATTGAGACCACTCCGATATGGTCCTTACACCATTACTAAGGCTATGGGAGACAATGCATTTGAGCTCAGCATTCCCCCATTCCTTGGCCTGCACCCAGTGTTCAATGTGGACCGCCTTCGGCATACTTTCCACCATTGCTAGACACATCCGACATTGCAGAACAACTCAAACCCACAGAATTAAATCCAGATTGCATGGAACAAGCTGCAACTGATCGGATCATGGACACACAGATCAAGAACACTCGCCAACAGAATATCCAACTGTATCGAGTTGTAAAAGCAGGCCAACTCCTTCAGCAGGGCAAGTGGCTCACCAGGGAACAAGTTCAGCAGAAGTTTCCTCATCTCATGGAGGATCTCAACGCAATGGGGACCATTGCTTCCTAAGGGGGGAGGAATGATCCAGGTGGATATTGGTGGCCACCTGCCAAGTCCACCTGGACCCCCACCATTGTCTTTCTCAGCATTTTCAGTTTCCTTAATTGTAGCACAACTTACTATTTTTAGCAGTTTTTCGGGTCCTGATCTTCCGGAGCCGTTTTTAGGCCCTAAACAACGTTTTTTGGGAAATCTACCGCCAGCGATTTTTGTGATAAAAATCATCTTTTTCATCGTAGTCGTCGGAGAGATCTTTGCAACGGGCTATCATGCACGTCAAACGGAGATAGTATGACCAATTCGCGACCCCGGGAAGTTGATGTACCAACTTACCCAAAAATGGGGCCCACAATTTGGCGTTTCATCTTCTAGGGTTAGGTTTTGGAATGTGAAGGGTTTTCTATTGTTTCTCAACAATAAATAGGCCTCCGAGCCTCATTGTAAGACAGTTCAGAGGCATGTAGCCATCACATCTCTTCTCAGAGATAAGCTACCATCGCCCTAGCTAGTTTATTTCCATTTCTGTTGTAAGCATATTTGAGTATTTTCCATTAATGAAATGAAGTATTATTTCCGTTGCATCTTTGTGTATATGGTTATCTCTGTAATTTGTTGCGTTCCTATTTAAATCCGGATCAGGAAGATCAAGATCTCACACTCCCCCTTTTCTCCTTATGAAATCTTCAATAAAAATGTGCACAATTGTTTAGTAGATTCCGGTGATTCATCGAATATTTTACCCCAATCTATATGTGCCAAATTAAATGTTCAACCACAAAAATCCGCAGTGCGCATAGTTCAGCTCGATCGATCTCAAGTCGAAGTGATCGGCGAACTAAATCAAGTAACCATAAGATTGTCATCCAACCCGAAGGTATGTCAGGTTATTGACATTCTAGTTGCTGATATCCCATAATTCTATGGCTTAATCCTTAGCAGGGATTGGTCAGAGAAACTCCATGGATACTTCGCAACTGATTGGTCGCACACGTGGCTGCCCTACAATAGTAAATAGAATCAAATAAAAGTTGAACGAGAGCTACACCAGAAGTACATAGAAATGGAGTTAGAGGGAGAAAATGAAACGGTAGCGTATAACAGTAGTATCATTAGAAATTACTCGGTAGATTCCTTCCTCAGCAATTTCAATGCTCATGTGTCACCTTATTTAGAAAATTCTATTTTGTCCCAAGTTGAGAATTTTTCTCGAATTGATAGTTTGAAATGTATTAATTTTTTAGATAAACCTGTAAATACATCTTTGCTTTGGAAATTATTTTTTGATGTCTCTAGATCTAACGAAGGAGTAGGAGCAGGATGCGTTCTAATTAGTCCAGAAGGAGAAAAAATCATGCTCACATGCAGACTCGAATTTGATTGCACAAACAATACAGCAGAATACGAGGCTTTGGTTCAAGGCCTGTACAAGGCAATCGAGTTAGATGTCAAGTATCTTCAAGTTTTTGGAGACTCTGAGATTGTGGTTAAGCAGGTACGTAACACTATACATTGCTTATCAGGTCACTTAAAACACTATCAATCTTTAGTACAAGATTTGACTGAGCATTTCATAGCGTATAATATTTCTTCAATCCCCAGACTCCAAAACGCAAGTGTAGACCTTTTGGCTAACGTAGCTTCTAAGCTTATTCCCTCCGAAGATTTTAGTCCAGATAGATTCTCAATATAATTAATCTTTAGACCGTCCATTCCTGACAACATCACAAATTGGAGAGTATTCAATGATGATCAAGATATCGTAAATTTCCTCACATCTGAAGGATCCTACTCCAATCAAATAATCGACGAAGGCCAGCACGATCGACAATTGCAACAAAATAGCGCTAATGACGCTGTACCAAAGTCAGTGGTTAAGTTAGAAGACATATACGATTTGAAAGATCGATTTAAGAGGTCTACCAATTCAAAACTCTACAGTTCAACTTTGAACTACGAATTAATAATCCTAGGGACCGATGCTAAACCACAAAACATTAATCTAGGCCTCGGCCTAGCCCCTGAAGAGAAACTAGCGTATATTCATCTTTTGAGACAATATAAAAATGTTTTTTCCTGGAATTATGATGAGCTGAAAACATACGACACTTCTATCATCCAACATACTATTCCTATGATTGATAACGAAAAACCTATCCAACAAAAATTGAGAAAGATCTACCCCAATTTAGAAAATCAGATAAAAACTGAGCTCAACAAGTTACTGAAAGCCAGGATAATCTTCCCCGTCAGACATTCCAAATGGGTCTCCAATATGGTACCCGTTAGAAAGAAAAACGGAGACATTAGGATTTGCATTGACTTTCGGAATCTTAACAAAGCCTGTCAAAAAGACAATTTTCCTCTTCCACCTATGGAGCAAATACTGCAGGCGGTGGCAGGTTTAGAACTAATGTCTTTCTTGGATGGATTTTCAGGGTATAATCAAGTGCTGGTACATCCTGATGATCAGTTGAAAACCACATTCAGAACTAAATAGGGCACATATGCATATCAGAAGATTCCATTTGGTTTGATTAATGTTGGTGCTGCATTTCAAAGAGCCATGAACATCGCATTCAAAGGTTTAGTCAATAAATCTGTAGTAATTTATTTGGATGATATAACAGTGTACTCCAAGAAGCGAAGTGACCATCTCAAAGACCTGAAACAAATCTTTCAACGGTGTTTAAGGTATGGAATTTCACTTAACCCAAAGAAATATTTTTTCGCATTAAGTGAAGGGAAACTTCTAGGATTCATAGTGTCAAAGTCCGGTATTCACATTGATCCTGACAGAATCAAAGAAATTTTTGAAATATCCCTACCCCATAATAAAAAAGCCATGCAATCTTTCCTTGGTCAAATCAATTTTGTAAAAAGATTCGTTCCAGATTTTTCGCAAATCGTGTCTCCTTTCCGGACCATGATTAAAAAGAATTCAAATTTTAAATGAGGTCAAGATGAACATGAAGCATTCAACCTAATTAAGCAAGCTATTATTAATGCTCCACCTTTAGCAACCCCGAATTTTTCAGAATCTTTTATTTTATACACATTTGCCTCAGATAAGTCATATGCCGCGATACTAACTCAAGCGAATCAAGAAAAAGCGGAAGCTCCAATTGCGTTTTTTAGCTCAAGTTTACAAGGTGCTGAACTCAATTATTCTGATGTGGAGAAACAAGCCTATGCTATTTTCAAAGCTGTCAAATACTTCAGACCTTTCTTACTTAAAACCCATACTAAGATCATAGTACCGTTTCCAGCGGTAAGGAATCTTCTAGTGCAGAAGGATGTGGGTGAGAAAAGGGCCAATTGGGTTACTACCTTATAGGAATACGACCTTGAGATAAAACCAGCAAACATTGTAAGAGGTCAAGGCTTTTGCATAATACTGGCCGGAGCATCGAAAATTTCTGAAACTCCATCTGAAGAGGTACAAATGGGTGAGGTAAGCCTAAACGAAGCAAAATCATTATATGCTGAGATCATTTATTATCTTAAGAACGGGTATGCTCCTTCACACCTTGATCATACTGAGAAAAGAGCTCTAAGATTGAAAGCTAAACAATATCAGCTCATAAATGATATTCTTTTCAGAAAAAATTATGATTTTGTTCTTCTTAGGTGTCTTGAAAAGACTGAAGCTGAAAAAGTTTTGCAGGAACTCCATGATGGGACAGCAGGCGGACACTATGCTGGAGATGCTACTACACATAAAATCTTACACATAGGATATTACTGGCCCACGCTGTTCAAAGACTCACACAATTACGTGAGAAGATGTCAAGTCTGCCAAACTACTGCTGGGAGACAAAAGAAGTCGTCCCTGCCACTACAGCCGGTAAACATCGAGCAACCTTTCAGTTAGTGGGGCTTGGACATAATAGGTGAGATCATTCCTCACTCTTCTAAGCAGCATAGGTACATCCTCACGGCAACAGATTATTTCACAAAATGGGTAGAAGCAGTTCCACTCAAGACAGCTAATTCTGAAAATATTATTGAATTCATAGATCAATTTATAATCACTAGGTTTGGAATGCCATCTCCTTTAATGTTTGACAATGCATCATACTTTTCTGGAAATGCAATGACTAATTTTGCACTTAAAAGAGGATTCAAACTTAAATATTCGGCCAATTACTATCCGCAAGGTAATGGGTTAGCTGAGTCAACAAATAGAAACCTAAGTAGGATTATTAAAAGAACAGTTGACCAGAATCAAAAGAATTGGCACAAAGCTTTGGTATATGCTTTATGGGCAGATAGGATAACGCAAAAAGATTCAATCGGCACTTCTCCCTTTAATTTAGTTTATGGGAAAGAAGTGGTTCTTCCAACTCACTTAGCCATTCCCTCTTTGTCTTTAGTACAATACATTGATGAAGTACCAACTTCCTCCTTACAGCTGAGACAAATGGAAATAATTAAATTAGAAGAGCAATGAGAACAAGCTAAGAAAATGCATGCTCATCATCAAGCGCTTGTAAAATCGTCTTTTGATTCAAACATAATGACCAGAAAAGATTTTCAGATGGGAGATTTAGTTTTAAAGTGGGATAAGGCTCATGAAGAAAAGGGCAACCACACAAAATTTCAAAGGATGTGGCTTGGTCCTTGTCGCACGGAATGAGTCGATCTTGCGGACAAGATAGACCTTCCTAGAATCTAAAGAAGACCTAATGACAAGCAAACCAACCAGACACTATCTTTCCCTAAATATGCTTCAATAAACAATAGAAAACAAGTGTTTTTAGGGCCTATGTTTGGTCCAATGCAAGCTTGTGGATGCCCTCGCTCCTTTGATCCAAATGAGCTCCTTTTCGCGAATCTGCAAACACAAACAAGGCAAACAAATTAAATAGCACCTGAAAAGCCAATTGCATAAAACATATTTAACATGAAAGTCAAGGAGTCCATGAAACAAATAACATAATATACTTGTTGAGAAAAATGATTTTGATTGTATTAATTCAAAAGAAGAAGAACCTTACAACCTTTTCCTTGACGCTGTACAAGCTCCTCCCACGGTCCAACAAGATGTCTTCTCTACTTTGACAAATTTCACTCACTCTCCAATAGAACCAAGAGGTATGTGATCTCTCCTCTCAAGCTCAACCAAAGAGTCTTAATTTCACCAACATTTACCCTCAAAATGTTCAGCTTCTAACCTCCCATGTCCTCACCCCAATGCCTGTATTTATAGTGCAATGGAGGGAAGTTACTAGGTCCTCCTTCAAAGGGATAAAGCCCTCCTTCAAAGGGATAGCTCCTTTAGTCAAGGGATTAGCTCCTTCTCTTTTGGGATGCATGAACGACCTCAGAGCGAACAATCCACGTCAAAATTCCTTCTAGAAAACTCTAGAATTAACCCAAAGTGAGTTTTTTAAGATAAAACTTGCGCCTTTTGACTTTCACAGGGGTCCGCACCTAGACCGTTAAGAACAGAGCGGATAGGTACGCAGCTTTTGTACACAGAAGGTGCGGGACCGCAGGTGACCATGAGAGAAAGTGCAGAACCAGAGTTACATTGATTTTTAATGTCTTTCTCCCACTTCTAAAGCTTGATTTGAAGAGCTGAGGTCTTAGACTTGCTTAGGAGGATAGTACAAGTGATGATAGACCCATACTGACTGCAAATAATCATGGTGACAATATTTTAGTGTAACAGATTTCCCCCTAAAGTGCGAAGTCTGTAGTAGATGAGGATTTCATTTATCATATAGGAAGAGTGAAGTAATTTATCATTTCGAGGATCATCTTGTGGAGAGCCCGGTCGGAAACCGTAAAAACATTCAATGCAAGATATATATATGAGATCATATCATCGCTGAGGTAGGCATTCCCATACTCAGATCAAAACTAACTAGAAAGCTATCTACTGCTCTGATATAGGAATGATCTTGCAACATCATAAGTATAGGCTTGTGTGAACACAGTATGGACGCAACCATCTGTTTATGAATAGTCCACAACATAATGAATACAAAATTCCTCGCAGCCTGGATGGTGGAAGCTAGATCCAGGGTCTTCATTTCTACTTCCCGAAATAGCACGATTCTATCCATGCGAATAATGTGTTGATGTCGAACATGGTAGAAACCACTTGATTACCAGTCAATGATGTAAACTGTTAACAAGTGTGAGAGAAACCACCAGTGATGTCAATGGCTCTCAAAGTACCCAGTACAATCCATGAGATGTGAGTAAATGTGTTGATGTCGAACATATCATGGAATCCTTCGATCGAAAGTCAATGATGTAAATTGTCGTCAAAGGCGAGAAACCTGCCATTGAGGCATGCAGATCTCAAGGTACTGATGCTTTCTAGATCATCTTTCTAGATAATGAGTTGATGTTGATAGAAAGCGATCCGTCGTAGGCAAGTACACAACACGAAATCATAGATCAAGTTGAAGAAATTTAGTTGCAAGGACTGACTCAGGGATGGTCAAGATGGATGACAGATATTTTGCAGATGAATGGCTTATTGGCAGTGACCTCTTGAACACATAATAACACGACAAATGGATTGGTGACAATTGACCCAAAGTTAATACCCAGAAACTGGCTGAAGACTTTCAATGTGGTTTGATCAACTGTTAGGCAAACGATTTCCCAACCCAGGTGAATAAAAGTGTCGTGTTCAAGAGTGGTTACAAAGTATGAAAAATAGACTTATTTTTCCCTCTTTTCCCCCACCATTTCTGGCAAGTACCTCTTTATTTTTGACAAGCTTGAGGAGGATAACATTTGCTTGATTATAAGCTCATCCTTCAGATGAGTCCAACTTAGTTTAGATTCGAACCCTAAGAAGGAGTGGTTCGTTCCTATTTGTAATTGAACGGGTCCTTTACTTTGAAATTTTAACGAGTCCAGTATAGGAGAAACTCGACGTTTTTCAATTTTAGAGAGTCTGAAAAAACTTAAGAAGACTCCAGGGCTGACCTTTTTCATAAATTTGTGTCTCCCAAGCCCGAAAAAGTATAAAATAATACTTGAGAGAACCGCTTGATCTTTTACGACCAAGGAGTACTTTTCGTTATTAGTGTCACTGATCCGAAAAAGTAAAAAAGTGATCAACGACACGTCGTTTTATAACCAATATCGAATTCGAAACGACAAAAATCCGGCAATCTTTTCATGTTTTTATGATCGGAAAAGAGCTGTAAGTGGACCGTCTTTTAATTCCACTTTAACGAGTGTAAAAGAAACGCTCGGCAATCTTTTCATATTTTAGGAGTCAGAAAAGGGCTTAAAGATGACTCTACTTGTTTTTGCGTTGAAAATGATAGATTTCACCTGAATAATCCTTTATTCTGCACAGAAACACAAACATTACTCATACCTGTTTGAAATGGATAAAAGCGTTGCAAAATACCTTTTCAAAGTGAAACATAAACAAAGTTGCGATTTATTTACTCAAAAAACGTATAAAAAGGGTCTTTGTCAATTCATTTTTACCATTCGAGTTTGGGTGAGAAAATAGTGCTTTTTCTTAGAAAACTTCCGGTGAAGATTGTGGAAAATCCAACCATCGGAATCAAGCGCCGTCTTCTCCAGGTAATCCACATCATCCTACTCTTCATTTTCAACCATTTAGTTTTTTGATTTAGTCCTTTATTTCATTTTTTGGGAGGGTTTTTAGGCGGAAAACCGGCTCGCGGGGGTCCGCAGGTTTACCATTGCGGACCCGCGGACCCCGACTTTTCTCCATTGGGAAAAAGCTCGGGGTCTGCATTTTCCGTGTAGACAAAGTGCGTACCCACGCACTGTGTCTAACTAGGAGGGTGCGTACCCCGCCGCAAGGGTTTTGAACCCAAAATTTCTCAAAAATGAACCAATCAAAATGTTTTCTAGCAATTCAATTAATCTTTATACTTGATGCAGAGAGTATATCATGCTAGATTGCCGTGAACGAGAGCATGAGGACGTGGATACTGCCGCATGGAATCATTAGCCTTCACTTGATGCTTTGAGGGCACGTGGACTGTACAAATTCTGGACCATTCCTGGCATGAGGGCTCAGGTGGATTTCTTACAGTGGTTGGTTGATAAATGGAGCATACAGGACCAGTGTTTCTTCATTGGCGGGCACCAGCTCGAAATCGAGCCGGAGGACATTTATTTCTTGACTGGTTTGCCTAAGAGAGGCGAAGACATGACTCTATTTGGGACTAGGCTAGGTGGCCACTCTGTCGATAACCTCTGGCTAGAGTACTGCAATAGCCAGGCTAAAGACAAAGGGATAGACATAAAGACCATATCCCGTCCTGAGCTCATGGTGATTGCGTTTACTGTCACCAGACTTTGCGTAGCTGCCGCATTACATGTTGCCACCGGATCCCAGATGCATATGGAAGTTGATTGCTTTCGAGGCACCATATTCAACTGGTGCAATGCTGTGCTGGCCAATGTGAAAGGCCAACTGACCAGGGACAAGAGCGGACGACTAAAGACCTTTGGTTATGGGGCTTTGGTCGTGAGTTTTGGCCTGGATAGGGTTCCTATGCTGATCCCACAGCACCTTACTATTGGAGTTGGGCTTCCTCGAGAGCCCAAACTGATGCGATGGGTCGCAGTCATGGCCCGTCACCCAGACGAGAGGACAGAAGTTGCTCGGTTCAAACCTGAGTATTTCCAATGGTTGGAAAACTAGGTCTTTTCCATTCAAGATTTCCCTTACGCTGGGATAGATTTCCGTGGTGACCCAGACATGGCTCTTCCTCTAGGAGAGCAGTGGGATGAGTCAGGTAAAATCCTCTTCAACTTTTCCTATTTTAATTTTTTTTATTATTTTCATCGTCTCAAAACTGATAGTAAAACTTTCAAATGCAGATGTGGGTCCACAGCAACCAGCCGCTCTCTGACCTTTCGATAGGAGGCAACCAGTTGCACCTGCGCCAGCCCCACAGGACGAATCAGTAGAGGTTTTGGCCGAGTTGGAGGGTCATCTTGAGCGCTTGACAGGGGATATCCCTGAGAACACTATAGACGACATTCCTCGTCGACTTCAGCGCTATGTGATTGGTGTCCCGGGACCGTTTAGGAGGTTCCTTTGCAAGGTGGCCCAGGCAGTGGTTTCTTATAGAGATCATCACCAGTGATAGGATGATCGCCTTTTGTAGGCACATGTGACATTTTTGTCGATCATAAGGTGTTTTTCAACCTATGATCGAAGACGATGTATTTTTTGACACACTCCTATATATATATATATATATATATATATATATATATATATATATATATATATATATATATATATATATATATATACATATATATATATATATATATCACTATTACCGGCTTATCTTGTAAATCATGTTATGGAATGGTTTTAAATTTACATGTATGATTATTGCAAATGTCTATTTAACATTCGAGAAGCAATTGCATCTGCTAATGTATTTAAAGACCTTGGAATATGCTGATATTCAATGTAATCAAACTCACGTTCCAAGAGACGCACTCTCAAAAATAATCTTAATAACATTGGATTTCTAATGGCATACACTCTATTAAGCTGGAATACAACGAGTTCAGAATCTAACCTCACTATCAAACTCCGAATCCAAAATGAAAAAGATTCAGACAATAACTCAATCACTGCACTATACTCTGCAATGTTTTTTGTTGTTTGACCGAGGCTTACCCCATGCATAGAAACTAACTCGTCAGAGGGCGAATAGGTAACCCAAGCTGCGGAAGAGATGTTCCATGTATTACGACAAGCACCATCAGCAAATCCAATGTATGTTTGGAGAGGCATCAACATCTGCAATATCAAGAGTAAAACCAAGATAAGCAGGAATAATGACGAAAAAAAACACTCTCTAAGCTAAGCACACTTTTTTTTTAAACTAAAACACACCAGCTAGAAAGAAAAAACTATCCTAACTAAAAATCTCCATACCCCATTCTTTTAAGCATAGTACCTCTTCAAGTAAAGGCCATTTCTGGGTTTACCCAAAGAGTCCCCATCAAAGTCTACCAATTCATAGGCCCCTTTTGCTAGCTTTCGCTTAACAATATAGGGACCATGCCACATAGAAACGAATTTCCCAGCGCCTAATTTATCATTAGCTTGATCATACAATAACACTAGGTCTCCTTCCAAAAAATTTCGAGGGGTCACATTCCGATCATACTGAGCTTTCATACATTTCGCGTGAGTCTCGATTGCCAATACAACATCACGTCGATTCTCATCTAATTGAGCTAAGTATAACAAACACTTTTCCTATTCAGAAGTAGCTGGAAGTAACTTAATGGCCATTTGCAGTGACAGGATTTCGCACTCAATGGGTAACACAGCTTCCAAACCATAGACTAGTTGGAAAGGAGTGAACCCTGTTGATGTTTTTACTGAAGTTCGGTATGCCCAAAGCGCTGAAAATAGCATGTTGTGCCAATTCGACCGATGAATCCCAACGATTCGTCGGATCATGAGAAATAAAAGTTTGTTGATGGATTCAACCAGACCATTCGCTTGTGGATAATAAGGGGTTGAACTATCGTGACGTAAACCAAGTTGGCCTGTAAGTTCGGTCATCATAACTTTTCGAAAATGATGCCCATGACCAGTGATTATTGCTTGTGGGACACCAAACCTAGCAATTATATGATTGAACACGAAAATTGCAGCTGTCTTGCCGTCTGCCTCAAATGTAGGCATCGCCTCGACCCACTTAGTAAAATAATCTACCGCAAGGATGATATACGCATGCCCCCCGGTCGAGTGAGGGTTACATGTAATAAAATCGATACCCCATTTGGCAAAAGGACCAACGACAATTATAGGGTGGAGAGGAGCAGTTGGAGCACGCATCTTACGATCAAAAATCTGGCAGTTGTGGCATTTTCGGACCGCCGTAATACAATCTTTAAACAAGGACGACCAGAAATAGCCAGCGCGCAATATCTTTTGGGCTGTGGCATACCCAGACATATGACCGCCACATGCTCCAGAGTGACAGTCATTTAGAACCCTTTCAGCTTCTTCGTGAGTTAAGTAATGTCAAAAAATAGAGTCCGCCCCTCGGCGATAAAGAGTATCTCCAATAATTTTGAATTGTTGGGACTGGAAGTGAATTTTCTGACGTTCTAACCTTGAAATTTCTGGCCGAAAGGATTGGGTCTGGAGATAGACGATGATATCCCCATACCACAGATCTAAAGTGTTGATTAGAAACAAATATTCATCCGCAATGGGCTCCTCTGCAACAATTTCTGTGTCAGCACGCGGGAAGTCACACATTAACTCTGCAAAAACTAAAGATTTCTTAGACTTAGATTTCTCAAACTCCAAGTCGAACTCTTGCAGGATAACGATCCATTTAGAGTACTAGCCCCCTAGCAATTGTTTGGTAAAAATGTAGATCATAGGGTTGCAATCCGAAATTACCGTAGTTTTACGTAGTAAAATGTAGTGACGAAAACGTTGGACAACTTGAACGGCTTCCAATGCAAATTTCTCCACATGTGAGTATTTTAGCTCAGTTGGATTTAATGTTTGACTAAGGTAATATATCACATGTTCTATTCCAAATTCATCTTCCTGAACTAAGACCATTCCAAGTGGAATGGCAGGTGGCGAGATGCAAGAAGTAATCCTGGTTGTAGTTGGGAGGATGCAACAACGGTGCATGGCTCAACGCGTGTTTGAGTGCATCAAAATATTTCTGAGCTATCTCATCCCAAGAGAATTGAGTGTTCTATTTCAACAATCGTGTAAAACCCTTTGTAACCTCGGCGGAGTTAGGAATGAATCGTCGTAAAAAGTTTGCTTTCCCTTGTAAACTTTGGAGTTGGTGAAGACTCGAAGGAGGAGGCAAATTGATAAGAGCTTCGACCTTCGAGGGATCAATGCAATTGCCGGCTTTTGAAACTACAAATCCCAGCAATCGACCTGTTTCTATACAGAAGACACATTTGTGTGGATTCAACCGAATACGATAATGCCTACACCTCATAAAGATTGCTCGTAAATGGACGAGGTGATCAGCTCGATGTAATGAATGAGCAGGCAAGTCATCGAGATAGGGTTGCACAATGTGCTTGATGTCATGAAACGCATAAGACATCGTCCTCTTAAAAGTTGCTCCGACATTCTTAAGTCCAAAAGGTAATTTGCAATAAGCAAATGTCCCCCATGGACAAATGAAAGTTGTTTTTGGTTGATCGGCAAGTAGAATGCTGATTTGATTTTATCCGGAAAAACCATCCATAAAGGGAAATATTTCGCTACCGGCACAATCATCAATGATTTGATCGATATAGGGAGTTGGGTAGTTGTCCTTTGGACAGGCTCGATTAATGTCCCTATAGTCGATGCATATTCTTATTGTTCCCTGTTTTTTGTTAACCGGAACAATATTCGATACCCAATCCGTTAGCGGGATCAGGTAAATGAACCCTGCTTTCAACAGTTTTTCAACTTCTGTTTTAATTGCAGCAGCTTTTCCTGGGTGAATCTGACGCAAACGTTGCTGGACAAGTTTAGCGTCCGGGTAAGTTTGATCTCATGAACAACAATCGTGGGATCAATTCCTGGCATTTCCTCATAGGACCAGGCAAACACGTCGTAGAATTCTTGAAATAGGGCCTTATATAATTGAATTTTGTCATCTGTACACGAGGTACCTATATGAATGCTCTCAAAAATTCCGGGTTTAACCGAAATGTCAATGGGAATAGTTCCAGAGATGTTTCCCAAATTTAACTCTGAATTAGGATGTTTCATTGGATTCTGAGGTTCCTTGACATATTCAGTCGTAAAGATTGATGAGAAATCATTTTCAAAACGATCATCCTTAGGTAAAAACGAAGATCTGTGATGGAGATCTTCCCATGGTAAATCATCTACACATAGGATTTCACGAAATTTCTCATCAGAGTGAACAAGTTCAGAAAACATAGTTAAATCCGAGGTTGATGTGAAAAGTTATTCCTCACAGACCACATTCATTAAGTCATTTTCGGTTGAACACGGGTCGGAAAAAGACTGCACGGCTTCATAGGAAATTTCATATGGACTCAAAGGCATGGAATTACGAAATGAGTCTATTTCAGATTTAGAAGGAACGATCCAAGGATCGTCATAAAAAATAGTGTCTGATGTAATCATATGAATGGTTGCAAATGAAGATGATGCGTTGATTGGAGGAAAAGGAAAAGTTCCCAGTAAACCGGCATATTTAACTAATTCTACTCCAACATCCTTATATGGGATAGTCGTTTTACCGACATGCTGAATACTCTTCGAAGAGGCTGGGTTGGATGAAAAGTAAGCCATCTGGTTTATTGTTACGATCTTTCCATTATGTGGAAACTTTATTACTCTAAATACCGATGAAATGACTGCCGTCATAGCATAAGACCAACTTCGACCCAAGAGAAGGTTGTAGTCTAGAGGGGCATCAACCACCTCCACATCTAGACTAACAACATTGCCTTCAACCCCTATAGGAAAATCCTGTAGAATGCCAAAAGGATGAAACCCACGGCCATCAAAGGCCTTAAGAATGGTCGGGGATTGGTTCAGTGAAGGAGAACCAAGCGATCTCCAACACTGTATCGACATAATACACGTTGAAGCTCCCTCATCAATTACAGTTCGATGAATAGGCCTGGTTTTTGACTATCACGGGGATCTGGAAAGCCATTTGATGAGGCAAACGTGGTGTACTATTTTCTAGATCAAAGATTATTAGGTTCGGGTCCTGAACATCAACAGCTCCTATAGCTGACAAGAGTAATTTACGCTGTGCTGGGCATGATTGTAGCACTTCCAAAGCCAACATTGCTGAGGGTGAAAGAACTAAATCCTCAACAATGTTGTAATTCTGAGCCGCTCTGGCATGTGGATTGAAAGCTAACTTTCGAAGTATACCCTTGGCGGGCGGTTTGATCACTAAGTCTGGATTAGGTTTCTCGATCTATAGTGGATCGGAACTGGGAGCTGAGGTTGATGGATTAGAATGAGAAGATTCTGCTTCTTTGCCATCAACAAGACTTTTACTACCATAATCTTGCGATCGAGTCACAATCCTTACATGGGACATCATCAATATGGGTTCTTCATTGGCACTTGAGGAAGAACCTATCATCTTACTATCTTGACTTGGAAATGGATCCTTCAAGACAGCAGGAGTTTGGGAACCTTTGACGATCTTCGCAACCTCTGCTCGATGAGGGCAGTCTCTTGTAAAATGTTCTTCGTCACAAATGAGACATGGATAACGAGGTTTGTGCTTTTCATCATTGGATTCCGCCTTTTTAGGTTTCTGCTTTGAACTTTTGTTCATTTTATTCTTCTTCTTTCCTTTCTTCTTCCCACCGGATTTTGATTTAGCCGTAGATGACTCTACAACGTGAATATCGGCGGAAACCTCTACAGAAGAATCTCCTGTCGGGGAATCAGGCAAGGTTATGATAGGTGAAGAATTATTGGAAGACTTCTTCTTACTTTTAGTGTTAATCGTACCAATCATACCATCAGCGGCATGAGATCCCGAAGGAGCTGCAGTGATTTGATTTGACTTGGGAAGATTAGGGATCTTTTCGTGTAACGTACCTGACTGAGTATAGACCAAGTCAAGGTACTGTGCTTGAGCAGTCACTTGCTCTTCAGTAACAACTCCGGCTTTAGCAACATCTTCAGTGATCCTTGGCTACAAAGATTTTACAAACCACTCAGCCAAGATTTGATCCGGAATAAATACCTTCACTAAACATCGTCGACAGCTCCACTCATGAATATGATCTGAAATATATGTGAATGTCGATTGTTTTAGCGAAGTTAACAATTCCATGCCATTGTCATATCGGTCTGGCAACTAGAAATGAGTTAAAAACGAGGTAGCTAACTGACTAAAATTATAAAAAGTGCCTCGCGATAACTCAATGTACCACTTGGCCGTGAGACCAATTAGAGTGCACTGGAAAAGTCTAAGACGGATCGAATCATCTGTGATGGAGTTAGACGCACACTAGAGGTGGTAAGTCATCACATGGGTCAACGGGTCCTCTCCAGATTTACCTTTGAACTTGGGAATATCACTGGGCAACTTATTCGGCATTGGCGGCCAAAACGGAAGATAGTTAATCGGATTGTTCGTTAGGCGCGACAAGTCTGGTAAGTCCAAAGTTGCGATAAACGGTAACTGCCGATTAGGATTCCTAAAACTTTGGGTCATGAGACCAGCCCCAGGAGGAGGATATCTAGGATAACTAGGAATAGGAATCGTGTTCGGGATATTGTATCCTCCCGGAAAACCAGGATTAACCGGACCATACTGGGGTTGTTGAGGTTGTTGATAAGTGTACCCAGGATACGGTTGATACTGATAAACTGGCTGCTGGACAGTAGGACCGAATTGGTACTGTCCCTGGTACAGTTGATAAGTGAATTGTCATTGACTTGTGACAACCGTACTTAAACCAGGTTGTCCTACAGGCATCCGAACCGTAGTTTGAATCGTGGATCCAGACGGTGGTAAAGATGTCTGAGGAGTAGATACAAGAACAGTAGAAACCGGAGCTGTCGATACTCTAGAAGTAGGTGGGGTAGATTGAACAGATGTTGTGGCAGTTGCAGCAGTCATTTGAGATGGAGTACGAGGCGCAGTAGGCCCAGACTGAGAAACTACCGAAGGTACAGAAGTTTGAATATTAGACTGGACTGGTTGCTGGGGTGAACCAGAAACTAAGGGTTGTCTAGTTTGAGATGACAACTGTACGTTTGGCTGCAACACCTGTTGAGTTTGCGATGGATCCCACACTATGTTCATTCCGGGGTACTGACCCATAACAGGTTGAGAATATTGAGGACCATAACCAGGTTGAAGGTAGGATTGATAATTGAAAGGTACATTTCCCATTCCTTGAACATAAGATTGACGTTGGGGTGGTTGGAAACTTTGGTTCAAGTACTGACCTTGGGGTAAATACCCCTGAGGCACGTACTGATACTGGGGTTGACCTTGAGGTATAAATTGATACTGGGGTTGACCTTCGGGTACATATTGAGTCTAGGGTTGACCTTGAGGAACGTATTGTACCGTAGATACGTACTGTCCTTGAGGTTGCCCCCCAGATGCAAATTGCGTACCTTGAGGTTGCCCCCCAGGCGTTAATTGAGCCTGCCCCCCAGGCGGTAACTAGCCACCTTGAGGTTGATAATTGGGAATAGAACCTAACATCATAAGAATGTCTTCTACGCTCAACGGCTTTGCACCATTGCTTCCAGAGAATAACCCTTGTTCAATGGGTTGAGGAGATGCTCCCGGAAAAGTACCAGAAAGTGACTGACACCCAAAGGGAACAGAAGGACCGTCGTAGAAAAAGGATTCAGGCGATTGAGTAAACATGGACGACTGACCTGACATATTTACGGGAGTATAAAAACCTTTAGGATGATAAGGAGCACGAGGTGGTGAAAAACTTAACGCTCGGTTTTCCAAATAATTAGTCAAAGAAAGATACCAAGTAGTACTTGTAGGTGGACTGTAAAAAATTGATTCACGATCCCTTAGATCAATAACAGGATGATTTCAGGGATAGGGATGCCTACTTCTTCTTCTGGAGCAAGTTCTTCAATAGCTATCAAACCAGAAGGAAGATTTTCGGTGATTACTCTTTCTACCCTAGGTGAATTAGGACCACTAGAAGTTGGAGAGACAAACCTCGATGTTGGAGTAACAGGTTCAGATATCTCAGGTTCTTCACCTATATCACTAGTAGATGAAAAGCTACCAGCAAGTTCGGAAACCGAATTAGATTCAGGATTATAGCCTGTTACTAGAGTCTAGTAATCAGGATGTACAACGAATGAAGACTCTCCTTCCTTAGGTGACCCAACTTTACTACCACTAGGAGTTACAAGGACTTTCAAGCCTTCAAGCTGGCTCGGGACTTCTTCAGGAGGTTGGCCCCGAAGTCTACGAGACTTCCTCAGTAAATCAGCCACGGTTACAAACTCACGAGACTGGCCCCAAAGTCTACGGGACTGTCTTGGTAATTTAGCCATAGTTAAAAACTTTTAACTACTTCACACGCAAACAAAGTAAAATCTCAATGAAAAACACCTAAAGCCTCTAAAGAACCAAACAAATTTGATTCACACGCCTAAAGAATCTAGAGATCAAACACACACAAACAGTAACTTTCCGGACCGAAAACACTAGTTGGTGATGAAATCCAACGTCGCAGAATTCAGTACAGAAATGGCGGTTGGAACAATTACCCTGGCAACCTCCTTAATGAATAGACTGGACCAAGTTTCTCCACTTAACCGTCTCGAGTGAAGTGAACCCCCCAGAAAATCCAAGTGAGTCTAGCCTACGTCTGCTCCAGGTACAGTGGGATCTTCCCACCACTGTCACCTTAGGAAGAATCCTAAAGAATATGGTCACTAAGGCTACCAACTAAGACAAATACACCTGGGGGAACAGTCTACGATCCAATACGCACGCAAGGGTAGAGTAGCAAGCTCAATCCCCTTGAAGGCTCCTTGACATAATCCAAGGTTTACCAACAAGTGACCCCAGGCTCCTCGACAATGGTTAATCCGAGGTTTACCGTTTTTAATACGTGAATATTTGGCGTCGTTCCTAATGAGGAAGGATTGATTCCCACAATGGTTCGGACACGATCTCGTGCTTCTCCTTTAAGAGGAGCTTTCCCAGAGCATAAATGCAACAATTGGATTTCTTCCTACCACAAGATACAGCTACTTGTTTGTTTTTACTGTCTTGGAGAGTTAATTACTCTCCTACTCCAAGACACTATCCTAAGCTAAGTTGGTGTATCAGAGCCCTAGAAATAAAATGTTACTAGGTGAATTTTACTTTAAGCGTCAATTTTAGTGGTTGTTGTTTAAGTCAAGAGGTGGCGGAGATGAAACTCATGGTGTAAAGACTCGACTCAAAATCACCAAAAAAATGCACCTAAGATGATTTAAACAATCTTTTCTCTTCGATGAACTTCTAAACTAAGAAAGAGTTTGAGAATGAAAATTTTGTAAACACAAATCTTTCTCAATTAAACAAACTAAAAGAAGAGCTTTTCCTTTCCAAAGCACTCAAAACGAGACAACGAGCTATTTCACACAAATTTCCCTTTTCTTTTCAAAGCACTCAATCACTACAAAAAACAAACTTTTCCAAAAGAGATTTTTTTATTATATTTTGTAAATAAAACAATCAAAACTAATGAAAATGACTAACTTTGAGAGCTACAAACTATATAAAAAGCTACTTGAAGTCAAAGCCTACTAAAAGTCTTTTTGAGGATGTTTTACTTAGCTAAATGTGAGCTAAGGACTAATTTATAGAGAATCACAATTAGTAAAAAAACAACCAATCTTTCGTTTCTTTTTTTTTTTAAATGAAAATTCCAAACTTTCAACTACAAGCTTTTCGAAATTTTGAAGTGAGAAAACTCAAAGCGGATTCCTCAACAAGGGGAGATTTCATAAATGGTCAGACTCATAAGAAGACTGGTAGACACCAAGGTAATCTGAGGTCCCTACGGCTTCTAAGCTCAGAGCCACTACACAACCAAAAATGAAAAACAAACCCAACAAGCAAAATTTCTAGGAATTCCACCTAAAACGCTAATGCTAATGAAATTAAACCAATGAAAGTTTTTGATAGGGAACAAGCAGGTCTGGGTAATGGCTAAAACCTATAAAAAAATTCTAAACTGATAAAAAAGAGAAAAATTTAAAAAATTTCAAATTTTTGATAGGGTACGCAGGAAAAGTGTTTACACAGGTGCGTCCACGCTCTGTGCACAAAGCAAAAGTGCGTACAGGTATGCACTGTGCCTAACTCAGAGGGTGCGTACCTCTCCCAAAAGTATGAAAAATGAAAACTAACTCAAAATTAACTAAATTCACCCAATCCCACAATCATCAAGTCAAAAACACAAACAAAAAATACAGTTTCTCAGGTCAAAGTATAGACAAAGAAAACAATCAAGTCCCCAGCGGAGTCGCCATTTTGTCGCACGGAATGAGTCGATCTTGCAGACAAGATAGACCTTCCTAGAATCTAAAGAAGGCCTAACGACAAGCAAACCAACCAGACACTATATTTCTCTAAATATGCTTCAATAAACAATAGCAAACAAGTGTTTTTAGGGCCTACCTTTGGTCCAACGCAAGCTTGTGGATGCCCTCGCTCCTTTGATCCAAATGAGCTCCTTTTCGTGAATCTGCAAACACAAACAAGGCAAACAAATTAAATAGCACCTGAAAAGCCAATTGCATAAAACATATTTAACATGAAAGTCAAGGAGTCCATGAAACAAATAACATAAGATACTTGTTGAGAAAAATGAGTTTGATTGTATTAATTCAAAGGAAGAAGAACCTTACAACCTTTGCCTTGACGTTGTACAAGCTCCTCCCAGGGTCCAACAAGATGTCTTCTCTACTTTGACAAGTTTCACTCACTCTCCAATAGAACCAAGAGGTATGTGATCTCTCCTCTCAAGCTCAACCAAAGAGTCTTAATTTCACCAGCATTTACGCTCAAAATGTTCAGCTTCTAACCTCCCTAGTCCTCACCCCAATGCCTGTATTTATAGTGCAATGGAGGGAAGTTACTAGGTCCTCCTTCAAAGGGATAAAGCCCTCCTTCAAAGGGATAGCTCCTTTAGTCAAGGGATTAGCTCCTTCTCTTTTGGGATGCATGAACCACCTCAGAGCGAACAATCCACGTCAAAATTCCTTCTAGAAAACTCTAGAATTAACCCAAAGTGAGTTTTTTAAGATAAAACTTGTGCCTTTTGACTTTACAGGGGTTCGCACCTACACCATTAAGAACAGAGCAGGTAGGTACGCAGATTTTGTACATAGAAGGTGCGTGACTGCAGGTGACCATGAGAGAAAGTGTGGAACCAGAGTTACATTGATTTTTAATGTCTTTCTCCCACTTCTAAAGCTTGATTTGAAGAGCTAAGGTCTTAGACTTGCTTAGGAGGACAGTACAAGTGATGATAGACCCATACTGACTGCAAATAATCATGGTGACGATATTTTAGTGTAACAGTCCTTTTCAGATTGTTGAATTCATAGGTCCATCAACATTTGTGTTATAGGATTTAGCAGGTAGGAGGGATCCTTTGCCTGTTAATGGACAAATTCTCAAGAAATATTTTCCATAGAAGATTATTCTTCTATTTTTTGTAGAATAGTTTTTCTTTTCATAATAAAACCAGTTGTGAATGGTTACATTAGGTATTTACGAAAAAGACACAAATTCTCTTTTATATTTTGAGCTTTTCACTTGTATAAATAGCAAATCTTTTGGAAAATTGATCTTTATTATTGACAGATGCAGTTAAAAACTTTAGCCTAGATATGATACGAGTTTCAACTTCAAGGAATTTGATGAAAGAAACATTTAGTGAAGAAATTGTTTTATATCAGCATAATGAAAGGTATCAATAACAAAATTAAGATTCTCTGTAGAACAGGTATTTCCAAAAACTCTATTATTTTCGTCCAGAGCCATCTTAAGGAAACAATGACTTCCTCCCTGCTAAAGGAAAATCACAGCTTTCATAAGGATAATCCAAGGATACACTATATCTTGAAGAATAAGAGGTCTCATCATGAGCCGGCTTATCATGATCACAGATATCATAACTTGCTGACTTTGCCGATACTGTCTACCACAACAGGGCAATGACTCAAGATTTATGTAATCAAAAGACAAGGGGTCTCATCACGAGCCAGCTTGTTCAACAAAGTTAAAAAATCAAGTGAGTGACTCTGTCATAATTTGGCTACCAAACCAAGACATTGTTCTTTAAAAATAAAAAGAAAATCAAAGCAATAAGTGTAAATATGGATCTTTCTTTGAAAGTTTTAGGTCACCTTAAGTAGGATACAGGATTATTGCTGGGTAACAGGTAACCCTGTCGAGGCTATAAATGCCTGCAGGAAGCAGAGGCTCTACCTACGACAAATGAGCATATTTAAAAACTGGTTTACAGAGGAGACTTTATTTTATCTTTACAAGACCAAGTAATGACTGATGTAAATACAAGGACTAGCCTAACGAAGAAAATAATTAGAATGAAAAGACGTTGAAACAAAATATCATTGACAGTTTAAAGCATAATGTACTCTATCTGTCAATAACAAAGTTTAATTTTCTGAAAAATGTTTTGTTTTGGAAGTTTGAAAAATTCAATAGGAAAACAGAGATAACTGGTTCTTCCAAGTGAATCGCCAATTGTTGTGGCCATCAACAACCTCTCTCCTTATTTAATATTAGCAATAACACTAGATAAGTGGGGACCCTTAGTAAAAAATTCAAAAATTTAATTAAAACTCATGTATTATACTCCTTAAGAAAATATCGCATCATGTGAAGAAGATAGGACATTTCCTTGTGAGTAGAATGATAAACTACGAGAATACAATGTGAAATCCATAGCGTTGCATGCATTAAGAAATGCTCATAAACGAAAATTTTAAGAAATCTCCGATGGCCGATATGCTACATCGCATATCGCAACATCACAAAAACAACACATAACTATTTAATGAATTGTAACAATCTGCGATCTTGCGATAATGCGATAATGCGACCGGCGATCTTGCGATCGCACGAAACAACAATCTACGATAATGCGATAAATGTGATCGGCTAACCCTGCAATAACACATATTGATAAAATGCGATAACGCGATGATATGATGCTGCACTGCGAATCGCAGAGATCGTCCATCGTAGATTTTCCCCGGCTCAACATTCAAGAAAAATTGAATACGCACATTAATGAAAATTAATGAATGTACGCCAAGTGTTAATGAAAGACAATTTTTTGTTTTTCGAAGAGTTAGTTTACGTCAGGTGGCATGTTTTTGTACATCCGTAGAGCTCAGAGCTTTCTTTTCAATTTTTATTATCATTACGCTCTCCTTATGTGTGAACTGCAGGAAGGAAAGATAAAAACAATATGAAGCAATGTGCAGGGAGCGACTAAGGAAAAAGGATAAAATTCCAAAGCTCAGAAGCAGAGAAATGCCCTCACGAACAGATACTGCATGCAACAGAGCCACGAATTCCAGAGCGCTGCTGAGCTATCCATTAAGGATCTATCAGTCAGAGCCATGGTTTAATGAATGGTTGAACAATGCTGATATCAACTGGCGATTTAATGCTCAAGGGTAGAAGTTCACAAAAGTAGTATGTTTGCAAAATTTTAAAGCTTATACCCGGTGAAGGAAAGGCGCTAAAGGTGAAAAACACACCAGAAAGGCCCGGATCAAAGAAAGGAGGTAGTTTTCGATGCGCGATTAGTGCATCACGGAGAAAATTGCTCAAAAAGCAAAGTCCTTAATTGCTTAGTCACTCGCAAGCCCGGAAACGCAAGGAATCAAAGGCAGAGGTGATTTTAGGGTTAACCAAGTGGAATTTGGGTTATTACTGAGCATACACAGTAAATCCACATAGCCAGAAATGATTCTAAAAACATATCTGCTATTTTGCTGGAAAAATGGTGCTAGCACTTGCCATTTCTGTTTGTTTAGCTCAACCAAAAGCGGAAGACAGTCAGCCGACTCTACCTAGGCAAATATTGAATGCTCGCAACATTAAGGAGCAAATGCAGAAATAGTTAGATATTAGATTTAAGTTTTAGAAATAATTTTTCTTAGAAAAAGGGCGGTCATTTAAACCGTATCCTGAATATGTGTAATTAAGTTATTTAGTTAGTAGTATTTAAACCCTTCTCATGCATGTAGAGAAGGGTCTAAAAATTTACCAAAAGCTTGTCCTCAGAACATGCACTTTTGCACCCTCCGAGGAGGTTTTGGTGAATGAATGGATCAAGATTTGTTGATGTTTGCATTTGATATCTGCTACTGATGTTACACTTCTGTACTCTTAGTAGATGTTAGAGGAAGGAGAAATAAATCATTATTGCTTGAAGCTTATGAGTAGGACGAGTCATAAATGGTACTTTTATCTCTTGACCATTTCTGCTTATATGTTAAAGTGATATATATTTTTTAGTTGTTTATATGTTATTGCATGAATGCTTGAGTTACCATTTGGCACTTTTGTACGATGGAGCTATTTATTTATGTTTAATGTATGAATAGCTTATTATGCGATACATTGTTCACAACTGTTTTGCCTAACTTCTTATGCGAAATAGTTCATCTTAATTGATTTCCTTCTTATAATCGTTGAATGATCTTTATTACCTGTTGTTATATGAATCTCTTTAGATCGCATAATAGAAGAGTTATATCTCGGGTTAGCATAGATTAGATGTGCTGTTTTTATTAGATTACCATAGCATAGAATTAGATTAAAGTTTGAATTAGAATAACTTAAATAGTTACTGTTAGATCAACAACATCCAATTCTACACACACGCACCCATAGATTGGGAAAATGGTCCCATTATCCCCAGTCGGACCCGCTATACCAAAAGGATAAGGAGATGCCAACCAAGGTCCGGACCGGGCAAGTATCCCCCTTGTTGTCGACCTGATTTTCGGGGCTTCAAAAACTCCATAAAATTTCCCTTGAATGCTTCCTGTAGCAAAACAAGGCATCTTGTAGCAAAACACACATTTCTTCAAATCACCTCTAGAATTGCATCCAAATTTCTCATCACTCCACAATTTCGTTTAAACCTTGAATATGGATGTGAGAAGACCAGAGACCCCCTAGGCACTTTTCTTTCATGATTGTAGTTTCATTCCTGTAATTAGGTTATACTACTTCTGCCATTTATTAAATAGAATGATATTGATTTACCTTCAACATTCTTGAGCATTTGATTTGTCTTCTCGCAAGTAGAATGGAGTTATACATTAGTAATTTCCTTCTCTACAATAAGATAGATTTACTTCTTGCAAATTAGATTAGGATTTCATTTTCTCATTTGTTTTCTGCAAAATAGATTAGGGTGTCATTCTGTCATTTACTTTCTACAAAATAGATTAGGTTTCATTATGTCATTTACTCTCTCGAAAATAGATTAGGGTTTCTTTCTATCATTTACTTTCATACAATTATATTAAGGTTTCATTTATGCATTTAATTCTCTATAGTAAGGAGGTTCTATTTCAATCATTTCTTTTCCTGCAAAGTTAAGATAGGTTTGTTTTCCATTTACTAAATTCTTCAAGTATTTCCTATAGAATAGTGGTCTTTGTGCTTCTTAGTTCACTTCACTGCATTATATTTTCCTATAATGTTGTATGTTGTGTATATAGTACTGATATCTCTTAAGTTTGTATGAACTCTAGATTGATAATTAAAGTTGATCACCCTGGGAGTTGCAACATTCTTGTTGTAATACTGATGCTCATTAGCTAACAATATTTAACCATGGCTGGCAATGTTGTGTATGTTGGTCATGGTAGACATTGATGTAGTAAGGGTGACAACAATTGCCCAAGACCCACCATGGTTCACTTTAGTTGAGTATAGTTGTTCATGGCTGACCATGGTCATCATCACCTAAACTTGTTCACCATTGTTGACCATGTTGTCTAAGTGAAAAGAATGGTTGACTATGGTTAACTATAGGAGGCCATAGTTGTCCACTTAGCCATGGTTGACCAATTACCCATGGTTGACCAGTTATCCATCGTTGATCACTTACCCATTGTTGGCCATGATCGACGAATTGTCCATGTTTTCCACTCAACCATGGTTAACCTCCTAACCATGGTTGACCATGTTGTCTATGATTAACAATGGTTGACAATGGTTTCCCATGCACGACCATCTATGTCCATGGATGACCACGGTGACCATATTTAACCATGGTTAACCATGGTTGACCAATGGTTGATCATGTTTACCCATGGTTAAAAATATTATTTATTATCACAAAAACCTTGTTAATTAACATAAATATTAATACTAACAACATTTCTAATAACATTATTAATATTAATAACTTTAATAACATTAATAAATTAATATTAATAAGATTATTATTCGAACTATTAATAATAATATTATTAATAATAATAACGACATTAATGTTAACATTAAAAATTAATAATGTTAAGAATTTTAATAAAAAGAACATTATCTACCCAGGCTAGTCGGTGGCAGAAAAAATTGCAATTTTCTCTAGTCTACCCCAAAAACATCAACCTTAAGTTGCTAGAGAGGTAATTATAGAAGAGGTAGATAAAGTGAGCCGTGGTTTTTTTTTATTGGGCTTGTCAAGGGGAGGAAAAATGATGCAAGGGGGGGAACTCTTTATTTATATGATAACAAAATTTTCACCTTAGAAATGGGTTTGGGAATATGCTCAAATAATTACGTTGAACTCATGGCACTTAAGAAACTGTTTCTTCTCACCAAGGAAAATGTTTTTCCATCTCTTCATGTATTTTGGGAATCTTTGCACCCATTTGGATCAAAAGGGATCAAAGATGTCACAAACATCATTTTTTAGCTTTAGTTGAGGAGGTGTTACATATCAAAGACACATTGGAAAATGTGTCTTGTTGTCATATCTATAGGGAGTGGAATCGGAACAGGGATCACTTATCTAAAACAAGTATTCAATAAGAACTTGGGAGAAGGTTGATTAAGGAAAACATAGCTGAAGATCATTATGAATACCATCCTTGTCCTTTCATATAGGGTGGCTCTAAATATTGGTTTTTAAAATATGCAACAATGACACTTTTTGACATACAATTTCCTAGACAATTGTAGTATAAATAGATTATGATTATGTTAATTGTGCAATAAATTGTATGACACTTTTGTGAAACTCTTTTATGTATTACCTACAAGGTAGTAGATATTTTGGTTCTTATTATTGCATGTAATGAGGTAGCATAGGTAGACTATATATCTCTTGTGGACTATTTATCTTTATTACTGAATGCATTCGATAAAATGCATAGAAAAAGTGTAAATTTACATAATTTACTATTAAAATAAAATTACGATTTTTTTCTTTTTGAAAGAACAAAAAAAATTTATCAACGTTAACAACAACAACAATAGTAGCAAAAATAACATTGTTAATATTAATTTTAATAAAAATAATATTATTAATAACATTAAAAGTATTGTTAATATTATTATTATTTACATGATTAATATTAATATTATTAATAAAATTTAAATATAGTTAATATGAATATTATTACTAATATTTTTATTACTAGGATAGATCCATATTAGCTTAGGATCTATCAAACATCAAGGTTTTTACCTCAAGATATTTGATTCCTCTCAGCACTTGAGAGATCAATGTTAAAATAGATCTATGATGGTCCTATATGTGTGTATGTTGGGGGAGAGGGAGGGTAACATTGGTCTATAATGGCCCCCATGTATCTGTGAATTCCATGTTGAGCTTAAATGGAATTATACATCTCCTTCATCTTGAGAAACACACTACTAAATATTTTAACGATATGAAATTTTTTATTTTCAATTGTTTTATATAATATATACATAGTCTCTCCCTCTATATATATTGAATTAGAAAGCATCTATAGCTCAGAGATATTCATTTTTGAGTTTTTTTGTTGTTAATATTTCTTTGAATGTTAAGGGTCCACTCCAAATTAGGTATTGCAAGAATTATTAATCTTTTTCATACTATGAATTAGAAAGCATCAAATGATAGATGTCAGTTGCATATAATCATTCAAGAAATTTCATTTAAAATATTTAATTTATTACCTACATTTATTATTATTATTATTATTATTATTATTATTATTATTATTATTCTTATTATTATTATTATTATTATTATTATTATTATTATTTAAATGTCTCATATGAACTCCATATTAATAATTGATTAAATTACACGTCTCCCTCACAAAGAATAGTGAAAAAATAAGAATTTTTTAATTTCACTTACTTTTTCCATCTATATAAAGTTGATATAAAATTATGTTGCTCAATATTGATATTGAAATATTTAATTCATGGTTAACATTGAAATATTTGTTTGTCATTAATATTTTTATTTAAATACCGCAAGCCAACTGCATAATGAGTAGTGAAAGGATTATGATGATGATGATGACGGTGGTGGTGGTTAACGTCCACTGAGACCAAATTGGTGTATTGGACCTATAATTTTCTTATTTTTTAATTATCTACCTCCTTTTCTTTCTTTGTGAGATTGGTGTTGTAGCTTTCTTTTTTTTCTCTACCATCTTCCAACTTCCTTTATCTTGCATCTCCTTCATCTCTTCTGGTTCTTGGGACATTGGTGTCTTAGATTCGCGATCTATTGTGTTCGTCCTTTTGAAGATAGTCGGAGAAGAAGTTTGGTCTAGCAGATCTACTTTGCTGTTAAATAAAGATTTATTTTGTGCGGTATTCAAATCCTCATAACTGTTGATTTGTTGGGCGAGGCTTTCTCCCTTCTTTTCTTGAGAGTTGTTTCTTTCTTGCCTGATTTCTTGTGATTCAGAGTTTTCTCTAGAGTATTCTTCTTTGATGACAGTGTAGTGTTATTTTTGTGCTCCTTCCACCGTGTAGATATGTGGTGGTTTTTTCTAGAAGAATTTTATATCTCCCTCATACTAAAAATTAGAAATCAATTATAGAAGAAATAAGAGATTCTTCTCTTATTACTCATTTTTAAAATTTAAAATTTAGGTTTTATTTTATTATTTTCACACGCAACATTATGGGACATCTCCCCCATAATGGGCTATGGAGTACCTCCCGGTGCAATTAATAACATTATTAACATAATAGTAACATTAATAACGTGGTATACCATGGTCAAGTGATGAACTATAGAAAATACATCAACCATGTTTTCCCATGATTGACCATATTTTCCCGATGGTTGAGTATGTTTGACCATATCATCTATCATTGTCTATTTTTAACAATGGTTACCATGTGGATTATGTATTCCCACTTTATTACCATGCTTGAAAATGGTTGATGAGTTGTGTATGATTTACAATATTTTTTGACGTTAACTATGGTTGATTATGGTTCACGATGCATGACTATGTTTGACCATTGTTGCTCATATTTTCTCATAGTTTTCCATTTTGTTTCATTTTTAACCATGGTGTAACTGGTCGATTATGGTGGACCCTGGTTGACTATGGTTTACCATATTTGAGAACCTTGTATATCGTTGATCATGTTTAACCATGTAAATTATGTATGTCCACTTTTGACTTTGTTTGATCATGGTTGTTTATGGCTTCCCATGAAAGGCTATAGTAAAAAATGTTTGATAATGGTTGATTATGTTCCCATGTTAACCATGATTAACTATGGTATAGTAAGGTTGACTACAATTTCCCATGGATGTGAATTATTAAATTTAATGGTTGAGTATAGTTGACAAGGACACCCTATGGACAACTATTAAAGGCCATGTCAATCATGCATGAATATGAGTGACCATCGTTGACTATGGTTAACTATGTGTTTTCAATTTTGTATTGTTAACCATGGATGATCATGATTGACTATGTTTGAACATGGTTGAGAATAGTTTACAATGGTCAGATTTCATCAAAATATGATGCTAGTGATAAGTTCTATTTGATTATAATTTTAGCATATGTTAATCATTTTACGACATTAGGCTATGTTGTCACATTATAATATTCACTTTCAGCGACAAATTATAACTCATAGTCTTATTTACACATTACAACATGAGGTTGATTGACATACTTCAACATGTCACATTTCAACATCAAGTTATGGTTGATAAATTGTAAAATTAGGTTTTCTTGAGCACATTATGATGTTGAATTATGTTCATCACATTGCAACATTGTGATATGATTTCCAAATTGAAATGATAGATTAGGTTGGACACATTGCATCATTGGACTACATTTATCATTTTGTGATGTTGGGCTTTCGTATGTAGCATTGCAATATTGGGCTTCATATGTCACAGTATGGCGTTGGGTTATCTTCGTTACAATGTAATGTTGGGAGATGTTTATCATATTATGATGTTGGGTTACATTGAATTGCACCACATTGTGATGTTAGTGAAGGTTTATGTCTAAATGAATGTGGTGATGTGTTCATCATAATGTAATATATGGCAATATTTTTCATATTGTGACCACTTCTATGAGATTGCAATATCAAATTATCACATTATTGTTGTTACTATTAATATTGTTGTTAATGCTATTAAATAAACTTTATTAATAACATTATCACATTATAATAAAATCAAACATTACATAAAAATATGTTATTACATTAATAATATATTTATGTTATAATAATAAGAATAGTAATAATAATGATTGGCATAAGGTTCATGACGGAACTGAGCGAGACGGCTCTGCACTTTAGGGTTTGGGCAATTTCCGCAATGGCAGGTTCCTTCAGAGCATCGCAGACCTACTAATCACTGATGGTTGCATGAATATATAATCCTAGCGCTACAACGACGGACTTCATGATTCCCCCGCTGCGCCTCCCCCATTGGACGATGAAGGGCGGAAAAAGATACTATAAACGAAAAATTAGAGGATAAAGATGAGAACAAAACGGATCTGAACTCACAAAAGGCAAACCAAGACAATAAAGAGAAACCCAATATTAGTTTTACAACATGCAAGCCCGTGGCTACCGAACGTCCAAAAGTTGTTTTTCCCAGTGACAGAATCAATGGTCAGATACAGTATATGAGGGATCATGCTCTGATAGGCAATTTCAAAGGACTTTGGCCAACTGAGAAAGCACTGTGTAGATGGATCACAATGAAATGGAGCCCAAAAGGACATATCACCTTGCAGATGGGGCCTAAAGGGTTCTTCGCAACCATTTTTAACTGCCTGGAAGACAGGAACAGGGTTCTGGATGGAGGACCCTATTTCTTCAATGTCGCTAGCCTGTTTCTCAGAGGGTGGGTAGAGCACTTCAACCCTGACAAGGAGGATCTTAGTTGGGCTCCAGTTTGGATCTGACTGTACTCGCTTCCCATGGAATATTGGGATGAAACTTCGCTACAAGAAATTGGGAGTGTTTTGGGTGAATTTATAAAAGTTGCAGAGGAGATAAAAATCTAAAGATACACCTCCTATGCACGTATCTATGTCTACATGAACCTCAACAAGGCCCTTCCGGATGTGGTAAGCTTATTCCATGAAGATATTGAATGGATTCAGTTGATTGATTATGAACATGTGTCGTTTAGATGCAGAAGATGTCATGCCCTGGGTCACTTATTGAGGGACTATCCTTTAATGCAAAAACCCTCATCCCCCACCAATCTAGATAAGCCTGAGGCTGGTGGATTCACCAATGTAGCCAGTCGATGAAGAAGAAATAGGAAATTAGCTTCAAATTCCAAAATGCCTCAACCCAGTTCCTCCAAGCCTTCAACAAGCAACAACTTTGAAGCTCTAGCTCGACGAAGCGATTGTAGCTCTGAAATTCCCACTCCCCCAGGAAAGGAGGTAATGAAGAACAAGCAACAGAAGACTGTAGATACAGAAATGACGCGAGAAGATCTTCTACCCATCGATCCCTCATCCTTAGATAAGGTCAAGATACCAGCATGGAATACTCAATTCATGGAGGTAAACAATTTACAAGTTGATTGCAGAATAGTAGAAGAACTAACTGAAGGATTAAATGAATCTCAACACATGGAGGAGGAACCCGAAAGTATATATATTGGGGATCTAGACATTTTGACCCTAGAGCAGGCATGTAGAACAAAAAATTTTGACAAAATTCCAGACCAACAACTGGAGAATTTGGAGGAGGTCCTTTCATGGGCACAAATGCAAAAGTATTTAGGAATTCAGGCTGGCAGCCCCTGGGATGGAAAATTCATTACAAAAGATAATAAAAAGCGTGGAAGGAAAACAAACCTCCAGCGTACAGAATAGGAGCAATGTTTGTGGAGTCAGGTGGGTACTCCAAGCTAACAAAGTACTTTAACCCCCCTCCTAATCATCACTAATGAGTTAATATCATGGAATATCAGAGGGCTCAATAGCCCAAGGAAAGGTAGACTACTCAAAAACATGATTATGCAAGAAAAACCACAAATCCTCTTCTTGCAAGAAACCAAATGCAATTCAAGTGTCTTAGAAAGAACTGCAGTAAATGTTTGGCCAGGAGGTCTCAGCGTTGCCATGGATTCCGATGGGGCATCTGGAGGTCTTGCAATCTTATGGGATAATCGAACAATTAGGCTCAACAACATCCATGCAAATAAGAATTTCATCCAAGAAACTTTTCACATCAACTGGACAAATATACATGGGCTTTTAACCAATGTGTATTTCCCCCAAGAAGCGCAGTATAAAGCAAAAATCCTGAATACCCTCACAACTATCAACTCTGATAGGCAGCACCCTCTCTAGATTTCCAGAGGCGATTTCAACATGATTACTAGGCTGTAAGAAAAGAGGGGAGGCAGGAACAGGGGAAGTCGGGAAGGGATACCACTAAAGGAATTCATTAAGAAGAACTGGCTTATTGAATTGCCTTTCAACAATGGTCTTTTTACTTGGAGCAACAAAAGAGCAGGGCTGCATCAGATATCCTCCCGTCTGGACAGATTTCTGCTTTCAGACAATGCTATTCACATTGGTGGATATTTTTCTGCTTCCATCCTGCCGTACTCGGGGTCTGATCACTGACCAATTTCCCTTCAATGGTCTCATCCTGGCAACACGACCCGAAGTCCATTTCGATTCGAGGCTTTCTAGATGTCACACCCAGATTTCAACAACTTAATCAACTCAGAATGGAACAACTTTTCTCCTTCTAATGGCTCTAAGATGTTTCAATTTCAGCAGAAGCTCAAGCATCTCAAAAGCAAGATTAAACAATGGAACCACACTTTGTTTGGTAATATTTTCCAGGATCAGCAAGCCCTCGATTAAGACATGAAGAGTCTGCAGCAGAGGATTATCATCGAAGGACGTTTTGAGGATCTGGAAGAATAGGAAAAAGCTCTTGAGGCACAAATCATAGAGAGGGCTAAACAGGAAGAAACAATATGGAGGCAAAAATCGAGAATAAGATGGCTTAAGGATGGTGGAAAAAAAACAAAATTTTTTCATAATACAACCATCCAATGCAGAATGTATAACAACATAACTCACATTAAAAACGAGCAGGGGGCTAAGGTGGAAACACATGAAGCAGTTGAATCCGAACTGCTAGACTATTTCAAGCAAGCGCATCAAGAGCCTCTAGTAGACTGATCACTAGCCATAGAAAAAATTACTCAAAATATTCCTAAAATTATTTCTGATGAGCATAAACATCTTCTTCTCAGTCCTGTCGACTTACATGAGGTTGAATGGGCAGTACGCCAGCTAAAGGCAAGGAAGGCCCTAGGCCCGGATGGATTCACCTCCAACTTTTTCCACAATTTCTGGGAATTGATAAAAGTGGAAGTTTGGCAGGTAGTTGAAGAATCTAGAACCTTGAGATGGATGTTTCCTAGATTTAATGCCACATTCATTGCCCTAGTCCCCAAGGAGGATCAGCCCAGTACTCCTGAAAAGTACAGACCTATTGCTTTGTGCAATATAATTTACAAGATAGTCTCCAAAGTCATCGCCTCCAGGTTAAAATTGTTGCTGCCTCTCATTATTTCGCCTGAGCAATCTGGGTATGTCGAAGGTCAGCATATTATAGATTGAATCATCCTAGCTCATGAAATAATCCATTCCTTGAAGTAATCCAAGAATCCAGGTATGCTCCTAAAGATAGATCTTTCGAAGGCTTTTGACAGTTTAAGCTGGTTGTACATTAAAAAAATTCTAACTACTTTTGGTTTTGCTCCTCCTTGGGTAAGATGGGTTATGAGTCTTTTATCCTCATCCTTCTTTTTTGTCCTGATCAATGGAATTCCCTCCTCTCCTTTTCATTCTTCTCGGGGAATCAGGCAGGGAGACCCTCTCTCCCCTTTCCTTTTCGTTATTATGGCAAAAGGACTCGGCCGAAGCATTAAATTAGCTCAGCAATCTCAGCTCCTCAGAGGCTTGTCTCTTCACAATTCTTCAGCCTTCACTCACCAGTAATTTGTCGATGACAATATGATTTTTGGTCATCCCTCTGTCCAAGAATCTCGCCAGCTCAAATATTTACTGACGGATTTCTCTAATGCCTTAGGTGCCTCGATCAATAAATCCAAATCCTAGATTTTCTTTTTCCATACCCCTGCCACTACCCAAGTAGCTATAGCCCGCATCCTTAGATTCTCTATTGCCGTCCTTCCTTCCAAATATTTAGGAGCTCCTCTGACTATCTCAGCCCTGAAACATTCCTCATGGAAGATTCTCCTAGAAAAATTGGAGGCTCGCCTCTCCTCTTGGACTCATAGAACCCTAAATATGGCGAGTCGTCTTGTACTCATAAAGGCTGTTCTTCACTCCATGCTTCTTTATCCTTTCTCCATTATAGCGGCTCCCAAATGGGTACTTAAAGAAATCAAGAATCTCCAAAGGTCCTTTTTTCGGGGCAGCATAGGTCACAATCGTAAATGGGCTCTTGTAAAATGGGACACAGTGTGTCTCGCAAAAAGTGGCGAGGGCGCCGGATTAAGGGATCCCTCCTACAACAATAAAGTCATGGGAGCTCGTATCTGGTGGAAGTGGCTCACTGCACCTCTTACCCCTTGAGCTACTCTCTGGACTACAAAGTATGCAAGCAACTGTCCAACAGAGGAACCAATTCGCATTTCAGAAGTCAGTGCAGGCTCCCTAATTTGGAACTCGGCCAAGCAGCACAGAAGCCTCATTCAGTAGCATAGTTTCTGGGAGGTTAAGAATGGCGACACTGCAAGATTTTGGGAAGACTCCTAGTAGCAGATGCCCAAGTTAAAAGACCTAATCTCTCATCTGCAGCCTCCGGAGCAGGACATGCAAACATCTGATAGGGTAAAAAACTTTTGGAATCCCTCCTCTTCTCAAGAACACAGGCAATGGATCAAAGCGAAACAAATTCTAAGACAAGGAACTCTGCAAGTTCAGCAAACACTTGACTCAGAATTAATGAAAAGAAGAATACAACTCTCTAATGAAAAGGATATTCTTAGATGGGGATATGAAGAAAGAGGTACTTTTACTACAAAAGAGGCATATAATATCATAATCAAGGAACATATGGTGAAAGACACTCTCTGGAGCAAAGTCTGGGACTCTACCAACTGGCCGAAAATCTCCACTTTTGTCTGGCTCCTATGTCATAACAATATCCTCACATGGGACAATCTCAGGAAGAGGAACTATCATGGGCTCTCTATGTGTCCTATCTGTCGACAAGAGGAGGAATCTGTAAAGCATCTCATGCATTCCTGTCATGTTGCAGGCAAACTTTGGGAAAAAGTCAGTTTCCATCGCAAAAGGAAGGTAGAATAAATGGAGACATCATTGCCACAATACGCAACTGGGATCAGAATCCTTACCAAAGCAAGATTTTAAATTTCTTATGGAAACTCATTCCAGGCTTCCTCATGTGGAACATCCAGAAGGAAAGAAATCGTAGAATCTTCAGGGATCATTCGACACCTATGGAGAACCTTTGGGAAATTATTTGCCAAAATATCAAGGAAAACATCTCTATCCATACCTGGTATAGGGAGGACTTTCCCACTATTCCCCATAACAAAGTATCTGGGCCAATTGGAATCTTCAATGGAATCAAGATCATGTAGCTAAAGGATAACTATCTCAATTGGGTCGCTCTCCAGATAGGTGGATGCCCCCGCCGAGGCATACGTTCCAGCTAAACTTTGAGGGTGCCTCAAAAGGTAATCTAGGTAATTCGAGCTTTGGAGGGATTTTCAGGGACTACAAGGGTGCTCCTCTTCTATCCTTCCTAGGATCAAAGGGATGGGATACCAATAATTCAGCTAAATTGGAAGGTCTTTGGCAACGTCTCATTCTAGCTCATAACAAAGTCTTCTTTCAACTTATCATAGAAGGCGATTCTTAGATCATCATAAATATGGTCTCCAAAATTGTGCAAGGTACTCCCTCAATTAAAGTGAGCAATAGCTGGAGAATGGCGAGAAGGCTTGGGCTCATTGAATGTTGGATATCCTCTCATAGAGCAATCAATATTAAGCACATCCGCCGGGAAGGAAATAGAGTTGCTGACTTACTTGCTAACCCTGGAGTGGACTATGTACTGGATCTTCACACAGGATCAATTTCCAGATTGGCCTCTGAATCCCAGCTCCTGGAATTCCAAAACCTTGTGAAGAATGAAATGAAACAAGAAGGAGAAGAGCACCTAGATGCGAGTGAATTAAATGAAAAATTATGGAATTAATTATGTTTGCAGGGGCATGGTCTTGCCAGACGCAATCTTGCACAGTCATCTAGGCTCCCATCTGGCTCACGTCGGCTCACATCGGGCTCAATTCGGCTCACCTAAGGTGAAACCTGTAAGGCGTCCGAGCGATGAGTGAACGACGGACGCAAGGCGATCGCAAGGTAAACGACGAGCGCGCGATGGGCGATGAGTGAACGATGGGTGCAAGGCGGGTGCGAAGTAAACGAAGGACACTTAATACGACTAAGTGTTGAAGCAAGCACATTTATATGCAATACAAAATGTATGGAAGCCAACGTGTAAATAGAGTTACGTGGGCTTGTTAATGGACTTGTGTGGGTCGGCCATGGGGCTGCGCACCCCCCCTTAAAAGCACGCATGGATTGGTATAAGTAAAGAGCATGAAGCTCATTTGTAAGCCATCGAATCACACGTTCATCACTTCTATGCATAGTAGCAAGAGGTAAATCTGCACAAGAGGTTTAAGGACCGCGCATACCTCATGCGTGGGTTATATGAGTGCAGATTTGGGTATTCTTATGACAGTTGAAGTGTGGCAAGTGTGCCGGGGTTCGAGATATGTGTACATGACTTGGTAGGAAGGTGGAGTGGCTCGGGTGAGCACTTCTTCTTGTGCAAGGGTGCACACGGTTGTAAAGCAAGTTACTTATATTGTAAAATCGGTTAAGTGTGAGACTTGGTTCAGCCAGGGCACACTTGTTGTAAATCTGATATTCTTGATATAATATATTGTTGGGCAGACTTTTTGGGAGTTTCCCCTCCCTTTGTACTTGCTTATTGTTGATGTTCTCGGTTTATTGTTCATGGTTAATAATTGAGAATGGTCTTCACTAAAGTATAAAGGATAATTCTTTATTCAGTTGCAAAAACATAATCTAAGTATGTTCATGTTGAATTAGGCGTAGTCCACGGGTGTTAGTATTGTTAAAAAGAAAGTGCTCGGTGGTGCTGAACCTCACTACAAGCGGTTGGAAGATCACCGCAGGTGTAGGGGCGTGACAGTTGGTATCATAGCTCGGTCGGAGCTGGTGAGCAAAGGTTGCTCGTGACAAGGAACAAGTTTTGAAGCTGATGAGTTGGGTTGCTCATGACAGTGGACAACAAGGTATGGCGAGTTTGGGTGAAGGGAGAAAGAAGCTCTTGCTTACCTTGGACAGATTGAAGAGGTTGAAGGAAGAGAGGCCCCGAATCCGTGAAGAACTTAAAGCCTCGAGAAAGAATGTCGAAGGACTTCTCCAACTTAGTTGGGCAATGAAGCAAGTTGCATTTGATGCCAACAAGGAAGAGGAAGCCGTGGCCACAACAAAAGGTGAACTTGAGGTTGATCGAGTCGAACCAAGGTTGTGCAGTACTACTAATGGGAAGCTCAAGAAAATTGATGAGGAAGTTCGACATGGTGATCTTAGTCTTCAAGAGCTCTTTGGTGAAAGAGCCCGGTTGAGGAAGGAAAGTGACCAAGTGGAAGCCGAAATCAAGAGGAAACTTCTCAGTAAAGAGGTTGTTGTAATTGAACAAGAAGAGCTTGACTACATTGACAAGCTGGGAGCTCACTACTGAAATTATCCAGAGGACATTCAGAAGCTAAGTTCCATGAACTTGGTCAATGGACACTAGGTTGGTGCACTTAAGCAGAACAAGGTGGAAGGAAAGCTTGAAGCAAGGCAAGCTAGGCCGGGACCGAGTTCCCTAGAAGGACCAAGCAAGGAGGTGAAGTACCTTAAGAGGAATGTCAAGAAGGAGCATGAGCCTATTGACACTTCTGAGGCCGAATTCTTGAAGAAGGTTGCTGAGGTGAGACACAAGACAAAGCCAACAGAAGGAGGTGGTTCCTTGAAGTTGAGTTTTGTGCAAGTGACCGTGAAAGGAAGGAAGTTTGCAGATTTGGTCGATACAGGAGCTACTCATAGCTGCTTGAGCAGGAAAGCAGCAAAGTCCTTTGGAAAGAAGACAAAGATGGAAAAAGAATGGAGTGCTTTCAAAGCTATCAACTCTACCATTAGAACAGTTGATGGTGTATTGAAGGACACACAGGTGAGAGTAGATCCATGGTTCGGGAAGTTGGACTTGAGAGTGGTGGACATGGATGATCATTCTATGGTGTTGGGACTAGACTTCATGGAGCTAGCACAAGCCATGCCAATGGTGGACCGGGACATTCTCTTTATCACTGTTGGAAGAGAAACCATGATGGTGCCTATGAATAGAAGGAGTTGCCTAGGTTATAAACCAAGGATGAATTCTATGATCTTGTATCCCAAAGATCCTAATGTGAAGCATGAGGATGTGGAGCAAAGAGGACTTGGGAGTATTGTGCAAACACAGGAAAAGAAGTTGGTGGACTTCATAGCAAAGGCTGGGAAGAAGAGTGGAGGAAGTGAGAAGAAGGTCTCATGAACTTGGAGACACTTGATGGGAGCATCTTCTACTAAGGATCTTCACAATGGAGTTGCAAATGAAGGAAGCCTGAGTGCTACTTCAAATGCAGTGGTTGATGAAGGTTATAACGGTAGAGATCCTGCCGAGATAGTGGACTTTTGCAGGTATGCCATGGGCATATATGACTTTCAGCTGACAAAGGACAAGCTAGGTGAGCTTGGATGTACATGTGAGGAGATTGAGGCTGTGCACATATACTTGAGGACACAACGTCAATCCGATACATGGGTGAATAAGAGTCAGGGAAGGAGGTTCCTCGCTTTCCTTTCTCGGTGAACAACCTTGGAGGAAGGTTGGTGTGGAGGCCTTGGTAGGAAGGAACCACACCAACTTTTCAAGGGGCCTTGGGAGAAGGATTGTTTATGGTGATGATGATGCTTTGGTGATACACTTGAGCATGGGTTGAGCTGAGACTCAACTGCTTTCTACACATGGGAGCTGATTTGATCGAGGATCATGGGTAGCACATGGATAGATGAGACAAGTGCATACTTGTTTCTATGGAGACTTGAGGATGGCATATTGCAGATGATGAATAGGCTTCATGGACCTGAATGGGGCACATCGAGAGTTGGTTTGAGGAGATGGTCTCTTCACATGGAGGAGAGACACATATAGACAACATGTTGTAGATGAGATGGATGAAGTTTCCATGGACCTGAGCATGGATTATGGAGATACATACTTTGGTATGGTGAGCTTGGTGGCAGTTGGCCACTAGGCCGAGACATGGTGGAGGAAGTGGTTCTACATATGTTGCAGTGATGATTGCCTTATGTAGAGGAGTCAACATCGTGGATGACGATGGTCTTGGTAGATGGCTACCGAGATGGTATGTTGTCGAGGACGACAACGATTTTAGGTGGAGGAGAATGTAAGGCCTCCGAGCGATGGGTGAACGACGGACGCAAGGCGAGCGCAAGGTAAACGACGAGCGCGCGATGGGCGATGAGTGAACGATGGGCGCAAGGCGGGCGCGAAGTAAACGAAGGACACTTAATGCGACTAAGTGTTGAAGCAAGCACATTTATATGCAATACAAAATATATGGAAGCTGATGTGTAAATAGAGTTACGTGGGCTTGTTAATGGACTTGTGGGGGTCGGCCATGGGGCTGCGCACCCCCCCTTAAAAACACGCATGGATTGGTATAAGTAAAGAGCATGAAGCTCATTTGTAAGCCATCGAATCACACGTTCATCACTTCTACGCATAGGAGTAAGAGGTAAATCTGCGCAAGAGGTATAAGGACCACGCATACCTCATGCGTGCGTTATATGAGTGCAGATTTGGGTATTCTTATGACGGTTGAAGTGTGGCAAGCGTGCCGGGGTTCAAGATATGTGTGCAGGACTTGGTAGGAAGGTGGAGTGGCTCGGGTGAGAACTTCTTCTTGTGCAAGGGTGCACACGGTAGTAAAGCATGTTACTTATATTGTAAAATCGGTTAAGTGTGAGACTTGGTTCAGCCAAGACACACTTGTTGTAAATCTGATATGCTTGATATAATATATTGTTGGGTAGACTTTCTGGGAGTTGCCCCTCCCTTTGTACTTGCTTATTGTTGATGTTCTTGGTTTATTGTTCATGGTTAATAATTGAGAATGGTCTTCACTAAATTATAAAGGATAATGCTTTATTCAGTTGCAAAAACATAAGCTAAGTATGTTCATGTTGAAGTAGGCGTAGTCCACGGGTGTTAGTATTGTTAAAAAGAAAGCGCTCGGTGGTGTCGCACCTCGCTACAAGCGGTTGGAAGAACACCGCAGGTGTAGGGGCGTGACAAAACCGGTCCCACCCGCTACTGGAATTAAAGGCTCACTCTGTCCGAAGCAAGGTTAATGCTAGAACAATCATGGCCCTTTCTGCTCTCAATCCATGTATTTATTCTTCATCCTCTCGCCCCTGCTTGTCCCCTGTCGCTCTTCTCTGCAGCAAGTCGGTTTATGCTTCTAGTGAGTCGCTCTCGGTGGCTCTTGCTGCTATGCCTAAGCCCCCCTTTCTCCAGTCTCAGGCCAGTTTACTGAGTTTCATCGGAACCCCCCTGGTCCTGTCTCATCTCCCCTCCAAAGCTTCCTGTGTTTCTACGCCCTCCGTCTGTGGCCTCATCATGGTTCAGGAATGAATGAGAAGCCACTACGGTGGAAGCTGAGGGGGGCGGGGGCGCTCTCAGCGAGCTCAATCTGTTGATCAAAATCTTGCCCCTTCTTCTCTGCCCTTATCTCAGACAAATACGCCTCCTCTCAGCCCTTCCTGCAGGCCTTTCTCGCACAACGCATTTCAGTCCACCCACTTCAGGTTCCAAAGCAACCTTAACAGGCCCATTATCTCGGCCAATGTCACGATAATCTTTTCTGAAGAAGAAGCTCCGCCTCTGGTTACAGGCCTCACTCCAGCCGAGCTATCTCAGGGTAGTCAGGGCAACGGGGAAAGCCAAGGCGATGGGCAGAACTTGGCAGCTAAAGGCAAGATGGACGAGTGTGGCAAGAAGCATGACAAGGGAGGTGGCCCTGACGATTCTCAGCTGCCAGGTGGCAGCTCGCATGGCACCTATGTCTCGTTGGCCACGGCTGGCTGTTCTAGTGATACTCGTCCCTCGTCGACTACTCCTGGCAGCAGTGATGCTGGTGACGTTGCTAAAGATGAAGAGACTTGGTATGGCAATGCCTGCCCGGTGGTTGAGGAGCCTCCGGACCTGGGCATGGAAATGTAATGCCACTTGGCCATTTTCGTATCTCCTCGGTTTTATCTACTACTTCTTTTGGTTACGCTCAGGCGACTTTTGGGATGGCGGTTCAGATTTCCTCTCGGCAGACTGGAATGTGGTTCTTTTTTCCTGGTGCAGTGGTAGCCTGTAGCTCCTCTGTGGATATGGTCAGCTCTCTGTTTTTATGCTTTTGATCTTGACAGCTTCAGACTTCTATGATCTTATCGTTGTTTTTGCTTCCAATGTTCGACTTCTTGCTTCTGTTTCTAGTCCTCCCATTCTTGGGATGGTTTGCTGTGTTGACTGCTCTCAGATGCCTATGCCTGAGGCTTCAACTTGTAATATTATTTTGATTTTCCTTTAATAGAATTAGCCTTTACTAAGAGAAATAATAATAATAATAATAATATAAAAATAAATGTTATAATTAAAAATTTAAATTAAAATATTTATTAATAATATTCATTTATACTCAAATATTAATATAATAATTCAGTATTCATACTCATAACAATTTATGAATTATTATTAACATAATTACCTATTACTCATACGATTAGTAATGACCTAATATTAATATGCATGAAATTCTCAATAGATTATTGATTTTCAACTTTAAAATTGGAATTTGTGATTAGAATAGAGATTAATCTACGATAGTAATATTTTATTTAAAATATTTTTTTTCCTTAACTCACAAATATAATGGAAAAATAATATATTGTAAATTAATAAATATTCCTAATTCTAACTAAAATTTAGTTTTGTAATTTTATTTTATTAATAAAATTATATACAATAATACTAATAAATCATAATGCATATAAAATAAAATTATATACAATAATACTAATAAATCATAATACATATATTTTAAAATTTCATTTTTAACTATATATAACAAATAACAAATAATGAGTATAAATCCATTTTTATACAATATATATATATATATATATATATATATATATATATAATTATATAATTATATAATTAGTGAGTATAAATCCATTTTAATTCCTTATTTGTATCTGTTTGGAAAGATTAAATTTTTAGAGGTGTCGATTTTTCCTTAAATTTTAGAATGATAAAGAAACTTGCATCTTGAAATATTTAATATACTTAATAAATCTAAAGTTAACATAGATCTTCAAATTTCATAATGGCAAAATATTTACATTTTGAAAATTTTGATTTTTTAATGCTCGATAAATATAACATTATACTAATTTAATGGATATATAAACATAAAATTTTAATATATTTTTTTTTGCTTGACTTGATCTTTATTACTCGAAATATTAATGTTTAAAATATTGATATTTTATTTAACACATTATATAAGAGTTTAGGATAAAATCATAATTGAAATATATGTATTATAGATTTTTATATTTTCCAACGATCTTCCATTCCAGAAAGTGATGTGATGATATTTTTTCAATTCCAAAAAGGTGACAAGATGGGATTTTTTTATTTTCTTTTAAAATATTGAGTTTTGATGTTGAGTTTGGATAACATTTTTAGGATTGAAATCTGTATATTTATCCTATTAAATATACGTACATTTCCAATACGTATGTATATTGTGTTTATATTAAACGGTAAGAGAAATGATTTTTTTCTGTCCAAATTTAATTTCTATAAATAATGTCAGTTTTTATAAAAAAATATTGTTGTAATAGTTTCAATCTCAATTTTTAAAATATAAATTTATAAATAAAATTCATTAATATAAAGTTATAAGTAAAGTTCATCAAAATTATAATAATAATAAAAATAATATTAACTTTAAATTATATTAAAAACTAAATTTATTATTAAAACATTCTCCAATTTGCCATGTGTACAAAATAAATAATGTAACTTAGCTTTATTTTTTAATTAATTAAATAAAAATATATTTTAATTTATAATTATTATTTTATTAATAATTTTTTATTGTAAAATAAAATATTTATTTCCACAATATTTATGGATATTAATTTATAAAATCCCTCACTAACCTAGTATTTCGTATTGATAAGGTTTTGGGAGCTAAATTACTCTTAGTTTATATTAACTTAAACTTACGTACAATTAAAAATATTAAACAGTCTGAATTTTTTTAAGGAGGATTAATATCAAATTTCAGCAGTTTTTAACTTATGTTTTAAAAACTTAAATTTTAATTACCATAAAAGAATGGTATGAAATTTCAACAATTTTTACCCTACACTTCAATCTGATTTGACGCATTGGTTTTAGAAAAATGTTGATAAATAGTATCTGTATCGCTCTTTTCATTATGAAAAGTGTTTTTTAATCATTCATAGTTCTAGATATTAAAGTGATTAACTTTTTAAGTGATACACTGAAATAATTCAACCACTGAAAATGGGAGGATTTTCTTTTATCTGTCATATTTACAAACTTTTCTATATGGCATTTAGTTAGAGCTTCATTAAATTATGAGCTCAAATATTCATTATTCCTATTATTAAAGGGTAGTTTGATTTGAAAATTGATTAAAAGTTACGATAGAAGAATTAGAGAAGAATTACCCAATATCTTGTTGTAGGAAAGAAGAATTACTCAATATCTTGTTGTTGAGTTTAGGAAAGGGTTTTACATAATGGTATAGAATAAATTTATAGAATCACCTTTGAAATATATTGGAAGAGTTGAATGATTATTTTTAGTTTTGAGAAGTTTTGATAACGTTGTATAAAGTTGTTATAATTTATTTTAAGAAAATTAATATTAGTTTAAAAAATTAATTGTTAATACTAAGGTTATGCATGGTTGTTTTACCTATCTAAAATTATTTGGTATTTATATTGATAAGTTAGAGGTATGTTTAGAAAAAGTAAATTATACTAAAATTAATTTAGATTTAATCTTATTTATTTGTTGTGTTAGGGTGATGATATTCCTTTATGGAAAAACATTTTTCTAATCTAAATAAGAAACAAAGAACTTCCAATGATTTTTATTGTAGCATGTGTATGCTTGTAAACATTAAGAAAACGTAGGTTATGATTATTAAATAGTAAAATGATGACATAAAATAATTTTCAATATCGAAATAATAACTTAAATGAAATTAACTAATAGATATATTTGAACCTTCTTGACTAGCTTAATTAACACTATATCAGTGAGAAATGATGAATTTAGGGTGGAAATCCTATTTTTCTTTTGAGAAACATTATAAATAGATGGAATTTTGATTCTGGTAAAAATGTAAATTCTTATTTTTACATTAAAATAGTATTATAGATATTAGGTGGTGGAGCTACACAATAAATCAATGCATAGTAAATAACCGTGGCGCTCACAAGAAAGAAAACAAAACAAAACAACAACACTAATATTGTACATTCACTATTTACTGAAATTGTTGGAAAACAAGATTGAGATATGGAACCCCTCTTTCACATAATTGTCTTAACCCTAGTTTTTATATGTATGGATTTCTTTATCTATAATTTTATAAGATTTAATTTGTTACATGTTTGTTCTATGCACTTATGAAATATGATAACATAGTTTTAGAGTAGAGATCTTGGCCAATCCAAGGGCCTCTACTACAAAACCTATTTTTCACTATGAAGTTCTTTTTGACTAGATGATTTCAATTAGGAAGGCGACATTTCTAACCTTTTACAATGACAAGAAAGTATACATCACCACACAATATGCATGATCCCTCGAAATAGACCCATGGGAATGTGTACTTCCCTTTTTTTCATTACATAGGAGAAGATTATTGTTACCCATATTTTATTGAGTTCAACCAACTAATTAACTCTCATGTTTGAAAAAAATGATCACACCCCTGAAATTAAAATAATATCCATGATGTTATATCTCATTATAGTTTTAATATATGAAAAATCTTAACACAAATGCTAGGAAAAAAAATAAAGAACTCATCTCTACTTAAAGGGTAAATAAAATGTTATAAGTCAAATTGAACCTTGGGAACATATTATGTTGCATCTCTCGTAATGAGAATCCATTTGAGTCCAAATAATAAGAAAATATGAATGGGTTGTTAGTTAGATATCTTAAGTAAATATTATTCTAAAGGAAATATTTAGAGATAGATGGATAAGTAGCTAAATATTTTTATGTCAAATATCTATAAATCAAATATTTAGGAATTTTTTAAATTACAAAATAGAAATCCATATAAAATCATGAATACATAATAATATATAGAATTAAAAGTGAAAGTGGTATAATACTAATGTGCTAACACTACAACACAAAGGGGGGTTTTAAGACAATATTTGGGTAAATTGTCTTAACTTGAGACAAAAGAAAACTTGTCTATTGTCTTAAATATTGTCTTTAAGCGGGTGTCTCAAATTAAATTGTCTTAAAATTAAATTGTCTTAAAATATTGTCTCTATAAAGAAAATATATAACATAAGAATTTTTGTCTCTCTAGAGACAATTTCATTTTTGTCTCTCCAAAGACAATTTCATTTTTATCTCTCTAGAGACAATAGTTAGAATTAAAGACATATTGTCTTTAAAAAGACAATGCTTTTGATCTTAACTATTGTCTCTCGAGAGACAATAAAAAATTACATTCAAAGATAATACATGATCACTTTTGTCTCTTTAGAGACAATATAAAATAATGAATCTAGAAAAATATCTCACCATTGAAATAAACCAATATTAAAAGTATTTAATTAAAAATAAACTACAATATCATTGATTAATTCATATTAGGACATAGTGGAATTGAACCACCAACCTCCTGCTTATAAAGCAGGTGCTCTACCATTGAGCTAGAACCCTTTAAAGAATTATGTGAGAATTATGGTAGTCCTTGAAATTGCATATATAGGCATTGATTTTAAAACTAGCAGTTGCACCAAGAAGTGCAAAGGAACGCCGATAAAAGTGGGAATGTGAAATTGCATATATAGGCATTGATTTTAAAACTAGAAATTGCACCGAGAGGTGCAAAGGAATGCCGATAGAAGTGGAAATGTGGAAGCCAACAAGCAAGTGAAATATATGGAAAGTGAAATTACATAAAATTCAAAGACACCATATCAATCCATTTTACCCCACCTTGCTTGCCCAATAAAAGTTTTGGAGTACCTATTCTAGCATTTTATAGGCTACTTGAAAAGAAAAAAAGAAAAAGACACAGAAGCCACTGTGACCTGTAGCTAGAAATTTATCAACAATTGCAATCTTCTTGGAAGGCAGTAGGTCAATATTACTCCAAGCTTGAACTTTTCTTTTTTAAAACTTGGCTATTATCCATCTCCAACAACCAAACGCTGAAAAACTACAACTGAAACACTATTTACTGAAGGACCTGCCCAAATAAGAAATAGTCTCCCCAAGATTTATAAGCTTTCATTTATGATTCAGCCAAGTTGGGGAATGATTCAGCCAAGTAGGGGATTCATCTTGGCCAAAATGAAACCCTGATTTTTCCTTTCTAACAACTACTCTTGCTTCTTTTGCAAAAATGTCCCAGTAAAAATTAGTACCTTCCATAAACTGTTGAATCAATGAATGTGTTAAATTTGAGCCATCTGCAAAGTGGAAATTTGGGTATGTTACAATACATATCGTGAAATTTGATATCATATGGATAACTTACGTAAGGGAAATAATGAAAATATTTTACAAGTGTTGTTTCTGACACTGAATGTCAATTCTCCAACACCTTTATTAGAGGTAATAATACTTCGATATTTTCTCCAAAGAATATCTAAAATTCAAATAATGAGGTGGAGATTGAAAGTTATCTTTAAAATTGCGTTCATCACTCATTCTAGCAACGAAAATGCTCTATATATCAATGCATGTTTTGTACATAGTAAAAGTGGCCAGCTTTTAGGAGCTCTTTTTGGTGGACAAATTCTTGAACTAGCCCAGTGATCTTATAAGGGTGTGAAGGGCTTGACCTAACACTCAATCCATTCCGTGCATTCCGTCAACATCTAGGACCATTTTTTGAACTTTCTTCAAGCAAGTATCCAATCTTGCAAAATCTAAATACTTTCCTAAGATTGTATCTAAATACAACAAATCTTTTTGCTCTTTGATTTGTTGTTTGACAAAGAGAGGCAAAGAAACAAAATTTAGAAAACACTATATTCTATAATCGTAATTGTGTCCTCCATATCCAAGTAACAAGATACTACAAATAAAAGAGAACAGTGGGGCATAAAACTAGATCACAATAGTGCTTGCCAACACCAAGGCCGACACTACCAAGCAAATACAAGTTTACATTACCCATGTCTTCTCAGAAATATTGGTTGTGATTTGGGGATGCTAATAGAGGTCTCTAACAACATCTCACTAGATAGAATCTAGATGCAACAATCATGCACAAAACAAGTAAAACAAAATAGTTCAGCATGCTCAAACTTATATGTATTACTGGTAGTGAAGCAGCATCTCAATTTAAACATACCATCCCTTTAACAAGCTCCATTTGACCCCTCCTGAACGTATTCTCCAACAGCCACTGCAGGTTCAAAAAAGAAATGAAGATACCATAAGGGAGAAAATATATTGCTCCTCACCAAATCATTAACACACAAGCTAAAATCAATAATACAATTTTGCATAATTAACATCTTATATTCTTCTAAAGTGAACATCATTCAATTAGATATTTTTACCTCAGCGCAAAATACATGAACCCACTGGCCATCAGTAGTCCTCTTAAAACCACCACTCAAACCACCACATAGAGCACAGTTCATACCAAAACTAGGCATACCACGGCTAGCTACATTTGGACACCTCATGCCTTGGAGTTGGTATTTCCAGTTTAAAGCTTCACATGGCTGACAATACCATCCTCCAAAAGAATTCCTTAAAATACCATAGTAATATTGGTGAACTACTACCTGCAATATAATGTTGACATGAAAATTTTAAGATACCCACTATAATCAAATGTAATAATATTGTAGTAAACAGAGAGATAAAAAAAAAATTAGAGGAAGGAATAGCTAGATTACCCAATAGTAAATGTACACACAAATGTGTTTGATCTAGTAGATTTTGGAAATCTAGAAATATCGCACAAAACAAATTCTTCTGTTGGTGAGATAGATGACACCTGCTAACAATAAAAATGCCTTTCCAATGGAACTTTTACAACAAGGGGCTAGAACATTGTCTCTTTAGCCCACAACATTGTCTAAGAAGAAGAGCTTGGGCATCCAGCAATAATGTTCTCTTTATACAATGAGAGAAATATTGCAGGACAATTAAATGTATGAAAAGCAAGATGAAGAATCATGTGCTAAGCAAGTTCTCTGATAAAATTTTTTAACAGAGTTAAAACTGCCATTCAATGAAATTTAAATAGAAACCTAGAACAAAGACTTCTAAAAAAAATCTCAAATTTAGATGATTCAGGGTTAGGTCAAAACACACATCTTATTTAAAGCACTGCATAACTAACATTTTGGATGCAATGGAGTCATCAAAGATAGGGTCAATGATTTCTGAACATAGTTATTAATTTATGAAACAAACGAACAACGTATATTTACTATTTTCCTAGGCACTTATAATTGCATTTTATGAAATGAACAAACAACATACATTTACCATTTCCATAGGCACTTGTGTATGCCTCAAATATTAATAACTACCACTACTCCTACATGACACAATTATTTGATATTGACCACTTCACATTTTAAAAAATATGATATTCAATTAAGACATGCCATAATTTTGTCCATGACAAGAATGTCACTTAAAAATGAATAAATATTTTGTAAAATACATTCTTCAATATCAAACCATATAATCCATTGCCCACTATTCTGTGGCATCAGATTAGTTCTGGGACAGGCATCACTTCAAGTAAACCTCAGCTATCTTAGTTGAAACAGAGAACCAACTACACCATACAATCTTAACTATCAATCAAAGACAAAGTACAAGGTTTAGTCCCTATGCTGGAACTAGCTAGAAAGCAATATGCTTAAAGCCTCTCCCTCTCGAATATTATTATCTACAGATGATACAAATGAATTTGAGATATTATTGGCCCTCGGATGTGTTTTTAGTTCCTCCTTATTTGCTGCTAACGAACACTAACAATGGTTTTAGCAATTTACACCACATTGTTGTGTGTTTGATGATGATCTTGTGTTTGTTGTGAAAGGATCTATCCTCACCCAAAGCAGGGAGAATATGGACGCAAGAAGAATTTACCAAACAATAAGTATTGTCAGTGTCCGGTTCTGGCGACCCATTAATCCCTTTATGAATGGATAAAGATGAACAATCACCCATAGAGAGAAATTTTTTTTTCCAAACAATGGACCCCAAGATTAATAAACACTATTAATAGCTTGGGAAACACCTGCTACTACACCAACAAGATTAACCACAAGAAAAATAGTTGGAGGGATGAGAGGAATGGTCCACTTAAAAACATAAATCTCAGCCAATTCACCATCTCCAACTGAAGACTTTGATGTGGCAATAAAGTTTGTGTCAATCCCCACTAGAACTTTCAGTATCCCTTGAAAGACGACAAACATATGTGCTCATACACCTCCAATAACCCAAAATTTCTCATTCCTCCACCATTCATCGATTCCAACTGTACTCCAATATTGCTCTAGAATAGCAATTATAAAAATGGAAATAAAATATAATATGAAGAACACACTTGCAAAGTTGCTAATCTGCATATCAAATTAAATATAAAAATTAGGGGAAAAATGTGAAGCATTGTATGAGAACAAAATCCAAAAAAAATCTAAAATATAGGTTGCATTAGAGGTGAGTAAAGATTGACAAGATTAAGGTTAGTAAGGGTTGACAATCTTACCTCAGGAATGATAAACTTCCTTGTAAGAAGACAAACAACTGGCAAGGTACAATATGCAACCAGTGGGAGGGATGTGAGAGGATAAACTATGGTATTGATGTATGTCAGCCTCTGCAATTGGTGTAGCCATACCAAATTGGACAATGCCTACTCAGTAAAATTTCAACAGAACCAAGGGCCCATTGGAGCACTTGATTCAAATGATCTGAAAGATTGATTGGTGCAGATCCCTTGAATGTAGGACATGCAGGCATGCAGTATATTGAAATCTAATGTCAAGCATGCATTTTAAACCTAATCAAAATATCTTCTGTGATAGAACCATAAATCCACCCAATCTGCACAAAATATGTGAACCCACTCATATTAGATCTTTGCTTCAAGAACAGTTGCCTGGTGCTTGGTTTCCTAAACAAAATGTTGCCTTATTCTGAAGAGAATTTATGCACATTCAAGAAAAATTTTTATACAACTTCACTATAGAAAAAACTAATTCAATGAACTAAAAAAAATCCACAGCATCATCAAATAGATGCAGATCCACCTCTACTCATACCTCTTTTCCCCATTCTGACTTTTTCTTCATATCCATATTTGATAACATGAATGTCTTCTTTCAATAAAGAAGCAAGATTCATAGATTGTGGAAGACCACCATTTTCCATGAGGGTAGATTGAATAAACACTAGTGATTGACCAAATCTTTTCTATAAGCTCCTTTGGGACATGAGCAATGATTTCTCATCATCAAATCCTACAATATGCAATTTCAAAGAAGGGTGAGGGCAAACAATGTTTAAGGGTAAATGAGTTGTCAAAAAATACAAATCACTGGTTTGGACATGGACTCACCTTCAACACCCTCTTCTATGTCTTCCAAACTAAATATGGGTATAGTAGATTCAGTTCGCTTGGTTCTCTTCTTATCGTCATCATACCTTTTGTTTGATTTTCTGTTCTTCTTTCTAGATCCCCAGCAACATCTCAGAAAACATGTTGTTTCAAGATCCTTCTCAGTGAGAACAGGATCATAACCATAGAGTGCTTGTCTATTAAAACAACACCATGTACCCACATAAATAGGCCCTTGGATACCATCAAAACCTCTCAAGGTGATCTGCAAAGATTTTAGAATTAATATGACAGGCTGAAATTATATGAAAATTTCATAATTGAATATAAGAAAACATTTTGGGTGTTGATCAATGCTTACATCAAAGAACATAGTGTTACGATTAGCATATCAATTGTGTTGATCTCTGAGAAAACTGTACATAGCAAGTTTTCTTCCTAAGAATTGGGTCCATTAGAAAACATATTGCCTCATGAATAGATTTGTTGTTGTTTATATAATTATCACAATCAAGGTTCAACCCAAAGAGGCAATTTGTGAGGACAACAGACACTCGAACCTAACTGGAGCAATGGATAACAATCATCAACGTCAACATAATAATTAATGAATTTCATATGAGTAAATCAGCAGAAAAAGAGAGATGTGTACATAGCTAGGAATATACCAATGCATTCATTGCATCACTTTTCTTGTTGTGTTGTAAACTAGGCCTCTTTTCATGGGATACATAAAATAATCATCAAAATTCATTGCGAAAATTGTCAACTCCCCCTAATTTAGTCACTAATGGTTGCTATAGATAATTTTCAAATGGTGTACCAGTAATAACCTTATCATTATCTTCTATAAGCTCACAATTTATCAATGGAGTACTACATTTTGGTCCAAATAATGTGTACGAGAAAGGAGATATATCATGGCCGTCAGTATGTCCAAGCATCTTCAGCAGTGTGTCCAAGGATTCCATCCTCTATTCCAGTGCAGGTGATGACAAATTCTATGAAACAAATTGTTTACTTATCTCCTGAAAAGAAAAAATGAAAAAATGTCATACATACAGTGCATCAACTATGTACTATTTTCCTTAAGATGAATCTGATAAAAAATATGGACAAATATGAAGTTCATACATAGTTTAGCTTACCTTTCCAGAATCCTTTGCTGTTGTTTCATTTTCTTTGTATAGATTCTATACCTTCCATAAACTAAGTTGTCCCACCAGCTCAACACTACTCTCCTTCAATGAATTGTGCATAGCCTCATCACTTCCTATAGATTGCCTTGGCCTGTAAACTGAAATGGTATCTCTGGTTTTCTATGTGCTTCCATTACGTTTTGAATTCATTGGCCTTTTGGAAGGCGTAGCATGGAATGACTCTGGCATTTGTCCTTGTAAGTCCAATTGCAAATTTTGTAATCTATTGCTCAAAGTCAGTATTCTGTCTACAAGTTTGGTGCTTTTTGAATCCCCTTTACTAGGAACATTCATATCATCCAAAATAGTAGAACCCTCAGCTACTTCTCTAGATTCTACAGGATTTTATGTGAGGAGAATACTTTCAGAATACTCTATCCCATCCAAAACCGTAGCATCCTTCTCCATGACACACACATGGTCTCCAAGTGGGATATGCAGTGACAAATACTTAGTCTCTGATGTCACAGCATTTTCTATAAGCTGAAGATTTTTCACTAGGGTATCATATTCTTGTCCCTCGGCATGTTCAAGCCTCTTCAATGGCTTATCCAAGGAAATTTTTTTATTGCACAAATCCTTGTCTTCTTGAAGAGATTCATTCATACTTAAACAAGGGGATATATTGCAACTTTTTCTAAGTTCCTGAACTTTTGGATGGAATACTGGAGTCCAGGCCAAATCAAGTTCTTAAACAAGGAGATATATTATATCCCTCTATAACCTCAGGGATCCTCAATGGAGTATCCAATTGGGAAGGTTCCTGCTTGCTCACAAAAATCTGTATATTTTCTCCAACTTTGAAACTTTGGGTCTCTCCAGCTTCCTGGCCATTGTTTATCTCAATTTTGGTAGGGTCAATGAATCACTCATTTTTTTCATTTTTGTCCATATCAAACAATTTTTCTCTAATTGGACTTGCATTAGTTATGCCATTAACAATAGAAATGCTTTCCTAGCATGCTCCATATTCAATTTCATTCTTTTCCACAAGTATATTATATCCCTTTGTAACCTCAGGTGTCTTCAAAGGATTATCCAACTGGTAAAGTTCCTACCTGCATGTAGCTTCTGTAACAATCTCTGAGATATTTTCTAGAAGAGAATTAGCTATACCTAAATGAAATAATGCATCATTACTCTCCATAATCTTGGGTTTATCTAATGGATCACTAATGTCCAATCCGAACAAAGAATTCAAGCAAGGAGATAGATCAAGGCCTTTTGTAAGCATAGGCATCTTCAATGAAGTGTCCATATTAGAAGGTTCCTAGTTAATGGCCACTGTGTCTACTTTGACAAGTTGTATATTTTGTCCAACTTTGAATTCTTGTGTCTCTTTAGCTCCGTTCTGTATAGATTTTTCTTCCTGGTCATCCTCTTTTCCCTCAATTTTGTCAGGGGCAATGAATCCCTCATGTTTTCCATGGTTGTCCATATCAGACAATTTTTCTTTAATTTGACTTGCATCAGTTATGCCATCAACAATACTAATGCTTTCCTTATATGCTTCATCTTCAACTTCATTTTTTTCCATAGCTACATTGTAAGATCCATGTTCCACTTGATCACCATCTGTTAAGGGAATGTGAACATTCTTGGTGATCTACTCAACTACATCTTCCTCCTTTTGAGGAGTTGAACCATACAACTCATTGAGGTTATAAAACTCATTTCCATTGTCTGAAAAGTTTCCTTGATGCACTTCATCCTCTGAAGCTTGAATGTTCTCATATGTTACTTGAAGTTCATTGGACATATCTACCTGTTCAGGATTTTTCACTTTCATCCAAACTGCATCAGGAGAGCCATCATTTTTCTTGTGAAAGATGGTTTCTTCAACATCCTGAGTTTCGGCCATTGAAGCGACTTCATAATGCTCCTCTCCTTGATATATAGAGTCATGAAATCCTTCTCTAGTTTTGGGATCACTCAATTTATCTTCTTGAGCTTCACCATTAACCATTGAGATATGAATTTTCTGAAACATCATTTAGAACTAAAAGCTCCTCTTCACTGCATTCCCTAGGCTCTTGACCTTCACTATATGATGCTAATTCTGACAGATTTTCTAGAGACAAATCATTTGGCAGGAGTTTGAATTGGTGAGCACCATTCAAATTGTATGCATCAAATTGAAGCTTATCTTTTAATTCTAGAGTGTTGCTACAATCCATTGGTTCACCTTCATAAGCTTCATTCTCATAAATCCGTTGGTTTTCATCTTCCTCCTTTTGAGGACCATTGAACTCATCAACTCCAAAACAAACTTTGCTTTTTTTTTTTAAAATAAGACTTGATTTCATGAGCTTCATCCTTCACAGCCTCTCGAGCTTCCTCATTGTAGTTCTTAGGAGATACAATTTCTTGAGCATTCTTAGTTTCACTCTTGGAAAACTGTTCAATTTACTCTTCGTTTTCAACTACAGAGACCTGATACCCTTCAGTGGTTTTGGAATCAGTCAATTCGTCCTCTAAACCTTCATGATTAACAAGTGATATGGGATTCTCTTGAAGATACTCTTTACTGCATTCGTCATCAGCTTGAGCTTCACTATTTGAAGTCTGTTTCACTGGACCTTCTAGAACTTGATCTTGTACTAACAAATTACATTTTTTCTTACCTCCAACTAAATCCACAATCTTCTCTTCATTGACAGTTTCTTCAACAATTTCCAAATCATGTGATTCATCTTCATTATCTATGTCTCCTAGTAGTGGACTATTTTCCAAATCTACATTTGAAACTAGAATCTTCTCCTCCACATCACAGTGTCAAAGCTCTGGCTTTATGGATGTAGTACTATATTCCAATCTAAACAAAGTGACTAAACAGGGAGATATATTATATCCGTCAGTAACCGCAGGGGTCTTCAATGGAGTATTTAACTGGGGAATTTCCTGCTTACAGGCCTCTTTTGTAAGACTCTCTATGAGTTTGTCTAGTATAGAATCATCCATTCCTTAACAAAGAAACATGTCATTAGTGTCCATAGGTTTGGGCTTGTTTAAAAGAGTACCAGAGTCATTACATCAGAGGGAACAACACATCAGTACTATCATTACTGAGACAATCCATGTTTTATCTGGAACAAAATCATACATACCTTGATGAGGGAACACATTGTTATAGTCTACAAAATTGATTGAAATGTTTTCTTCTGTTTCAAGAATAGAATCAATTATACCTGAACAAGGGAACATATCATTATTATCTGGAAGCTTGGCTCGTTTAATTTGTTCTAGAATTATTGCAGCAGATCATTAGTGGTTGGGTTATGTTTCATGGAGTAAAAACACTTATAAATGTGGAGAAAACACATCATTACTATAAATACAGAGGAAACCCATATTTTTTCTTGAAGAATAATACCTGAACAAGGAAACAAATCAATATTGTCTTAAGAATTGATTTTATTTTGAACAGTCTCCTCAGCCGTGACTGCTTTTTCAAGAACAGATTCATCCATACCTGAACAAGGAACACATCATTACTATTGGTAAGGTTGGGCTTGTTTAATGGAGTATTGAAATCATTATAGCAAAGGGAACACATCATTAATATTAATACTAGGGGAACTAGAATAGAGTCAAGGCATACCCAAACTAGTGAACACATCAATACTGCCTTCAAAACTGTTTGAAGAATCAACAATCTCCTGAGCCATGTCTGGTTCTGTTTCTTTATAATTACATGGAAAACTTAATTTCTGCTTTGAATTATCTCTCTCTATTTGTGTGTAGGCATAAATCCCATCAACCCTATAATGAGATTACTCACTTGCATGCTCGGAAACACTAGGCAATGGCTCAGACATACTACAGACATTGTCCACTTTTGAACCATTCAATTCATCAAGGCCATAACACTGTTTGTCATTGTCTGGATTTTGAATAATGAAATTTGCCTTCATAAACTTCATCCTCAATAGCTGAGTTATGAGGTTGCAAACCAACATCTAAAACTAGAATATTCTCATAAGCTTCTTGAGGTTCATTGTATGATGAATGAATCAGTTGATGATCTCTAGATTTCAAAGAAACTGCATCAAACAACATGGGACAACCATTATTTTGGCTACTGTTATAATTCTTATGCGATTTTCATTGTTCATAATCGTGAGTTTCACTTTTTTAAACTTGTTCAATTTTCTCTTCCTTTTCAACTACATGATCTTGATATCTTCCAATTACTTCTGAATTCTTAAACCCATACTTGTGAGTTTCATTATTAACAAGTGAGATGGGATTTTCCTGAATAGAAGTAGCTGAAATGTATTGTATGGTGCATTCTTCACCATTTTGAACTTCACTAGATGATGCCTGTTGTGGTAAAATTTCCAGAGCTTGTTCCTCACGGAGAAGTTCAGATCGATCACCCCCATTCCAATTACCTACATTAACAACCATGTTCATTCAAATTCTTGGTTGCCGCTGAAATCCATTGATTCATCTTTATGACATTCGAGAACTAAAGTAAAGTCCACTCACATTGTTTATTATTGTCTGGTTCATCTTTTAAAAGAAACTTTTTATTTTGCAAACTAACCAATTCTCATCAGTTTAATACTTTACTAGCACATGGCCATTTTGCATACCTGCAATGGAATCTACAATATTCTCTTCATCCACAGTTTCTTTGGAAATGTTGAAGTCATGCGATTCATCTCCATCATCTGTATCAACAAGAAGTAGATTATCAATTTGAAAATCTATATTGAAACTCAAAACTTCTCTTCCACAACTTATATTTCATTACTTAAGAAGTAAGTAATTAATTTGGTTACAGACATCTAAAACTGGATTCTTCTCTTTTACATCACTTTGGTCAATTAATATTTTTGTTTATTCAAAATGTTCTCACCTAAAGACGTGTCACATTATGTAGCCTCACCTCCAACCCAATGCATGTATATTTATGCTAATATAATCAAACAACTGAACACCCCAGTAAACACCAACATAGTATAAATTACCGACCTGGTTGTCTGCCAGTGCTTTCCTGCTACTATATCCAGGTTCTAAATGATGACCAGTAGGATGACAATTAAGAAGTACTTCACAGCCACTACCCAGGAAGGACATGGGAAGAACAATGTCTTTGAGTTCCACATTTTCCTACTGCTAACTTAACTTATAAACTATGATACCTTGGCCTGAATATCGATGTGATTAGTTGGGAAGCCTTGGGATTTATAAATGTGCCAAGATTGCCCTGAAGATTGCCTCTGAAGATTGAAGGTTTTGGGGTATACTTTGGTGGTGAATTGGTGGAGTAAAAAATAAGAACATGCACTCACAAACAACCATGGAAATTTCATAAAGAAAACCATTTCCTAATTTCTTCTGTTCAGATGTACCAACTCACCTAAAATAATTGTTCACTCTAAGAATGAATCGATGTAATTAAGTTCAACGGAGATTAGTGTGAAATCAAAAGACTTAATTTAGGGTTATGACATCCATGCTTTTCTAACATGGCACGAGGTCCTACATATGAGTTAAGATATGTTAATCACATGATCATAAGCTCGCTGTGGACCACCATGAAAAAATTTTCCTTGTCAATGAAAAACTATCTCCTTTGCAAATAACAATTCTTTCAATCACGTCAAGGCCACACATGATGTTTGTATTAGAAACAAGGAATTTATTAGACTATCCCATTTTATAATCTATAATTTTTCATTAATATAACTATGTCTATCTCTTTCTATTAAACGGTATCGATGTTAGAAAGTTCAACTCAACAAACTACTCCATGAAGTCAGAGTGCTGACAAAATCTTGATTAAAGCTTGGGGGAACTTATTTTATTCTTGGCATTTAAATTTGATTGGGAGGAGCTTTTTCTATCCACTCATGATTTAGACTACCTAGTAAAAATAAACTAGGTGTTACTTGCTAGTTACTTCTTAACATCATCATCAAATTAAGAATTTTTTTATCCTTATAAGGTAACACCTTGATATAGTTTCCAACTTTATTATTCAATTAACATTCAATATTTGATGCGAAGTTTGGCCATGAATGATCTATCATCAACTTGTATATTTCCTTGTATAAATGAAAAATATATAAAACAAAATCTTCTTTATAACATTTCATGTGATTTTCTTTCTTATTTCCTAATATTTCTTCAATTCCTTGCTATTTCCTATGCATGTGTACCCCATATTTCTTTCCCATAGTTGGCCCAACCACTCTTGTTTCTATCAACTGATTTCCTTCCATTTCCAGTTTGTGTTCTTTGGGACAAGTACTTTTATGTCCATTTCTTTATCCAATGTAGGCTATAAAGTTATACAGGGTAGGCAAAGACAAAAAAATGTTAAAAATGAATGTATTAGACATGGCATTTTACAATCAACAAACCTTAAAAGGCCACCCATAGTACTTCATTAACCATAAAAGTAATTTTGATGGAAATTATAAAAACTTTAATTGGTCATTCCTCTTACAAGTAATAAGAAAGTTTGAATTAAGTGTAGCATGGATCAAAGGTTGCAAATCTCCTTTCTCATTTGTAGTTCTAGTCAACATCTGACATTTTAATTTCTTAATCTATCATCAATATTCTTGTAAGGTTGCCTCGAGCCAACAAATGATCTTAGTAAAAACATTTATAACATTGAGAAAATCAAAGAAAGATATGCTAATTTATTTTTTCGTGTAATCATCAAACATTCAAAACATTTTTTCTCCATGCAGAATGGGTAAAAATTAATAAATTTAAAATATTTAATGGGAATACTTGATAAGTAAAAATAAATTTGACTCAATTTTACAATGTTCTACACGAACTGTAAAGCATTAAGTACAAGTGAATATAAATTTTACCAATTTTGATAAAATTTTACCCACACATTAAATAAGGTTTTTTCATTGAAATCGTGGTAACTTTCAAAGGTTACTTCACTCTTGCAATTATTTTGTCCATGTAGATGGACTAAAAGATTAAATAATTCAACCAGTCATAAAAGATATGTTTTATAGAATTGGCCATACCATATAGTAGGCTTGGACAGAGAATTCCTGCTCATCTTTTCTTCCACTACCCTTCCCCTACCTCATGAATCTACCACCACTCTCACCATAACCATTCTTGGAAATTAGAGCCAAAGTCTACCCCACGCACTCACCTTTTTTTATTTATTTATAGTGCATTATAACGACCTGATGAATCTATCTATATCCACATTTTTCTGATTGCCACTGGCAGATGGGCGAGCAATAGAACCACATTGGAGTAATTTATGTTAACACACTATTCTTAATTGAAATCATGACATAAAAACATTAAATCTAAAACCAACCTCTAATTTTGTAGACTTGTATTGTAACATGCATATTTTCCTTCAATATTTTATCCCACTGTGTAAAGAGTAAATCATTCTGCTTATAGTGATTGCATAAAAAGAGATACAACAAGCCTACTAACCTTATCAATCTTCTCAAAATAATCAACTAGATGCGGGAACTAGCCTTTGATCTAACCACCAACAACAGTAAGTCAAGCTGACATCTTGCAGTAGCCTGCTCGCCTTCGATGTGCCTGGGATTAGAATTGGTGTTGGGAAAGAATTTCCTTTGTGGCTGAAAATACTGAGAATGAAAATGATGACGCTACTAATGTTGATGGTGTCGATAGCGTATTTCCTTTTTGGAATCTTTTGAAAGAAATGGATATGCATCAACACCATTGTTTTTTTTTCCTCTCAATTTATTCCTATAATCCCCCTTGTTTCTGTTCCTACCCTCAATGACTTGGCCAATGGCAGTGAGTGCTATCAACCACTGAGACACCATAAACAAAGATTATCTATTGAAGCATGCCCCATTCCCCAAAAAAATCTCTACATAATCTGCATCCCTCGTGGAGGGTTCATCACATAAGCACCCCATCAAAATAATTACAAAATGCACTCCAAAAGGCCACCTCCGATAAACCCCAAAACCCCCCAAAAAATCCTTGAAAGAATATAATTTGAACTTAAAAATGAACAAATATATAAATAGAAAGGCTTGTCTTTCCAGTCTTTTATCTTTAATGAGTGATTCTTTGGCTCAAACCTATTAAAAGAAATAATAAAAGTTGCACGCAAAAAAACCCTAACTAGTTCTCCTCATAATTTTGTGTGAAGAATAAAACAATCCGCGTTGCATCAAGACATACATCATCCTATTCCTCTAGTATTCTTCTTCTTAAACACAGATCACAGTGTTCAAATCCCGTGATGAGTTTACAAACCCCATGATGTGCAACCAAAGTAGTCACTCGGAATCCATAGATATAATGTACTTTATGGCACGAAAATTCCATTTTCTCTGAACCAGCACGTTTGAATCCTAGAAATGGAATGATTCAATAAAAGAAACACTTCTCACCAATGAGGTGCAAATACGACGCAAACTGGACAACACCCCTATAATTCTCTCAAGTGCATGCTGCATTTGAAAACCATGTTATTCTTGTTGAAAGGACCCTAGATGTGAGGAGGTCATGGCTACCATAGGGTGAAGGTTCAAATCCTTCAAAGGTCTATGACTCCCATGGAGGCCATGGCCGCCATTCAGAATCCCTCAAATATCTATGTCTATGTCCATATTTATGCACATACAAAATTATTGTGTAACTCTTCATTTATTTCCACTCACCCTGCCTTGTGACCTGCACGCCTTGTGTGCCCTTTGCATATCCCTTCTGCCATTACAGGTTATTTTTCTTCCTCATTTTATTTATTTATTTTTAAACTTTCTTCCATTTTCTTTTCATTTTAGTTTGATTTTGTGTTGTTCCCCACAAATGGGTGTTTCTTTGGTATATTTCATATACAAGCATATTTTTAGGAAGACAAATACCCTTATCACGTTGTCATATTCATGGTTATTTGCTGGGAAATTTGGCTTTATAAATTTCGTTTTAATACACATTTATTTTTTTATTATTGTGAATTGAATTTTGTTATATTTTGGATTTATTTTATTATTACTGTGAATTGAATTTTATATATATATATATATATATATATATATATATATATATATATATATATATAGATATATATATAGATATATATATATATATATATATATATATATATATATATATATATATATATATTCTTACTATTATTATTTTAATTTTAATACTTTGGAGAGTGCATGTCATGAGGGTGTTTCTTGGTCTATGAATTTAATATTTTCATGATTCGCTTTTATAGAAGTAAAAATGAAATTTAATTAAGATCAATTCTATTTTCATTAATGGATACCTTCATCATGAATAATATAAGCAATGAAAGAGATTGGCTTGCAAATTAAGCACTTAATTACACAAGTTGATTGAAGAGAAAAACTAGTACGGTGATGTTGAACTTGAAAAACCGCCAAGCACTAGGAAAAATTTGGGGACCTAATTTTTAATTTATTTCCTAAAAGATATTTTTTAACATATATTGAACTTAGTTTGTCGCACTTTGCACCTTGATTATTTGTCTTTATAGTTAAGTTAGACGAACTTTCATGTTTTACCTAGTCAATTTTGATTTGTTTCTTTCCTTGTTATTTATTCATAAAATGATATTTTGTTTCATCCCTTTAAATTCAATTTCCTTTGTTGTAATTCTTTTATATCAAACATTATTTTGAAATCGGGATTCTTCTATTCATTCTTTTTTGAGCTTCATCCATAATGAAAAAATTGGGACCCCTATTTTCCTTTACCATCATAGCATTATTTGATCTCCTTATAAAACTTGATTCTCAAATTTGGTCCTTCTTTCATGTCCATAAACTACTTAAACTTCTCTCCGCTCATCAAATTCTTTGCATCAATATTTTACACTTATGGAAAGGTTCATTACTTGCTTTCAAACTTTGGACTTATTGAAATTTTCCTTGATCCAATTTGGAAAACACGACTAATTCCAGATAAGATCTTTTCTTCCCTTATTCACCATCCTATTTCAAAATTAGGCCCAATTTGGAAATCAATCCCCATTCTTCACTTTGGTCCTTTTATATTTCCAAATAAAGTTAAATTCCCAAATTAGGGCCCTTGTTACTAGCATTTATATTTGAGTTATATTTTAAATTTAGAGTTATGTTTCTTATTTTCTTCTTTTTATTTCAAGATACGTTTTTCAAATTTTATTTTATTTTTTCCCTTTTTTTCTCCTTTCAAACATTTTTACTCCTCTACACATCGATTTCGACATCAAGCCTAATCTTTGAATTGAGGATCCTTCATTCCTTCATAGCCAATCTTTCTACAAATTTCCAAATTGGGCTCAATTTTGGAATTTGGGCGTTTTCGTACCTTTCTCTTTGAAACCTTCTTCCATTTGGCATTAATGACATTAACATAAAGTTTCCAAATTAGGTCCTTCTACCATTTACATCACAATTCAAACATTTTGGTCTAACTCTCAGACATAGAAAAAGGACAAAATATATTTATAAGCCAATTATGTATCCAAAATAATCAAAAGAATTAGCTTGATTAAATAATTGATTTTATTTGGATAACCATGTGCACATTTTTCTAGGCATACTAACATAGAAGTACCTTTACATATGAATTACCCTTATAAAAATAGAAATTGACATTTAAGAAACGAGTTTGAGTAGTAGTATTGAGGAGAGTTTAAATGAACAAAGGAACCTCATGTTCAAGAAAGAGCTTGAATCAAGAAAAGAAACCAAAGATGCCTAAGTTGTATGAATTGATGGAAAATTCAAATAAAATGTGAAATTGAATGGCAAAAAATAAATTATTAACAATTAAAATTAAATTCTCATGAGTACAATAACAGTATCAAAGCCATGAATTTGTGGTACTGTCCATAGCCTTCAGTGTTGTATAGAGTTTATCACATATACGTTTCTAGGTCTACAATTCCATGTCAATCGCTACCCATTACATCACCTATTTGTGGTAAGATTTTTCTGTAGCTCTATCATTTTGTTACCTCTATTTGCAACCATTTCTCTATGTGACTGTAGTTCTAAATTACCTATTTCTACTATATCCACCCCTGGGTGCTCTACAACACATAATCTTCTATTGTATCCAGCCCTAGGTGCTCTAGAAAATGACATAATGAAAACTGCAAGACCAATTAAACGACATAATTAAAACCACAAAACCAATTTAAAATGAGATAGAGTAGCTTTTAGATACCCTGTCCCTTCCCATCATTGTAATGTTGCACATCGGTTTGCTGCCATTAACCAAAACAAATCTGGACATGGGATTGCAGAAACTAATACAAGAAGATCTGGACCTAGGATTGCTGAAATGAAAGGGTTGGGGCTTCTGAGAGGAAATGTACCTAGAATATAAGCCTCATGATTTTTGAGAGAGAGCATTGATCGTTGTTTCAAAATGGAGTTTCCTATCCAACACAACAAAAAAACATTAAAATATTGAATGGAACCCTCAAGGAAATGTTGAAAAATTTTGATAGAATGAACCGAAGGTACAGAAAAGTCCTCAAATTGTAAAGGAAAATCCTCAAATCATATAACAGACTGATAAAATTTAACGAGTGAAACATAAAGTAAAATACTCAAGCCATATAATGATTTATATAATTTGAGCAGTGAGATATAAAAACAATTCACATTCTAATTACAAAATATGTGGATGAGTTTATATTGACTGTAGTGGAATAAAACCATCAAACCCTGATCGGGCACCTGGATGGTATCAAGAGGATTTCACCATATTGTAATAACCTAACCACAACCATGAGGAACAGAGGATGAGTGCTCAAACAATACTATAGTGCCCCATGGAAAGCAACGAATTTGCAATCCGAGGGATGTAGCCCTATTAAGAAGTAGGGAACCAACCTGAGAAAGAGAATTGGTGTTAGAAGCAAACTACTCTCAGCCCGCATGCATACCGTCAGGGTGAAGGTCCTAGAGGAAATCTTACCCATTGAAAATTGAACCAGAAATAGGTCAATTAATAAGAGGCATGGTTTTAAAGAAAATGTAAAATAAAGAAAGACAAAGACTCATTCTGCAACCTGGGGCATTGTATTTAAATTCGGTGCCACCATAGTTACTGTGAAGGCATAAGAAAATGGTTAATTCAAACCCTTTTATGCAATCTCATACTTTGTGTTTTTGTGAGCCTAAGAATGGATAATACCTTGTCTGTTGTGGCTACCATTACTCTGCCTAAACGTTAACAAGTGATGAATGGGGAAGCTCTGTGAGCAAACCCTGCTTCCAACTAGAATGTATGTAAGGTACTGGGCATAGTAGGAGACTCTACCTGATAAGAGTTTCATTTTCTTCTCAGGAAACCCTCGCGATATTGTTGGGCTCCTTCAACCCTAAACTCACCGCTAGAATTCGCATTGGATGTGAAGCTTGAGGTTAAATTGGTTGCCTCAACCGTCCCACCTGAAGCCTTACCATTATGCCTAAAGACTTACCAATAGATTGTCAATCTATTTTCACTCGTCCCGCCTGAAGCCTTAACATTAGATCATCAACCTATGATCAACTGTCCAGCCTGAAGCCTTACCATTACACTTGAACCCTTACCATTAGGTCATCAAGATATGATCAACTGTCCCTCCTGAAAGCTTACCATTACACCTAAAACCTTACTATTATATCATCAAGCTATGATCACATAATGGATATTGGTACAAGTGTTTACAGGTCAGAACTCTCTAGAGACCACCCTTGGGATTCATAAATAAATTACTAAAGGTTGGCACTGTAACTATTTATCTAAATCGAAGTTTTCAATGTTAATTAAACAACAAAGACAACAAGGAATGTGACAATAAACCAACCTCCATAATAACATGGATATGAGTAAATAATTGCAAAGTATTAAGTTAAGAACATGTAAAGGGTTAGGTTAGGATGGTAAATTCTCTCAAAAAATTTATATAACATTAACGTAAATATCCTTAATCCTTACATAATACTATTTCCAAGTAGTGTATCAAAATTCATAACATTCATATGGTAAGAATATGGTCGTCAGTATTTTTTTTGGTATTCTTATAATTATTACAAGTGGTATGAGAGCCAAGGTTCTGACACCATGGTATCATTGGAACTAAATAAGACAACATGTGAATGAAGACAAAGACAATGAGAGACAATATACAAAGGGGAAGTATACCACCAAACACACCAAAAGCATCTTACATAGGGGTCGATCCTAAAATGTGGATACAATTGGGAGAGGAGTCTCACAAGGGCGATGTATCTGTGTCAGAAAGATTCCAACACTTGCATGGACAAATGACTAATTTAATAACTCACAATGAGAGGCTCACACAAGAACATGAGAGAATTTGAAGAGTTTGTCCCATAGACAGAATCAACGAGAGCCAAACCACAATGCTTTCCGTGGAAACAAAACCCCAACCTTTCATCAAAAGGAGGATAATACGGAATCAGCATGAATACTAGATGAAGATGAAGGATGATTACAAGGTTTCATCTTGTCATAATTTGTGGCATTGCCAGAGTAAGGAAAAGAGTAATACTAAGCAAAGGATGCGACCTAATTGCTTAATGTCTGGTACTTGGAAATCTCTCACTAATAGAATTTAGTGGGTTTCAAATAGATCTTGAGGTTGGACGATTTACAGTACAATGTTATAATCAAATCTCACCTATATTCTTTAATTATAAGTTCCATAGTATGTCCCAGTGAAGTAATGTAGATGGCTGAATAAGAACTATCAGAAGACCTTCAGGATGGCTTGGAATCTCTAATAGTCAAATATTGGTTGAAGGAGGAGCAGATAAAAATGATGATTGGTCACTTTTATATAGATATCAGAGCTATTATGGAGGATTACTTCCAATCAGGATTCATTCAGTGAACAAACTATGGATGAATTGCTCACCTGGAGGATGCATCATGCAAAAAAGTGATTGTCCACAAATATCTGAAGCAATTTGTTGGATGAAAAAGTGAGGGCAATAGTTTAAATCCCAAGCATACCTTGCAATAAAAATTATGGAAGCCTATATGAAAAATTGAAGAGAATTCATTCTGCATTAACTAAATCTATGATCACTAGGTAATGCTACGTTTATGTTAATGCTTATCTGAAAGGTGATTTGGGAAGATAAATTTCAATGGAGATCTCTAGCATACTGGAACGATGGTGAAAAATTTTCATGGTGAATTACAAGTAGTTACGATCATCAAACTAAAAACACCTTATCATTAAGATTATAACGAATTTTGAAAGTTGTTATTTACTACGTTTAGGGAGGGGTTCAACTACCCAGTTTCAACGCAGTTGAATTTTTTCTGATGTGTTGTAATCTCCCCAAATAATTTTTGAGTTAGTCTCTTATCTAGTTATCCTTTTCTAAAACATAGACATTAGGATTTTCTATAATAAGAAATAGAAAAAGGTATGTAACTTGTGTCTATATATATGGTTGACGTCATACATGTTGTCCTATTTATGATTTTCACTTTGGGGCAAGAATCACTCTGCCTATTAACGGTGTTCCCTTTTACATAACTCCCAGCAGAGTCTTTTCCAAATTTAGGTTGTGAAGTACATATCCTAGTATTCACGTCGCAATTCTGCCATTGGAGTCCAATTTCAAGCAAGTAGAGAGGAGAAGTGGTTGATGGAGGTGTTTTGTAATTCTTCCCACTCGGTTTTGAATTTGTCAAAACTTCTTAATTGGATAGAGAAATCGATAGAAATACCAGTGAAGCTTCCTCCTTATGATCAATTTGATGGTGAAACAAAAATTTTGCCATGAGGTATTACTAAGCATTTCATAGGGAAGGGTGCAAAGGTTACCTTATCAAACATCTGGAACCTACGAGGGAGAAGCTGTCTAGAAACCCTATAGAAAACAACGTGAATGAACCTTGGCCAGCATGGACCGAGTGGGTAGTTACCATGACCAAGCTCAAGAAAGCCTTCACCGTCGGATGGGCATCGACATCTTGGACTATTGATGAGATCTAACTCCCGAGATAAAGACAGGTGTGAGGATTATAAAAGGCCCCGATAAGTTTCCAGTGCATGAATTCACTATGGGGTAATGTCTTTAAGGGGTAATGTCTCTAAGAATATGATAAGAATTCATTTTACTTCATTGAATCCAAAACCATCAAGGTAAGTTAACAGGGTATGGTAATCATTTTATGGAAAGATAAATTCTTGTTCATTTTCCCGTTCAAGGGAAACCTCCCAATGAACTAATGCTCAAATATAATCGTTGTACTTAACAAATTCAATAAGGAGGACTAACATATTATTCATTTATAAAACCTAAATTTTAATCACTATTGGTTTCTATGCTAATGAATAGGCCATATTACATTTATCACATTAAAGCTACCTAGTATGAATTATTCAATAATAACTAACATAACAGACTTTGTATATATTACATTAAATGACCACCATATTTATAATATTATTAACCATTATGGAACCCATTACATCACTAGGGGGAATCCCACCATTTCATCCCCTTTGAAACACATTGCTCTCAAATTTTATATCTATGATGTATCTCCATAAGCCAATTTTCTGTGTATGGGCGTTGCCCCCAACCCTAAGAGTGAAGTAGTCCAAGAAGTGTGTCCATAAAGGGATCATCCATAAACCAAGGTCCCATGTACAAGTACTACACTCCACACTAAGAATGAAGCCATCCAAGCAATGCATCCAAAAATGCAACTATCAAGCATAAATGTTTCCTCCAATGTTGACAATGAAGTCATCCAAGAAAGGATTACATAATCTTATATCCTAGGTACAAGTTTGCATGTTGGGTCCCAACTAATCACACATGAAATTGATGAATAGACATGAGGATTTTGTTAAATAGTATCACCATGGTCATATGGATCCAAACATCTTTTCACCAACATACTATGTCATCCATAACCAAAATATCCTCCACATAAATACAAAAGGTTAGTTATTGATATGGAGTTATGTACTCTATGGTACGTACAAGTATTATTACACCAGAATGTCACGACCAATCATCAACGGACTTATTTTACCAAGGTCCCTTAAGGTTGTGGTAAAAACTTAGTAGGAAGAACTTAAGTGCAACTTCAAAGTTTAATTTGTTTTACTGTGACTAGGTTAGGTGTGAATAGGATAGGTAGGAGGCGCCACTGAGATCCTGACAACAATATCAATAGATTTTACAGAACAATTCTCTTTCACCAGGTTTCTCGATTGAGGCCCTAAATTTCATTGAGGCCTACTCACATTGCTTAGAAGAACATAATATACCATCCTCAAAATCCTCCACCTCCTCAAGTTAAAAAATAATATTAGGGAAAGGAAAAATCACTTTGAATCCTAACACACCAATAGGATTTTTGCTACTTGTTTTATCAAGAAATATAATTCTATTAATGAAACAAGATGACTATGTAATCAACAAATGTTAATGCTCCAAATAGTTTTGTGAAAAATTTCCATCACCTAAGGAGAACGTATAGACGAAGGAGATACTAAAGATGAGGCTCCCATAATAGGTACAACTTAACCTCCACCCATCAATATCCCATTCTAGTAGTTTGAGTTAACTTGATTGTCCCTCTTTAAGGCATCCATCACTACAACACATGAACTCTTGAAACCTAATATTTTCATATATTGAAAAGGCTTGGTTGATCCAATCCCTCTACTCTAATACTTCTCACATGGATACATTGTCAATATATTGTGTGTAAACTTAAGATAATTTGTGATCCCATTTTTAGTATCATGAGTTATGTATTCCCATCCATTCTCTAATTTATTTTGTATAAACATGAGAAGGAGACATGAAAACTTGACTTACTAGTGACGTGACTTCTAAATAATCCACAACATCATAAGATGATCCATAGAAACATCACTAAAATTCAACCCATATTAAATAGTTATCAATTTAATAATTCATTATATAGTTTAATATATGTTATTTTCTAAATAAACCATGGTTGATAATAATTTTGTTAAAAATAACAAAAAATCTTATTTAATAGAATATGTTTGTGTTTTTTCGTTAGCAAAAACAAAGTTGATCATATTTCTATTCGATTTGAAAAAAATACACATAGTAGATACTTATAGCATTCACAAGGAATTGAGGTCATTATATTCTCCTTACAAATTTCTATCTCAATATTTAAAATTCTAGCAAAAAAATTAAGAAGCCCATAACCCTTTATAAAATTGATTGTAAACATCTAGTATTTTAAATATTTATAATTAATTATACCATGATAAAAGTTCAATTACTTCCAATAAGGAAATGATGTACTCTATCATCACCTAGAATAGAGTACTCTCGCAAAGGTCTATGTAGATATGACATTCTATTCACTCAAGATTGATTATTACAAAAAAAAATTGGATTTCTATTCTTCACCAAGGCATAGACCTTATTGCTTTAGATATTTCAAAATCAAGTCATGCATGAGCCATCAATCCATTACTATGTTGTCTCTTCTTAGCCTTGTCCTCAATTACACAAGCAAAAGTGATGCCATCTTCTCCTTCTTCTCCCTCCTTATATAGAATACGTCGATGGTAAGGAACCCAACCCCTATGGTCCACCTATCATTATATAATTTTTCCTTTGCCTTAACATTTTCCATTCACATAAACCTACATTAGACATTATTCTTCCCTTGTCTTCAATTTTTTAATAATCAATATAATAATTATTTAGTAAAATTTATACTTGTTATAAATTTCAAATTTATGACTAGATTGTCAAGAAAAGGTATCATGTAAATATTGAACATTGCATGTCTTAAATCAATATAGAATTTGCATATCTTTAAAAATTGCACCTCTAAAAGCTGCACCAATGCTCGTTTTGCACATACCAAACAAGATTTTAGAAGGAGACCAAAAAGTGACATGAACACCACTAGCGTAGAACCTTAATTTGAAAATCCCAAAAACCCAACTTTCCCATTCAATAAGAAAACAATAGATAGGAAATGTAGGTGAAAATGTTGAAAAGCATAACCACTTCGTTCTTTCTCATATAACTTTTCTTGATGAATGAAAATAGTGTATTCCTTTGTAGAAATGTATGAGCTCTGAAATATTCTATGATAATTGCATATTCATGGGGCTTGGTTTTCAAGGCAAAGTCCAATGTTCACTCTAAACTAACTATGATCGTTAATAACCACTTCATGAATGCTAGCAGTCAACCAGTAAACCAGCCACACTAGAATTTGAAACCGAATAGGTCAAAATGGAAATTTAGTATGTTAACACAAGAGTTCAATCAGAAATTGAATTTGGTTACTCATGCCTACTAGGGAGATATTTCCATTAAAGGAAATCATAACACAAGAAACAATACAACAAAGTATAAGTGATCTGAATGACGACATTACCAAAGATGTAAATGAAGGACTGGGAAATATATGGTGATCATGGGAATGATAGATATCAAACACAACATGATGATGTTGTTTGGAGAAGTACATATCGTTACGGAGGGATGGATTTAGTTTCTAAAAGGGTCTCAACTCAGTCTACCCAGTTGGATGGGTTGTTTATCTCAGATACAGTGAGATTGGTTAAATTCAGCTTATCAAGTTCATGAGAGTAGGAGAGGGAGGTGAAATAGAGATGGGAAGCTTAATAGTCCTCCACAAGGAAAATATATTCTTGCATGTAAAGGTAAAGGGAATGCTAGGGGGTAATCTTATGCAAAGAAAGGGTGAATTATGCCTCCCTGAATGCACATCATGAGACTATGTTTAAGATTCATCATTCTGAAGCTGCGAGAAGACTAGAGTGTAAGCACAAGAGAGAAGCTAAACATATTGTGGATTGAGAAGAGGGCCAAGAAGGCCCTTTCTGATTCTTCCTCTTTTAGATTAGAGACACAATATTTAAGTCTTTATAAGGTAGTAGTAAAGATGAGATGGATTGTCAAACATATGCGGGCAAGGATGTTTTTGAACTGTCACAGTGGAAAAAATGATCTAATGAAAAAAATGAATGCCTACTTCCAAAGAAAATTTCAATGTCGAGGAGCAACTAGGGAGGGGTAGATGATGGTTCCCTAAGCTAGGTCAAGTTCTTGCAATGGATTAAAGATCAAGTTATGCTGGAAAGTCTCATGAGGAATATGATTATGCAATAAATGCACATGAAAAATTGGAATTCAAAGTCTAGGACTCATTACAAAGAAGTGGTTCAAATAGTCACCACTAAGTTTTGAATGGGATCTAAAATTTGACTTTCTCAAAATTGAATGAAGTTGGAACCACTCCGAAACAACCTGAAACAATTAATGTTAATATTAAATATTTAAGTAAAAGTTGACATTATCCTTATCTTTCCTTTTCAAAGAGGAAAGATAAGGAGAATGTCAAACTTTTACTTTTACTTTAAAAATTAAATATTACCATTAATTACTAGGGTTAGGTTTTGTAGGGCCTTAGGGTTGAGATTATTTTTTCATTTTAATTATTTTTTATTAAAAAAATATTATTTGGTGGTCATGAGTTATGTTTCACTACATTCTTGAGAATTGGTCAGTTTAGTAGAGAACTAGTCACTTTGGTGTTTTAAGCTGAGTTCAATACAAGACCAACCTTAGCCAATCTAAACCACCAAACTAGACTAGTACAACTCTAAAGCCATTGTTAACAACCAATACCACTAGTTCTACGCTAGTTCCAATAAGAGTGTGCCCTTCTCATCCTCCTCTCAAGTTGTTTTCTTGAATCCTTTTAGGAATGGTGATTTGGAGAGTGTCATAAACTGTTAGACTATTGTGAGAACCTAAGATCATAAGTAGTTAAGCCTTTAAAAACATAAATTTTCAAGGAACTAGTACAGACATCCCAAAACATATTTAGTGAGGACATCCATGCAAGAAACTATTACACACCTCCCAAGATACTTAGTGGGACATGCATGACCAAAAAGCATCAAATTAAATTATCCACCCTCAAAAACCTTGCCCAAAACATTGAAGTGTGGTGAAAAAAAAATATCTAGTAGGCTATTAATGCTACCAACAATCATTCCCTCTCCAATTTCACAATAAGACCCTCCTCAAGCTACCTCCTTGACTATGGTTATAGCAAGTTCTTGCAACTGCGTGAGCTACAAGAAATTAAAACTGCATTGGAATCTCCACCAATATTAGGAATTTGACTTCTCTACATGCCCCAACTATTTTGGGTTGATTGGTTAGTTAACTAGATGATCAGTGAGTTTGACTAATATCCCATTGCTTAAATGACCTTCCACTAGTTCCTCCAAAAGTTAGAACTAGTTTAACTAACAACAACCTGAGATAATTGACCTTTATTGCTACAAATTAGCAATCACATATGCAAAACTAAACTCTAACTCCTCCAACTAGAACTTACTAAGTAAACTAGGTGACACAAGCCATGTCACACAAGTTAACATCATCCAGTTGTCTGTTGATGTGGAAATTCAAATTTTTTCAATTTAATCAAGGAAAAATCAAACTGAGAATTTCTTGCCACATTTTTCAACACATAGTTCATTGGAATGTATTACTTTCACTAGGAACTTGGCATAGTTCACATGTTAAGTTCACGATGTTTTGGGCTGATGTGGTTCTATGTGTTGTGTATATAAAGAATAGGTTTCCATCTCTTGCTATTACAAACAAGACTCGCTATGAAATGTGGTATGGCCACATTCCTTCGTTGAGGCATCTCAAGGTTTTTGGTTCCTCCTGTTATGCCTTGATACCTAAGGAATAGATAAAAAAAACTCAGTGCAAGGAGACACAAATGTATCTTCTTTGGGTACTCATACCTCCAAGCCATACCATCTCTATGATGAAGTGAATAAGAAGTTTATAATATCTAGAGATGTGATCTTTCTTGAGTCTTCCAAGATTGACAATGTTGTTGAGTGGTGGTTTAATCATTTAGATAGATTCAAACATGCAAAGTATTTTCAAGAGTTTGATAGTGAGATTCCGCATCTCCTTCTCTTACCTCTATACTTTCGATGAAGAGCCTTGAAGAAATCAGGTTGAAGGAAATTCCTTCCCTTGCTTTGTCAGGAAAGAGGTAAGAGACTATTGGTAGTAGGTAGCCAAATTTGATAAGCAGTGAGGGTACATGCAAGATACAAAGCAAGGATTAATGCAAAGGAGTAATGGAAAGGAGTGTAATGACTATATACATATCATCAAAAATCTTTCATCCCACTTAGGATACCTTGCATCGTGCCTAGTTAGTCATAAGATCATATTGGTCACAACCTTCGTACCTTAAATAAACAAATGGTAATAGTATTCATCTTCTAAGCTATGTAATAAACAAGTGAAAGGGAACAAGACACATAGAGGAAACACATGGAGTGACTTTCATTTCTTGCAACCATGCATGTCATTGAAGACAGAATGATACAACGATGATAAGCAAAATTTTAAGCTACAGTAAGAGGTTTATTTTAAAAGATGATCCTTGTTTTCCATACCTAGCCTCCAAAGGGTTATGCATCAGATGGAGTCTTTAGGTAGTCCTGATATTCTATCATACCTTCGGTTCCTTCGTTTGCTTATTTTTCTCCTAAGCTCCTTGAGAGTCAACTATTATGTCATCTTTCTTCGTGGCCCTTGAGAGGCATAATTGTGTAGTTTCAGTGGGCAGTGACTTTTGTGGATGAGGACCTAGGAGGACACATTTACACAATTTTAGGATGCAAGGCACTGTTATGGGATGAGGCCTTGGGAGAACACATCTATGCAATTTCAGGATGTAAGGCAGACTAGGTAGTTAAGGGACAAAATTGCACAGTTTCTGGAGATAGTGGGTTCCACCTGAGGGAAGGACATTGGAGGAAACCACTACGCAATTTTGAATGCTAAGGGAGGTTGGTATTTCTGTGCATTGCACAGTTCCAACAGGTAAGGTAAAATATTGAGGGTTACATATGTGAAAGGCGCAGTTCAGGAAAGTTGAATGAGGCTAGGTTGCTAACGAAACTCCGAAATTTAGTTCAGTGTGGGATCCATGGAACTGATGTGAACAGTGATAAAACTTCACTACGACCACACACTTGAAAACTTAGCGATACAACATAGACCATCCAAAACACATAACACATACTTCGCTTAATGCAACAACCTTTGTGGCAATTTACAACAAGTGTGGCTCATATGATAGACTTTGGGAGGATAAAAACAACACTTGTGTAAGAGAGTGTGAAATGAGTGTGAAACATGTCTATGTGGTGATGACAACCCATTCTCATAAATATTTCCCCTTGAAGATAAAAAAGCCTCCCTTTGCATGACAAGTGATAACCCCCATGCACAAAGATTACACATTCTATTTAAGGATAAAAGCATGGAAGACTCTTAAGATTGAAAAGGGGAGCTTGAGATGATCAACTTACCAATAAGTGACTAAGGAACGATCGATCACAATATCCATAGTTGGCTCTGAAATTTACATGTAGGCCAAAATTTTGGAGGGTATTGCAGCCACTACAACAAAGCCTTCACCTTCTTGCTAGCTTCTTTTTCAACCAGTGCCTTGAATTCTATGAGCTTGGAGAATGTCTCCTATTTCCTCGACATGAAGAAGATCCAACACTTCCGTGAGAAGTCATCACTAAAAATGACAAAATATTTGTGTCTGACAGTGTAGGTTATCGAGAATGGTCCATAAACATCATAGATGATCCTTTCTAGGACTGCAAGTGCTTTGTTGTCCCGATCATGGAATGTGGATTTTATGTACTTTCGCAACGTACATCCTTTGCATATATCCTACTACTTAAGTGCTCCTTTAGGGAGGCCAGTGGTTATTTTTTGTATAATATTCGAGGTACCATGATGCAAATGACCAAGTATTTTTGCCAAAGTTCATCAACATTGCAAATTGCAATTTCTCCACCTTAGTGCTTAGTTCAGCACACTCTTCCACATATAGCTTATACAGGTTCTTCACATGACGAACCCCAATCTACTTCACCTGCCCTGTGGCTATGTGACTCAAGAACTCTTTTCCTTTGTTGAATATCACTTCAAAACCATGGTAAACCAACCACTTGGTAAATGCTAGTAGACATATCCCTAATCCTTTACCTTTACCTTTTTTACTAGCACCTCGTATTGAAGATCTGAAGAAAAAATATTTATTTTCTCTTAAAAATTCATCTTAAAATCCCATCTGTGTAGGAGTGTCGAATGCAATGATAGAAAAGTTGTCTTTAATCGTATCAACAAATATGAAAGGAACAAAAGAGGAATTGATGTATGAGAAATATTGTCAGTCAAAGTTGTTGCGTTCTTCTTAGTCGACTACCTCCACAAAAGAAAGAGCCCAACAAATCAATGTCTTTATATCAGATAACGTGAATGCTAAGTAAAATAACAACCTCAGTATAGGTGCAAGACAATAGTTGCCTGCAATCTGGCCGACATAGGGCACACTGTTAGAGTCAATTTTGCAGTTTTTAGATAATATTGTCTGAAATTGATATGTTTGTGTCTTAATTGTTAATTGTATTAAATAGGTTTCATCTAAAGTGGCCATTGTCTTAAATATAAAGTTTTGTCTTAAATTATTTTTGTCTCAAACTGTTTTTGTCTTAAATATAAAGTTTTGTCTTAAATTATTTTTGTCTCAAACTATTTTTGTCTTAAAATAATTTTGCCTTAAATTGTTTTTGTCTTAAAATAATTTTGTCTTAAATTGTTTTTGTCTTAAATATAAAGTTTTGTCTTTAAATGTTTGTCTCACACTACTTTTGTTTTAAATATAAAGTTTTGTCTCAAAATATTTTCATCTTAAATTATTTTTGTCTTAAATATAAAGTTTTGTCTTAAAATATTTTTGTCTCAAACTGCTTTTGTCTTAAAATAATTTTGTCTTAAACTATTTTTGTCTTAAATATAAAGTTTTGTCTTAAAATATTTTCGTCCGAGACTGTTTTTGTCTTAAAGTTTATATTTAAGACAATTCAATTGATATTAAATTTTAATGTAAAATAACTAAAATAAAAAGTGATTTTTTAAGACAAAAGATTTCTTTTGTCTTAAATAATGTCTTGAAAATACCCTTAGTGTAGTAGTGTAAATATTAGACTATGTTATTCTAGTTACATAACCCTATATTAAGATATCAATGTACTTGTTTACTTATTTTGAAGCTATTTTTATAATTATAATAATTTTATAAGATACTAAAAATGAAATTAATAAAAAAATACCATAAAAATAATAATATTATTTACCTCCACTTAACCATTAATATAATTTTTAATTTGTTTTTATATATATAGTAAAACAAAGCAACTTAATAAAGGAATTTTTTGTTTGATAGTTTTAAGGTTTAATAACTTCTCCTCTCTTTTCATTCTCTCTTAAAAATACATTATTAGATTTTATTAGTTTATTTAATAGTTTTATTAAAAAAATATTATAGAAATAAACATCATTTATTATTTATAATAATATTTTTATTCACAAACAAAAATGTGGTGAACTAAAACCTGGTACAGGCATGAATAGTAAAATAGATAATAAACTTAATCTGTTGTAGATACATCAAAGCTGTGTCGACAACCCAAATGAAAATTATTTAATGTTTCTAATGCATTGAAAATAAAGTTGAACAAAGATTATAATCCTTCCTTTCAGTCTCCTTTGAGGAAATAAACATCCTTACGGAAACCACAAGTTGAATGTAGCAGCCATGAAACTATAGCACAATGTACGTTCTTTTAAAATTTATAATGTAAATAGTGGTTCATTATCATGGCCTGCGTGAAATTATTATTATTTTTGACAATGCCAAGAGTGATTTAGTATCATAGCATCCGTGATATCATCATATGAATCATTATCAGAATATGCCTGAAATTATTTTAATTTTGATAATGTGAAGAGTGATTCATTAGTTCTGAACCCGCAATTAGCTCTGAACCCGACTTTGCGCTTTTCTTATGGATGTTAAGATCTGCTGATGACCTATGCACAGTTACACAAGAAGAAGAATCATCCACGCGAATTCATAGACAAAATGGTATCGCTTTTATTAACTTCATTATCTCATAGTAGCTCTTCGTTAGATAAGTGTACACATACATAAAGACATGTATGACATCGGGGTTTTTACAATGGAGAAAACTCCCAACCTGGTAAAAATTACGACACTTAACAGGCCGTTGTAGCCTCAGGGATATTTACTCCACGATATATTGTTTTCTTAGAACTTTCTATGAATTTATTATTGTGCTGGTATACGTATATTTAATTCTGCAAGCTGAGTCGTGTAGCGACGTGCATTTTGAAAAATATTTCAACAAACCATAGAGATTAAAGATACTCAAATCGCAAAATTTGCTTTTACTGATCATAAATTGTGTGTAATCATGGACTAAACTGCACATATAATTATCCACCCAGAGAAGGAATATTAAAATAATTATAGAGAATGTTTACTCGTGTAAGGGTCGATTTTGCAATTAAAGCAAATCACATAACTGTCTCAAATAACCAAATGCATTCAATGTAGTGGATGCTTGTCCCTGCATTTAGTGTAGACATTTTCTGTATTCATTACGGTCAAATTTGTCACATACGACCATCTACAAACGAACTGGTCGCATTTGAGGAGCAAACATTATCTCGTAGTAGACCTTCATGCACAACAATACTATATTTTATCAACTTAGGATGATCCAACCAATAATTCTCTTGCCCCGGAAATTCCGGGGTTGTTATGAAATTGTTTAAAAAGAAAAATTATTGTGGCCACATGGACCAAGAACTGACCACGCAATGCATTACCAAGAACTGAGTACGCAATGCATTACCAGCTCTACAATGCATTTCTTTTAGCAGATCAAAAGTGAGAAGGCGACAATGCCAAAGAAAAAATCGTCTTACTATTATGGAAAAGAAAGTACATGTATGACTAAGACTAATAAATATTTAGCCAACACCATTACATTGCATGCAAGCCACCCGTTCCACCCTTCCCTGATAACTTGTCGCATGTAAATTTGCATGCGGTTTCCTTGGAGGCCCGTGTCCATCTGTAAGCAAATTAACCTTGCGCAATGAAGGCATTCTGACTTTTTAATAAGCACAACAGCTGCCGCAGTTGAGCTTCCTGCATCAGGCTTTGGGGTGGGCGTAAACCTGGTTCTATTCTCGACGAGAGTGGTTCATCAGAGCAATGCAACGGCAGCAAATAATGTGAGTAAGTGGACTCGAACTGTTTATATATTTTCTTGGGGTATTTGTTAGTGAATCATACTTGGGACGCTATCGGACATGCACTTTGTTTCTCATCATTTTTGTAGTGGTGAGTCAAATTCTTACCTTTTTGCTCACTAATGTGCCTTGAACTGCCTAATACATTTCCAGACAGATACGTCAAGCATTTAAGGGGGTTGAGTGTTTTTTTGGCTGGACTCATTTTTCTGTAACCCTGAAAAACTACTAAATTCTCTTAACAATATTTAATGGTATTGATTTATGAAGAAGTAGAGACTAAATTATGTTCTATGGAAAACAGGGTTTGGTGCTTTTGGCATTATCATCTCAGCTGATCTTAGTGAAGACCACCAGTAGTCTCTAAGGCAGAGGAATTACGTATATAGACCAGTGCTATCCGGTTTAGTAGGGTTATGCACTGCGCTATCTGTTTTGCCTGCTTAAGCAAGTGATTCAGTTTCAAAAGTGGAAATTCCAATCACGGATTCAGTTGATTCAGCAAAAGGTCTAATCCCACCAGGCGCTGGAATTGAGTCGGATATTAGGGATGAAGCACAAGCTATTCCAGGGAATGGCTTCAAATTTCGTAAAGGGTTCACTTACAGAAACGCAAATACAACACGCCATCAAAGATTGCAGCATGTGTGGAGATTTGGGCATTGACAAAGAAGTCTTTCAGTACGAAAGATGTTTATATCGCCTTCAACACAGGTTATATTTCAGAAATTCATTTCTATTTTCAATATCTTTCTATAGTAGTAATAGGCGTTAGTCGTTTGACCTCTGTCAACGGCCCCAAGTATCTAACCGACAATGGTTTCTGTAAAACAGTTCATATATTGAAAGTGGATTTCCCTAATAAACTAGACTAGGTTTTCTGCAAACTCTGAATAAGTGTTTCTGCCACATCCAGATCTGCAGTAAACTCTATGCATATGGAGAATTGAAAGAGTTGATCTGCGACTCGTGTCTGCATGAACAAGAAAGCAGCTGCACGAGAGACAAAAACACGAGGCAAATGAGGACCGCACAATATATTTCAAGAGAGGAGCCAACGGATTTAATACCAAATTCAGACAACGAAAAAGCCAAAGGCAGGAGCTCAGGTCACGACGTAGAATGTGTTAATCAACCTCCGCCAACAGCAATAGGTAACAGTGAAAATCCAAAACAGGGAGAGAAAGATAAGATTAGAAAACAACGATTTAGATATAGGTCTCTTGCAAAGCTTCTTAAATAAAATATGTTGTTGACAGATCTTGGTTTATACTGAAATTCATCTTATATCAAAATTTAACATCATAAGATCAACCTCGGATTCATGGATTTACTTTGCTGAACCATTATGTTTTGGCAGGCGGGTTAGGACTTACCACGTGCTATTCAGCCTGGCCGCAACTATTCACTTGAAGCTACTGCTTATACTTATGAATTTGTTAGTGAAACTACTGTTCGATCTGGATCTGGTTCTCTAGTTCTCCTTCTTCACCACCTCGAACAACTGGTTATGCATATCGATCTGGATATGCTTCGAACAACTGGTTATGCATATCGATCTGGATATGCTTCTAGTTATGCTTATACAACATCTATTCTGTCTCCCCTCAGTTCTAGTTATGCTTATACAACATCTATTCTGTCTCCCCTCAGCGATATCTTATGCGTATGAATTTGTTCCTTGAAACTACTGTTCTGTAGACACCACAGCAGCATGCAGAGTGACACATTGCAACAGTGGAAATTTCAGTAATCCAATTTTGTAAAGAACCAGCCCGAAATGTTGTAAGTCAAATGCAAATGCAATAAGAGCTAGCATTTTATATTGCCAGATTAACGTTAGCATTAATCAATAGCTCTGGAAAATGAATGAGAAAGACCCAGGAAAATTCAAGATAATATATGATTCCAACGCCTCTGCCATAGTCCCTGGCCATTGTTCAAGATAATATATGATTCCAACGCCTCTGCCATAGTCCCTGGCAGGGATCGCCCGAAAGCTAAGTTCTTTCAGCCAATTCTTTCACCAAGGTGCGAAGCCGCCCGAGAAGAAATAGGAGGGGCAAGGACCCGGAGGGGCTTGCGCTTCCTAGTGCAAGGGCCTTTCAACTTTAGCCTTTAGCCTTTAACCTGTAACCTTGACCCTCGTTGGGCTAACCTGGGGGCTGAGGTGGGGTGATGGGTGGAACTCCTAATAAGCCCTCCTTAGCGTCATAAGATCGTACTAAGGGAACAGCCTTAGGGTGTTAGTAAGAGCCTCCTAAGAGCCTCAAGATTATAATCCTTCCTTTTAGTCTCCTTGGAGGAAATAAACATCCTTAAGGAAACCACAAGTTGAATGTAGCAGCCATGAAACTATAGCACAATGTACGTTCTTTTAAAATTTATAATGTAAATAGTGGTTCATTATCATAACCTGCGTGAAATTATTATTATTTTTGACAATGCCAAGAGGGATTCATTATCATAGCATCCGTGATATCATCATATGAATCATTATGAGAATATGCCTGAAATTATTTTAATTTTGATAATGTGAAGAGTGATTCATTATCATAACATGTCTAAAATATTACATGAATCATTATCATAACATGCATGAAATAATTATTAGTTGTTCATTATCATAACATGTCCGAAAATATTTTTATCTTTATAATTTAAAGATGGTTCATGATCATTAGAAGCTTGAAATTATTGTTAACACCTCTGATTCTTTTATAACGTGAAAGCATTATTATAGTGCAAATACTGGTCCATTATCATATCATGACTGACCGAAATTGTTAAATGATCTGATACTTTGATCAAAGAAAATGATTGCTAATCGTTATAAAAATAAGATAAACATGTCACTGTGATTTTACTTAGAAAACCCGACTAATCTAACCATCCATGTAGCCTACAGAACATTACATACATCTGAACTGCACTTCCCTAATCACTGGATCAGGCCCTGTATGTATACAATTATCTTTATTCCTCAAAATGGAGAACATTCTGAAGTGCCCAGCAAGCGTTTTCAAAGGTGCCCTCAAATTTATATTCTTCTCATCATTTGAGGATGTACCGTACCAGTGTTTGAATTAAGATGCTGTTTGAAGTGGAAGCGAGTAGCAGAGTTATTTTAAAGTTTGCAATCATTCCAAAATTCAACACTCGTGCAGTGCATCGGTGAATGATAAGCTCTGCAATCATTCTGAAAATGACGAGACACGTGGAAAACATCTCTAACGCTCTCCGTAGGCATTTTTCAAAGATACCCTAAAGTTTATATTCTTCTCATTATTCACGGATGCGCAGAAGCAGTGATGGAATTTCGTAACTTCGTTACAGTTTTACAGGATTTACGGTTTATGTTATTCTTGTTCAAAACCCCCTAGATCTGAGGAGATCGTGGCTACCATAGCGTGAAGGTTCAAATCCTTCAAAGGTCTATGACTCCCGTGCAGGCCATGGCTGCCATTCAGAATCCCTCAAATATCTATGTCTAGGTCCATATTTATGCACATACGAAATTATTGTGTAACTCTTCATTTATTTCCACTCACCCAGCCTCACCTACACGCCTTGTGTGCCCTCTACATATCCCTTCTGCCATTACAGGTTATTTTTCAACCTCATTTTATTTATTTATTTTTAAACTTTCTTCCATTTTCGTTTCATTTTCATTTGGTTTCCTGTTGTTCTGCCCAAATGGGTGTTTTTTTTTGGGGTATATTTAGTATATAGGCGTATTTTTAGGAAGATAAATACCCTTATCACGTTGTCATGTTCATGGTTATTTGCTGGGAAATTTGGCTTTATAAATTTTGTTTTAATATACATTTATTTTTTTATTATTGTGAATTGAATTTTGTTATATTTTGGATTTATTTTATTATTACTGTGAATTGAATTATATATATGATAGATATATTCTTACTATTATTATTTTAATTTTAATACTTTGGAGAATGCATGTCATGAGGGTGTTTCCTAGTCTATGAATTTAATATTTTCATGATTTACTTTTATAGAAGTCAAAATGAAATTTAATTAAAATCATATTTTCATTAATGGATACATTCATCATGAATAATATAAGCAATGAAAGAGATTGGCTTGCAAATTAAGGACTTAATTACACAAGTTGGATGAAGAAAAAAACTAGTGTAAGGTGATATTGAACTTGAAAAACCCCAAAGCAGGAGGAAAAATTTGGGGACCTAATTTTTAATTTATTTCCTAAAGGAGATTTTTTAACATATATTAAACTTAGTTTGTCGCACCTTGCACCTTGATTATTTGTCTTTATAGTTAAGTTAGGCGAACTTTCATGTTTTACTTAATCAATTTTGATGTGTTTCTTTCCTTGTTATTTATTCATAAAATGAGATTTTCTTTCATCCCTTTAAATTCAATTTCCTTTGTTGTAATTCTTTTATATCAAACATCATATTGAAATCGGGCTTCTTCTATCATGTTCTTTTGAGCTTCATCCATAATGATCAAATTGGGACCCCTATTTTCGTTTACCATCATAGCATTATTTGATCTCCTTATAAAACTTGATTCTCAAATTTGGTCCTTCTTTCATGTCCATAAACTACTTAAATTTCTCTCCTCTCGTCAAACTCCTTGCTTCGATCTTTTACACTTATGGAAATGTTCATTACTTGCTTTCAAACATTGGACTTATTGAAATTTTCCTTTATCCAATTTGGAAGCCACGACTAATTTCCAAATAAGATCTCTTCTTCCCTTATTCACCATCCTATTTCAAAATTAGGTCCAATTTCAAAATCAATCCCCCTTCTTCATTTTCTTTGTTTTATATTTCGAAATAAAGTTAAATTCCAAAATTAGGGCCAATTTCAAAATCAATCCCCCTTCTTCATTTTCTTTGTTTTATATTTCGAAATAAAGTTAAATTCCAAAATTAGGGCCCTTGTTACTAGCAATTATATTTGAGTTATATTTTAAATTTAGAATTATGTTTTTTATTTTCTTCTTTTTATCAAGGTACATTTTTCATTTTTTTTTTCCCTTTTTTTCTCCATTCAAACATTTTTACTCCTCTATACATTGATTTCTACATCAAGCCTAATATTTGAATTGAGGATCCTTCATTCCTTCATTGTTATGCATCTAACCCGGAAATATATAGATCTGATATGAAAATATAAGATAATGCAAATAAACCCAGAAATAATATGAAATGATTCTTTATTGATGAAACCGTTAAGGTAGTGCAACACCATACATTCACTCCTTAAGGAAGGAGAGCACCCCACAAGCCATATGCATGTTCATACAATAATCCTTGACTCCTCCATGTGGAGTCTCTAGCCTCTATATAGGCCTCATACATACAATACCATGGATCATTCCCATTGTTCTCTCATACCATCAAACTAATACCATGGGCCCATTACATTATTATTAACTACTTGTGGTCCCTTACATGATATGGGTTAACCACCTTATTTATTACTATGGCCCATCCCATTATTACATTATTACCTTGGGTACCTCCCTTGGTACCCCATATTATCCCCCTAGGTATATAACATTCCATTCCCCTAAGCATGTTTCGTCCCCGAAACATGGGAAGAACACAAATAATAAGATCTACTCAAAAGAGTAGTCCACTGGTACCATGCACGTGCATCTAGCCATCCAAGAGAAAGATGAACCCTCAATCTCGCTGGTGCTTCGCTCGCTTGAGATGGAAGTTGACTGTGGTAGCTCTTCTGTGTGCATGTGTAGTAGGTGGATCTTCGCTCCTCTCTATCTGTCCTGCAGGGGTTGTTGTCCATGTAGCTAATTGGTTGTCATCTTGCTGGTTGTCTTGCAGGGTGATGTGGGTGATGATATGTTGAAGTTTGAATCCATGATGGCCTTTTCTTTAATTCACCCCTTACGGGATCCTGACTGTTATCTGGTGCATGTTTTGGTGCCTGCTGTGGTGTCTTATCTTTCAATATTACTTCAACCACTGGGCCATCCTTTGATGTATCAACACCTATAAAATTTTCTACTTCGCCCTCTTTTTGTGTTTGATTGTCTATCATCACTGGATCATCATCTAATATGTCAGACCCTGGAACATCTTCTGCTTCAGCCTTCCTAGACTCTACCTGTTTATTAATAGAAATATCCTGTAATGTAATTTTCTTCTTTTTATACCAGAGCTTCAGGAATTCCTTCTATACATTAATATTGATAGTACCCACTGATTCCATCCAAGGGTATCCCAAAACATCATCCCTATCATCCATCTCTGAAGTATAAAAATCACCATGCAACACATACTTATCCATAGAAAGTTTCAAATCCTTATAAATTTGAATAGCCTCATCATCAACCTATGTATTTTCAATTTGTTTTGCTGGAACTTGCAATTTTTTTGCCAAATTAACATTCATGAAATTATGCTTGCAACTAGGATTTATGGAAACAATGATCTTCTCTTTCTGAATCAATCCATGAACCTGCAATAAGGAGACACCTGTAGCAAATAACCCCTTATGTGTCTCATTCTCCTTTTTTCTAGCCCGAGGCCATTTATCCAAAAAGAGTTTTTCAAATTTTGCATCTGAAAGTTTGGTCAACTGCTTGTGGTCAAGTGATAACCACCATTTTTCAGCCCCATCTCTCATATTAAGCTTCATTGGAATCTTCCAATGTGTCCCATGTATGGACTTGTATCTCTGTATGAATTCTTAAATAGTAGGACCATTATCTTTCCCTATAAAATATAGCATCTCCATGAACAAGGTTTGAGAAAAATTCACTTACATGGCAAAAATTTGAAATTGTCACAGTTTCGTCAATATTGCTCAGAATCCCTATTATGAACTGTTTTCAGAAATGGAACAATCATTCTGCATCTGCCTATGTGTTAAAAATCCTGATCCAGGCACTATAATTTCATATCTGTGCTGCAACTCTCCCGTCGTCACCAAAGTTTCTGCAAAAAGAGCTGATTTTAAATCAGCGATATCTCCCTCATCCGGACTCCGATTCGACCGATTGTTTTTTGAAATCGGGTATTCTTTCACATAGAATCTAGATCTACAATTAGATTTTGTAGATCTTGCACTAGGACATCCAGATCTGTGCAGCAAACTCGCTGCCTTGAAAAATTGTCTACAACCCCACTGATTTTTAGATCAGTGATATCTCCTTCATCCAGACTCCGATTCAACCGATTTTTTTTTGAAATAAGCTATTTTTTCACAAGGAATACAGATATACAATTAGATTTTGTAGATATTTTACCAAAACATATAGATCTGATCTGCAAACTCACCGCCCCCGAAATCCTGCAAAAATAAAAAAAGTTTCTCCACTTTTGTGCCCAAGAAAGTGCTCTGATACCACTTGTTATGCATCTAACCCGGAAATATTATAGATCTAATATGAAAATGTAAGATAATGCAAATAAACCCAGAAATAATATGAAATGATTCTTTATTGATCAAACCCTTAAGGTAGGGCAACACCATACATTCACTCCTTAAGGAAGGAGAGCACTCCACAAGCCATATGTCTATTCATACAATAATGCTCGACTCCTTCTCCATGTGGAGTATCTAGCCTCTATATAGGCCTCATACATACAATACCATGGATCATTACCATGGTTCCCTCATACCATCAAACTAATTGTTGTGGGGAAAAGTATCCGATGCGGATGACCCTATCCCTACTCTAAAGGTGACAGTCTTTAGCAACAACTGAAAGTAAAGCTTTGATGTTTTCCTTTATGAAAGTACAGAGAGAAGGAAGAAAAGATTAACCAACCTGGTGTCTTTCGCTTAGTCGATCCTTGTCCTCTCTCTTTGTCTCTTGTTCCTAGCTCTTTGCTCTCTTTGCCGGTCCAGCTACACACAGATCTTGCACAAAACAAGAGAGGAAACTACAAGATACAAGTACTCATAACTGATGCATGGATTAGAGTGAATCAAATATACATGTAAATACAATACATCAATGCAATACAAGTATATAGGAGAACATGCAAAACTTTATTGATATAAGTAACAGGGTTCTGAGAAGGTTACAACCAATGATGGCTCCAATCCAGCAGCACCTCCCCAGCAGCAAGAACTCTCCTCTTCACCTCTAGTAAAACAATCACCCAATAGATCTAACTGTAAACCAACAGCACCTCCTTGCTTTACACAAAATTCCAGCCTCCTTAGACCTCATAGAAGAGCTCTATATATAGGAGAGAAGAAGAGAGGATGAGTCAGCTTGAGGCTGGCATAGAGCTGACTAGTGTCCTCTCCCTCTTCAGTTAATCTTCAGTTCTTGAGTCCGCTTGGAGATCCTTGCTTACACATGGTGATCAAGTACCTCTTACTCATCACAAGGCGAATCTCATGAACCAAGTGTCAGTTTGGAAGCTTCCTGGGCAGTTGACACCTTGCAGAATGACTGTGCCACTTGGCCAATCTCGCCCAGCGCAGGTAGCCTTCATTAATCTTGACTTCCAGCGCAGGTACAAGGAGGGACAGTTGCATTCCAGCGCAGAAGCTCAGTGGAGCAGCTGACATGATCCAAAATAAGCCTGTTTTGAAGTGCTTTCAGGTGGAGAACTGATTGGAAGTGCTGTTGTTTGATGACCTTGTTCTTTTAGGGGTAAGAACAACATGTTTAGGGACTGAGGATCCCTGTAATTATTGACATTTCATGCTCCATGTCGCGAGGCACAAAAATGTCTATAACAGTTGCCCCCTAAAGTATGAGGCCATTTATCGGGTGAAATGCTTTATCTAGAGGGTCCGAAGTTCATTCCAGTGCTGAGGAGGCGCCCTGTAATACAATACAATACAATACATTATCTTTCATTCTATTTTCATGATCTAGCTGAGGCGGGCATTCCCATGCTCAGCTTTTATAAATGCATTTTGGTACATATGACAGACGATCGTCCGAAGGTAGACTGATAATTTTCTGCTGAAATTATCATCCTTTGAATAGGATGATCATCTGTTGCAATGATGTACATGGCAAATGCTTTTATATTTCCTGAATATATATCGCAGCCCGGATGGATGAAACTAGATCCGGGGTCTTCAAACTCATTCGATCTTCACTCTAAGTACAAGTCGATCCATGTGAAAATTTCGCTGAAGTCGAACATGGAAAGACATTGCTTGATTACCGGTCAATAATGAAAACCGTTAACAAGCGCAAGAGGAATCACCAATAATGACGATGACCCTCAAGGTACTGTAGTACAATTCACGTGGCGTGAATAAAGGACTTGGCGTCGAACGCCACGCAAAATCTTCTGGTCGAAGGTCATTGATGTATACCTGTCGCCGGAAGTGAGAAACTTGCCATTGAGGCATGCAAGCTTCAAAGTACTGATGGGGGTGTTCCTAGATCAACTTCTTGGATAATGAGCTGAAGTCGACAAGAAGCGATCCGTCAAAGGAGGGCCTTAATGAATCCCACATCAATGACACGGAACGGAGCTAATGATTTTAGTGGAGGCGAAAACAAACTGTGACATATGATTCAGGGTGGCGATCATGAATGGATGAAGGACAATGTATGGCAGTGGATGGGACACGGTTGACACTTTCAGAATGACCCCTCTTGAACATATAACGACACTGATGCGATGGATCGGTAGCATTACCCCAAATGTGGATGGTTTGGCGAGGACCATGGCGGCGAGACCGGTGAATGAAACAACCCAACCCGATGTGGCACGGAGGAAAAGTGTCATGTTCAAGAGTGACTTGCTACCATTAAACTTTGATGTTCTCCCAATTTTTCCCCAGTCATTTCTGACCAGTACCTCTTTATTTTTGTCAAGCTTGAGGAGGATAACATATGCTTGTTCTATAACCTGCCCTTCGGGCAAGCCCATCGCTATGATTTAACGAGCCTAGTGATAGGGAAACTCGTTCTCGTCTAAAGACAAGTTTGTCGCTATTTAATCATTTTAACGAGTCTAACGACAAGGAAAACTCGGTCCTTTTCATTTTTAGAGAGTCTGAAAAGGTACAGAAAGTTAACTCCATAATCCCTTTTTCGTCAGCTAATCCCTTAAGTCCGAAAAAGTATAAAACAATACAGAAGGGATGGCTGTTCGGTACTTTTACGAGTCGAACAAGACAAGCGCTCGATCTTTTTGTGCAATAATCCCTCAGGTCCAAAAAGATTAAAATCTAGAGGAGGGATAGCGTTCCGATCGTTTAACGAGCTGGAAGGCCAAAACTCGGCAAACTTTTCATATTTTACGAGTCAGTGAAAAGAGCTCAAAGAAGACTCGTCTTTTGAGGAACGAGTGATAAGCAGGGATAGCAGCAGATTCCAGGTACAATTTGGAATTTTCCAATCACGGTAATGTCACAAGGATGGCTAGGTGAAATCACTTTTCGCAGCTGTTCCTCAAAAGGGGTAAACACACATATGGGGGTGAACGACCGGCCAAATGAAATGGAGGTGATGGATGAAAACACGACCAAGGCTTTTAAGGCTGATAAATTTACGATCGCAATGGTTATTTACCGAGATAGGTTCATTTTTTAATGAGCTTGAACTTTGGCGGAAAAACTTTGCTCACACTTTTCTATTTTTTAACGAGCATAAATTCCGTGGTAAAACTGCTCGATTCATGGTCAAATTTAATTTTTTACTTTTACTAGCTTTTCTCTTTTCAAATGTAGTACTTCATCTTCAATTGCTGCAACAAATTTTGTTAGAAATGGACAATATTTGCATGAAAACGAGATTATAACCCTAATATTTAACTTTAAATTGTGTAAAAAGTCACAAAGGGGTTTTTACCTCTCATTTATCATTTCATTTGCATTTTGCTTGTTGGAGCTCTGGAGGTGCCTCTTCTTCCTTGATTTTCACCAGCTGATTCCGGGAGATTTTGTGGATGATTTTCGGCGCCGTTTGGACCAGGTAGGAGCTAAACCTTAGCCCTTCACTTTCATGGTTTCCTTTTTCAGTTTCATGCATGTTTTTCAGGGTTTCTGAGCCCCAGGGGTTTCATCAGGGCGCCCTGGCATCAGCGCAGGTTCCCCTTTCAAAAATTGCGCTGTATTTGAGGCAGCCTTGAGGCAGACTGCCTTACAGCGCAAGGGGAAGCCTCTCTGCCTGCGCTGGGCTTAGAAAAGCTGACTTTGCATGTGTTTTTTGATGAGTTTTTTGCCAGTTTTTTCATCAAAATGAGGAACTTACTCCTTCTCTTGTTTTCTTGCAGGGAACTTTGAACAAAATGTCCCTTACATGGCGAGAACGAGAACATGAAGCAGAGGACATGGATGCACTCCATGACCCAGTCACGGTGAACGCACTTCGGAACTGTGGCCTGCTGAAGTTCTTCCGTATCTCTAGCATGAGAGCACAGATTTCTTTACTGCAGTATATGCTTGATGCTTGGGATCCTGTTAACCAAGTATTCCAGATTAGGGGGAAGTCCTTCCCCTTCACCATAGAGGACATGTACTTCTTGACTGGGTTGTCAAGGCGGGGTGCCCCTATTTCTTTGTCAGGTACGGCTCGAGGGACTACTTCCACCAGAGACTATATCCGTCAGTATTGCCGGGAAGGTTCACAGCCGAGCAAAGACGGCAAGATTAATATCCGTGACATCACTGACAGGTCTCTCAGGTCCATTCTGTTTACCATTGGTAGGATGGCCGGTAGCGCAGCTTTATATGTTGCCAACAGATCTTATATGCAGCACGCCTTGGAGTGTCTCCAACCGAAATTGTTTAACTGGTGTGATGCAGTACTTGTCCAGATGAAAAGTCAATTGACCAAGGTAAAGGACGGGGGGCTGAAGAACTTTGGATTTGGTTCTATTCTGACTGCCTTTGTCTTGGAGAAAATCCCATTGATGCAACCTCAGTACATCCTGCTTGATTTTCCTTCTCCGACCGAGCCACGCATGCAGAGGTGGGTTGACCATATGTCCCGGCATGCTGGTCAACCTCATATTACTTTCACTGAGTCCTTCTTTAGGTGGTTCGAGCGTCAGGAGATGGCATTTTATGAGTATCCATACGTGGGTATGGACTACCGAGGTGATCCGGATTTGGTGCTTCCGGATGGCGAGCAATGGGGCGCTATTGGTAAAATCTCTGACCATATCACTGTTTAATGTTTTTATTCATGATGTTTACTATTCAAAACTGATCAAACTCTTGGGTGCATGCAGATGTTGGTCCTGTTCATCCAGTAGCTCGTCCACGATCGCCAGTTGCTGCCCCAGCAGCAGAGCCTGCTAGGAGAGTTGTTATTCGCGACCTTGGTGATACTGAGATACTTGCAGCTGTGCAGGAGCAGGTTGAGAGCCTTACTCGTGGTCTTCCGGATGTACAGATTGACGAGTTACCTTTACAGTTGCAGCGACACACTATTGGCATGCCTAGACGATGGACTCGTCTCTTGCGCATGATCGCACAGACCGTGACGTACTTTCATGAGCACCACTAGGCTAGGGTGCCCCCTAGCATCTTTTTGAGTTCTAGGTCATATGACCAATTTTGTTTTGATTACAGCACATTATGTACAAACTATAAACAGCTTTATATATTTTGATTTTCGGAGTTTATTTCAGTTTATTGGTGATCCACTTGCATAGCACCGATGCATCTCTTTTTATATATGTTGTAAATGTCTATCTAATACATAGTTTGCTAATGAATCTGTTAATGTGTTCAAGTTTCTGGAAATATGTTGGTATTGAATTGAATCAAACTCTCTTTCCAAAATCTTAACTCTTAGAAACATACGATAAATAGCTGGATTGCGGACTGAATATATACCAGTGAGTTGTAGTATCACAAGTTGTGAGTCTAGCCTAACAATTAGCCGGCGTATACCATGAGCGATGGTATCAGAGAGGAGTTCAATCAACGCGCTATACTCAGCGATATTGTTCGTTGACTGTCCAATACACACACCTCTGAAACTCACTAACTCGCCGCTTGGATCAAAAATGGCCCAGGCTGCGGAGGACAAATTCCGCGTATTACGACTCGCTCCGTCGGCATATCCCACATATGTATCAGAATAATTCGACATCTGCAACAAACGAGAAGGGTGGATTACTAAACCGAAACAAACACTTTAGCGAAAACAAAATACAACAAAAGCACTCAGGTTACTATTTAGGCATAGTAACGCTTGAGGTACAACCCGTTACGGGGTTGCGCCAGTGGTATTCCGTCATAATCCATTAACTCGTAGGCTCCTTTTGCTAACACCCTTTTAACAATATAGGGACCCATCCATAAGGACTGAAATTTTCCTGCTCCTAATTTGTCGGATTCTTGGTCGTAAAGCAAAACCAAGTCACCCTCAGAGAAGATGCAAGGTTTGACATTCTTGTCGAACTGTGCTTTGACTCGTTTCTTATGGGTTTCGTTCGCCAAAGCGGCGTCACGACGGTTTTCATCCAATTGGATTAATTCCAAGAAACGAGCCTCTTCTTCTGAGGTTCTGGGGAGGAGGTCAATTGTGAGTTTAAGAGACGAAATTTCGCACTGGATCGGTAATACTTCCTCTAGGCCATACACCAATTGGAATGGTGTGAACCCAGTGGCGTTCTTTACCGAGGTTCGGTAAGCCCACAATGCTGAATACAGGAGTAGGTGCCATCTTCTTTTGTGAACCTCGATCATCCTTTGCAACATACGCTTCAGGACCTTGTTGATTGCCTCAACTTGTCCGTTGGCTTGTGGATAATACGGGGTAGAGCTATCGTGCGATAGCCCTAGTTTGGCAGCTAACTCAACCATCATGTGATTGCGAAAATGCGATCCATGATCTGTCACTATAGCTTGCGGAACGCCGAACCTGGCGACTACATGATTGAAAAAGAAAAGGGCAGCTGTTTCACCAGTGTTATCCAATGTAGGCATCGCCTCGGCCCATTTGGTAAAATAGTCAACAGCGACTATAATATACCCATGCCCCCCAGTCGAGGTGGGGTTACATTGCATGAAATCGATGCCCCACTTGGCGAAGGGCCCAACAGCAACTATCGGCTGTAAGGGTGCGGGCGGTCTTCTGGTTTTGCTATCAAAGATCTGACATGCATGGCAACTTCTGACAGCTATTATGCAATCTTTAAACATAGTTGGCCAGAAATATCCTGCTCATAAGATTCTTTGTGTTGTTGCATATCCAGATTGATGCCCCCCGCACGCGCCTGAATGACAATCATTCAGGGCTTTTTCGGCCTCCTCATGGGTAAGGCACCTCCTCAGAATCGTATCGACACCACGACGGTAAAGTGTATCACCGACGATCATGTAGTCTTTAGATTGGTATCGTATACGCTTCCGTTCCGAGTGTGAGGTATTAGGCCTAAATTTTTGGGTTTGGAGATAAACAATGATGTCTCCATACCACTCATTTCTTAATGATATCAGAAACAAATTTTCATCCACGATTGACTCTTCTGATGTTTCATCGTTGGACGATGATGGGAGATCGCATAATAATTCCGCGAAAACTAGAGCTTTCTTTGATTTGGATTTTACAAAATCTAAATCAAACTCTTGTAGGATGGCTATCCATTTTGAATATTTGCCCCCAAGCAACTGTCGCGACAGTATATATGCCATGGGATTGCAATCTGACAGAACGGTAGTTTTCCTAAAGAGGACATAATGTCGAAACCTTTGAATCGCTTGAACAGCAGCAAGCGCTAGTTTTTCAACATAGGAATATTTACTTTCTGTGTCATTTAAGTTTTTACTTAAATAATAAATAGGATGTTCAATTCCATCGACCTCTTGCACTAAGACCATCGCAATGGTCGTATCTGCTGCAGCTAGATACAGGTTAAAATCTCTTTGATAGTCCGGGGTGTACATTAATGATGCTCTTACTAGAGAATCTTTCAGAGCGTCAAAGGAAGCTTGCGCAACCTGGTCCCAGAAAAAAGGTACATCCTTTTTCAAAAGACGAGTATAACCCTTGGCAAGTTCTGCGTAATTTGGAATGAACCTCCTCAGAAAGTTTGCTTTCCCTTGGAGTTTCTGAATCTGAAGCAAATTTGAAGGTGGAGGCAAATTAATGATTGCCTGAACCTTACAGGGGTCGAGACGAATCCCATCCTTAGAGACAACAAAGCCAAGTAAACGACCAGAACCGACGCAAAACACACATTTGTGCGGATTGAGTCTTATCTTGTAATGTCGACAACGTAGAAATATTGCTCTCAAATGCCGCGGATGATCAGTCCGCTTCCGCGAATGAGCCGGAAGATCGTCGAGGTAAGGTTGAACAATGTTCTTGATGTCATGGAAGGCATAATTCATTGCCCTCTGAAACGTCGCCCCTGCGTTCTTTAAAACAAAGGGTAATTTTCGATAAGCGAATGTGCCCCACGGACAAATAAATGTAGTCTTAGACTGGTCCTGTGGGCGGATATTTGTTTGATTATACCCGGAAAATCCATCCATAAAGGAAAAGATTTCACATCCGGCGCATTCATCAATTATCTGGTCGATGAAGGGTGTAGGGTAGTTGTCCTTTGGACAAGCTTGGATTACATCCCTATAGTCGACGCACACTCTTATCGTCCCTTGCTTTTTCATAACAGGGACAATATTCGATACCCAATCGGTTAGAGGAACCGGGTAGATGAATCCAGCATGGAGAAGTTTTTCAACTTCTGCCTTAATGGCAGCGGCTTTCTTGGGATGAACCTGTCAAAGCCGTTGTCTTACTGGTTTGACATCAGGATACATTTTAATCTCATGTTCAACTATTCTCGAGTCAATGCCTGGCATTTCATCATATGACCATGCAAAGACATCTCTAAATTCGTGAAAGAGAGCACTATATATTTCCAGTTCTGAAGGGGAACAACTTTTGCCGACATGAATATTCTCAACAACATCAGATTTTGTCGAGATGTTTATGGCTATGGTTTCTTCAATATTGGATAGGTTTCTCTCTGAATCCACCGTATTTACAGTATTTGTTAGGAATTCAAACACTGAAGGGTGGTATAGGTCGTGATGAGTTTCTTCTTCACACTCTGGAAGAAGGGAACGATGGTGGTGATCATTCCATGGTGCCCCCTCAGTCATCATTGATTGTAAGATTCCTTCGTCAGTCCCATGAACTTTTGACCATGGATCTAATGGGGTACCATATTCTTCGGACCTATCTACCCAAACGCTTGACGAGCGTTCATTTGGGCTCGCCTCCCATGCCTGAAACATTGATTGCTACAATATTTCAATAGAGCTAGGTGGCAATACCACTTGATGATCCATGACGACTTTGTCTTCTGCGACCTTCGATGAAGATACCATGTTGCATGTTGCTACAAACGAGATATTCCCTTCATGGAAGGAGGTGGCAACGCGAAAGTTCCCATCATTGTGGGATCTTTTAGCAAGCCTACTCCGATATCTTTTATTGAGTGGTCGCTCCCATGGATCAAGGGAATGCTTCCAGTAACTTGTGAACCATTAGGGAGGAAATTCTGTTGGTCGACGATCGTAATTCCTCCTTCAAACGGGAATGCAATCTTCCTAAAATATGTCGACACTACAGCTGCCATGGCATATATCCATGGTCTTCCCAGTAGGATGTTATAGTCAAGATTGCCATCAATGACTTCAACATCAATCTCTACTGTTTTTCCTCCTAGTTCAACCTTAAAGTTATTTAGGATACCGTACGGAGTGTACGACCTACCGTCAAAGGCTTTCAATGTCGTCGAAGATCGCGACAAGGTTGGAGATCCAAGAGTTTTCCAGCAACTCATCGACATGATACATGTCGATGCTCCCTCATCAATAATCGTTCTATGAACAGTTTTGTTGAGTGCTTTCACTTGAATAAGGAAAGCTAATTGCGCTGGCAACTGAGGATCATATCCTTTGTGATCAAAGGATACAAGATTGGAATCTTTAGGATCCACTCCACCAATTACTGATAACAATGCCTGTCTTTGGGATGGACAATTTTGTAGTACCTCAAGAGTTGACATAGCAGATGGCGATTGGGCCAAATCCTCCACTATATTATAGTGTTGCGCCGCTCTGGCGCGAGGGTTGAATGTCGACTTGTGGACTACTCCCTTAGGTGGCTTTATTGTTAATTCATGCGTGAGGGGGGGTACAACTTCTGCCGAAGTTTTTGTCGAACTACTGGGTTGATCTTTCCCTTTGTCGTTCGACACCGGCGGATTCCCATAATCTTTATTCCTAGTCGAGATCAAAGCATCATTTTGCTTAGAAACCAACAACATAAGCACTTGAGACGGGGAAGCATTTCCACTATCAACCATATTTTGACCTGGGGCGGGAAAAGGATCAGTCAACACAGCTGAAGTTTGGGAACTCTTTAGGAACCTCTTTAACTCAGCTTTGAACGGACAGTTCTTTGTTGAATGATTTTCATCGCATATTTGACATGGAGGAAATTGTTTCCTTTGCCCAGGAGGGTTTGAAGAAGTTTTTTGAGCGGATGACCCACCTTGTTTCTTCTTCTTCCCTTTGTTTTGTTTCTTCTTGCTTCCTGGTTGATTGGAGTTTTTGTCTTTATCCGTAGATACAGCATTTACCTTCGAAGCAAGAATCTCTTGATTTGCTTTTTGATTCGAAGTCTTACGGGCTTTCTTATTCGAATCCCTTGTTGACTTAGCATTTGCAGTTCCAATCACGCCATCACCGGCATGAGAGTCACTATTCGATCCGGGAGGAGGAGGGATTGAAAATTCCGGTCTGGGGGCATCAGGTATTTTATCATAGAGCGTGCCCGACTGAGTATACACTAAGTCCAAATATTGAGCACGAGCAATAACTTGCTCCTCTGTTACGACGCCTCCCTTGGCCACATCTTCTGTTATTGCCGGCAGAAGCGACTTTATAAACCACTCAGCTAATAGCTGATCCGGAACATAGGTTTTTACCATTCTGCGACGACGACGCCACTCATGTATATGATCAGATATATGTGTGGCTGTTGTCTGCTTGAAATTGGTCAAGATCTCTGTTCCAGTTTCGTACCTTATAGGTAACTGAAAGTGTGTTAAGAAAGTCGTGGCTAGGGAACTAAAATTGTCGAAAGAGGCTCTAGGTAATTCAATATACCATTTGGCCGCCGGACCAGTCAATGTCCTCTGGAAAAGATGAAGCCTTATCGAATCATCATTCAAGGTATTCGACGAACACCACAGATGGAATGTCATCACATGATTCGACGGGTCTTCGCCCGGATTTCCATTGAATTTAGGAATGTCCGAAGGAAGTTTGTGAGGAATCGCTGGCCACCAATAGGCATAGGCGATTGGATCGTTCGTCAATCGATGTAAATCTGGTAATTCTAGTGTCACCACGAATGGCAACTGCTGATTCAGGTTTGGCGAGGCATACCCAGGATACGATGGAATCGCCTGAGCAGTAGGCCTTTGCATACCAGCATAATGCAACTGATGTTGATATGACTGATATGGTTGGTGGGCTTGGCCACTGTAAAGTGGTTGATTTAATCCGTTCTGAATATAGGGTTGCCCACTATTCGCAAAGATCTGTTGCTCAGATCCTTGGTACACCTGTTGAAACTGAGGTTGTTGGTATTGCACCATCCATGGTTGTGAAGCCATGTTTTGCTGTGCGACACTAACCGACGAACCAAGATGCGGGGTTATAGTTCCCGTTTGTATCTGTGTTGTCCCGGCAGTTGGCGATTGTGGTTGTGTTGCAGGGTCAATAGGCTGTTGCATTACAACTTGGGGTTGACATACAACAAGCATCGATTGAACTTGCGACACTGTTACAATTGCTGGCGTCATCGGGATACTGGACATAGGTACACATTGTTGCATGGAATATACAACTCTTGGTTGTTGGGGTAACATAGGTACCCAACCACTCGTCGTTACTTCAGTCAAACCTGAATGTGGTTGAAAACTGCCGTATGGGTATCCCCCCGGAAGAGGAAGTGAAAGGGCATATTGCCCCCCATACGGTGACAATCCGGAGCTCAAGGGTATAGATGGCCTTTGAGGACTGGATGGCCCAAACTGATTCCCAAAGGGATCAATTTGTCTAGTTTCAACATAAGAATTACCAGGTATTATACCGGAAGAACAAAGTGGAACAGACCAAGTTGTCATAATAGTCCCTGGGTGGACTCCTTCTAGCTGATGAGAGCTAGTCGGGACGGCTGGTATGCCGGCAAACATCGTTGGATTGGCAGCAGGAGCTTCTGTTGTCGTTGTGTCGTTTGGCACAGTTCTAGATGTCGACGGTTGTTCAGACATTTTAAGTCTATCCAATAAACTTCCTAACGATTCTTCAGGAACTTCCAGTGGCGATGGACAAACTTCTAATGTAGAAGGAAAAAGAGTGGTGCCTACTCCAAAATGAATTGGAGTATTTGCTTGCTGGTCCTCTACGATTTCCTCTATTGCAATCAGACCAGGAGGAAGAGGAAGACCGTCAGGTCCGTAAAAGATTTCTGGTGCCGAAGAAGGGGTTGCTTCGACAGCGACAGTTGTTTGAACAACAAGACTCTGTGGACCGGTTTCAGATGGAACTGGTTCAGTTATGCAAGTACTTGTCTTCAGACTAGGATCAGTACAACTGTCCTTCTGTTGCTGTTGAACTTCTTCAATAGAGGCAGGGATTCCAGAAATATTGGGAGTGACCAGAATCTCAGATGTTGTCGGAACTTCCATTCTAACTTTAAAAGGAGATTTTGACCTGGTCCAGCGAGTTCGCTTTGCCCGTACTACTCTCGGTTCCAGAGACAAAGATGGTTGACTCGCGAGCCTCCCCGAATGACGGAGTTTTAATTGACTTTCCTCCACGGTTGCGGATTACTTGATCAACTAAAATACAAAAAGGGGAATTATATTTCCGTATTGAATGAATTTTATTAGACGCTTTTAGACACAACTTTTCTTTTTCATGTTTTAAGAGTCGAGAAAAAGCTAAAGATGACTCTAGTCGCCTTCGATGTATTAACGAGCCCGAAGTGACAAATGCTCGGTTGGACCTTTTCAGTTATACAGTTTGAAAAGGGCCAAAAGAAACTGCTCTGGAGATCTAGGCAGAGGGTGTGCCAAACCTTTCGCGAAACCACAGAATACGTTTTACGGTACGGGTGGTCGATCTTCATGAATGCTGTGTTCACTGCATCGCGATCAGTAGGGCGGTCGACACGGCTTCCTAAGGATAAAGGATAATTTCCTATAGGGGTCTCCCAATATACGCGACGGTACGCGGGAGCTCAAGTCCGTATTAGTGCTATCGTCCCTCAGGAGGAATCACCCACCTTCGTAGAGATCGACAGTCACTACGTTTAACGACGCCGGAACACGTCTCTACCTAGACCTCTATTGTGAGCGTTATGTTACAATGCGTTTTTAGATTCATTCAATATATTTTAAGTTGATCTTGTTTATCAGTTTGTCTTTCAGGATCACCACGAGATGTATTGGTACAAATTCCTAAATGCAGCTAAAATGATAAGCAAGCTTTCACAATCTTTTTAGCTTTGAAAATCCTAACTACTGAGGGGAGAGAAAAACACTATCTTTCCACACAGAGCACAAAGCACAAACTAATGCACTTTCTCCTAGATCAGACACACAAACTTATCAAAAATGCAAATGCAAGATGCATGTATTTCTTTTCTTCTCCCTTAATGTTGATGTAGACAAAAGGAAATTGTTGTGCAATCTTCGAATTCAATTTGAAGCGTAAACAAACAAGTTTTGTCTTAAAATGAAAAGACGCTTTACAGGTACTTGTTTCAACACTAAAAATGTATGAATTCAAACCATAAAGTGAAAAACAAACAAACTCAAACAGCCATGAACAGTAATAAAACTAGCTCTTTAAGATCACAAAGACACTTTTACAGTTCAGGATCTAAGAGGCCACAGCTATACTGGTTCGCTTTTCACAATGGGAAACTGTAACTGAAACAAGAAATACTGAAAGAACATTCACAGTTTCATCACACAACTGAGGTGGAATAATGTCAAGGAGAATGGTTTACAGCAAGTACAATGACCAGCAAGCAATCAGCAAAAATCAGTGAAAACAAGGCCAAGACACAAAGGGAAAGCTGAGCAAGACAATGGCTAACTGGACCAGCGCAGGTTCTAGTCTGCCAGTTTGACTCTCAGCACAGTTCCCGAAGGGAGCACCTGCGCTGTAATGCAGACTGCCTGTGGACAGCCTGCACTGACACACGAGAGTTGTGTCTACAAAGAATTCCGGGTCATAAAAAGCTCAAAAATGCACTGTTTTTGCTAAAATAAAAAGCTATAGGTCAAGTACAGGCTAAGGGATGATCAAGAGGATGAAAATCTATCACAAAGAGTAAAGAGTCTTTTGTAGATAAGCTCTTCAAATCTTGAATTCGCTCAGCAAATGAGAAAGAGTAGCAGACCCTCTACTTCACTTTTGATATAGTCAAAAGCTTTTCGATTTGGTACTCTTTTCTTCAAGAAATGAATAGCAAAATACTACAAACACCAACAAGATACTAGGCTCCCCAGCGGAGTCGCCAGTTTGTTGTGGGTAAAAGTATCCGATGCGGATGACCCTATCCCTACTCTAAAGGTGACAGTCTTTAGCTACAACTGAAAGTAAAGCTTTGATGTTTTCCTTTATGAAAGTACAGAGAGAAGGAAGAAAAGATTAACCAACCTGGTGTCTTTCGCTTAGTCGATCCTTGTCCTCTCTCTTTGTCTCTTGTTCCCAGCTCTTTTCTCTCTTTGCCGGTCCAGCTACACACAGATCCTGCACAAAACAAGAGAGGAAACTACAAGATACAAGTACTCATAACTGATGCATGGATTAGAGTGAATCAAATATACATGTAAATACAATACATCAATGCAATACAAGTATATAGGAGAACATGCAAAAATTTATTGATAGAAGTAACAGGGTTCTGAGAAGGTTACAACCAATGATGGCTCCAATCCAGCAGCACCTCCCCAGCAGCAAGAACTCTCCTCTTCACCTCTAGTAAAACAATCACCCAATAGCTCTAACTGTAAACCAACAGCACCTCCTTGCTTTACACAAAATTCCAGCCTCCTTAGACCTCATAGAAGAGCTCTATATATAGGAGAGAAGAAGAGAGGATGAGTCAGCTTGAGGCTGGCATAGAGCTGACTAGTGTCCTCTCCCTCTTCAGTTAATCTTCAGTTCTTGAGTCCACTTGGAGATCCTTGCTTACACATGGTGATCAAGTACCTCTTACTCATCACAGGGCGAATCTCATGAACCAAGTGTCAGTTTGGAAGCTTCTTGGGCAGTTGACACCTTGCAGAATGACTGTGCCACTTGGCCAATCTCGCCCAGCGCAGGTAGCCTTCATTAATCTTGACTTCTAGCGCAGGTACAAGGAGGGACAGTTGCATTCCAGTGCAGAAGCTCAGTGGAGCAGCTGACATGATCGAAAATAAGCCTGTTTTGAAGTGTTTTCAGGTGGAGAACTGATTGGAAGTGCTGTTGTTTGATGACCTTGTTCTTTTAGGGGTAAGAACAACATGTTTAGGGACTGAGGATCCCTGTAATTATTGACATTTCATGCTCCATGTCACGAGGCACAAAAATGTCTATAACACTAATACCATGGGCCCATTACATTATTATTAACTACTTGTGGTCCCTTACATGATATGAGTGAACCACCTTATCTATTACTATGGCCCATCCCATTATTACATTATTACCTTGGGTACCTCCCTTGGTACCCAATATTATCCGCCCTAGGTATATAACATTCATAGCCAAACTTTCTACAAATTTCCAAATTGGGCTCAATTTTGGAATTTGGGCATTTTCATACCTTTATCTTTGAAACCTTCTTCCATTTGGCATTAATGACATTAACATAAAGTTTCCAAATTAGGTCCTTCTACCATTCACATCACAATTCAAACATTTTGGTCTAACTCTCAAACATAGAAAAATGACAAAATATATTTATAAGCCAATTATGTATCCAAACTATTTAAAGAAATTAGCTTGATTAAATAATTGATTTTATTTGGATAACCATGTGCACATTTTTCTAGGCATACTAACATAGAAGTACCTCTACATATGAATTGCCCTTATAAAAATGGAAATTGACATTTGAGAAAGGAGTTTGAGTAGTAGCATTGAGGAGAGTTTAAATGAACAAAGGAACCTCATGTTCAAGAGAGAGTTTGAATCAAGAAAAGAAACCAAAGACACCTAAGTTGTACGAAATGATGGAAAATTCAAATAAAATGTGAAATTAAATGGCAAAAAATAAATTATTAACAATTAAAATTAAATTCTCATGAGTACAATAATAGTATCAAAGCCTTGAATTTTTGGTACTATCCATAGCCTTCAGTTTTGTATAGAGTCTATAACATATGCGCTTCTAGGTCTACAATTCCATGTCGATCGTTACCCATTACATCACCTATTTGTGGTAAGATTTTTCTGTAGCTCTATCATTTTGTTACCTCTATTTGCAACCATTTATCTATGTGAGTGCAGTTCTAAATTACCTATTTCTATTGTATCCAACCCTAGGTGCTCTACAAAACATAATCTTCTATTGTATCCAGCACTAGGTGCTCTAGAAAATGACATAATGAAAACCACAAGACCAATTAAACGACATAATGAAAACCACAAAACCAACTTAAAATGAGATATAATAGCTTTTAGATACCCTGCCCCTTCCCATCATTGCAATGTTGCACATTGGTTTGCTGCCATTAACCAAAACAAATCTGGACATGGGATTGCAGAAACTAATACAAGAAGATCTGGACTTGGGATTGTTGAAATGAAAGGGTTGGGGCTTCTGAGAGGAAATGTACCTGGAATATAAGCCTCATGATTGTTGAGAGAGAGCATTGATGGTTCTTTCCAAATAGAGGTTCCTATCCAACACAACAACAAAACATTAAAATATTGAATGGAACCCTCAAGGAAATTATGAATAATTTTGACAGAATGAATCAAAGGTACAGTAATATCCTAAAATTGTAAAGGAAAATCCTAAAATCATATAACAAACTAATAAAATTTAAACAGTGAAATATAAAGGAAAATACTCAAGCCATATAACGATTTATATAATTTGAACAGAGAGATATAAAAACAATTCACATTCTAATTACAGAATCTGTGGATGAGTTTATATTGACTATAGTGGAATAAAACCATCAAACCCTGACTGGGCACCTGGACGGTATCAAGAGGGTTTCACCATATTGTAATAACCTAACCACAACCGTGACGAACAGAGGATGATTGCTTAAACAATACTATACTGCCCCATGGAAAGCAACGAATTTTGCAATCCGAAGGATGAGGCCCTATTAAGATGTAAGGAACCAACCCGAGAAAGAGACTTGGTGTCAGAAGCAGACTACTCTCAACCCGCACACATACCGTCAGGATGAGGTTCCTAGAGGAAATATTACCCATTGAACATTGAACTAGAAATAGGTCAATTAACGATAGGCGTGGTTTTAAACAAAATGTAAAATAAAGAAAGACAAAGACTCATTCTACAACCTGGGGTGTTGTCTTTAAATTTGGTGGCACCATAGTTACTAGGAAGGCATAAGAAAATGGTTAATTCAAACCCTTTTATGCAATATCATAGTTTGTGTCTCTGTGAGCCTAAGCATGGAGAATACCTTATCTGTTGTGGTCACCGTTACTCTGCCTAAACGTTAACGAGTGAGGAATGGGGAAACTCTGTGAACAACCCCTGCTTTCAACCCAAGTAACCGAAAATTAACCTGACATATTCCAACTAGAACATATGTAAGTTACTAGGCGTAGTAGGAGACTCTACCTGATAAGAGTTTCATTGTCTTCTCAGGAAACTCTCGCGATATTGTTGGGCCCCTTCAACCCTAAACTCACTGCCAGAATTCCCATTAGATGCAAATCTTGAGGTGAAATTGGTTACGTCAACCATCCCACCTGAAGCCTTACCATTACCCCTAAAGCCTTACCATTAGATCGTCAATCTATGATAAACCATCCCGCTTGAAGCCTTACCATTACGCCTGAAGCCTTAACATTAGATCATCAAGCTATGATCAACCGTCCTGCCTGAAGCCTTACCATTACGCCTGAACCCTTACCATTAGATCATCAATATATGATCAACCGTCCCCCTTGAAACCTTAGCATTACACCTGAAGCCTTACCATTAGATCATCAAGCTATGATCACACAATGGATATCAGTACAGGTGTTTATGGGTTGGAACTCTCCAGAGACCACCCTTGGGATTCATAAATAAATTACTAAAAGGTTGGTATTGTAAAGATTTATATACATTGAAGTTTTCAATGTTATTTAAACAACAAAGACAAGAAGTAATGTGACAATAAACCAACCTCCATAATAACATGGATATGAGTAAATAATTGGAAAGTATTAAGTTAAGAAAATGTAAAGGGTTAGGTTAGGATGGTAAATTATCTCAAAAAATTTATATAATATTAATGTAAATACCCTTAATCCTTACCATAATACTATTTCCAAGTAGTGTATCAAAATTTATAACATTCATATGGTAAGAATATGGTTGTGAGTAGTTTTTTGGTATTCTTATAATTATTACAAGTGGTATGAGCGCCAAGGTTCTAACACCATGGTATCTTTGGAACTAGAGAAGACAACATGTGAATGAAGACAGAGACAATGAGAGACAATATACAAAGGGGAAGTATACCACCAAACACACCAAAAGCGTCTTATGTAGGGGCCAATCCTAAAATGTGGATACAATTGGGATAGGAGCCTCACGACAGCAATGCATCTGTGTCAGAAAGAGTCCAACACTTGCACACATAAATGACTAATTTAAGAACTCACAATGAGAGGCTCACACAAGAACACGAGAGAATTTGAAGAGTTTGTCCCATAGACAGAATCAACGAGAGCCAAACCACAATGCTCGCAATGGAAACAGAACCCCAACCTTTCATCAAAAGGAGGATAATGTGGAATCAACATGAGGACGAGATGAAGATGAAGGACGATTTCTAGGTTTCATCTTGTCATGATTTGTGGCATCGTCGGAGTAAGGAAAAGAGTAATACTAAGCATGGGAATAGTAAATTGAGTTTGATTTTTATTGGCTCTTAGCAAAGGATGCGACCTAATTGCTTAATGTCTGGTACTTGGAAATCTCTCATTGATAGAATTTAGTGGGCTTCAAATAGATCTTGAGTTTGGACGATTTACAGTACCATGTTATAATCAAATATCACCTATATTATTTAATTATAAGTTTCAGAGTATGTCCCAGTGAAGTAATGTGGATGGTTGAATAAGAACTATTAGAATACGTTCACGATGGCTTGGAATCTCTAATAGTCAAATCTTGGTTGAAGGAGGTGCAGATAAAAATGATGATTGGTCACATTTATATAGATATCATAGCTATTATGGAGGATTACTTCCAATCAGGATTCATTCAGTGAATAAGCTATGGATGAATTGGTCATTTGGACGGTGCATCATGCAAGAAAGTGATTGTCCACAAATATCTGAAGCAATGTGTTGGATGCAAAAGTGAGGACAATAGTTTACAGCCCAAGCATACCTTGCAATAAAAATTATGGAAGCCTATATGAAAAATTGAAGAGAAGTCATTCTACACTAACTAAATCTATTATCACTAGGTAATGGTACGTTTCCATTAATTCTTATCTGAAAGGTGATTTGGGAAGATAAATTTTGATGGAGATATCTAGCATACTGGAATGATAGTGAAATTTTTTCATGGTGAATTACAAGTAGTTACGATAACCAAACTAAAAACACCTTATTTACTATGTTTAGGGAGTGGCTCAACTACCCAGTTTCAACGTAGTTGAATTTTTTCTCGTGTATTGTAGTCTCCCCAAATCCTTTTTGAGTTAGTCTCTTATCTAGTTATCCTTTTCTAAAACATATACATTAGAATTTTCTATAATAAGAAACAGAATAAGGTATGTAACTTGTGTCTATATATATGGTTGACGTCATACATTTTGTCATATTTATGATTTTCACTTTGCGGAAAGAATCACTCTGCCTATTAATGGCGTTCAATTTTACATAACTCCCAATGGAGACTTTTCGAAATTGAGGTTGTGAAGTACATATCCTACTATTCACGTCGGAATTCCACCATTGGAGTCGAATTTCAAGAAAATAGAGAGGAAAAGTGGTTGATGAAGGGGTTTTGTAATTCTTCCCACTCAGATTTGAATTTTTCACAACTTCTTAATTGGATAGAGAAATCAATACAAATACCAGTGAAGCTTCCTCCTTATGATCAATTTGATGGTGAAATGCAAATTTTGCCATGAGGTATTAATAAGCATTTCACAGGGAAGGGTGCAGAGGTTACCTTGTCAAACATCTAGAACCTACAAGGGAGAATCTATCTAGAAGCCCTACAAAAAACAACGTGAATGAACCTCGGCCAGCATGGATCGAGTGGGTAGTTACCATGACCAAGCTCAAGAAAACCTTCACCGTCGGGTGGGCATCGGCGTCTTAGACTGTTGATGAGATCCAACTCCCGAGATAAAGATAGGTGTGAGGATTATAAAAGGCCTCGATAAGTTTCCAGTGCATGAATTCACTACGGGGTAATGTCTCTAAGCGGTAATGTCTCTAACAATATGATAAAAAATCATTTTACTTAATTGAATCCAAAACCATCAAGGTAAGTTAATAGGGTATGGTAATCATTTTATGGAAAGATAAATTCTTGTTCATTTTCCTCTTCAAGGGCAACCTCCCAATGAACTAATGCTCAAATATAATCACTATACTTAACAAATCCAATAATGAGGACTTAAATATTATTCATTTATAAAACCTAATTTTTAACCACTATTGATGCGTATGCTAATGAATAGGCCATATTACATTTATCACATGAAAGCTGCGTAGTATGAATTATTTAATAATAACTAACATAACAGAGTTTGTATATATTACATTAAATTAACACCATATTTATAACATTATTAACCATTATGGACCCCATTACATTACTAGGGGGGTCCCACCATTTCATTCCCTTTGAAACACATTGCTCTCAAATTTTATATCTATGATGTATCTCCATAAGCCAACTTCATGTGTATGGGCATTTCCCCCAACCCTAAGACTGAAGTAGTCCAAGAAGTGTGTCCATAAAGGGATCATCCATAAACCAAGGTTCCATGTACAAGTACTACACTCCACACTAAGAATGAAGTCATCCAAGCAATGCATCCAAAAATCCAACTATCAACCATAAATGTTTCCTTCAATGTTGACAGTGAAGTCATCCAAGAAAGGATTACATAATCTTATATCCTAGGTACAAGTGTGCATGTTGGGTCCCAACTAATCACACATGAAATTGGCGAATAAACATGAGGATTTTGTTAAATATTATCACCATGGTCATATGGATCCAAACATCTTTCCACCAAGATGCTATGTCATCCATAACCAAAATATCATCCACATAAATACATAAGGTTAGTTATTGATATGGAGTTATGTACTCTATGGTATATACAAGTATTATTACACCAAAATGTCACGACCAATCCTCAGCTGACATATTTTACCAAGGTTCCTTAAGGTTGTGGTAAAAACTTAGCAGGAAGAATTTAAGTGCAACTTCAAAGTTTAATTTGTTTTATTGTGACTAGGTTAGGTGTGAATAGATTAGGTAGGAGGCGTCGTCTGAGACCCTGACAGCAATATCAACAGATTTTACTCGACAACTCTATTTCACCAGGTTTCTCGATTGAGGCCCTAAGTTTCGTCGAGGCCTACTCACATTGCTTAGAAGAACATAATATGCCATCCTCAAAATCCTCCACCTCCTCAAGTTAGAAAATAATATTAGGGGAAGGAAAAATTACTTTGAATCCTAACACACCAATAGGATTTTTTCTACTTGTTTTATCAAGGAATATAATTCTATTAATGAAACAAGATGACTATGTAATCAACAAATGTTGATGCTCAAAATAGTTTTGTGAAAATTTTCCATCACCTAAGGAGAACATATAGATGAAGGATGTACTAAAGATGAAGCTCCCATAATAGGTACAACTTAACCTCCACCTGTCAATATCCCATTCTAGTCGTTTGAGTTAATTTGATTGTCCCTCTTTAATGCATCCATCACTACAACACATGAACTCTTGAAACCTAATATTTTCATATATTGAAAAGGCTTGGTTGATCCAATCCCTCTACTCTAATACTTCTCACATCGATACGTTGTCAATATATTGTGTGTGAACTTAAGATAATTTGTGATCTCATTTTTAGTATCATGAATTTTATATTCCCATCCATTGTCTACTTTATTTTGTATAAACATGAGAAGGAGACATGAAAACTTGACTTACTAGTGACGTGACATATAAATAATCTACAACATCATAAGATGATCCATAAAAACATCACTAAAAGTCAACCCATATTAAATAGTTATCAATTTAATAATTCATTATATAGTTTAATATATGTTATTTTCTAAATAAACCATGGTTGTTAATAATTTTGTTAAAAATAACAAAAAATCTTATTTAATAGAATATGTTTGTGTGTTTTTCGTTAGCGAAAACAAAGTTGATCATATTTCTATTCGATCTGAAAAAAATACACATAGTAGATACTTATAGCATTCACAAGGAATTGAGGTCATTATATTCGCCTTATAGATTTCTATCTCAATATTTAAAATTATAGCAAAAAAGTTAAGAAGCCCAAAACCCTTTATAAAATTGATTGTAAACATCTAGTATTTTAAATATTTATAATTAATTATACCATGATATAAGTTCAATTACTTGCAATAAGTAAATGATGTACTCTATCGTCACCTAGAATAGAGTACTCTCGCAAAGGTCTATGTAGATATGACATTCTATTCACTCAAGATTGATTATTGCAAAATCAAATTGGAGTTCTACTCTTCACCTAGCCATAGACCTTATTGCTCCAGATATTACAAAATCATGTCGCGCATGAGCCATGAATCCGTTACTATGTTATGTCTTCTTAGCCTAGTTCTCAATTACACAAGCAAAAGTGATGCCATATTCTCCTCCTTCTCCCTCCTTGTATAGAATACGTCGATGGTAAGGAACCGAAACCCTATGTTCCACTTATCATTATATAATTTTTCCTTTGTCTTAACATTTTCCATTCACATAAACCTACATAAGTTATTATTCTTCCTTTGTCTTCAATTTTTTAATAATCAATATAATAATTATTTAGTAAAATTTATACTTGTTACAAATTTCAAATTTATGAATGGATTGTCAAGAAAAGGTATCATGTAAATATTGAACATTGCATGTCTTAAAACAATATAGAATTTTCATATCTTTAAAAATTGCACCTCTAAAAGCTGCACCAATGCTCGTTTTGCACATACCAAACAAGATTTTAGAGGGAGACCAAAAAGCGACATGAACACCACCAGTGTAGAACTTTAATTTGAAAATCCCGAAAACCCAACTTTCCCATTCAATAAGAAAACAATAGATAGGAAATGTAGGTGAAAATGTTGAAAACATAACAACTTCGTTCTTTCTCATATAACTTTTCTTGATGAATGAAAATAGTGTATTCCTTTGTAGAAAGGTATTAGCTCTGAAATATTCCATGATAATTTCATATTCATGGGGTTTAGTTTTCAAGGAAAAGTCCAATGGTCAGTCTAAACTAATTATGATCATTAATAACCACTTCATGAATGCTAGTAGTCAACCAATAAACCAAACAAAATAAAATTTGAAACTGAATAGTTCAAAATGGAAATTATGTATGTTAACATAATAGTTCAATAAGAACTTGAATTTGGTTACTCATGCCTATTAGGGAGATATTTCCATTAAAGGAAATCATAACGCAAGAAACAATACAACAAAGTATAAGTGATCTGAATGACAACGTTACCAAAGATGTAAGTGAAGGACTGGGAAATATATGGTGATCATGGGAATGATAGATATCAAACACAACATGATGATGTTGTTTGGAGAGGGACATATCATTGTGGAGGGATGGATTTAGTTTCTAAAAGGGTCTCAACTCAGTCTACCCAGTTGGATGGGTTGTTTATCTTAGATACAGTGAGATTGGTTAAATTCTGCTTATCAGGTTCATGAGGGTAGGAGAGAGAGGTGAAATAGAGATGTGAAGTTTAATAGTCCTCCACAAGGAAAATATATTCTTGCATGTAAAGGTAAGGGGAATGCTATGGGGTAATCTTATGCAAAGAAAGGGTGAATTATGCCTCCCTGAATGCACATCATGAGACTTTGTTTAAGATTCATCGTTTTGAAGCTGCGAGAAGACTATAGTGTAAGCACAAGAGACAAGCTAAACATATTGTGGGTTGAGAAGAGGGCCAAGAAGGCCCTTTCTGATTCTTCCTCTTTTAGATTAGAGATAAAATATTTAAGAGTGTTTATAAGGTAGCAGTAAAGATGAGATGGATTGTCAAGCATATGCTGGCAGGGATGTTTTTGGACTGTCACAGTGGAAAAAATGATCTAATGGATAAAATGAATGCCTTCTTCCAAAGAAAATTTCAATGTCGAGGAGAAAATAGGGAGGGGTAGATGCTTGTTCCCTAAGCTAGGTCAAGTTCTTGCAATGGATTAAAGATCAAGTTATGCTAGAAAGTCTCATGAGGAATATGATTATGCAATAAATGCACATGAAAAATTGGAATTCAAAGCCTAGGGCTCATTACAAAGAAGTGGTTCAAACAGTCACCACTAAGTTTTGAATGGGATCTAAAATTTTACTTTCTCAAAATTGAATGAAGTTGGAACCACTCCGAAACAACCCAAAACAATTAATTTTAATATTAAATATTTAAGTAAAAGTTGACATTATCCTTATCTTTCCTTTTGAAAGAGGAAAGATAAGGAGAATTTCAAACTGTTATAGCTTCGATACCAATTGTTGTAGATCTGACCTAGAAATACTATAGATCTGATATGAAAATCAAAGATAATGCAAATAAACCCAAGAATAAGATGAAATGATTCTTTATTGATCAAAACCCTTATGGTAGGGCAACACCATATATTCACTCCTTAAGGAAGGAGAACACTCCACAAGCCATATGCCTATTCATACAATAATCCTTCACTATCCTTGACATGGAGTCTCTAGCCTCTATATAGGCCTCATACATACAATACCATGGGTCATTACCATGGTTCCCTCATACCATCAATTAATACCATGGACCCATTACATTATTATTAAGTACTTGTGGTCCCTTACATGACATGGGCTAACCACCTTATTTATTACTATGGCCCATCCCATTATTACATTATTACCTTGTGTACTTGCCTTGGTACCCCATATTATCCCCCCTAGGTATATAACATTCCACCTCCCAAAGCATGTTTTGTCCTCGAAACATGGGAAGAACATAAATAATAAGATCTACTCAAAAGAGTAGTCCACTAGTACCATGCACGTGCATCTAGCCATCCAAGAGAAAGGTGAACCCTCGATCTCGTTGGTGCCTCGCTCGCTTGAGATGGAAGTTGACCGTGGCAGCTCTTCTGTGTTGATGTGTAGTAGGTGGATTTTCTCTCCTAGCTATCCGTCATATGGGGGTTGTTGTCCTTGTTGCTAATTGGTTGCCATCTTGTTGGTCGTTGTCTTGCAGGGTGATGTGGGTGATGATATATTGAAGTTTTAACCCACGGTGCCCTTTTCTTTAATTCACCCTGCTGTGGTGCCTGTTGTGGTGTCTTCGTTTCCAATATGACTTCAACCACTGAATCCTCATCAGATGTGTCAGCACCTGTTACCTTTTCAGCTTTAGCCTCTGTTTGTGTTTGATTGTCGACCATCATATGCTCATCATCTGATCTGTCAGTCCCTCGAACATCTTCTGCGTCAACCTCCGTGGACTCTACCTATTTATTGATGGAAATATCCTGTAATGTAATTTTCTTCTTTTTATACCAGAGCTTTAGGAATTTCTTCTGCACATTAATATTGATAGTACCCACAGATTCCATCCAAGGATATCCCAAAACAACATCCATATTATCCCTATCTAAAGCATAAAAATCACCATGAAATACATACTTATCCTTAGAAAGCTTCAAATCCTTATAATTTTGAACATTCTCATCATCAACCTGTGTATTTTCAATTTGTTTTGCTTGAACTTGCAATTTTTTTGCCAAGTTGACATTAATGAGATTTTTCTTGCAACTCGGATTTATAGACACAATGATTTTCTCCTTCTGAATCAATCCATGAACCTGCAATACAGAGATACCAGCAAAAAATAACCTTTTTGGTTCCTTGGTTTCCTTCTTTCCTGTAAAAATAAAACCTTTGCTAGGATCTGTGTCTGTCTGTGTGAGCTTATCCACAAAATTAGATTTACGATCAAGGCGCTCTATAAAAGCTTTTTTGAAGGCCCCAAGTCAAAAACCTTCCATTGGAACGTTGATGCTCTTGTCACCATTGTCGTCTTTCATTGTCCAAGTACATGCTTCCCACCATAAGCTGAGCCTCATTATCATAGACGTGATCCAAATATTCCTCCATTTTTTCTAGCCATCTAGCTAGATGAGAGCCATCAAATTTATACAAGGCCCTTAAAGCCCAATCTAGGCCCGCCATCACCAAAAAATATTGGTGAAAATTTGAAATGGTCACAATTCCGCCAATATTGCTCAGAATCCTTATTATGACCTGCTTTCAGAAATGGAATAATCATTATGCATCTGCCCATGTGATAGAAATTCTAATCCAGGCACTAGAATTCCAGATCTGCGCTGCTACTCTCCCGCCGTCATCCAAAATTTCTGAAAAAAGAGCTGATTTTAAATCAGCGATATCTCCCTCATCCGGAATCCGATTCGACTGATTTTTTTTTTGAAATTAGGTGTTTTTTCACAAGGATTCCAGATCTACAATTAGATTTTGCAGATCTTGTACCAAGATGTCCAGATCTGTGCCGCAAACTCGCTGTCCTGAAAAATTGTCTCCAACCCCACTGATTTTTAGATCAGCGATATCTCCTTCATCTGGACTCCGATTCAACAAATTTTTTTTGGTAATCGGCTATTTTTCACAAATAATTCATATATGCAATTATATTTAGCATATATTGCACTACAACGTACAGATCTGATCTGCAAACTCGCCGCCCCCGAAACCTTGCAAAAGAAAAAAAAGAATTTTCTCCACAGTTTGCCCAAGAAAGTACTCTGATACCACTTGTTATAGCTCTGATACCAATTGTTGTAGATCTGACCCAGAAATACTATACATCTAATATGAAAATCAAAGATAATGTAAATAAACCCAAGAATAAGATGAAATGATTCTTTATTGATCAAGACCCTTATGGTAGGGGAACACCATACATTCACTCCTTAAGGAAGGAGAACACTCCACAAGCCATATGCATGTTCATACAATAATCCTTCACTATCCTTGACATGGAGTCTCTAGCCTCTATATAGGCCTCATACATACAATACCATGGGTCATTACCATGGTTCCCTCATACCACCAACAAATACCACGGGCCCATTACATTATTATTAACTACTTGTGGTCCCTTACATGACATGGGTTAACCACCTTATTTATTACTATGGCCCATCACATTATTAGATTATTACCTTGGGTACCTCCTTTGGCACCCCATATTATCCCCCCTAGGTATATAACACAAACTTTTACTTTTACTTTAAAAATTAAATATTACCATTAATTACTAGGGTTAGGTTTCGTAGGGCCCTAGGGTTGAGATATTTTTTTTCATTTTAAGCAATTTTTATTAAAAGAAATATTATTTGGTGTTCATTAGCTATGTTTCACTGCATTTTTTAGAGTTGGTCAATTTAGTAGAGAACTAGTCACTTTGGTCTTTTAAGGTGAGTTCAATAGAACACCAACCTTAGCTAATCTGAACCACCAAACTAGACTAGTACAACTCTAAAGCCATTGTGACCAACCAATTCCACTAGTTCTAAGCTAATTCCAATAACAGTGTGCCCTTCTCATCCTCCTCTCAAGTCATTTTGTTGAATCCTTTCAGGAATGGTGATTTGGAGAGTGTCATAAACTGTCAGACTATTGAGCACCTAAGATCATAAGTAGTTAAGCCTTGAAAAACATGAATTTGCAAGGAACTAGTACAGACATCCCAAAACATATTTAGTGAGGACATGCATGCAAGAAACTATTATACACCTCCCAAGATACTTAGTGGGACGTGCATGACCAAAAAGCATCAGAAAAAATTATCCACCCTCAAAAACCCTGCCCAAAACATTGAAGTGTGGTGCAGAACAAATATCTAGTAGGCTATTAATGCTACCAACAATCATTCCCTCTCCAATTTCACAATAATATCCTCCTCAAGCTACCTCCTCAACTATGGTTATAGCAAGTTCTTGCAACTGCATGAGCTACAAGAGATTAAAACTGCATTGGAATCTCCGCCATTCTTAGGGAATTTGACTTCTCTACATGCCCCAACTATTTTGGGTTGATTGATTAGTTAACTAGATGATCAGTGAGTTTGACTAAAGTCCCACTGCTTAAATGACCTTCCACTAGTTCCTCCAAAAGTTAGAACTAGTTTAACTGACAACAACCTGACATAATTGACTTTTATTGCTACAAATTATCAATCACATATGCAGAACTAAACTCTAACTCCTCCAACCCAAACTTACTGAGTAAACTAGGTGACACAAGCCATGTCAAACAAGTTAACGTCATCCATTTGTCTATTGATGTGGAAATTCGAATTTTTTCAATTTAATCAAGGAAAAATCAAATTGAGAATTTATTGCCATATTTTTCAACACATAGTTCTTTGGAATGTATTACTTTCACTATGAACTTGGCATAGTTCACAATGTTTTGGGCTGATGTGGTTCTATGTGTTGGGTATATAAAGAATAGGTTTCCATCTCTTTCTATTAGAAACAAGACTCGCTATGAAATGTGGTATGTCCACATTCCTTCGCTGAGGCATCTCAGGGTTTTTGGTTCCTCCTGTTATGCCTTCATACCTAAGGAACAGATAAAAAAACTCAGTGCAAGGAGTCACAAATGTATCTTCTTTGGGTACTCGTACCTCCAAGCCATACCATCTCTATGATGAAGTGAATAAGAAGTTTATGATATCTAGAGACGTGATCTTTCTTGAGTCTTCCAAGATTGACAATGTTGTTGAGTGGTAGTTTAATCGTTTAGATAGATTCAAACATGCAAAGTATTTTCAAGAGTTTGATAGTGAGATTCCACATCTCCTTCTCTTACCTCTATACTTTCTATGCAGAGCCTTGAAGAAATCAGGTTGAAGGAAATTCCATCCCTTGCTTTGTCAGGAAAGAGGTAAGAGACTATTGGTAGTAGGTAGCCAAATTTGACAAGCAGTGAGGGTACATGCAAGATACAAAGCAAGGATTAATGCAAAGGAGTAATGGAAAGGAGTGTAATGACTATATACAAATCATCAAAAATATTTCATCCCACTTAGGATACGTTGCATCGTGCCTAATTAGTCATAAGATCATATTGGTCACAACCTTCGTACCTTAAATAAACAAGTGGTGATAGTATTCATCTTCTAAGCTATGTAATAAACAAGTGAAAGGGAACAAGACACGTAGACGAAACACATGGAGTGACTTTCATTTCTTGCAACCATGCATGTCATTGAAGACATAATGATACGACGATGATAAGCAAACGTTTAAGCTATAGTAAGAGGTTTATTTGAAAAGATGTTCTTTGTTTTCCATACCTAGCCTCCAAAGGGTTATGCATCAGATGGAGTCTTTAGGTGGCCTTGATATTCTATCATACCTTGGGTTCCTTCGTCTGCTTATTTTTCTCCTATGCTCCTTGAGAGTCAACTATTATGTCATCTTTCTTCGTGGCCCCTGAGAGACATAATTGTGTAGTTTCAGTGGGAAGTGACTTTTGTGGGATGAGGACCTGGGAGGGAAAATTTAAACAATTTTAGGATGCAAAGCACTTGTATGGGATAAGGCCTTGGGAGAACACATATATGCAATTTTAGGATGCAAGGAAGACTAGGTAGTCAAGGGACAAAACTGCATAGTTTCTGGAGACAGTGGGTTCCACCTGAGGGAAGGACATTAGAGGAAACCACTCCACAATTTTGAATGCTAAGGGAGGTTGGTATTTATGTGCATTGCATAGTTCCAACAGGTAAGGTAAAAGATTGAGGGTTACATATGTGAAAGGCGCAGTTCAGGAAAGTAGGATGAGGCTAGGTTTCTAAGGAAACTCCAAAATTTAGTTAAGTGTGGGATCCATGGAATTGATGTGAACAGTGATAAAACTTGACTACAGCCACACACTTGAAAACTTAGCGATAAAACATAGGCCATCCAGAACACATAACACATACTTCGCTTAATGCGACAACCTTTGTGGCAGCTTACAACAAGTGTGGCTCATATGATAGGCTTTGGGAGGATAAAGACAACACTTGTGTAAGAGAGTGTGAAATGAGTGTGAAACATGTCTATGTGGTGATGACAACCCATTCTCATAAATATTTCACCCTGAAGCAAAACAAACCTCCCTTTGCATGACAAGTGATAACCCCCATGCCCAAAGATGACACATTTTATCTAAGGATAAAAGCATGGAAGACTCTTAAGATTGAAAAGGGGAGCTTGAGATGATCAACTTACCTATAAGTTACTAAGGAATGATTGATCACAATATCCATAGTTGGCTATGAAATTTAAGTGCAGGCCAAAATTTTGGAGGGTGTTGCAGCCACTACAACAAAGCCTTCACCTTCTTGCTAGCTTCTTTTTCAACCAGTGTCTTGAATTCTATGAACTTGAAGAATGTCTCATATTTCCTCCACATGAAGAAGATCCAACACTTCCATGAGAATTCATTACTAAAAATGACAAAATATTTGTGCCTGACACTGTAGGTTATCGAGAATGGTCCATAAACATAATAGTGGATCCTTTCTAGGACTGCAAGTGCTTTGTTGTCCCGATCATGGAATGTGGATTTTATGTACTTTCGCAACGTACATCCTTTGCATATATCCTACTGCTTAAGTGATCCTTTAGGGAGACCAATGGTTATTTGTTGTATAATATTTGAGGTACCATGATGCAAATGACCAAGTATTTTGTGCCAAAGATCATCAACGTTGAAAATTGCAATTTCTCCACCTTAGTGCTTAGTGCAGCACACTCTTCCACATATAGCTTATACAGGTCCTTCACATGACAAATCCCGATCTACTTCACCTGCACAGTGGCTATGTGTCTCAGGAATGCTTTTCCTTTGTTGAATATCACTTCAAAACCATGGTAAACCAACCACTTGGTAAATGGTAGTAGACATATCCCTAATCTTTTACCTTTACCTTTTCTACTAGCACCTCGTATTGAAAACATGAAGAAAAAAAAATTATTTTCTCTTAAAAATTTGTCTTAAAATCCAATTTGTGTAGCAGTGTCAAATGCAATGATAGAAAAGTTGTCTTTAATCGTATCAGCAAATATGAAAGGGACAAAAGAGGAATTGATGTCTGAGAAATATTGTCAGTAAAAGTTGTCGCGTTCTTCTTAGTCGACTACCTCCACAAAAGAAAAAGCCCAACAAATCATTGTCTTTATATCAGCCTCAGCATAGGTGCAAGACAGTAGTTGCCTGCAATCTGGCCGACTTAGGGCACACTGTTAGAGTCAATTTTGCAGTTTTTAGATAATATTGTCTGAAATTGATATGTTTGTGTTTTAATTGTTAATTGTATTAAATAGGTTTCATCTAAAGTGGCGATTTTCTTAAATATAATGTTTTGTCCTAAATTATTTTTGTCTCAAACTGTTTTTCTCTTAAATATAAAGTTTTGTCTTAAATTATTTTTGTCTTAAAATAATTTCGTCTTCAATTGTTTTTGTCTTAAAATAATTTTGTCTTAAATTTTTTTTGTCTTAAATATAAAGTTTTGTCTTTAAATGTTTGCCTCACACTACTTTTGTCTTAAATATAAAGTTTTGTCTCAAAATATTTTCGTCTTAAATTATTTTTGTCTTAAATATAAAGTTTTTTCTTAAAATATTTTTGTCTCAAACTGCTTTTGTTTTAAAATAATTTTGTCTTAAACTATTTTTGTTTTAAATATAAAGTTTTGTCTTAAAATATTTTTGTCTTAGACTGTTTTTGTCTTAAAGTTTATATTTAAGCCAATTCAATTGATATTAAATTTTAATGTAAAATAACTAAAATAAAATGTGATTTTTTAAGACAAGATTTCTTGTCTTAAAAAATGTCTTGAAAGTGCCCTTACTGTAGTAGTGTAAATATTAGACTATGTTATTCTAGTTGCATAACCCTGTATTAAGATATCAATGTACTTGTTTACTTATTTTGAAGCTATTTTTATAATTACAATAATTTTATAAGAAATACTAAAAATGAAATTAATAAAAAAATGCCATAAAAATGAATAATATTATTTGCCTACACTTAACCATTAATATAATTTTTAATCTGTTTTTATATAACTTTTAAATTTTATATATATAGTAAAACAAAGCAACTTAATAAAGGAATTTTTTGTTTGATAGTTTTAAGGTTCAATAACTTCTCCTCTCTTTTCATTCTCTCTTAAAAATACATTATTAAATTTTATTAGTTGATTTAATAGTTTTATTAAAAAAATATTATAGAAATAAACATCATTTATTATTTATAATAATTTTTTTATTCACAAACAAAAATGTGGTGAACTAAAACCTGGTACGGGAATGAATAGTAAAATAGATAATAAACTTAATCTGTTGTAGATACATAAAAGCTGTGTCCACAACCCAAATGAAAATTATTTAATGTTTCTAATGGATTGAAAATAAAGTTGAACAAGATGAGCATGAATAGTAAAATAGATAATAAACTTAATCTGTTGTAGATACATAAAAGCTGTGTCCACAACCCAAATGAAAATTATTTAATGTTTCTAATGGATTGAAAATAAAGTTGAACAAGATGAGCTGCGAGGCAGCAAGTCCCTGCAAATGCACGTGTAGCTGCATTGATGCTGAGAAGAAGCTAGATGCTGAGAAGAAGCTAGAGCGTACGCGATGCTGAGAAGAAGCTAGAGCAACAGAACTGTATCACATATCAAGTTCCAACTGTATGACTACCTAAAAGCATTTTCTTTTGGCACAAATTGACGCTCAAGTGCTGAATATGCTTCGCACCAACCATGGTATATCTATTGCCCATAGGATCCGGAAATATATAGTGTCTTGTCCTTATGTAATTAGCTATGAACCCATAATTGAATAGTAAGCCACAATATTGACTAGCTCTGCAGGAACAAGTCTAAAGAATCTATCCTTGTAGCTCTAAACCCGCCACTTTATTAGTTTTGAACCCGCAATTAGCTCTGAACCCGTAATTAGTTATGAACCCAACTTTGCGCTTTTCTTATGGATGTTAAGATCTGCTAATGACCTATGCATAGTTACACAAGAAGTGTCGGGAATTTCTGGTTATTCCAAACAAAATACAGTGGAAAAATCCTCTGTTTCCATTGTTCAGAATTTTCTGATAAATTCCGAAACAACAAAAATATGAACAGAGAGCAATACTCTGTTTTCTGATAATTCAAAAACACAAGAACAGAGCATAAAATAATACTCTACTTTGCCTCAGGATCAAAAATTGATCAAAATAATACTTGTCTTTGACGCAGAAAAATACTCTGTTTTTAACTCAGAAAAACAGAAAAATTCGTTCTCTGGAAACGGTGTTGCGGCAACACAGTTTTTTCAGTTGCTGTTCGTAGCGTTGCAGCAACGCTGTTCATGGTGTTGCAGCAACGTAAAAAATTTTCAGTTGCTGTTCGTGGTGTTGCAGCAACGGGGATTTTTGACGTCAAGTATTTTTCGAGTTACGAGAAATTTTTTGACAAAATAACTTTTGGTGAAACAGCAACGCACAGAAAGAAATTTCTATTTATGAAAATAAACCAACACATAAAACTAAGTCTTCCTCACGTAGAGTGATCTTCACAAAATATTATGTTAAAGAGCATCTTCCTCTTGACAGAGGGATTACAACAGGAACGCTTCAGTTCCAGAAAACAACTATTTCAGAAAATTTCAGCACTGCTGTGCAATACAAAAAAAAACTCTCTTGATCTACACTGTTGTGTGCTCCCCTTTGCTCTCTATCTCTCTCTCTCTGTTTTCTACTTCTGTTTCTGTTTCTATTTATAGTGCGGGAAAGGGTCTTCACCGCTTTAACTTGCTGATAAAGTTTCTGCTGCTCATGATTAACAGATTTGATCTTTTGCTGTATTTCTGAGTCGGTTGTGCTGAAACCCAAGACTGATAAATGTTGCGGCTGATACTTTCCTTCTCGGTCATGCTTCTTCTTTAATGCTGTAGGTGAGCAGTTATTGTGCAGAGCTCAGATCTGATCTTCCTCCTCCTTTGGGAACACAAACAAGCAAACGATGAAAAGATGGTAATGGCGGTGACAGAAAAGTCGGGAGAAAATGTGGGGCGCCGGATCACGACAAATGAATAAAGTAAAATAGTTGTTGCTGCTGCACAGCAGTTGGAATTAATATTCCAACACTCCCCTTTTAATTTCAACTGTTGGGTTATCAGTCATACCCAGAAGTTTCCTTAAAAACTCAAAACTTTTCTGATCCAATGGCTTTGTCAAAATATCTGCAACCTGTTCCCGAGTCCTGCAATGTTGTAAAATGATTTCTCCATTGTTCACCAATTCTCTGATGTAGTGAAACTTTGTGTCTATGTGTTTTGTTCTCTTGTGGAATACAGAGTTCTTGGATAATGCAATAGCTGAGCTATTGTCACAAAAAATAACTGTTGTTGTTGCCTGCTCCTGGCATAGACTTCTCAACATTCTCCTCATCCAAACCGCTTGACATGATGTTGTTGTAGCTGCCACGTACTCTGCTTCTGCTGTAGACAATGCCACAATTGGCTGTTTCTTGGAAGCCCATGAAATGGCTCCTGAACCTATGTGAAAAATGTAACCAGATGTGCTTTTCCGGTCATCTACACTTCCAGCCCAATCACTATCTGTGTATCCAACTAAATCTGAACATTCTGAAACAGTATAAAATATGCCATACCTTTTTGTACCTTTAACATACCTCAGAATTCTCTTTGCTGCCTGCCAATGTGTTTCTTTTGGCTTCTCCATGAATCTGGAAATTAAACTAATAGCATACATTATGTCTGGCCTAGTTGCAGTCAAATACATGAGGCTGCCAACTATGCTATTGTACACACTAGGGTCAAAATCTTTGCTGCTGTCCTCTTTGCTGAGTTTTAATCCCATCACTGTGGGAGTGATTGTTGCCTTGCTATCCTGCATGTTAAATCTGCTCAACACTTCATTTACATATTTTACCTGTGAAATAAAAATTCCATTTTCATTTTGATCTACTTCTATTCCTAAGAAGTATCTCAGAAAACCCATGTCAGTCATCTCAAATTCTTCTTTCATGACTGATTTGAAATTTTCAATGAGGTAGTCATCATTACCTGTAAAAATCACATAATCAACATATAACACAACAATTAAAATTTTACAGTCTTTTTCATTGATGTAAACAGTGGGTTCTCCCTCACACTTCTCAAATCCGTTCTCCAGTAGATAGGAATCTATCCTACTGTACCACGCTCTTGGTGCTTGTTTCAGCCCATAAAGAGCTTTCTTCAATCTGCAGATTTTGTGCTCTTGGCCTTTCTTCTCATAGCCTAGAGGTTGCTCAATGTAAACCTCTTCCATTAATACTCCATTCAAGAATGCTGACTTCACGTCCATTTGGTAAACTTTCCATTTGTTTTGTGCTGCTATGGACAGCACTGCTCTTACTGTTTCCATTCTTGCAACTGGTGCGAAAGTCTCCTCATAATCTCTCCCATATTGCTGCTTGTATCCCTTGACAACAAGTCTTGCCTTATGCCTTTCTATGTTTCCTTCAGCATTACTCTTGGTCTTGTAGACCCATTTAACTCCAATGACTTCTTTACCTTTTGGTAGCTCAACTAAATCTCATGTCTTATTTCTTTCTATGGCATTCATCTCCTCATCCATAGCTTCTATCCATTTCTTATCTTTAATTGCATCTTCGAAATGAACATGGTCATCAACGTGACAATACAAAGCAAACAGGGAATTCATTCCTTCATCATAAATATCACTTAAATTTCTGAATTTCTTACCTCTTTCATTCGGTGTGCAAGTGCTTGTAGATGCACTTGAATTTCCTCCTTGTGGTGTGCTTGGAGAAGCACTCTCATTTCTCCTCAAGGGTGTCTCTTGCTGTTCTATTGTTGGTGCTGATGTTTGGGGATGTGTTTCAGCCATCTCTTCATCATCATCATCATGAGACAAACAGTTTTTAACATTAACTGTTTTCTCTATGCTTCCATCCCAAGCTTCCTCTTCAATAAATTGAACATCTCTGCTCACAAAAAACTTCTTGGTGGATGGGATATATAACCTGTAAGCTTTGGATACTTCACTGTATCCACTGAAAATACATTTGTCCCCTTTGCTGTCCAATTTCTTCCTTAGCTGATCTGGAATGTGTGCATAAGCCACACAACCAAAAACTTTCATGTGGGTGACTCCTTGCTTTCTCCTGCTCCATGCTTCTTCTGGCACTTTGTTCATCACTGCTTTTGTAGGACATCTATTCAAAATATATACTGCATAGTGTACAGCTCCAGCCCAATAATCATTTGGCAAATGCTTTGCCTTCAACATGCTCCTTGCCATATCCATGATTGTTCTGTTTTTCCTTTCAGCAACTCCATTTTGCTGCGGGGTGTACCTTGCTGTAAATTGCTTATGAATTCCATTTTCTCTGCAAAAACGTAAAAATTCTTTGGAGATATACTCACCTCCTCTGTCAGTTCTCAAAACCTTGATACGCAGCCCACTCTGATTTTCTACAAGTGCTTTGAAATTTTGGAATTTTTCAAACACTTCACTCTTATTCTTCAGAAAATAAACCCAAATCTTTCTGGTAAAGTCATCAATAAATGTTAGAAAATATTGGCTACCTGCAAGTGATGGAGCTTGCATCGGTCCACATAAATCTGAATGGACAATTTCTAAAGGTGCTTTTGCCCTTATGCTTTTCCCAGTTGGAAAACATTCTCTGTGTTGTTTTCCCAATATACAACCTTCACAAAGGCTATCAGGCTTTTCTATCAATGGTAATCCTCTTACCATTCCTTTTCTACTCAACAAATTAAGACCTCCAAAGTTGAGATGTCCAAATCTCAAATGCCACAACCAATTTTCATCCTTTGGTACGCTTTGGAGAGCCTCTTGTGTCACTGCTGCAATTACTTCTTTATTTTTCAGATCTGCCCTTATTCTGAGAAGGAACATCCTGTTCCTTGTCATCTTCACTTCAGCAATACAACGTTTGCTGGGTAATCTGTCCATGATGGTGCAGACATCATTCTCAAAGAAAACATTGTAACCCTTCTGAACAAGCTGTCCAATACTCAAGAGATTACACTTCATTCCAGGAACATAATAGACATCTACTATGGTTTTCTTTTCACCTTTATTTGTAAATATCTTAACTTCTCCTTTTCCCATAACATAAATTTTACTATCAGTCCCAAGTGTGACTTGTGACTGCACACTCTAATCTAAAGTAGAAAACAGGGCTATGTTTCCTGTCATATGGTTGCTGCAACCAGAATCTAGAAACCATATATCTTCACTGTTTGTTTCAGCCATATTACAAACTAACAACAGATTATCTTGACTGATATTTTCTCCAGTGATATTTGCACTAGATCTATTACTCATATCATGCTGCTTTTTCCTACATTCATTTGCATAGTGCCCATATTTTTTACAATAATAACATTGGACATTGGATTTTTCATACCTTTGTCCTTGAGCATGATGTTGTCCACTTTGCTGACTGCTGCCATGGCCTTGGTTCTGATTTGGATTGCTGCATCTTCCTTGAACATTTGCTGGACTGTTTCTTCTACCTCTATATTGGCTTCTGCCTCTTCCTCTCTTGTTTCCTCTGCCTTGACCTCTTCCTCTTCCAAATGACATCTGGGTCTTGAAGGCTTGCTCTAGAGATGAGTTTTCATTTCTACTCAACCTCTGCTCATGTGTTATCAGTGATGCATGAAGTTCATCAACTGAAAAATTTGAGAGATCCTTTGTCTCTTCTATGGTGGTGACAATCACATCAAACTTTGAGGGTAGGCACCTCAATAGTTTCTCCACAATCCTCCTTTCTTCAAGAGTTTCTCCATGAGACCTTATCTGTGTGATCAAAGCAATTGCTTGTGTGAAGAATGAGTCAATATTGTCTGACTCCTTCATACGCAGGTTCTCAAAATCTTTCCTCACCAACTGTAGTTTTGCTGTCTTCACTTTCTCCATGCCTTGATAGGCTGTCTTGAGAGTTTGCCATGCTTCTCTGGATGTATTGGCTGCTGCTATCCTCAGAAACACACTCTCATGCACTGCTTGATATAAGAATACAAGGGCTTTTGAGTCCTTCTTCTTATTACTCTTCAACATCTCTTTCTCTGCCTGAGTTAATCCAATAAACTCTTCTTCATTTGCTGGCTCTTCAAATCCATATTCAACAAGTTCCCATAAATCATGTGAGGCAAACACGACTTTCATGGTTATTGCCCAGTAGTCATAGTTTTTCCCATTGAACTGTGGGAGCTGGGTATTAAACATACCCACGCTGGTGCTGGCCATTCTTGCAATACTTGACTGTAAAAAAAATCACTTAATTGTCTTCAGCAGCTACACAAAAAACTAATCTGAAAAATACCTTGACAGCGTTTTCGCTCTCCTCGATAATCTGCTGCAGCAACAAATCCTCTTTCAGCTTCTTTGATGTCTTCAAAGAGCCTGGACAAGATCTGATACCATGTCGGGAATTTCTGGTTATTCCAAACAAAATACAGTGGAAAAATCCTCTGTTTCCACTGTTCAAAATTTTCTGATAAATTCCGAAACAACAAAAATATGAACAGAGAGCAATACTTTGTTTTCTGATAATTCAAAAACACAAGAACAGAGCATAAAATAATACTCTACTTTGCCTCAGCATCAAAAATTGATCAAAATAATACTTTGTCTTTGACGCAGAAAAATACTCTGTTTTTAACTCAGAAAAACAAAAAAATTCGTTCTCTGGAAACGGTGTTGCAGCAACACAGTTTTTTTCAGTTGTTGTTCGTAGTGTTGCAGCAACGCTGTTCGTGGTGTTGCAGCAACGTAAAAAATTTTCAGTTGCTGTTCGTGGTGTTGCAGCAACGGGGATTTTTGACGTCAAGTATTTTTCGACTTACGAGAAATTTTTTGACAAAATAACTTTTGGTGAAACAGCAACGCACAGAAAGAAATTTCTATTTATGAAAATAAACCAACACATAAAACTAAGTCTTCCTCACGTAGAGGGATCTTCACAAAATATTATGCTAAAGAGCATCTTCTTCTTGACAGAGGGATTACAACAGGAACGTTTCAGTTCCAGAAAACAACTATTTCAGAAAATTTCAGCACTGTTGTGCAATACAAAAAAAAACTCTCTTGATCTATACTGCTGTGTGCTCCCCTTTGTGTTATAGACAATTTTGTGCCTTACAGCAATAAGCATGAATTGTCAATAATCCAAGGGATCCAAAGTTCCCTAAACATGATGTTCCTACCCCCAGAGGAATAAGGTCAGCAAACCAACAACTCTCAGATCAGTTCTCCACCTGAAAACACTCAAAAACAAGCAATCCTGAAATCAAAGCAGGTGCTCCACTGGGTTTCTGCGCTGAAACACAACTGCTCCATGGTGTACCTTCGTTGCAAAGCAGGTAGAACAAAGCCCACCTGCGTTGGGCGAGTTTGGACATGTGGCACAGTGAGTCATTGCTTTGGAATCTTCCAAAAATGACACTTGGATCAGGTATTTCGCCTTGTGATGAGTCAGAGGCTTTGTTTCTCCAAGTGGAAGCAAGGTTCACCAAGTGGACTCAAGAACTGAAGATCAACTAAAGATTAACTAAAGAGAGAGAGGACACAAGGCAGCTACACATCAGTTGCAAGCTGACTCATCCTTTCTCAATTCATCTATATATTGAGCTCTCTCCTATGAGCTCATGAGGCTGGAATTTTGTGCAATGTAATGATATGCTGTTGGTTTCATCATTGAGCTATTGGGTGATTGTTTGAGAGAGGTGAAGAAGAGCAATTCTTTCTGCTGGGAGGTGTTGCTGGGTTGGAGCCTGCAATGGTTGTAATCCTCTCAGAACCTTTATTTCTTCATTAATAAAAGCTATTGAGGTTCTTCTATGTGCTCTTGTTTCAATTATGTATTGTGATGATTGCATGTTGGGTTTACACTAATCCATGAACCAGTTATGATTGCATGCCTCTTGTAGTTTCCTTCTTTGTCATTGTGCAGGATCTCATTGCAGCTGGGCGAGCAGAAGGACAAAGAGCTAGGAACAAGCGGCCAAAGAGAAGAGTTTGGATTCGACATTAAGCGCAAGGCAACGGTTAGTGCTCTCTCCATCCTCTTTTGCTTTCATAAAGAAGTAAACCTTTAGTAGTTTGTTTTACAGTTGTTGCTAAGGAACTGTCACCCTTAGAGTGGGTTAGGGTCATCCGAGTCGGATACTTTTCCCTACAACAAACTGGCAACTCCACTGGGGATCGTATCCGTTTGATTGTGTTTGTAGTATTTTTGCTATTCATTTCCTGAACAAAAGAGTACCAAATCGAAAAGCTTTTGACTATATCAAAAGCGAAGTAGAAGGCAGCTACTCTTGCTCATTTTCTGAGCAAATTCATGATTTGAATAGCTGATCTACAAGGATCCTTGTAAGCTCTTAGTGATAGCTTTGCACCTTCTAAATCATCACTTTGAGTGTGCTTGACTGAATGCTTCTGATTTAAGCAAAAACCGTGCATTTTTGAGAAAATTATGACCCGGAGACTGTGAAAACGCAACTCTCGTTTTCCAAAGCAGGTAGTACACAGGCTACCTGCTTTGCAACGCAGGTCCCGAACTAGCTACCTGCGCTGAGAGCCAGTTTGACTGTGTAGAGCCTGCGTTGACCCAAATTTGCTTAGTGCATTTGGGGTTTCCTCCTTTCTCTTGCCTGTTTTCACTTAGTTTTGCTGCTAGGTGTCAGTCTTGTGCCTGTTTTGAAACCAATATTACTTGCCATCATTCTGCCTCTGTTATATAACGAAATTGTACTTGTTCTTTGTATTTCTTGCTCATTTACAATTTCCCATAACGAAAAGTAAACTAGTCATGCTTTTGGCCTCTTAGATCTGAACCTGTGTTAGGCATTTTGCTGGTCTAAAGAGTTATCTTGTTTGCTGTCCATAGCTGGTTAGTCATTTTACTTTCGTTCATATGGTTTGATTTCATGTATTTCCAGTGATTAAGCAAGTGAATCTTAAGGTGTCTTTTGATTTTGGACAAGCTTGTTTACTTTCGCTTTAAATCGAAATCAAAGTTATATAACCACTTTCTTTTTGTATCCATCCACATTAAGAAAGGGAAAAGAAAATACATGCATTGTGCATTTTGCATTTGACTGTGTGCTTGACGATTTAGGAAAATTTGCATTTTAGTGTGTGCTCTATGATCTGTGTGAAAATATTTGCCTTTCTTTTCCCTCAGTAGTTAAGGTTTTCAAAGTTGAAAGATTGAAAAGTTTGCTTCTCATCTTAGACTGCATTCAGGAATTTGTTATATACATCTCGTGGTGATCCTTAAAGGAAAACTGATAAGCAAGATCAACATTAAAATAAATCCAATTTACATAACAACGCTTTGTAACATAATGCAAACACATAGAGGTCTAGGTAGAGACGTGTTCCGGCGTCGTTAAACATAGTGACTGTCGATCTCTACGAAGGTGGGTGATTCCTCCTGAGAGTCAGTGGCACTAATACGGACTTGTGCTCCCACGTACCGTCGCGTATATATTGGGAGACCCCTATAGGCAATTATCCTTTATCCATAGGAAGCCGTGTCGACTGCCCTACTGATCGCGATGCAGTGAACACATCATTCACGAAGATCGACCACCCGTACCGTAAAACGTATTCTGTGGTTTCGCGAAAAGTTTGGCACACCCTCTGCCTAGAACTCCAGAGCAGTTTCTTTTGGCCTTTTTCAAACTGTATAACTGAAAAAGTCCATCCGAGCATTTGTCACTTCGGGCTCGTTAAAACATCGAAGGCGACTAGAGTCATCTTTAGCTTTTTCTCGACTCTTAAAACATGAAAAAGCAAGTTTGTGTCTAAAAGCGTCGTTAATAAAATTTATTTTAAGCGGAACAAAATCACCTGTTATTCCCACGTTGATCTTTCAGTTGAAAAGTATGGAGCCCACCAACCAAGGAGGCAACCTTGGCGGAAGTCCAAATCCCTTCTCCTCTTGGGGAGATGTTGGTGCGCCTCATATGGCAACATTGTCACTTCCAGGATTGACAATTGGCCTACCTGTATGGCTCTTTTCAACTAATGTAGTCTAGATCGCCACTAATCCTGAGCAGTTGAATCAACAGTCAGACCAGTCTAGGACTACCCACCAGCCTTCCACTTCTTACAATACTTCCTCTGATCCTTCATGTTCGCAAGGTAGAGCTGGCAAAAGTCAGCCTCCCAAGGAGAAGAAGGAAAGGAAGAAGAGAGAAAAGAAGCAGAAGGAGCCTATGGCAAAGGCGACTGGGGGCAAGCAAAAGACAGCTGACAAAAACCCACACACTGCACCGACCGGGCCTAAATCGCCATGCGTCATTTGCGAAGGGGCCCACTTCCATCGTGATTGTCTTTGTATTCCCCGGATACTAAGGGACTGGTCCCCAAGATTGCACAATCCGATAGCATCAACCTCTGGTAGTCATGTTGATTGCAGTCCGTCAACTAGCGAGAGTGAAGGACGAAGAGGGAGACCAAGATCACCCTGTATATTGTGTGAAGGTGAGCATGCCATCCACAAATGTCCATTCTTAGATGAGGCAAAGAGAGTTTTGGAAGATCGTCCGGTTTCGCCGTTACGACTTCCTCCTGGATACCAAAAACTCGCGCCTAATCCCTCGATAGTTGAAAATCCAGCTGACCCGCCCAGGTGGTCAGCTGAAGTGTCGGTCATTGAGAATGAACCTACTGAATCCAGATCAGACGGAAGTCTAAAGGTCGAAACGGCAGTTGACCCGGTTCTTCCTTCAGAGGTTTCATCGTCCAATGACTCCGTTATTGAAGACCCATCTTCAAATGACACCCTCACTGAAGAGGATAAGGATGACACCGTCCATATTCTTTTCATCAACACAGACTCTGATGAGCATCAGGGCAATGCGCCCATTCCTTTATCGCAGGAAGGAACATCGTCAGTGTCATATCCGGCCATATATTCGGTCCCACCACCAAGCAACCTAGTTGTATCCTTTGATTGGAATCAACTAGGCAGATCCCGGTTACCAGCCAGTATCCCATTCAGAATCATAGTCCAAATCTACAGAATGGTGATGGATGGAACTATCATTGATGAAGGGGCATCTGTGAGTATCCTTTCCTCTATTGCTTGGAAAGTACTGGGTTGCCCAGCGCTTTTACCTGAGATGAGAAATCTATCAGGTTTTGATAAAGGAACCAATCACCCGTTAGGAATTCTCCCCAATGTTCCGGTTACATTGAAAGGGAAGTCAGTTCGCATGAACATCATGGTCGTCCAGGGACCCTTGGCATATAACTTACTCCTTGGACGAGACTATATATATTGCATGGAGGCAATAGTGTCCTCACTCTTTAGAGTCATGTGTTTTCCGCACGAAGGAAGAATGGTCCAGCTAGTAGACCAACTTTCATTTCCAGGATCACGCATTGCAAATAGTCAAATACCATCCCTTAACGGTTTATTCGCTCAAGGAATGCCACCGCCCCCGGTTCTACTTCCCGATGAATGCGAGTAATTCCGAAAGAAAGAACTGGGACCCAGGGGGCATGCACCCTGGCCTGCCTCGGGCAGAGAAAACCTTAGGTATAAAGTTAATTTCCGCAGAAGGATGGACTAGTCCGTACCCCGTCCGGCAGAGGAAGAGAGGGTTGTTCTAGGATAAAATTCTTTTGTCAAAGTTATGTGAGCGAAGCAATCGCTCCCTTTGTCTAAAGAAGTGGGCTCTCCTAAGGAGGGGGTCTATTTGTGGCAGCAAGAAGCCACCATCTTTGAATGTCAAGCCTCACCCATTAAAACAAGCGGTTTTGAAGGATAAGTAGGGGCAGTCTTCAAAGAAAGAGATGAAATTGCTGCAACAAGTAGTCACCATCCTTAGCAACCTAATGATAGACATCGCCAAAAAGAGAGTTTAGTTTGCGGCAGCAAACAAAACCATTTTTCGGATAATAAGTAAGAGATGGCAGAATCTCGAAATTATAATTTATACCTGGGGGCATGCAAACCTTTTGGAGTGCAAGCACGGGACGACTATTTATTTTTTTAAATTTTTAGGTCCTCCCTTTAAACCTGTAGGTCTAACCCGTTAAACTCGTACGATTAGCCGTTTCCAGCTTGCATGAAGAAAGGATGAAGGGCAAAATTTAAAACCTGCCAAATTGGAGTAATTAGTGAGGTATCGCTCCTTAAATAAGATTACCTCACCTAAAGCATTCCTTGTATTAAGACTGGTATTATCGAGCAGTTTTAGCAATGTTCATGCTCGTTAAAAAATAAACGCAAGAATCGAGCAGTTTTTGTGCAGAAGTTCATGCTCGTTAAAAAATAAACGTAAATTGTGAGCAATCTTTCCCTAGCAGTTCAAGCTCATCCAGAAAAAATGAACCGGTAAACAACCTCGAGAAATGTAACCTTTGAAATCCGTATTAAAAGCCCTTGGTCGTGTTTATATGCCATCACCTCCATCCGTTCATTTGGCCAATCGTTCACCTCCATATGTTTGTTTACCCATTTTGAGGAACAGCTGCGAAGAGTGATTTCACTTAGCCATCCTTGTGACACTGCCGTGATTGGAGAATTCCAACCTGTACCTGGAATCTGCTGCTATCCCTGTTCATCACTCGTTCCTCAAAAGACGAGTCTTCTTTGAGCTCTTTTCACTGACTCGTAAAATATGAAAAGTTTGCCGAGTTTTGGCTTTCCAGCTCGTTAAAGCGACCAGAAAGCTATCTCTCCTCTAGATTTTAATCTTTTTTGGACCTGAGGGATTATTGCACAAAAAGATCGAGCGCTTGTTTTGTTTGGCTCGTTAAAGCAACCGAAAATTCATCCCTTCTGTATTGTTTTAAACTTTTTCGGACTTAAGGGATTAGATGACGAAAAAGGAATTTTGGAGTTAACTTTTCGTACCTTTTCAGACTCTCTAAAAATGAAAAGGACCGAGTTTTCCTTGTCGTTAGACTCGTTAAAATGATTAAATAGCGACAAACTTGTCTTTAGACGAGAACGAGTTTCCCTATCGCTAGGCTCGTTAAAACATAGCGATGAGCTTGCCCGAAGGGCAGGTTATAGAACAAGCATATGTTATCCTCCTCAAGCTTGACAAAAATAAAGAGGCACTGGTCAGCAATGACTGGGGAAAAATTGGGAGAACCTCACAGTATTAATGGTAGCAAGTCGCTCTTGAACATGACACTTTGTCCTCCGTCCGCATCGGGTTGGGTTGTTTCATTCACCGGTCGCAGAACCATGGTCCTCGCCACACCGTCCACAATTGGGGTAATGCTACCAATCCATCACATCAGTGTCGTTATATGTTCAAGAGATGTGGTTCTGTAAAGAGTCAACCCTGTTCCGCCCACTGCCATACATTATCCTTCATCCACTTCATGACCGCCACCCTGAATCATACATCACAGTTTGTTTTCACCTCATCACAATCACTAGCTCCGTTCCGTGTCACTGATGTGGGATTCTTTAAGGCCCTCCTTTGACAGATCGCTCCTTGTCGACATCAGCTCATTATCCAAGGAGTTGATCTAGGAACACCCCCCTCAGTACTTTGAAGCTTGCATGCCTCAATGGCAAGTTTCTCACTTCTGGCGATAGGTATACATCAATGACCTTCGACCAGAAGATTTTGCATGGTGGTCGACGCCAAGTCCTTTATTCCCACCATGTAGATTGTATTGTCGTACCTTGAGGGTCATCATCCTTATCGGTGATTCCTCTCGCGCTTGTTAATGGTTTACATTATTGACCGGTAATCAAGTGATGTCTTTCCATGTTCGACTTCAAGAAATTCTCACATGGATCGACTTGTACATCGAGTGAAGATCGGAAGAGATTGAAGACCCCGGATCTAGTTTCATCCATCTGGGCTGCGATATATGTTCAAGACATAAAGACATTTGATATGTACATCATTGCAGCAGATGATCATCCTTTTCAAAGGATGATAAATTCGGCAGAGAATTATCAGTCTAGCATCAGACGATCGTCTGTTCTATGTACCCAAAATGTATTTATAAAGCTGAGCATGGGAATGCCCGCCTCAGCTAGATCATGAAAAATGTATGAAAAATAATGTATTGTATTGTATCTTATTACAGGACACTTCTCAGCAGATCGAATGAACTTCGGATCCTCTCAATAAAGCATTTCACCCGATAAACGACCTCATACTTTAGGGGGCATCTGTTATAGACAATTTTGTGCCTTACAGCAATAAGCATGAATTGTCAATAATCCAAGGGATCCAAAGTTCCCTAAACATGATGTTCCTACCCCCAGAGGAACAAGGTCAGCAAACCAACAGCTCTCAGATCAGTTCTCCACCTGAAAACACTCAAAAACAAGCAATCCTGAAATCAAAGCAGGTGCTCCACTGGGTTTCTGCGCTGAAACACAACTGCTCCATGGTGTACCTGCATTGCAAAGCAGGTAGAACAAAGCCCACCTGCGTTGGGCGAGTTTGGACATGTGGCACAGTGAGTCATTGCTTTGGAATCTTCCAAAAATGACACTTGGATCAGGTATTTCGCCTTGTGATGAGTCAGAGGCTTTGTTTCTCCAAGTGGAAGCAAGGTTCACCAAGTGGACTCAAGAACTGAAGATCAACTCAAGATTAACTGAAGAGAGAGAGGACACAAGGCAGCTACACATCAGTTGCAAGCTGACTCATCCTTTCTCAATTCATCTATATATTGAGCTCTCTCCTATGAGCTCATGAGGCTGGAATTTTGTGCAAAGTAATGATATGCTGTTGGTTTCATCATTGAGCTATTGGGTGATTGTTTGAGAGAGGTGAAGAAGAGAAATTCTTTCTGCTGGGAGGTGTTGCTAGGTTGGAGCCTGCAATGGTTGTAATCCTCTCAGAACCTTTATTTCTTCATTAATAAAAGCTATTGAGGTTCTTCTATGTGCTCTTGTTTCAATTATGTATTGTGATGATTTCATGTTTGGTTTACACTAATCCATGAACCAGTTATGATTGCATGCCTCTTGTAGTTTCCTTATTTGTCATTGTGCAGGATCTCATTGCAGCTGGGCGAGCAGAAGGACAAAGAGCTAGGAACAAGCGGCCAAAGAGAAGAGTTTGGATTCGACATTAAGCGCAAGGCAACGGTTAGTGCTCTCTCCATCCTCTTTTGCTTTCATAAAGAAGTAAACCTTCAGTAGTTTGTTTTACAGTTGTTGCTAAGGAACTGTCACCCTTAGAGTGGGTTAGGGTCATCCGAGTCGGATACTTTTCCCTACAACACTTTGCTCTCTATCTCTCTATCTGTTTTCTACTTCTGTTTTTGTTTCTATTATAGTGCGGGAAAGGGTCTTCACCGCTTTAACTTGCTGATAAATTTTCTGCTGCTCATGATTAACAGATTTGATCTTTTGCTGTATTTCTAAGTCGGTTGTGCTGAAACCCAAGACTGATAAATGTTGCGGCTGATACTTTCCTTCTCGGTCATGCTTCTTCTTTAATGCTGTAGGTGAGCAGTTATTGTGGAGAGCTCAGATCTGATCTTCCTCCTCCTTTGGGAACACAAACAAGCAAACGGTGAAAAGATGGTAATGGCGGTGACATAAAAGGATCGAGAGAAAATGTGGGGCACCGGATCATGACAAATGAATAAAGTAAAATCGCTGCTGCTGCTGCACAGCAGTTGGAATTAATATTCCAACAAGAAGAAGAATCATCCACGCGAATTCATAGACAAAATGGTATCGCTTTTATTAACTTCATTATCTCATAGTAGCTCTTCGTTAGATAAGCGTACACATACATAAACACATGTATGACATCGGGGTTTTTACAATGGAGAAAACTCCCAACCTGGTAAAAATTACGACACTTAACAGGCCGTTGTAGCCTCAGGGATATTTACTCCACTATAATCCCCACATCAATGCTTTCCGATATATTGTTTTCTTAGAACTTTCTATGAATTTATTATTGTGTTGGTATACATATATTTAATTCTGCAAGCTGAGTCATGTAGCGACGTGCATTTTGAAAAATATTTCAACAAACCATAGAGATTAAAGATACTGAAATCGCAAAATTTTCTTTTACTGATCATAAATTGTGTGTAATCATGGACTAAACTGTACATATAATTATCCACCCACAGAAGGAATATTAAAATAATTATAGAGAATGTTTACTCGTGTAAGGGTCGATTTTGCAATTAAAGCAAATCACATAACTGTCTCAAATAACCAAATGCATTCAATGTAGTGGATGCTTGTCCCTGCATTTAGTTTAGACATTTTCTGTATTCATTACGGTCAAATTTGTCACATACGGCCATCTACAAATGAACTGGTCGCATTTGAGGAGCAAACATTATCTCGTAGTAGACCTTCATGCACAACAATACTATATTTTATCAACTTAGGATGATCCAGCCAATAATTCTCTTGCCCCGGAAATTCCGGGGTTGTTATGAAATTGTTTAAAAAGAAAAATTATTGTGGCCACATGGACCAAGAACTGAGCACGCAATGCATTACCAGCTCTACAATGCATTTCTTTTAGCAGATCAAAAGTGAGAAAGCGACAATGCCAAAGAAAAAATCGTCTTACTATTATGGAAAATAAAGTACATGTATGACTAAGACTAATAAATATTTAGCCAACACCATTACATTGCATGCAAGCCACGCGTTCCACCCTTCCCTGATAACATGTCGCATGTCAATTTGCATGCGGTTTCCTTGGAGGCCCGTGTCCGTTTGTAAGCAAATTAACCTTGCGCAATGAAGGCATTCTGACTTTTTAATAAGCACAGCAGCTGCCGCAGTTGAGCTTCTTGCTTCAGGCTTTGGGGTGGGTGTAAACCTCGTTCTATTCTCGATGAGAGTGCTTCATCAGAGCAATGCAACGACAGCAAATAATGTGAGTAAGTGGACTTGAACTGTTTATATATTTTCTTGGGGTATTTGTTAGTGAATCATACTTGGGACGCTATCGGACGCTATCGGACATGCACTCTGTTTCTCATCATTGGACATGCACTCTGTTTCTCATCATTTTTGTAGTGGTGAGTCAAATTCTTACCTTTTTGCTCACTAATGTGCCTGGAACTACCTAATACATTTCTAGACAGATACGTCAAGCATTTAAGGGGGTTGAGTGTTTTTTTGGCTGGACTCATTCTTTCGTAAGCCTGAAAAACTACTAAATTCTCTTAACAATATTTAATGGTATTGATTTATGAAGAAGTAGAGACTAAATTATGTTCTCTGGCAAACAGGGTTTGGTGCTTTTGGCATTATCATCTCAGCTGATCTTAGTGAAGACCACCAGTAATCTCTAAGGCAGAGGAATTACGTATATAGACCAGCGCTATCCGGTTTAGTAGGGTTATGCACTGCGCTATCTGTTTTTCCTGCTTAAGCAAGTGATTCAATTTCAAAAGTGGAAATTCCAAGCACGGATTCAGTTGATTCAGCAAAAGGTCTAATCCCACCAGGCGCTTGAATTGAGCCGGATATTAGGGATGAAGCACGAGCTATTCCAGGGAATGGCTTCAAATTTCGTAAAGGGTTCACTTACAGAAACACAAATACAACACGCCATCAAAGATTGCAGCATGTGTGGATATTTGGGCCTTGACAAAGAAGTCTTTCAGTACGAAAGATGTTTATATCGCCTTCAACACTGGTTATATTTCAGAAATTCATTTCTAGTTTCAATATCTTTCTATAGTAGTAATAGGCGTTAGTCTTTTGACCTCTGTCAACGGCCCCAAGTATCTAACCGACAATGGTTTCTGTAAAACAATTCATATATTGAAAGTCGATTTCCCTAATAAACTAGACTAGGTTTTCTGCAAACTCTGAATAAGTGTTTCTGCCACATCCAGATCTGCAGTAAACTGTATGCATATGGAGAATTGAAAGAGTTGATCTGTGAACAAGAAAGCAGCTGCACGAGAGACAAAAACACGAGGCAAATGAGGACTGCACAATATATTTCAAGAGAGGAGCCAACGGATTTAATACCAAATTCAGACAACGAAAAAGCCAAAGGAAGGAGCTCAGGTCACAACGTAGAATGTGTTAATCAACCTCCAGCAACAACAATAGGTAACATTGAAAATCCACAACAGGGAGAGAAAGATAAGATTAGAAAACAACGATTTAGATATAGGTCTCTTGCAAAGCTTCTTAAATAAAATATGTTGTTGATAGATCTTGGTTTATACTGAAATTCATCTTATATCAAAATTTAAATCAAAATTTAACATCATAAGATCAACCTCGGATTCATGGATTTACTTTGCTGAACCATTATGTCTTGGCAGGTGGGTTAGGACTTACCACGTGATATTCAGGCTAGCCGCAACGATTCACTTGAAGCTACGTGATCTAGTTCTCTGGTTCTCGTTCTTCACCACCTCGAACAACTGGTTATACTGGTCATGCATATCCATCTGGATATGCTTCTAGGTATGCTTATACAACATCTATTCTATCTCCCCTTAGCGATATCTTATGCATATGAATTTGTTACTAAAACTAATGTTCAGCAGCATGCAGAGTGACACATTGCAACAGTGGAAATTTCAGTAATCCAATTTTGTAAAGAACCCGCCCGAAATGTTGTAAGTCAAATGCAAATGCAATAAGAGCTAGCATTTTATATTGCCAGATTAACGTTAGCATTAATCAATAGCTCTGGAAAATGAATGAGAAAGACCCAAGAAAATGCAAGATAATATATGATTCCAACACCTCTGCCTCTGGAAGAGGCCAAATAAAACCATAAACCACTATGTTCTAAAAAATTTCTATCGCGTTCAAGCAAGTGAACTAATGCTAAGTACATCATTTCCGATTACCATAGTCCCTGGCCATTGCCAAATGGCAGGGACTAAAAAAGGATGAAAGATTATAATCCTTCCTTTTAGTCTCCTTGGAGGAAATAAACATCCTTACGGAAACCACAAGTTGAATGTAGCAGCCATGAAACTATAGCACAATGTACGTTCTTTTAAAATTTATAATGTAAATAGTGGTTCATTATCATAACCTGCGTGAAATTATTATTAGTTTTGACAATGGCAAGAGGGATTCATTATCATAGCATCCGTGATATCATCATATGAATCATTATGAGAATATGCCTGAAATTATTTTAATTTTGATAATGTGAAGAGTGATTCACTATCATAACATGTCTAAAATATTACATGAATCATTATCATAACATGCATGAAATAATTATTAGTTGTTCATTATCATAAGATGTCCGAAAATATTTTTATCTTTATAATTTAAAGATGGTTCACGATCATTAGAAGCTTGAAATTATTGTTAATACCTCTGATTCTTTTATAACGTGAAAGTATTATTATAGTGAAAGTATTATATCATGACTGAACGAAATTGTTAAATGATATGATACTTTGATCAAACAAAATGAGTGCTAATCGTTCTAAAAATAAGATAAACATGTCACTGTCATTTTACTTAGAAAACCCGACTAATCTGACCATCCATGTAGCCTACAGAACATTACATACATCTGAACTGCACTTCCCTAACCACTGGATCAGGCGCTGTATGTATACAATTATCTTTATTCCTCAAAATGGAGAACATCCTGAAGTGCCCAGCAAGCGTTTTCAAAGGTGCCCTCAAATTTATATTCTTCTCATCATTTGAGGATGTACCGTAACAGTGTTTGAATTAAGATGCTGTTTGAAGTGGAAGCGAGTAGCAGAGTTATTTTAAAGTCTGCAATCATTCCAAAATTCAACACTCGTGCAGTGCATCCGTGAATGACAAGCTCTGCAATCATTCGAGTACGTACACTATATGCTCTGCAATCATTCTGAAAATGACGAGACACGTGGAAAACATCTCTAACGCTCTCCGTAGGCATTTTTCAAAGATACCCTAAAGTTTATATTCTTCTCATTATTCACGGATGCGCAGAAGCAGTGATGGAATTTCGTAACTTCGTTACAGTTTTACAGGATTTACGGTTTATGTTATTCTTGTTCAAAACCCCCTAGATCTGAGGAGATCGTGGCTACCATAGCGTGAAGGTTCAAATCCTTCAAAGGTCTATGACTCCCGTGCAGGCCATGGCTGCCATTCAGAATCCCTCAAATATCTATGTCTAGGTCCATATTTATGCACATACGAAATTATTGTGTAACTCTTCATTTATTTCCACTCACCCAGCCTCGTGACCTACACGCCTTGTGTGCCCTCTCCATAACCCTTCTGCCATTACAGGTTATTTTTCTTCCTCATTTTATTTATTTATTTTTAAACTTTCTTCCATTTTGGTTTCATTTTAATTTGGTTTTGTGTTGTTCCGCCCAAATGGGTGTTTTTTTGGGGTATATTTCGTATATAGGCGTATTTTTAGGAAGACAAATACCCTTATCACGTTGTCATATTCATGGTTATTTGCTAGGAAATTTGGCTTTATAAATTTTGTTTTAATACACATTTATTTTTTTATTATTGTGAATTGAATTTTGTTATATTTTGGATTTATTTTATTATTACTGTGAATTGAATTGAATTATAATTTTATATATATATATATATATATAATAGATATATTCTTACTATTATTATTTTAATTTTAATATTTTGGAGAATGCATGTCATGAGGAAGTTTTTAGTCTATGAATTTAATATTTTCATGATTCGTTTTTATAGAAGTCAAAATGAAATTTAATTAAGATTAATTCTATTTTCATTAATGGATACATTCATCATGAATAATATAAGCAATTGAAGAGATTGGCTTGCAAATTAAGGACTTAATTACACAAGTTGATTGAAGAAAAAAACTAGTGTAAGGTGATATTCAACTTGAAAAACCCCAGGAAAAATTTGGGGACCTAATTTTTAATTTATTTCCTAAAGGAGATTTTTTAACATATATTAAACTGAGTTTGTTATTTGTCTTTATAGTTAAGTTAGACGTACTTTCATGTTCTACTTAATCAATTTTGATAAAATGAGATTGAGATTTTCTTTCATCCCTTTAAATTCAATTTCCTTTGTTGTAATTCTTTTATATCAAACATTATATTGAAATCGGGCTTCTTCTATTCATGTTTTTTTGAGCTTCATCCATAATGATCAAATTGGGACCCCTATTTTCCTTTACCATCATAGCATTATTTGATCTCCTTATAAAACTTGATTCTCAAATTTGGTCCTTCTTTCATGTCCATAAACTACTTAAATTTCTCTCCTCTCCTCAAACTCTTTTCTTCGATCTTTTACACTTATGGAAATGTTCATTACTTGCTTTCAAACATTGGACTTATTGAAATTTTCCTTGATCCAATTTGGAAACCACAACTAATTTCCAAATAAGATCTTTTCTTCCCTTATTCACCACCCTATTTCAAAATTAGGCCCAATTTGAAAATCAATCCCCCTTCTTCATTTTGGTCATTTTATATTTCGAAATAAAGTTAAATTCCAAAATTAGGGCCCTCGTTACTAGCAATTATATTTGAGTTATATTTTAAATTTAGAGTTATGTTTCTTATTTTCTTCTTTTGCTTTCAAGATACATTTTTCAATTTATTTTTTTTCCTTTTTTTCTCCTTTCAAACATTTTTACTCCTCTATACATTGATTTCTACATCAAGCCTAATCTTTGAATTGAGGATCCTTCATTCCTTCATAGCCAAACTTTCTACAAATTTCCAAATTGGGCTCAATTTTGGAATTTGGGCATTTTCATACCTTTCTCTTTGAAACCTTCTTCCATTTGGCATTAATGACATTAACATAAAGTTTCCAAATTAGGTCCTTCTACCATTCACATCACAATTCAAACATTTTGGTCTAACTCTCAAACATAGAAAAAGGACAAAATATATTTATAAGCCAATTATGTATCAAAACTATTTAAAGGAATTAGCTTGATTAAATAATTGATTTTATTTGGATAACCATGTGCACATTTTTCTAGGCATACTAGCATAGAAGTACCTTTACATATGAGTTTCCCTTATAAAAATAGAAATTGACATTTAAGAAAGGAGTTTGAGTAGTAGCATTGAGGAGAGTTTAAATGAACAAAGGAACCTCATGTTCAAGAGAGAGTTTGAATCAAGAAAAGAACCCAAAGACGCCTAAGTTGTACGAAATGATGGAAAATTCAAATAAAATGTGAAATTAAACGGAAAAAAATAAATTATTAAGAATTAAAATTAAATTCTCATGAGTACAATAATAGTATCAAAGCCATGAATTTTTGGTATTGTCCATAGCCTTCAGTGTTGTATAGAGTCTATCACATATATGTTTCTAGGTCTACAATTCCATGTCGATCATTACCCATTACATCACCTATTTGTGGTAAGATTTTTCTATAGCTCTATCATTTTGTTACCTCTATTTGCAACCATTTATCTATGCAAGTGCAGTTCTAAATTACCTATTTCTATTGTATCCAACACTAGGTGCTCTACAAAACATAATCTTCTATTGTATCCAGCCCTAGGTGCTCTAGAAAATGACATAATGAAAACCACAAGACCAATTAAACGACATAATGAAAACCACAAAACCAATTTAAAATGAGACAGAGTAGCTTTTAGATACCCTGCCCCTTCCCATCATTGCAATGTTGCACATTGGTTTGCTTCCATTAATCAAAACAAATCTGGACATAGGATTGCAGAAACTAATACAAGAAGATCTGGACTTGGGATTGTTGAAATGAAAGGGTTGGGGCTTCTGAGAGGAAATGTACCTGGAATAGAAACCTCATGATTGTTGAGAGAGAGCATTGATGGTTGTTTCTAAATAGAGGTTCCTATCCAACACAACAACAAAACATTAAAATATTGAATGGAACCCTCAAGGAAATCCTGAATAATTTTGACAGAATAAATCAAAGGTACATGAATATCCTCAAATTGTAAAGGAAAATCCTAAAATCATATAACGAACTGATAAAATTTAAACAATGAAATATAAAGGAAAATACTCAAGCCATATAACGATTTATATAATTTGAACAGTGAGATATAAAAATAATTCACATTCTAATTACAGAATCTATGGATGAGTTTATATTGACTGTAGTGGAATAAAACCATCAAACCTTGACCGGGCACTTGGACGGTATCAAGAGGGTTTCACCATATTGTAATAACCTAACCACAACCGTGACGAACAGAGGACGATTGCTCAACCAATACTATAGTTCCCCATGGAAAGCAACGAATTTGCAATCCGAGGGATGTAGCCCTATTAAGATGCAAGGAACCAACCCGAGAAAGAGACTTGGTGTTAGAAGCAACCTACTCTCAACCCGCAAACATACCGTCAGGATGAGGTTCCTAGAGGAAATATTACCCATTGAACATTGAACCAGAAATAGGTCAATTAACGAGAGGCGTGGTTTTAAACAAAATGTAAAATAAAGAAAGACAAAGACTCATTTTACAACCTGGGGTGTTGTCTTTAAATTTGGTGGCACCATAGTTACTAGGAAGGCATAAGAAAATGGTTAATTCAAACCCTTTTATGCAATATCATAGTTTGTGTCTCTGTGAGCCTAAGCATGGAGAATACCTTATCTGTTGTGGTCACCATTACTCTGCCTAAACGTTAACGAGTGAGGAATGGGGAAACTCTGTGAACAACCCCTGCTTTCAACCCAAGCATCCGAAAATTAACCTGACATATTCCAACTAGAACATATGTAAGTTACTAGGCATAGTAGGAGACTCTACCTGATAAGAGTTTCATTGTCTTCTCAGGAAACCCTCACGATATTGTTGGGCGCCTTCAACCCTAAACTCACTGCCAGAATTCCCATCGGATGCGAAGCTTGAGGTGAAATTGGTTACCTCAACCATCCCACCTGAAGCCTTACCATTACGCTTGAAGCCTTACCATTAGATCGTCAATCTATGATCAACCGTCCCGCCTGAAGCCTTACCATTATGCCTGAAGCCTTAACATTAGATCATCAAGCTATGATCAACCGTCCCGCCTGAAGCCTTACCATTACGCCTGAACCCTTACCATTAGATCATCAATATATGATCAACCGTCCCGCCTGAAACCTTACCATTACGCTTGAAGCCTTACCATTAGATCATCAAGCTATGATCACACAATGGATATCAGTATAGGTGTTTATGGGTTGGAACTCTCTAGAGATCACCCTTGGGATTCATAGATAAATTACTAAAGGTTGGTACTGTAAAGATTTATATACATTGAAGTTTTCAATGTTAATTAAACAACAAAGACAAAAAGGAATGTGACAATAAACCAACCTCCATAATAACATGGATATGAGTAAATAATTGCAAAGTATTGAGTTAAGAACATGTAAAGGGTTAGGTTAGGATGGTAAATTATCTCAAAAAATTTATATAATGTTAACGTAAATACCCTTAATCCTTACCATAATACTATTTCCAAGTAGTGTATCAAAATTTATAACATTCGTATGGTAAGAATATGGTTGTGAGTAGTTTTTTGGTACTCTTATAATTATTACAAGTGGTATGAGAGCCAAGGTTCTAACACCATGGTATCTTTGGAACTAAAGTAGACAACATGTGAATGAAGACACAGACAATGAGAGACAATATACAAAGGGGAAGTATACCACCAAACACACCAAAAGTGTCTTATGTAGGGGCCAATCCTAAAATGTGGATACAATTGGGAGAGGAGTCTCACGACAACAATGTATCTGTGTCAGAAAGAGTCCAACACTTGCGTGCATAAATGACTAATTTAAGAACTCATAATGAGAGGCTCACACACGAACACGAGAGAATTTGAAGAGTTTGTTCCATAGACAGAATCAACGAGAGCCAAACCATAATGCTTGCAATGGAAACAGAACCCCAACCTTTCATCAAAAGGAGGATAATGTGGAATCAACATGAGGACTAGATGAAGATGAAGGACGATTTCCAAGTTTCATATTGTCGTGATTTGTGCCATCGTCAGAGTAAGGAAAAGAGTAATACTAAGCATGGGAATAGTAAATTGAGTTTGATTTTTACTGGCTCTTAGCAAAGGATGTGACCTAATTGCTTAATGTCTTGTACTTGGAAATCTCTCACTGATAGAATTTAGTGGGCTTCAAATAGATCTTGAGGTTGGACAATTTACAGTACCATGTTATAATCAAATCTCACCTATATTCTTTAATTATAAGCTCCAGAGTATGTCCCAGTGAAGTAATGTGGATGGTTGAATAATAACTATTAGAATACCTTCAGGATGGCTTGGAATCTCTAATAGTCAAATCTTGGGTGAAGGAGGTGCAGATAAAAATGATGATTGGTCACTTTTATATAGATATCAAAGCTATTATGGAGGATTACTTCCAATCAGGATTCATTCAGTGAATAAACTATGGATGAATTGGTCATTTGGAGGATGCATCATGCAACAAAGTGATTGTCCACAAATATCTAAAGCAATGTGTTGGATGCAAAGTGAGGACAATAGTTTACAGCCCAAGCATACCTTGCAATAAAAATTATGGAAGCCTATATGAAAATTGAAGAGAAGTCATTCTGCACTAACTAAATCTATGATCACTCGGTAATGGTACGTTTCCATTAATGCTTATTTGAAAGGTGATCTGGGAAGATAAATTTTGATGGAGATCTCTAGGATACTGGAACGATAGTGAAAATTTTTCATGGTGAATTACAAGTAGTTACGATCACCAAACTAAAAACACCTTATTATTAAGATTATAATCAATTTTGAAAGTTGTTGTTTACTATGTTTAGGGAGTGGCTCAACTACCCAGTTTCAACATAGTTGAATTTTTTCTCGTGTATTGTAATCTCCCTAAATCCTTTTTGAGTTAGTCTCTTATCTAGTTATCCTTTTCTAAAATATAGACATTAGAATTTTCTATAATAAGAAACATAATAAGGTATGCAACTTGTGTCTATATATATGGTTGACGTCATACATCTTGTCGTATTTATGATTTTCACTTTGCGGCAAGAATCACTCTGCCTATTAATGGTGTTCACTTTTACATAACTCCCAACGGAGTCTTTTTGAAATTGAGGTTGTGAAGTACATATCCTACTATTCACATCGGAATTCCACCATTGGAGTCGAATTTCAAGAAAATAGAGAGGAGAAGTGGTCGATGGAGGGGTTTTGTAATTCTTCCCACTCAGTTTTGAATTTGTCACAACTTCTTAATTGGATAGAGAAATCAATACAAATACCAGTGAAGCTTCCTCCTTATGATTAATTTGATGGTGAAATGCAAATGTTGCCATGAGGTTTTAATAAGCATTTCACATGGAAGGGTGCAGAGGTTACCTTGTCAAACATCTGGAACCTACGAGGGATAAGCTATCTAGAAGCCCTATAGAAAACAACGTGAATGAACCTCGGCCAACATGGATCGATTGGCTAGTTACCATGACCAAACTCAAGAAAACCTTCACCGTTGGGTGGGCATCGGCGTCTTGGACTGTTGATGAGATCCAACTCCCGAGATAAAGATAGGTGTGAGGATTATAAAAGGCCACGATAAGTTTCCAGTGCATGAATTCACTGTGGGGTAATGTCTCTAACAATATGATAAAAAATCATTTTACTTCATTGAATCCAAAACCATCAAGGCATGTTAATAGGGTATGGTAATCATTTTATGGAAAGATAAATTCTTGTTCATTTTCCTTTTCAAGGGCAACCTCCCAATGAACTAATGCTCAAATATAATCACTATACTTAACAAATCCAATAAGGAGGACTTAAATATTATTCATTTATAAAACCTAAATTTTAACCACTATTGGTGCCTATGCTAATGAATAGGCCATATTACATTTATCACATGAAAGCTACGTAGTATGAATTATTTAATAATAACTAACATAATAGAGTTTGTATATATTACATTAAATTAACACCATATTTATAACATTATTAACCATTATGGACCCCATTACATCAATAGGGGGGTCCCACCATTTCATCCCCTTTGAAACACATTGCTCTCAAATTTTATATCTATGATGTATCTCCATAAGCCAACTTCATGTGTATGGGCATTGCCCTCAACCCTAAGACTGAAGTAGTCCAAGAAGTGTGTCCATAAAGGATCATCCATAAACCAAGGTTCCATGTACAAGTACTACACTCCACACTAAGAAGGAAGTCATCCAAGCAATGCATCCAAAAATCCAACTATTAAGTATAAATGTTTCCTTCAATGTTGACAATGAAGTCATCCAAGAAAGGATTACATAATCTTATATCCTAGGTACAAGTGTGCATGTTGGGTCCCAACTAATCACACATGAAATTGGTGAATAAACATGAGGATTTTGTTAAATATTATCACCATGGTCATATGGATCCAAGCATCTTTCCACCAAGATGCTATGTCATCCATAACCAAAATATTGTACACATAAATACAAAAGGTTAGTTATTCATATGGAGTTATGTACTCTATGGTATGTACAAGTATTATTACGCCAAAATGTCACGACCAATCCTCAATGGACATATTTTACCAAGGTTCCTTAAGGTTGTGGTAAAAACTTAGCAGGAAGAATTTAAGTGCAACTTCAAAGTTTAATTTGTTTTACTGTGACTAGGTTAGCTGTGAATAGGTTAGGTAGGAGGCACCATCTGAGATCCTGACAGCAATATTAACAAATTTTACTGAACAACTCTATTTCACCAAGTTTCTCGATTGAGGCCCTAAGTTTCGTCGAGGCCTACTCACATTGCTTAGAAGAACATAATATGCCATCCTCAAAATCCTCCACCTCCTCAAGTTAAAAAATAATATTAGGGGAAGGAAAAATTACTTTGAATCCTAACACACCAATAGGATTTTTTCTACTTGTTTTATCAAGAAATATAATTCTATTAATGAAACAAGATGACTATGTAATCAACAAATGTTGATGCTCAAAATAGTTTTGTGAAAAATTTCCATCACCTAAGGAGAACATAGAGATGAAGGATATACTATAGATGAAGCTCCCATAATAGGTATAACTTAACCTCCACCTGTCAGTATCCCATTCTAGTAGTTTGAGTTAATTTGATTGTCCCTCTTTAATGCATCCATCACTACAACACATGAACTCTTGAAACCTAAAATTTTCATATATTGAAAAGGCTTGGTTGATCCAATCCCTCTACTCTAATACTTCTCAGATCGATACATTGTCAATATATTGTGTGTAAATTTAAGAGAATTTGTGATCTCATTTTTAGTATCATGAATTATATATTCCCATCCATTGTCTACTTTATTTTGTATAAACATGAGAATGAGACATGAAAACTTGACTTACTAGGGATGTGACATCTAAATAATCTACAACATCATAAGATGATCAATAAAAACATCACTAAAATTCAACCCATATTAAATAGTTATCAATTTAATAATTCATTATATATTTTAATATATGTTATTTTCTAAATAAACCATGGTTGATAATAATTTTGTTAAAAATAAAAAAAAAAATCTTATTTAATAGAATATGTTTGTGTGTTTTTCGTTAGAAAAAACAAAGTTGATCATATTTCTATTCGATTTGAAAAAAATAGACATAGTAGATACTTATAGCATTCACAAGGAATTGAGGTCATTATATTCGCCTTATAGATTTCTATCTCAATATTTAAAATTCTAGAAAAAAGATTAAGAAGCCCAAAACCCTTTATAAAATTTATTGTAAACATCTAGTATTTTAAATATTTATAATTAATTATACGATGATAAAAGTTAAATTACTTGCAATAAGGAAATGATGTGCTCTATCGTCACCTAGAATAGAGTACTCTCACAAAGGTCTATGTAGATATGACATTCTATTCACTCAAGATTGATTATTGCAAAAACAAATTGGAGTTCTACTCTTCACCTAGCCATAGACCTTATTGCTCCAGATATTACAAAATCAAGTCGCGCATGAGCCATGAATCCGTTACTATGTTATGTCTTCTTAGCCTAGTTCTCAATTACACAAGCAAAAGTGATGCCATCTTCTCCTTCTTCTCACTCCTTGTATAGAATACGTCGATGGTAACGAACCCAAACCCTATGGTCCACCTATCATTATATAATTGTTCCCTTGCCTTAACATTTTCCATTCACATAAAACTACATAAGATATTATTCTTCCTCTGTCTTCAATTATTTAATAATCAATATAATAATTATTTAGTAAAATTTATACTTGTTACAAATTTCAAATTTATGAATGGATTGTCAAGAAAAGGTATCATGTAAATATTGAACATTGCATGTCTTAAAACAATATAGAATTTGCATATCTTTAAAAATTGCACCTCTAAAAGCTGCACCAATGCTCATTTTGCACATACAAAACAATATTTTAGAGGGAGACCAAAAAGCGACATGAACACCACCAGTGTAGAACTTTAATTTTAAAATGCCCAAAACCCAACTTTCCCATTCAATAAGGAAACAATAGATAGGAAATGTAGGTGGAAATGTTGAAAAGCATAACCACTTCATTCTTTCTCATATAACTTTCTTGATGAATGAAAATAGTGTATCCCTTTGTAGAAAGGTATGAGCTCTGAAATATTCTATGATAATTGCATATTCATGGGGCTTGGTTTTCAAGGCAAAGTCCAATGTTCACTCTAAACTAACTATGATCATTAATAACCACTTAATGAATGCTAGTAATCAACCAGTAAACCAACCACACTAGAATTTGAAACTGAATAGGTCAAAATGGAAATTTAGTATGTTAACACAAGAGTTCAATAAGACCTTGAATTTGGTTACTCATGCCTACTAGGGAGATATTTCCATTAAAGGAAATCATAACATAAGAAACAATACAACAAAGTATAATTGATCTGAATGACGACATTACCAAAGATGTAAGTGAAGGACTAGGAAATATATGGTGATCATGAGAATGATAGATATCGAACACAACATGATGATGTTTTTTGGAGAGGTACATATCGTTGTGGAGGGATGGATTTAGTTTCTAAAAGGGTCTCAACTCAGTCTACCCAGTAGGATGGGTTGTTTATCTCAGATACAGTGAGATTGGTTAAATTCAGCTTATCAAGTACATGAGGGTAGGAGGGGGAGGTGAAACAGAGATGGGAAGCTTAATAGTCCTCCACAAGGAAAATATATTCTTCCATGTACAGGTAAAGGGAATGCTATGGGGTAATCTTATGCAAAGCAAGGGTGAATTATGCCTCCCTGAATGCACATCATGAGACTTTGTTTAAGATTCGCCATTTTGAAGCTACGAGAAGACTATAGTGTAAGCACAAGAGACAAGCTAAACATATTGTGGGTGGAGAAGAGGGCCAAGAAGGCCCGTTCCGATTCTTCCTCTTTTAGATTAGAGACAAAATATTTAAGATTGTTTATAAGGTAGCAGTAAAGATGAGATGGAATGTCAAGCATATGTTGGTAGGGATGTTTTTGGACTGTCACGGTGGGAAAAATGATCTAATGGATAAAATGAATGCCTTCTTCCAAAGAAAATTTCAATGTCGAGGAGCAAATAGGGAGGGGTAGATGATGGTTCCCTAAGCTAGGTCAATTTCTTGGAATGTATTAAAGATCAAGTTATCCTAGAAAGTCTCATGAGGAATATGATTATGTAATAAATGCACATGAAAAAATGGAATTCAAAGCCTAGGACTCATTACAAAGAAGTGGTTCAAACAGTCACCACTAAGTTTTGAATGGGATCTAAAATTTAACTTTCTCAAAATTGAATGAAGTTGGAACCACTCCGAAACAACCCAAAACAATTAATTTTAATATTAAATATTTAAGTAAATGTTGAAAGTATCCTTATCTTTCCTTTTCAAAGAGGAAAGATAAGGAGAATGTCAAACTTTTACTTTTACTTCAAAAATTAAATATTACCATTAATTACTAGGGTTATGTTTCGTAGGGCCCTAGGGTTGAGATATTTTTTTCATTTTAAGAATTTTTTATTAAAAGAAATATTATTTGGTGTTCATTAGCTATGTTTCACTGCATTCTTTAGAGTTGGTCAATTTAGTAGAGAACTAGTCACTCTGGTGTTTTAAGATGAGTTCAATAGAACACCAACCTTAGCCAATCTGAACCACCAAACTAGACTAGTACAACTCTAAAGCCATTGTGACCAACCAATTCCACTAGTTCTAAGCTAGTTGCAATAACAGTGTGCCCTTCCCATCCTCCTCTCAAGTCGTTTTGTTGAATCATTTTAGGAATGGTGATTTGGAGAGTGTCATAAACTGTCAGAATATTGTGAGCACCTAAGATCATAAGTAGTTAAGCCTTGAAAAACATAAATTTGCAAGGAACTAGTACAGACATCCCAAAACATATTTAGTGAGGACATGCATGCAAGGAACTATTACAGACCTCCCAAGATACTTAGTGAGGACGTGCATGACCAAAAAGCATCAGAAAAAATTATCCACCTTCAAAAACCCTGCCCAAAACATTGAAGTGTGGTGCAAAACAAATTTCTACTAGGCTATTAATGCTACCAACAATCATTCCCTCTCCAATTTCCCAATAATCTCCTCCTCAAGCTACCTCCTCCACTATGGTTATAGCAAGTTCTTGCAACTGTGTGAGCTACAAGAAATTAAAACTGCATTGGAATCTCCCCAAATATTAGGGAATTTGACTTCTCTGTATGTCCCAATTGTTTTGGGTTGATTTATTAGTTAAATGGATGATCATTGAGTTTGATTGAAGTCCCACTGCTTAAATGACCTTCCACTAGTTCCTCCAAAAGTTAGAACTAGTTTAACTGACAACAACCTGAGATAATTGACCTTTATTGCTACAAATTATCAATCAGATATGCAGAACTAAACTCTAACTCCTCCAACTCGAATTTACTTAGTAGACTAGGTGACACAAGCCATGTCACACAATTTAACATCATCCAGTTGTCTGTTGAGGTGGAAATTCAAATTTTTTCAATTTAATGAAGGAAAAATCAATTGAGAATTTCTTGCCACATTTTTCAACACATAGTTCATTGGAATGTATTACCTTCACTATGAACTTGGCATATTTCACATGTTAAGTTCACAATGTTTTGGGCAGATGCGGTTCTATGTGTTGTGTATATAAAGAATAGGTGTCCATCTCTTGCTATTAGAAAAAAGACTCGCTATGAAATGTGGTATGGCTACATTCCTTCGTTGAGGCATCTCAGGGTTGTTGGTTCCTCATGTTATGCCTTCATACCTAAGGAACATATTAAAAAAACTTAGTGAAAGGAGTCACAAATGTATCTTCTTTGGGTACTCATACCTCCAAGCCATACCATCTCTATGATGAAGTGAATAAGAAGTTTATAATATCTAGAGATGTGATCTTTCTTGAGTCTTCCAAGATTGACAATGTTGTTGAGTGGTAGTTTAATCGTTTGGATAGATTCGAACATGCAAAGTATTTTCAAGAGTTTGATAGTGAGATTCCACATCTCCTTCTCTTACCTCTATACTTTCTATGAAGAGCCTTGAAGAAATCAAGTTGAAGGAAATTCCTTCCCTTGCTTTGTTAGGAAAGAGGTAAGAGACTACTGGCAGCAGGTAGCCAAATTTGACAAGCAGTGAGGGTACATGCAAGATACAAAGCAAGGATTAATGCAAAGGAGTAATGGAAAGGAGTGTACTGACTATATACATATCATCAAAAATCTTTCATCCCACTTAGGATGCCTTGCATCGTGCCTGGTTAGTCACAAGATCATATTGGTCACAACCTCCGTACCTTAAATAAACAAGTGGTAATAGTATTCATCTTCTAAGCTATGTAATAAACAAGTGAAAGGGAACAAGACACGTAGAGGAAACACATGGAATGAATTTCATTTCTTGCAACCATGCATGTCATTGAAGACATAGTGATACAACAATGATAAGCAAACTTTTAAGCTATAGTAAGAGGTGTATTTCAAAAGATGTGCTTTGTTTTCCATACCTAGCCTCCAAAGGGTTATGCATTAGATGGAGTCTTTAGGTGGTCCTGGTGTTTTATCATATCGTGGGTCCCTTCATCTGCTTATTTTTCTCCTAAGTTCCTCGAGAGTCATCTATTATGTCATCTTTCTTCGTGGCCCCTGAGGGACATAATTGTGTAGTTTCAATGAGCAGCGACTTTTGCGTGATGAGGACATAGGAGGACACATTTACATAGTTTTAGGATGCAAGGCACTGATATTGGATGAGGCCCTGAGAGAGCACATCTACGCAATTTCAGGATGCAAGGCAGACTAGGTAGTCAAGGGACAAAACTGCATAGTTTCTGGAGAGAGTGGGTTCTGCCTGAGGGAAGGACATTGGAGGAAACCACTGCGCAATTTTAAATGCTAAGGGAGGTTGGTATTTCTGCGCATTGCACAGTTCCAACAGGTAAGGGAAAAGATTGAGGGTTACATATGTGAAAGGTGCAGTTCAAGAAAGTTGGATGAGGCTAAGTTGCTAAGGAAACTCCAAACTTTAGTTAAGTGAGGGATCAGTGGAATTGATGTGATCAGTGATAAAATTTTACTACGACCACACACTTGAAAACTTAGTGATACAACATAGACCATCTAGAACACATAACACATACTTCACTTAATGCGACAACCTTTGTGGCAGCTTACAACAAGTGTGGCTCATATGATAGACTTTGGGAGGATAAAGGAGACACTTGTGTAAGAGTGTGTGAAATGAGTGTGAAACATGTCTATGTGGTGACGACGACCCATTCTCATAAGCATTTCCGCTTGAAGCAAAACAAACCTCCCTTTACATGACAAGTGATAACCCCCATTCCCAAAGATGACACATTCTATGTAAAGATAAAAGCATGGAATACTCTTAAGATTGAAAAGGGGAGCTTGAGATGATCAACTTACCAATAAGTGACTAAGGAACGATCAATCACAATATGCATAGTTGGCTCCAAAATTTAAGTGCAGGCCAAAATTTTGGAGGGTGTTGCAGCCACTAGAACAGAGCCTTCACCTTCTTGCTAGCTTCTTTTTCAACCAGTGCCTTGAATTCTATGAACTTGGAGAATGTCTCATATTCTTCCACATGAAGAAGATCCAACACTTCCATGAGAAGTCATTAATAAAAATGACAAAATATTTGTGCCTGACAATGTAGGTTATCGAGAATGGTCCATAAACATCATAGTGGATCCTTTCTAGGACTGCATGTGCTTTGTTATCCTGATCATGGAATGTGGATTTTATGTACTTTCACAACGTACATCCTTTGCATATACCCTACTGCTTAAGTGCTCCTTTAGGGAGGCCAATGGTTATTTGTTGTATAATATTTGAGGTACCACAATGCAAATGACCAAGTATTTTGTGCCAAAGTTCATTGACATCGCAAATTGCACTTTCTCCACCTTATTGCTTAGTGCAGCACAGTCTTCCACATATAGCTTATACAAGTTCTTCACATGACAAACCCCGATCTGCTTCACCTACCCTATGGCTATGTGTCTCACGAATGCTTTTCCTTTGTTGAATATCACTTTACAACCATGGTAAACCAACCACTTGGTGAATGCTAGAAGAGAGATCCGTAATCCTTTACCTTTACCTTTTTTACTAGCACCTCATATTTAAAATGTGAAGAAAAGATATTTATTCTCTCTTAAAAAAATTTCTTAAAATCCCCCTTTGTGTAGGAGTGTCGAATGCAACGATAGAAAAGTTGTCTTTAATCGTATCAAAAAATATGAAAGGGACAGAAGAGGAATTGATGTCCGAGAAATATTGTGAGTAAAAGTTGTCACATTCTTCTTAATCAACTACCTCCTCAAATGAAAGGTCCCAAAAAATCATTTTCTTTATATAATATAACGTGAATGGTAAGTAAAATAACAACCTCAGTATCAGTGCAAGACAATAGTTGCATGTAATCTGGCCGACTTAGGGCGCACTGTTAGAGTCAATTTTGCAGTTTTTAGATAAGATTGTCTGAAATTGATATGTTTGTGTCTTAATTGTTAACTATACTAAATAGGTTTCACCTAAAGTGGCCATTGTCTTAAATATAAAGTTTCATCTTAAATTATTTTTGTCTCAAACTGTTTTTGTTTTAGATATAAAGTTTTGTCTTAAATTATTTTTGTCTCAAACTATTTTTGTCTTAAAATAATTTTGTTTTAAATTATTTTTATCTTAAAATAATTGTCTTAAATTGTTTTTGTCTTAAATATAAAGTTTTGTCTTAAATGTTTGTCTCAAAGTACTTTTGTCTTAAATATAAAGTTTTGTCCCAAAATATTTTAGTCTTAAATTATTTTTGTCTTAAATATAAAGTTTTGTCTTAAAATATTTTTGTCTCACACTGCTTTTGTCTTAAAATAATTTTGTCTTAAACTATTTTTGTCTTAAATATAAAGTTTTGTCTTAAAATATTTTTGTCCCAAACTATTTTTGTCTTAAAGTTTATATTTAAGACAATTCAATTGATATTAAATTTTAGTGTAAAATAACTAAAATAAAAAGTGATTTTTTAAGACAAAATAATGTCTTAAAAGTACCCTTGATGTAGTAGTGTAAATATTAGACTATGTTAGTGTACTTGCATAACCCTATATTAAGATATCAATGTACTTGTTTACTTATTTTAAAGCTATTTTTATAATTATAATAATTTTATAAAAAATACTAAAAAATGAAATTAATAAGAAAATACTATAAAAATGAATAATATTATTAACCTACAATTACTATTAATATAATTTTTAATTTGTTTTTATATAACTTTTAATTTGTTTTTATATAACTTTTAAATTATATATAGAGTAAAACAAAGCAACCTAATAAATGAATTTTTTGGTTGAGAGTTTTAAGGTTTAATATCTTTTCCTCTCTTTTCATTCTCTCTTAAAAATACATTATTATATTTTATTAGTTTATTTAATAGTTTTAATAAAAAAATATTATAGAAATAAACATCATTTATTATTTATAATAATATTTTTATTCTCAAACAAAAATGTGGTGAACTAAAACCTGGTACGGGCATGAACAGTAAAATAGATAATAAACTTAATCTGTTGTAGACACATAAAAGCTCTGTCGACAACCCAAATGAAAATTATTTAATGTTCCTAATTGATTGAAAATAAAGTTGAAAAAAGGATGAAAGATTATAATCCTTCCTTTCAGTCTCCTTTGAGGAAATAAAAATCCTTACGGAAACCACAAGTTGAATGTAGCAGCCATGAAACTATAGCGCAATATACGTTCTTTTAAATTTATAATGTAAATAGTGGTTCATTATCATAACCTGCGTGAAATTATTATTATTTTTGACAATGACAAGAGTGATTCATTATCATAGCATCCGCTATATTATCATATGAATTATTATCAGAATATGCCTGAAATTATTATAATTTTGATAATGTGAAGAGTGATTCATTATCATAACATGCATGAAATTATTATTAGTTGTTCATTATCAGAAGATGTCCGAAAATAATTTTGTCTTTATAATTTAAAGACGGTTCATGATCATTAGAAGCTTGAAATTATTGTTAACACCTCTGATTCCTTTATAACGTGAAAGTATTATTATAGTGCAAATACTGGTCCATTATCATATCATGACTGAACGAAATTGTTAAACGAATTTGATCAAACAAATTGATTGCGAATCGTCATTTTACTTAGAAAACCCGACTAATCTAACCATCCATGTAGCCTACAGAACATTACATACATCTGAACTGCACTTCCCTAATCACTGGATCAGGCGCTGTATGTATACAATTATCTTTATTCTTCAAAATGGAGAACATTCTGAATTGCCCAGCAAGCGTTTTCAAAGGTGCCCTAAAATTTATATTCTTCTCACCCTTAGAGGATGTACCGTACAAGTGTTTGAATTTCGTTGCTGTTTGAAGTGGAAGCGAGTAGCAGAGTTATTTTAAAGTCTGCAATCATTCCAAAATTCAACACTCGTGTAGTGCATCCGTGAATGATAAGCTCTGCAATCATTCGAGTACGTACACTATATGCTCTGCAATCATTCTGAAAATGACGAGACACGTGGAAAACATCTCTAACGCGCTTCGTAGGCCTTTTTCAAAGATACCCTAAAGTTTATATTCTTCTCATCATTCACGGATGCGCAGAACCAGTGATGGAATTTCGTTACAGTTTTACAGGATCTACTGTTTGGATCTTTATGTTTAACGGTCATAAAAGGTTTTGTTTTAAACTAATGTTAACGGTCATAAAGATTTTGTTTTAAAATTTCGGTAGCATTTAGCTGTAAAGAAACATTCTCATAAAGCCCCCTAAGAAATCGACATAAAGCCATGCAAGAAGTAATAATAAAATCCATGAAATCAGAAGAACCAGTTTTCACTTTAATGTATAAAGATTTGAATCAACTTATGTATTATATTAATAAAATTTCTAATTTGATGAAGTTACACAACCCAATGGACATGGAAATGATGATGTTAAGAATGATCATTTAAATTAAATTTCTTGAAAAAAAATTACTAAATTATGTTATTAATTTTTTTTATTACGTGTGTGAATGACATGCAGTTTTAGTTAGGATATTCTAACTTCTACGGAATGCGCGCTATTGGTACGGAAAAAACAATTAATTCGAACAATTCTTCATTGCCAAATCTATGATCGAATGCAAATGCAACGATATCTTCCCCAACGCATTCTTTGTTAAACACGCTCAAATTCTCACTCTGATCATTAAATCTAAGCCATAGTTACCAAGTTTGAACCAAAAAAAAATTGGTTACTTAAAATTCAATACGGTGAAAATTGGGCAGCTTAAAACTCAGTACGGTGAAAATTGGGCAGTATACTTCCTTTTCCAATATTTCAGATCTTTTAAATGTACAAATATAACATTGAAAATAACAAAAAAATATTTTTAAAATAGTTTTAATTATAAATATTGCAAATAAAAATTATATATATTGTACCAGTTAGTTTAGGTTTAAATTTAAAATAGCAAGTAAAATAGTAAGTTTTAAGAATTTTTATATTGATTCATTCACTCACTTGCACCATAAATTATGATATTTAATATAGAGTGAATTTCAAAGAAATAATATATTATAATGAACTACATAAATTCCACATTATTAAGTATTTTATTTTGATAATAAAATGGTATATTATGTGTGTGCAGACAGTCTTTAAAAATATACTTATATTATCAATAGCTAATTATTTATTTCGCAAACCAAACTATCCTCTAATTTATAAGATATAGTAACAACATCTATTATTTCTTACAATACAAAATGTTAATCTGTATAATTTAATTCTTAATGCTTACTCAAAATGATACAAAATGTTAATATGTATAGTTTAATACTTACTCAAAATCTTAATCAAGAAAATCCACTTCAAAAAAAATAGAAATATAATTCATGCAATATTTCTATTTTTAAAATATATTTTTTTAAATTTAATAAATTTACAAATTATATGTATCATATATATTTTTTTCTTTACTCAATAAACACATAATTATTGCAGAACTCATAGATTTTTTCATATTTCATTAAAAACTCGTTGAATTTACTGTAAATTTCTTATTGTAGATTTTTACACATTTCATTAAAAACTTGCTAAAATTATTGTAATTTTCTTATTGTATAAACTGACCAATAGCATTTATCATTTACTAACCATAATCTTATGCCATTTCATAAATCAGAAAAAGGTTTTGAACTTTAAATTGGAAGGTAGAATGATATTGACTCATTAAACCACTCATTGATGTTGGAGATCAGATGCACAGCAAACATAAAAAAGCATATACAGAGCTATTAAAAACATGCACAAGAGACACAGCTTTTTAACGTGGTTCACCCAACCAATCTGGGCTACATCCACCAAACATAGGCATCGGCAATCTTTATTAATCAAACAGGAGATTACAAAATTAATCAAATCTTTACAAACTCTCACACCCCCAAAAAAATTGTATGGGTACCTGTTTTATAGCAAGGAGAATCTGACTACCTCATAAATCCTCTCAACTCAAATTTAGGATGCATTAACTCCCTCCCAACAACCTGGAGCTAATCTAGCAACAAATTCCTATTGTTGTCATCTACTGAGATTTTTGCCTATTTTACATAAAACAAAAAATCTCAACAATCTCCACCTTGACAACAATTAGCCTGATGCCCTGTTCTTTATTATTTTATATTTTCTGCAAGCCAAGAGAAGCCAAACACCAGCGTAGCTTCTCTAACAAAACTGGTTTCGTGAACATGTCTGCAAAATTGTCCTTTGTATGCACCTTTTCAAGAGAGACTCCTCTTTCAGTGATAACCTGTCTTACAAAATGGTACTTGATCGGTATATGCTTTGATTTACTATGATAGGCCGGATTCTTAGCCAAATGTATTGCACTTTGAATGTCACAAAATAACTTGATGTGGTCATGCAACCTACAAAATTCACCAAACAAACCTTTCAACCAAATCGCTTCTTTGCAAGCATGAGAAGCAGCAATGTATTCTGCTTCAGTAGTGGATAAATCAACAATGTTCTATAGCTTTGACATCTAGCTGATAGCTCCACCTGCAAGAGTAAATACATACCCTGAAGTTGACCTTCTCTTATCCAAATCACCTGCAAAATCGGAATCAACATATCCGCAAACAAATTCACTACTCTTAGTGTAAGTGATACAATAACTACTTGTGCCTCTCAAATAACGAAGCACCCATTTCACTGTTGACCAGTGCTCTTTACCCGGATTTGCCATGTACCTGCTGACAACCCCAACTGCATGTGAAATATCTGGTCGCGTACACACCATCGCATACATCAAACACCCTACTACATTAGCATATGGAATTCGAGACATATAATCCTTTTCTTCATCTGAATTAGGACATAAATTTGAAGAAAGCTTGAAATGGGAAGCAAGAGGGACTGACACAGGCTTCACGTTATTCATACCAAACCTCAAAAGTATTTTCTCAATATACTTTTGTTGTGATAGCCATATCTTACCATTGCTCCTGTCTCTGAAAATCTTGATGCCCAAAAACTGTCTTACTGCTCCTAGATCTTTCATATCAAATGTCCTTGCCATCTGAGCCTTCAACCTGTTGATTTCTTCTATGCTTTTGCTTTCTAAAAGCATATCGTCAACATACAATACCAAGATAATGAATATGAGATTATTTAATTGTTTAAAATAAACACAATGATCATATTCACTTCTAACATATTTCTGACTCAACATGAAAGAATCAAACTTCTTATACCACTGTCGAGGCGACTGCTTCAGGCCATATAATGACTTCTTGAGCCTGCAGACAAATTTCTCATTGCGATGCCGAACAAACCCTTCCCGTTGTTCCATATATATTTCCTCATCTAAGTCTCCATGTAGAAATGCAGTCTTAACATCTAATTGTTGCAACTCTAAATCAAGGAAAGCCACTAATGCTAATATAATTCTAATTAAAACAATTTTAACCACTGGTGAAAAAATCTCATGAAATTCAATACCGACTTTCTGAGAAAACCCTTTTGCAACCAGCCTTGCTTTGCACCTATCTTCTGTATCATTCACACCCCGTTTCAGCTTGAAAACCCATTTACACCCCACAATTTTCCTGTCTTTCGGAAGCTCAACCAGATCCCATGTGCTGTTCTTACCTAAGGCCATCATTTCATCCTTCATGGCTGCTTTCCACTTGTCACTTTTCGAACCTTCTATTGCTTCCTGATACCACATAGGTTCATCGTCATTAGCAGTAAATGCAACAAAAGTGACATAATCATCATACCTTCTCGATGGCCGTTTGATTCTTGTCGACCTCCTTAAGGATGTTTCTGGTGCTTCCTCGATTGGCTGACTACCATCTGTAGGAACTTCTTGACGATCAGTATCTGGGACATGTTCATGATCTAGACCTGCACCCTGTTCATGATCTGATTCTGAAACCTGTTAATGGCTAGTATGTGAGCTGTGGTCATTATGACTATCATTAGAAATGCTATCAAACTGAATGTGTTGAAAGTCAGATACATCATCCTATTTAAATCTACTATCTACATCTAATTGTACAAGAGAGGATTCATTAAACTTTACATCTCTGTTGATGATGATTTTGCGGGTAGTAGGATCCCACAATCTATATCCCTTTGTTCCAACACCATACCCAACAAAGATATACCTTTAAAACTTTGGATCTAATTTAGTTCGCTGATGTTTAGGCACTAGAGCATATGCATCACAACCAAACACTCTGAGTTTAGAATAGTCACAAGCGTGTCCTTTCCATACCTCTTGCAGAATCTTGCAGCCTATCGCCGTCGATGGAGATCGGTTTATCACATAACAAGTTGTTGCCACCGCTTCTGTCCAAAACTCCTTTTTCAACCCAGCATTACTCAACGTACTCCTTGCTCTCTCTAGAAGAGTCATATTCATGCGTTCATCCTCCATTTTGCTGAGGAGTATAAACCATGGTCTTATGTCTCTCGATCCCTGCATCCTTGCAATAGTTGTCAAACTCCTTGGAAGTAAACTCACCACCATTGTCAGTTCTTAAACATTTTATTGTTCTACCAGTGTTGTTTTCTACCAATGCACTAAACTGCTTGAAAACTGAAAAAACATCAGACTTCCTTTTCAACATGTAGACCCACACTTTCCTAGAAAAGTCATCAATGAATGATACAAAATAAGATGAACCACCATATGAAGTTGTAGGGGCTCGACCCCAAACATCTGAATTGATATAATCAAGTACTCCTTTAATATTATGTTTGCCTGTTTTAAAATTTTGTTTACTTTGTTTTCCAAACAGGCAATGCTTACAGAAATCTAACTTTCCAGACTTTAGATTTGGAAGTAATTTACGATCAGCCAAAATGTTTAACCCTCTTTAACTCATATGCCCCAATCTTTAATGCCATAAGTGAATGGAACTATTATCATGTTCAGACACCGTAGACACATAATCTGACCCTGTACTTCCTTCTAACTGAAATAGATTTCCTACCTTCTTAGCTTTCATAACTAGTAAAATACCTTTGTAAATTTTCATTACTCCACCTTGAATTACAGCCTTATATCCATTTGAATCAAGTGCTCCTATTTAAATCAAAATTTTCCTTAAATCTGGTACGTGCTTCACATCAGTTAACATTTTAGTTGTCCCATCAAACATTTGCAGTTGTATACTCCCAATCCCCACAATATTACATGTTACATCATTACCCATATACACAACACCATCATCAATTGATTTATATGTCGTAAACCAGTCTTTATGAATACACATGTGGTTTGATGCACTGGAATCTAACAACCAGTGTTTACCATGATTTGACACATTAATTGATAATACTTCATCACTCATACTTGAACCAGATGCCGAACCTGTATCAATCGTATTTGCCTCCTTATTCTCTGTTGAAGAATCTGCTTTTGAAGTTTGCTGCTGTTGCTTCCAACAGTCCTTCTTTAAGTGCCTTGATTTGCCACAAAACCAACACTTTAGCTTACTCTTCTTCCCCTTCGACTTTGAACGTGAATCGCTCGGCTTCCTGAGGCGTCTTTCTTTCGAACGGCCTCTGACCATCATAGCTTCTGATGTAGAGGTTTCAGAATGCGACCTTCTCCTTAATTCTTCCCATAATAAGGATGCAACTACATCATCAAACTCAATAGTTTCTGATGAACTAAGACTTATAGAAGTAACAAAATGATCCCATGATTCGGGCAACGAGCACAATAAAGTAATAGCTTTATCCTCGGATTGAATTTTTACTTCTATACTTTGTAATTGCACAAGAAGAGTATTAAAAGAATTTAAATGATCAGCAATCGATGTACCTTCCTTCATTCGCAAACTGTACAACTGTCGCTTCAGGAGAATCCTATTGGTTAAGGATTTGGTCATGTACAGTTTCTCCAGTTTCGTCTACAAACCAGCAGTTGTTGTCTCCGACACGATATTAAACAGGACATCATTAGCTAGACACAGTCGAATAGCACTTATCGATCTTTCATCCATCTCGACCCACTCATTATCTTTGATGTTGTAAGGCTGTTTGGATTTGCCCAACACCTTTGCCACACCATGTTGGACAAGCAAATCATACATCTTCACCTTCCAGATCTCAAAATTATTTTTTCCATTAAACTTCTCAATTTCAAACCGGGCACTCTAAGTTTTCGCCATTTTGTATCAACCAAAAAACACAATAATCTCCAATATCCAACTTTTAAATACCAGCAATTAAAAAACAAACTGCCTATGCCTTACAATCGCAAAAAATTGCCCCCAACAACTTGCCTAACACTTCAATTAAATTTGAACAAGTACACTTGCCAAAAATATTTTTAAAAAATTGACGGTTCACTGTGATTAATTCCTTTGGACAAATAAAATCATAACCAATATGCTTTGGTCTCTTACCAAACTTGGAAGTTGTGTATTCAAAACCGCTTAAATCAAAGTAATGTTACAACGTTCGGTGATGGGGAGGCAGCCATTTGATGCAGCGAATGGCAGGGATAAATTTGGTCGACTGAAACCTAATATATATTGCACCCAACTCCCAAAAGTTTAACAATTAACATTGGCCCCATTTAGTATGTGCGCCTTACTTTTTTCTGAACTTGACATTGTTTATTCAGCTCAACCTTTCTGTAAACCATTTCGCTCAACGTTTAATTAAAGAAAACATCTGAAAGAAATTGCTAACATGTTTAGATGTGCATGTGAAACATTCCATAATAGATTGTCGTGGAGAAAGGTTCTATGTGGATGTACACTTCGTTTTGTGAAGACTGTGAACAATTTTAATCGAAGACTCCTTTATCGAAGTCATTCCTATCACTTGGTTGACATTTAGAAGTTGGAAGAAACTTTTACACAACATGGATAGTACCTTAAGATCCGCGCCATTCAAACACGCAGTAACACGCAGACTCTCCACGCACCAGCGCTCCACAGTAGCATTAACATGCAGGACAGCCAGCGGTCCACGCAGCATTAACACGCAGAACAGCCAGCGCTCCACGTATGATGAAAACCTCCACGCAGCACCAGGCAATCAACTCCACGCAGATTGAAAAATACGCACAGCAGTTCAACACCGTTTCAACGCCATTCTGGTAACGTTGTTTGCAATTCAAATATGCGCCAACAACACCTCCACACACAAAACTCCAATGCACCAACATCTAATACAGTTTTTGCACAGTCATATGCCCCTTCCGCAGCAATACGCACCAGCAGCGAATGGACTATCCGCACCACACGTGCACGCAGGTATTGGATGACTATCGCCCCCAACCACGCAACAATCCTCCACGCAGTATGTAGCACTCGGTCAGCCACACAAACACATGTTACACGCAGGACCTCCTCCCCTGCGCCAAGCCTCCAACACGCTCTGATACCAATTGTTGGAGATGAGATGCACAACAAACATAAAAAAGCATATACATAGCTATTAAAAACATGCACAGGAGACACAGCCTTTTAACGTGGTTCACCCAACCAATCTAGGCTACGTCCACCAAACATAGGCATCGGCAATCTTTATTAATCAAACAGGAGATTACAAAATTAATCAAATCCTCACAAACTCTCACACTAAAAAACAATCCTTATGGATACTTGTTTTATAGCAACGAGAATCTAATTGCCTCATAAATCCTCTCAACTCAAATTTAGGATGCATTAAATCCCTCCCAACAACCTGGAGCTAATCTACCAACAAATTCCTATTGTTGTCATCTACTGAGATTTTTGCCTATTTTACATAAAACAGAAAATCTCAACAAATGATTGCATGTAAGAAGTTGGTGGGACGGGGCGTTTCATGAAGTTATGAAAGTGTGGGCTAATTACCATTGTAAGAATATAATGTTTCTTTTTCTCCCGCTAATTCCTTGGCTTTCCTATTCCCATCAAGGGGGGTGGATTCTTAATGCGTAAACCTAATGTTCGGTGCACCGTACCGAACCCAAATTGTTGTATTAATTCGCAAATCAAATCGAACCAACGAATTTTCAAATTTTATTTCAGCATTACGGCCGAAGTTTGATAACTATGATCTAAACCCACAAACCCAAATAGTCTCCTTTGTCAGAAATAACATATAAACACGACTGAAATTTCTAATTCGACACAGAAATATTAAAAAAAAATCAAAGACTTAAATTTCCAATTCGAATGTCTAACTTACCAACCTAACCATTACTTTTATTAGTCTGCTTGGCTAGCACTATTTTAATCGATATGGCGATGTTACAAGCAAAGTTTTTAAGTGCAAACTGTTTTGTTATCTTATTTGACTTCTCTGGAGGCGGGGAGCAAAACCATAAATTGTATTCATTAGTTTATGTGCTATTTTCAAATTATTAGTTTATATGGTATTCTCAAATTTGTAAATTATTGCTAGGATTAGTTGCTAGCTCACTGACATGATTGAGCTGATTTATATTATCTTGCTGATTCATTGAATATTTAGCAATCAAATAAGCGTGCTCAATTATTTTTATCTTGCTGATTCATTGAATATTTAGCAATGAAATAAGCGTGCTCAATTTAGTTGACCGCGCCCATGTCCATCATGTCCATCAGATTGCCTAATATTCCACAAATCAGCAATCAATGATGAGCGCAAGGATATGGGACAAGAAGGCTATCTCGCAGTTTCATCGCCTAGCACCGGGTGGCCGTGGGAGAACTCGTCCACGTCTGGTTTCATCGTCCTCTTCCGCTTGTATCCAATTCTCCTCCCACGCGAGCCCATAAGAGCTCTGTCCCTTGAACGAAATCTCGACGAGTTACGCAGTTCAACTTGGGAGAGATTCCCAGTTTTGGATTGCAAGCTCCTTTCTCCTTCACTTGGTAGAGTCCTCACGCAGACTTCTCTACATGGGTATTCGCTTATCCCTCATGCCAATCGTCCTCTGCAACTACACATTCAACCAGCAAACTCACACTGCAGCCGAAAGCTCTAGACACACTCGACATAAAACTTTCGACCACTACCTCTTATCAAACCCTCAAAACCCAAAGGTCGCACTCTCTCAAAGAAATGCCAAGCACGGTTCCACAGTTTTACACGATCCTCCAGGCCGCAGGTCACAACAGACTTGCAACTCCAGAGTTATACATTAGTAATTTCCTTTTCTACAATAAGATAGATTTACTTCTTGCGAATTAGATTAGGATTTCATTTTCTCATTTGTTTTCTGCAAAATAGATTAGGGTGTCATTCTGCCATTTACTTTCTGCAAAATAGATTAGTGTTTCATTATGTCATTTACTTTCTGGAAAATAGATTTACTTTCATACAATTAGATTAAGGTTTCATTTATGCATTTAATTCTCTATAGTAAGGAGGTTCTATTTCAATCATTTCTTTTCCTGCAAAGTTAAGATAGGTTTGTTTTCCATTTACTAAATTCTTCAAGTATTTCCTATAGAATAGTGGTCTTTGTGCTTCTTACTTCACTTCACTGCATTATATTTTTCTATAATGTTGTATGTTGTGTATATAGTACTGATATCTCTTAAGTTTGTATGAACTCTAGATTGATAATTAAAGTTGATCACCTTGGGAGTTGCAACATTCTTGTTGTAATACTGATGCTCATTAGCTAACAATATTTGACCATGGCTGGCAATGTTGTGTATGCTGGTCATGGTAGACATTGATGCAGTAAGGGTGACAACAATTGCCCAAGACCCACCACGGTTCACTTTAGTTGATTATAGTTGTTCATGGCTGACCATGGTCATCATCACTTGAACTTGTTCACCATTGTTGACCATGTTGTCTAAGTGAAAAGAATGGTTGACTATGGTTAACTATAGGAGGCCATAGTTGTCCATTTAACCATGGTTGACCAATTACCCATGGTTGACTAGTTATCCATCGTTGATGATTTACCCATTGTTGGCCATGATCCACGAATTGTCCTTGATTTACCACTAACCATGTTTTCCACTCAACCATGGTTGACCATGTTGTCTATGATTAACAATGGTTGACAATGGTTTCCCATGCACGACCATCTATGTCCATGGATGACCATGGTGACCATATTTAACCATGGTTAACCATGGTTGACCAATGGTTCATGATGTTCACTAAAATGGGCCATGGTTGATCATGTTTACCCATGGTTAAAAATGTTATTTATTATCACAAAAACCTTGTTAATTAACATAAATATTAATACTAACAACATTTCTAATAACATTATTAATATTAATAACTTTAATAACATTAATAAATTAATATTAATAAAATTATTATTCGAACTATTAATAATAATATTATTAATAGTAATAACAACATTAATGTTAGCATTAAAAATTAATAATGTTAAGAATTTTAATAAAAAGAACATTATCTACCCAGACCAGTCGGTGGCAGAAAAAATTGCAATTTTCTCTAGTCTACCCCAAAAACTCAACCTTAAGTTGCTAGAGAGGTAATTATAGAAGAGGTAGATAAAGTGAGACGTGGTTTTTTTTTAATTGGGCTTGTCAAGGGGAGGAAAAACGATGCAGGGGGAACTCTTTATTTATATGAGAAGAAATTTTTCACCTTAGAAATGGGTTTGGGAAGAGGCTCAAATAATTATGTTGAACTCATGGCACTTAAGCAACTGTTTCTTCTTACCAAGGAAATTTTTTTTCCATCTCTTCATGTGTTTGGGGAATCTTTGCACCCATTTGGATCAAAAGGGACCAAAGATGTCACAACCATCATTGTTTAGCTTTAGTTGAGGAGGTGTTACATCTCAAAGACACAATTGAAATTGTTTCTTGTTGTCATATCTATAGGGAGTGGAATCGGAACACGTATCACTTATCTAAAACAAGTATTCAATAAGAACATGGGAGATGGTTGATTAAGGAAAACATAGTTGAAGATCATTATGAATACCATCCTTGTCCTTTCATATAGGGTGGCTCTCAATATTGGTTTTTAAAATATGAAACCATGACACTTTTTGACTTACAATTTCTTGGATAATTGTAGTATAAATAGATTATGATTATGTTAATTGTGCAAGAAATTGTAGGACACTTTTGTGAAACTCTTTTATGTATTACCTACAAGGTAGTAGATCTTTTGGTTCTTATTATTGCATGTAATGAGGTAGCATAGGTAGACTATATATCTCTTGTGGACTATTTATCTTTATTACTGAATGCATTCGATAAAATGCATAGACAAGATGTAAATTTACATAATTTACTAATAAAATAAAATTACAATTTTTATTTTTATTTTTTGGAAAGAAGACGGATTCCTGGAGCTAGGGTTTTGGAGCGGATGCGAGACAGAGGTTTCGCAGGCGAGGGTTCAGCCAAGGAGAGGAGGATCGAAGGGTAAGGGCGGATCCTGCGCACCAGGACAAACCTCGAGCGCGGACCTCAGCAAACCGGATTTCTGGAGAAGAACAAAGCGGAAACAAAGGAGTGCGGGTTAAGCCAAGGGTAACTGCTGACTGGCAGAGATGGGAACGGAGCAAGGGAGGGGAGAGATCCCCTCCTATAAGGCAGTAATAATGGGGGAAGCAAGGAAGGAGTGGCAGAAGGAAGGAGAGAGAACAAATGAAGGCGAAACTTCAGCAGCAGGAGCACAAAGGAGATCAGGAGTACCAAGCAAATGTCTACCAAGGGCAATGAACAAACCCAGGTTTGTAATTCCGCCCAATAGATTAGAAAATTACAGAAGCTACATGAGAGATTATGCTTTGATTTGTAAGTTCGTAGGATATTGGCCAACTGAGAAAGATCTACTTAGATGGATCCAATAGAGGTGGAAACCAAAAGGGCATGTGGAAGTCAAGTTGGGAGCGAAAAGGTTTTTTCAGTAATATTCTCCAATCTAGAAGATAGGGAACGGATCTTTGAGGAAGGACCCTATTTCATGAACAATGCCAGACTGTTTATGAGAGACTCGGTAAAATGCTATAACCCAGAGAAGGAGAGGATGTTAGCTGCCCTGATATGGATAAGACTCTTCGGCCTACCAAAAGAATTTTGGGACCCAAAGATCCTTAAAGGCATAGGAAATGCAATAGGATCGTTTGTAAAAGTGGCAGAATCGACAAAGAGAGGAAGATATACAACATATTCTAGAATATGCACGTACGTGAACATCACAGAGCCACTTCCAAATACAATAGAATTGGAATATCATGACGAGATCTGGCATCAGACAATCGACTACGAACATATCCCATTCCGCTGCAGAAGATGCCATGAGTATGGCCATTTATATCGTGAATGCCCCATTACGCTAGCCGAAAAGGAAAGGGAAGCGGAAAATGAGAGGAGAAATGCAACAAGAAAAGCAGGAGAAGAGGAAGAAGATTTCAGAGAAGTGCAAAGAAGGAAAAAGAGAGGAAGCAACAAGACTCAGATGGGCAAGCAAAAAGGACCCCAGAGCACAGAATCACCGAATAAGTTTCAAATTTTGCAGGACGAAGAAATAGAAACAGAGGCAAACGAGGAAGAAGAATTAGAAGGAATGGAAGGAATAAAAGAAAATGTAGACAAAGAGACAGATCAAATGAATAAGGATCAAGGGAGGGTAGAAAACCTAAGAGAAACCCAAGAGGACCAAAGAGAAATGGAAATAGATCCACAGAAAGAAAAAGGAGAAGAAGAAGAACAAGTAATGGCGAAGCTTCTACAAGAATGGAAGAGGTTCGATGAAAGATTTATCCCAGAGGATCAAAAACAGAGGTACAAAGAAGCATTCCAAAGATATAAAGAAAAAAGGGACTAATAGAAGATGAAGAAAGACAGAAAATTGAGAAACAGGAAACACAAAACATAGGAATGAGCAGCATTGGCAAGGGAGGCAAAAAAAGAGGTAGAAGAACAATGAGTGAAACAATTCAAGGAGTGGGAGAGATGCTCGTCAATTCAGGTAGAGTGATACCTCCCTCAGAGGTATTCCAATCCCCTCCGAAATTGTTACGATGATCATTACAAGCTGGAATATAAGAGGCCTCAACAGCAAAGGCAAACAGAGGTATTTGAATGATAGACTGAAAAAAGAAAAACCCAGTATAATGATAGTACAAGAAACAAAAATAAGTACTGAGAAAATGAGAGAAATTCTGAATAGAAAAAGGAACAGATATGAAATGATGGGACAGGATGCGATCAGGAGCGCAGGAGGTTTGGTAATAATCTGGAACCCAGAAGAAATTCAATTTAGTAATTGGATGAGCTTCCCAAGAATTCTAACAGGAACAACAAGAATAGTAGGAACGGTGGAGGAGGTCATTATAACAGGGGTGTATGGACCACATATCCAAGGAGAAAAGGAAAACTTTCTGCATAATTTAAAAGCTTTGAGAAGCCTAATACCTGGAAAACAATGGATTATGGGAGGGGATTTTAATCCGATTAAAACCTTAGGAGAAAAAAGAGGAGGGCCAAGGAGAATGGATAAAGCAATGGAGCAGTTCGGAGATTTGATAAGGGAGTAGAAACTGATAGATATTCAAACCATTAATGGAAATCACACCTGGAATAATCGCAGAGGGGGAGCTAATCAAATAGCTTCTCGACTTGACAGATTCCTAATCTCAGAACAGATAATGATGAAGGATGTATTCATAGAAGCCACTATCCTCCCGGTAGCAGGATCAGACCATTGGCCGATTAAAATGGAAATAGACCTAAAGCAAAGACCTCCCAACAAACCCTTTAGATTCGAAGCCTTTTGGTTAAGAAACGAAGGACTAATTGAGAAACTTGAAGAATCGTGGAGGATGAGTGATCAAAGAGGGAAAAATAAGATGCACACCTTTCAACTCAAACTGAAGGAAATGAAGGATAAGTTAAAAAAATGGAATAAAGAAGAATTTGGTAATATTCTAGAGGAAAAAAAGCGACTGGAGCAGAGAATGGAAGAGCTGCAGGAGATAGATATCTTAGAAGGCATTCGGGAAGAGAGAACAAAGGAAGAAGGTATTATATTAAATCAGCTAGAAGAAAGAAGGAAACAAGAAGAGATTTTATGGAGACAGAATTCAAGGGTTCAATGGCTTAGGGAAGGAGAGAGGAATACTAAGTTCTTTCATAAAGCGATGGTACAACATAGACAAAGAAACTGAATCTTCTCAATAAAAAATCAAGAATGTCAAAGAGTTCTCCAACATGAAGAAATTGAAAAAGTGTTGGTCAATCATTTAAAAAATCTATTAAAGGAAACTTAGGGTAATAGATCAGAAGCCATATCAAAGATAAGTAGGGAGATTCCAAATCTGGTGACCAGAGATCAGAACTTGGCCCTAATGAGGAAAGTTACGATGGAAGAAGTGGAGGATATAGTCAGAAACATGAGAAGGAATAAAGCTCCTGGGCCGGATGGGTATACGGTAGAATTTTTCCAAGCTGGGTGGCATTTTCTTGCAGAAGAAGTTTTGGAGGTAGTAGAGGAAGCTAGAATAAATCAAAGAATATGGCCAGGAATAAATTCAACCCTGCTGACCCTTATTCCTAAAACCAATCAGGCAGATCAAGCAGAAGGCTTTCGCCCCATAGCTCTTTGTAACGTTATATACAAGATAGTGGCATCAGTAGTGGCTCAAAGGCTGAAATCGATCCTGCCAAGTATTATTTCCCCAGAGCAAACCGGGTTTGTAGAAGGAAGGCAGATCTTGGATGGGTTAGTGGTGGCCCAGGAAGTAATCCACACTTTGAAAACGAAGAAAGAAAAAGGTATGCTGATCAAATTAGACCTATCAAAAGCCTATGATAGGTTAAGCTGGAATTATTTAGAAGCTATCCTTAAAGCCTTTGGATTCTGTGACAGATGGGTGAAATGGGTCTTAAGCATGATCTCTACCCCGAATTTCTCTATCTTGTTAAATGGGGCTCCAACAACTACGTTCAATGCTACAAGAGGCCTTAGACAAGGGGACCCCCTATCCCCCTTCCTCTTCATAATAGCAGCAGAAGGATTAGGTAGATACTTCAAGAAAGAATTAAGAGAAAGGAAAATACAGGGCCTGAGATTATGGGGAAATCAAACTACAGTCACCCACCAACAGTTCGTGGACGACATAATGATATACTGCAAAGCTTCCATGAAAGAGGTGAGAAGGATAAAGAGAATTTTAGAGATATTTATGGAAGGCTCAGGCATGGAGGTTAATAATGAGAAATCCATAACTTTTTTCTTTAATACAGTGGAACCTATTAAAAACCATTTAACCAGGATCTTGGGCTACAGGAAAGGGGATCTCCCAACCAAATACTTAGGAACTATGCTAGACTCCTCTTCCCTCAAAATAGGAAATTGGAAGAACATCCAAGAGAAGATCATGAAAAGACTGGAAAATTGGACCTTCCATTCTCTGAACCTAGCAGCAAGGGTTGTTCTGCTTAAATCCACCATTCAGGCGATTCCGATATACCCCTTATCAGTGATGGCAGCACCAAAAGGAATATGCAATAAGCTTGTAGAGATTTACAGAAAATTTCTTTGGGGAGGACCTAGACAACAAAATAAGTGGGCCCTCTATTCATGGGACAGCCAAACCAAACCAAAAGAAAAAGGAGGTCTAGGCCTTAGAGACCCATGGACTTTAAATCAAGTGCTAGCAGCCAAGTTAAGATGGAGATGGATGCAAGGGGGGTCGGACCTATGGAAAGAAATCTGGACAACAAAATACAATATGCCATCCACCCCGGAAGAAATTCTAAGGGAACAAGAAATGCCTCGAGGATCAGACATATGGAACCTAACCATTCAAAGCAGGGAATTAATTGACAGGCATATTTTCTGGGAAATCAGAGGAGGCCAGATCGCGAGATTTTGGGATGAAGCTTGGCAACAAAGGGACAAAATGCTGAACCTACAAGGAATGCAAGAAATCTACAGAACAGGTATGGATAGAGATCTCATTAAGGTCAAAGATTATTGGACGGAAGAAAGAGGAAATGATGAATGGAGAGAATGGAAACCTTTGGAGGAATGGAAAAGGAATGCAACAGAAGATCAAAAAACTATATTTGGCAAGGAATTAGACTCCAGGAAGATAAAAAAGAGAGGAGGCAGGGATATCCTACGATGGCTCAAAGAAACGAAAGGAGCATTCACCATAAAGGAAGCTTATAAAGTCAATATACAGCAAGAGCAGGGGGAGGAAGAACAAAAGTGGAGAGGATATGGAGAAATAAATGGTGGCCGAAGATCAAAATGTTCGCATGGCTGGTAGGAAGAAAACGCATTTTAACTTGGGATTGAATTCAAAAAAGAGGCTTCTCAGGCGCTTCAAGATGTTGTCTCTGTTATTCAGGCAAATAAGACTAGGAACACCTTCTTAATGGATGCAGTGCGGCCCAATTCCAATGGGAAAAGACTAGAAATTTATTCTCAGCCACGGAAAGAAACCCGCATGATATAATCCAAACCCTATGCGAATGGGGAGAAGGAAAGTTTAAAAGAAAGATATTAAGAAGAGCCTAGAGCATTACAGTAGGCTTCAATGTATGGAATCTTTGGAAAGAGAGAAATGGTAGAATATTTAAAGGGAAATCTTCAGATCCGGAAGAAGTTTGGAAAAGAACACTAAGACAAATTAGAGAATCAATACTAGCGGAAAACTGGGCAGAGGAAGATTGGAAAACCTCTGAAGCAGAAACAGAGATCCTAAACAAACTGAACTTGGAACAGGGGATGATCTACCAGCAAAAAACAAAGCAGCACCAACCTATAGCAAACCAAAGTCACACAGTTTATCGGAAGCCACCGGAAGGGTTCATTAAACTCAATTTCGACGGGGCAGCGAAGGGGAATCCAGGACCAGCTGGTTTTGGAGGAATCTTCAGAAACAGACAAGGAGAGACAGAATGGATCTATGCAGAACACGGAGGAACAATGACTAATAATGAAGCGGAATTTATGGCTGTGTATCAGGGTCTCAAAATTGCCAGAAGAAACGGATATAGGAAGATAGAAATTGAAGGAGATTCTGCCCTGGTCGTGGGTACGATAAGGAAATTAATCCAAGGGAAACAATGGGAGAAGGTAGTTAAAAGTTGGAGGAATGCGAGTAAAGTTTGAGATATCGAGGAAACGTTGAAAGGGATTGATTACAAGATCACTTTGCATGTAAGAAGAGAGGGCAATAAACCCGCGGACTGCTCAGCGAATTGGGGAAGTAAAGAATCATTGGAGAAAGTCGATGACAACTGGACCAATCAGGCATCGATGGCAAAATGGGATGGATTAAAACAGCTCATCGACAATGATAATCATGACAAAGCACAAGGGTAATCAAAATTCTGCGTGGAGCGGGAGAAGGAGAATAAGGCAAGATCAGGCGGCAATGAGGACAGGACAGAAGGACGGTGCCCTTAACTCCCTGACATCAACAATTAATGAGCATTCAGATCAGTAGGGACGTGGCCCAAAACGAAAACCGTTATCATCACCGAAACCATCATTCAAAGCGTAAGGGAGATATGAAGTGGGGAGCAATCCCATCATAAGCGAAAAGGTGGCGAGAATTCTATAAGAAGGAACAGGGGAAGAATGACAGGCAACAGAAATTCGAAGAAGGTGGCGAGAGAAGGGGCGACTTGGCAGAGAAACCATAACCAGCGCCTCAAACGCACAAAAATGGGAGAGAGAGGAGATAAGACAGTCCAGACTGAGAGGGAGGCTACTGAGGGCAGGCACTTTGAATGGGGCCAAGTTAAAATAGAAATATAAAGTTCAGAAGAAATGGAGTACAGTCAGGGGGAAGGGCTCAGAAGCAAGCATTTTGAAACTGGGCAGAGCAGTAAAGGAACGAAGCAAGGCAGAAGGGGTGGAAGATGGAAGGCGCAAGAGCAGAGAGGAAGAGGATGCCCCCGTCAATCAACCAGCAATGCGGAGGGTAACCAGACGCAAAGAAGATGGAAAAGGGGGAATAAGTCGATCAGCATGGCGGTGCATGAAGCCGAACAAGCTTACAATTTGGAATCAATTGTAGACATAAGGAAAATCATTGATGTCATGGAGGACAGGGTGTTAGAGGAACCCTCCGACCCGGAGATGGAGGAATGGACCTCGTAGCTGCCGGACCCAGGCAACACGCGAGGCAGACTTACCCTTTACCGCCGCGCTCTCCATACCTACTGGGTGCTGAAGCACCTCTTGGCAAAGGCCTTGGAGCAAGTCGCGACCGAGATGCTGGAGATGGCGCAGGAAACAGCGGCAGCAAAAAAGGAGGTAGCTAACGTGGAAGAGCTGGTGAGGCAACAGAACGAGCACCTCAAGGAAATTCAAGCGATGTTGAAGGAGCTGGGGAAGGCCAACGACAACAACAAAGAAGGAAGAGGAAATGCGGTGAACCAAGAGGCCTGTTAACTGTTTCTCTTTGCAATTTAGAATGCCAATGCTCTGGTTTTTGAATATTATTTTGTATGCCATAGCAGTAGTAGTAAAAATGGGTCTGTCAAGTAGGACTGGGAAAGAATAGTTTTTTGGTAAAACATGGTGAAAGAGGGCTTAATGTCCTGCTATGCTTTTGACATTGTCCAGCATGAAAACTTTATTGAATGCCTGATATATAGGAGCCAACAGATCTGGTTTCCCTGTGGGGCAGATTGAGGCTCCTAAGTTTTGTACTTTTATAATTGTTGTAGATAATAGAAATACCGCAGTTCACAAAAAAAAAATTACGATTTTTTTCTTTTTGAAAGAACAAAAAAAATTTATCAACGTTAACAACAACAACAACAGTAGCACCGATTATTTACATGATTAATGTTAATATTATTAATAACATTTAAATATATTTAATATAAATATTATTACTAATATTTTTATTACTAGGATAGATCCATATTAGCTTAGGATCTATCAAACATCAAGGTTTTTACCTCAAGATCTTTGATTCATCTCGGCACTTGAGAGATCAATGTTAAAATAGATCTATGATGGTCCTATATGTGTGTATGTTGGGGAAGAGGGGGGTTAACATTGATCTATAATGGCACCCATGTATCTGTGAATTCCATGTTGAACATAAATGGAATTATACATCTCCTTCATCTTGAGAAACACACTACTAAATATTTTAACGATATGAAATTTTTTATTTTCATTTGTTTTATATAATATATATAGTCTCCCCCTCCATATATATTGAATTAGAAAGCATCTATAGTTCATAGATATTCATTTTTGAGTTTTTTTTGTTGTTAATATTTCCTTGAATGTTAAGGGTCCACTCCAAATTAGGTATTGCAGGAATTATTAACCTTTTTCATACTACGAATAAGAAAGCATCAAATGATAGATGTCAGTTGGATATAATCATTCAAGAAATTTCATTTAAAATATTTAATTTGTTACCTACATTTATTATTATTATTATTATTATTATTATTTAAATGTCTCATATCAACTCCATATTCATAATTGATTAAATTACACGTCTCCCTCACAAAGGATAGTGAAAAAATAAGAATTTTTTAATTTCACTTACTTTTTCCATCTATATAAAGTTGATATAAAATTATGTTGCTCAATATTGATATTGAAATATTTAATTGATGGCTAACACTGAAAATTTGTTTGTTATTAATATTTTTATTTAAATACCACATGCCAATTGCATAATGGGTAGTGAAAGGATTATGATGATGATGATGATGATGGTGGTGGTTAACGTCCACTGAGACCAAATTGGTGTATTGTGTTAGTGTCGGTCTTGAAGCCCTCCATCAGCGATCAAAGCTCTTTGCATTTGCATAGGTAGGTTTCTCATCAGTGTCAAGTTTTGCATCTCGTTAGGCATGCCATAACCCTGATGGAGGAGCTGGTATATCTATACCCCTCTTGGCTTTGTTGGATCAGGTCATATTAGTCATTAAGCTCTTTCAAGCTTGTCTTGTTTTGTCTTGAGGTCAAAGTCCTAGGTCTAGGGTTTTGGTCATTTATCTCTGCAAGGTCATGTCTCTGAAAGTCCATGAGTGCTCAGCAAGCCATAGGGAGGATTGTAAACATGTTTCTTCGATATCTTTATCTTGTACAGTGAATTTTCACCTTGGATTTTAAAACTCTGTTTTTAAAGCCAAGGTCATTTTTTTAAAGTTTTTGTAAAAAGTGATGAAATTTCAAAAGACTTCAGCGAACAAAATGCAACCCTGGTCCCCTTGCCGAGATCCCTCAGATGATCTACCTGCAAAAAGAATTAAGAAAAAGCACTAAAAGAGTCGATTTTAGGACAAAAGAAACCAAAAAGTCAGTGTTATAAAGTGTCAAAGAGAAAACATTAGAAAGTGGGTTTGTGAATGAAATTTTTTCAAATGAAACTTATAAAAACCACAAATTCCCTCCTATCACTCTCATTGTGCATCCTAGACACTTGCAAGAGAGGTTTGAGAGAGTGATTGAGAGAAACGAACGAATACAGAGCGAGTTCAGGCATTGGACTGGTGCACGGCCTGTCAGGCCAGGTGCGCGACCCGTTAGGTGCGCGCGACTCATCAGAGGGTCTTCCACAGTGTAAAAATACAACGGGCGCGACCCGTCAGAGGTGCGCAACCCGTTGGGTGTGGTGCACGACCCGTCGAGCTGTCTCCCTGCAAATCGATTTTAAACTTGCTCAAACACTCTCCAAGCCATAAATTCATTTGAGAGGTTGAGGTACAGAGGAGGCCTCATAAGGGTGGTAAGGGTGGACATCATAATCGAGAGGAGCCCACTTCTTTAGCAGAGTTATAGGCCTGTCCTATGGCAGTCACCTGTTTTCAGTACATGTCTTGTTATGCGTTCTGTGAGAGGATTTCTCGGATTCAACACCACAGAGAGTTGGCCCGCCTTTTTGTTTTACACCTCTATGATGGACATGTCAATCTTGCAGGGGTGAACTTTACATTGACACCCGAGGTGATCTCACATGCTACAGGGATACCTAATGTTGGTGAGGTGTGGAATAAGCGCAAGATGTTAGATACTGTTCACTTTGAGACTTATGTCCGGCCACCATTCATGAGACATTTGGCAGGTGTTTTTCCATTCAGGTTTCTCTGGAGCGAGTATGCTCCCATCACAAGGCTTATTATGCACTATTTTACCTGTGAGGGCAGATTTTCACAGGTGTACTCATATCACATTCGCCTTTTGATGCACTTCACCCGAGTGAGGATGATGAACATCTCGGTTTTCTTCTTTCAGAACATTCAGAGGATGGTGCCCATGTTGCAGAGGAAGACCCCGGCACAGCAGTACAGGAGCCTTCACCATTATGGTTTGATTCAGCTAGTAGTATTGCATCAGTTGACTCAGTAGGGCATCTCATGGGAGGAGTTCATCTCTCGTGAGTTTTTCACAGCACCATCAGAGCCACATCCTGAGGTTGTTCAAGAGGAGAGAGGACCATCACATCAGCATCACATCCCTGTCACTAGACATGTCAGCTCCTCACCTCTGGTCACCTATCAGAAAGGCCCAAGGGCCTTATTTGCAGCAGTCAGGCGAGTACTATCTCCACAGCAGGTGGAAGGGGTCTCGCCTTCATCTTCAGCTTAGCGAGTGTTATGTCCACATCAGGTGGAAGGGGCCTCGCTTCCTTCACCAACCCAGGCAGCACAGAGGGGCAAACAGCCCATGATTCATGAGGGTCCATCAAGAGTTCCAGACACTGAGGTGATTGATCTTGAGGCCAGTTCTCCTAGCCGAGAGGCAGGGGAGATCATTCAGCATCTCAGAGCTGAAAATGATGCTTTGCAGAGGATATTTGAGGGTGCCCAATGGACCATCACCTACCTGGAGCAGCGCAACAAATAGTTGGAGGAGGAGAAAGCAGTTGATGAGCTATGGAGGATGCGTAGTGACCGAACCTTGAACCGTAGAAGTCCCGGTGACCCATTGCGTGCTGACCGGGAGTCTATGCTCATCCAAGAGAATGCACACTTGGAGAGGTTGTTGGCTAAGGCCAACCAAGAGAAGATATTGCTGAGGAACATGAAAAACCATTACTGGGCAAGAATGCATGTGTGCAAGGCCAATGAAGATGTTTCAAAGGCGGTTGACCGAGGCTCTAAAACGGAGAAAGAGGCCAAATCCCCTTCGTATCTTGGCTGAGGGTTCACTCAAAGATCATGGCACTCAATAGCCTAGCCAAAGCTCAAATCCCAGAAAAATTTGAGAATTTTGGGTAATTTTGGCATTTTTTGGTAATTTACAGGTTTTGGCTCTTTAACGGGTCTCACCCCCCGCGCGACCCTTAATCAGGGCAACTCCTTTTCACAAAAACTCAGCATTTCCTGATTTTTCATGCAAAGTTACATATTCCCATGGATGGACTTGAGTTTTTATGGAGTTTTGGGCCTCCAGAAGGTCAAAATACATGCAAAATTTGACTTTCTGCCACTTTTTTGAACTGCAGAAAGCTGTCTTGGGAGAATTGGTTTTTGACAGGGAAAATGAACTCCAAATTCAAAAATTCCAGCTGGGTTGGAAAGTAGACTCACAGAAATTTCCAACAAACCCACTTTTGCTCAATTTTCCCACCTGCAAGTACCCCAAACAGAGCTCGAAAGGGGCGCGACCCGTCAGGCAGGGGGGCGCGACCCGTCAGGCAGATTTGTCCAGAAATGCACTGTACAGCCCAGAAAACGCAGATTTGACTCAGCTTGAATTTTTGAGGTTAATGATGGTCCTCTTTGATGTAATTGTGACAATTTTTAGACACTTTTACCCTTTTGTAACTCTTCTAGAAGATTCATTTATGAAAAGGGTAAAAATTAAATGTATGAATTGGTTTCCAAGTTTATAGAGGCAAGTTGTTTTGACTGCCTAGTTTGTAGTGCTTAGTTTAGAAGTGGTTGAAACAACTCCTAGGATAGTGAGCTCGACCCATGGAGGAAGGGAAAGAGGTTAGATCATCTATATTATGTACTTTCTTTCTCATTTTCAGGGTTGGACTCTTGAGGGAGAAGCTATCATTGTATCTCTGCAATTTTTGGCTAAGGAAGACTAGGGTTTTGCAATCCTCTTTGGGATTCTTGTGGACTCATGTGTTGATGGTGTGTTTCTCAATGTACTTGTAAGCTTGCTATGTGACTCATTTCCTTTCTTTTACTTCTGCACATTAAACAAATGAAGTTTTAAAGTAAGAATTCATGCCTGCCATGCTCTGCTTTTAAGTTTGTTTAATTTCAATGTTTTCTACTGTCTAAAGAGAATTCAAAGTTATTGTTTGCTCTCTTTAGCTCCTCACCCTTCATTCTTGACCATTCACCTCCATCAAAGGCATCAATACTGTCTCCTACCTCACCCCAAAGAACCCCCTACAGAAACTGTGTCCAATCCCCGCACCCAAAATTGCCATCCCCTCAATTTGCCACCAAAGACCCAAAAAACACCAAATCAAACTCTTTGATCAGTTTACTAGCCTAATATCAGTGGTTACCTTATTGGTCATCTCATCTTTTGAAGATTTTACGAGATAGACCGGAGAGAGCCTTCTCCTGCCCCGTAGGGCTAGCTACGAGGCTAAATGGTTTGATGTTGCCTTGAGGTTTACCTTCCTCAGCCTGAGGTGAAATTTCAAGCGCTAACATACTGGCGACCATACTGGGGAGAACAACTTGTTTGTTGATTGATGTGTTTGTTTCATAAGTCTTAGACGGAGCCTGAAGTTACGCCAGGTAGCCTTCGAAAACGCTCTTGTCTTACATCAGGATTAGTAGATAAACGCTGCTTCAGTCAATCTCCGTGAGCTTTTGAATACAACACTTCATTTGCATTTTACCCCAGTACATGTATCAAGTTCAGATCTGATTGTTGATGGTGAACAACGATCAGACACTGACAAGGCTGAAATCATTGACTGGCGACTCCTTCACTGAAAACTCCAGAGATCAATGCTTCATGGTGACTTCACTGCAGGAAGATCAGTGGCTTTGAGCTTTTCAAGATGGATCGAATCACAAGAAGATACGCTCCCTTGAGAAGAGATCATATCCCTGGTTTTCCAAATAAAATTCCAAAGGTAGATTGGTCAAGGAATCTGCCTATATTTAATGATGATGGTAAGAAGGATGCTGCTTTACATCTAGTTAGATTTCATATGCATATTCGTAAGTTGAAAGTGGATTTTCCTGAAGATTTCTTGATGAAGATATTCTTGGCCACTCTGGAAGGTGAAGCTCAATCATGGTATGAAATTTTGCCACCTGCTTGTATTTACTGTTTAAAGGATTTTCATGCTATGTTCATTGAAAGATATAAGGACTCTTATCCATCAATGAATTGAGTTCAAGACTGTTGCAAGCATGCCTATAGTTTTATTGAAAGCCTTGAGAAGTTTTATGAAGATGATAATTTCATGGATGAAGGGATCATGGAAGCCCTGTATGAAAAGCCGTTTCAGCAGCACATAGAAATCTTAGAGGATACTTGCCAAGATCAGCAGGCTGAAGATTTCAATATGGTTGAAAATGAGGAAAGAGAAAATGTTGTTTCAGATCTGCCCACAGAAGACATCAGTATGCAAGTAAGTTCAGTGTTGATTGCAGAATGTGATAATATTAGGACAACTACTTCAGAAAAACATTCAGATTATGATGACCAGGAATATCTTGTGTTGAAGCCCATCAAAGAGAGCTCTACTGTTGAGATCATGGACAGAGTTTTGGATTCATATGTTCATGAACAACAAGGTGAGATCTTTGTGCAAGTAAGTGATGAATCTCCTTTCAATAACTCAGTAATAAATGATAGTTTGAATCCCTTTTCATATGAAGATAATTATTGTTTAAGCAAAAGAAACCAAAAGGCAGTGTCTCCTTTGTTTGAAGAGGAGACAGATCAACTTTTGAAAGGTCTTGTTACATCCCAAGCTACAGCAGATTTGCAATGCATACATAGTCAGGAAAGTGTTGGGGAAACTTCTTCCTCTGTTGAAGAAGATGATTGTCTTGTAGATCAGCAAATAGATAATGTTTTCCTTCAGAAAGATGATAATCCCGTTGTCATATCATTTGAAGATTACCTACCATATTGTCAGACTACCGAAGATCATAGCATTCAGGATTCCATTTCAGATTCTTCCTCATATGTCTCATGTTTTGAAATGTTATTTCAAGAGGAGATCTGCTCATCTACTTGTTCAGAATTTTTTGAGGACTTGGAACACACTCTTTCTGAAGCACATAATGAAGGCAGATCAGAATTTGAAACAAAGGAAACCTTGTTCTTTCAACAGGAGGTGGTAATGTCAAGTCTTCATGTTTTCCAGGATCCAATGGCAGATTTGTTACAGTCAGTAGTGGTAGTGTTTATTGCAGTGTTCAGTGATGAAGGAGATCATGGTCAACTATGTTTTTGGATGCCCAGTTACCAATATCTATTGTTGATCATGAGATCTGATAAGGAGAATCAATCAAGAAGGCATCTGCTTGATTGGTTGCATTGGCATTTTGATATAGTTTGATGTATATTGTCTTGTAAGAAATACAGGTGGTTGTCATCATGATTTCAAATCTTGATGCATTGCTGCCCTTCAATAAGCTTTGTAACTTCTTGTTTTAGTTAATTCAGTCATGAGTCAATTGTGTTTGGTCTGTTGAGTGAGTTTTTCAAGTTATTTCAGTTTGCCATCGAGTCGGTTTGAGTCAAGCTTTAGTTAAGTTTCAGTTAGTTTTCAGTCAAGTTATCATTCAATAAATGAGTCAAAGTCTTGTGTCGTTTGCCGAAATAATGACTCCATTGCCCAATGGTTGAAAGCACTAGTCTGCTCTCCCAAAGGTCTGCGGTTCTTGGCACCTCCAAGGAGCTACCATCCCCATTGGAGCCAATGTTAGTGTCAGTCTTGAAGCCCTCCATCAGTGATCAAAGCTCTTTGCATTTGCATAGGTAGGTGTCTCATCAGTGTCAAGTTTTGCATCCCGTTAGGCATGCCATAACCCTGATGGAGGAGCTGGTCTATTTATACCCCTCTTGGCTTTATTGGATCAGGTCATATCAGTCATTAAGCTCTTTCAAGCTTGTCTTGTTTTGTCTTGAGGTCAAAGTCCTAGGTCTAGGGTTTTGGTCATTTATCTCTACAAGGTCATGTCTCTGAAAGTCCATGAGTGCTCAGCAAGCCAGAGGGAGGATTGTAAACATGTTTCTTCGATATTTTTATCTTGTACAGTGAATTTTCACCTTGGATTTAAAAACTCTGTTTTTAAAGCCAAGGTCATTTTTTTTAAGTTTTTGTAAAAAGTGATGAAATTTCAAAAGACTTCAGCGAACAAAATGCAACCCTGATCCCCTTGCCGAGATCCCTCAAATGATCTACCTGCAAAAAGAATTAAGAAAAAGCACTAAAAGAGTCGATTTCAGGACAAAAGAAACCAAAAAGTCAGTGTTATAAAGTGTCAAAGAGAAAACATTAGAAAGTGGGTTTGTGAATGAAATTTTTTCAAATGAAACTTATAAAAACCCCAAATTCCCTCCTATCACTCTCATTGTGCATCCTAGATGCTTGCAAGAGAGGTTTGAGAGAGTGATTGAGAGAAAGGAGCGAATATAGAGTGAGTTCAGGCATTGGACTGGTGCACGACCCATCAGGCCAGGTGCGCGACCCGTCAGGTGCACGCGACTCGTCAGAGGGTCTTCCACAGTGTAAAAATACAACGGGCGCGACCCGTTGGGCGTGGTGCGCGACCCGTCGAGCTGTCTCCCTGCAAATCGATTTTAAACTTGCTCAAACGCTCTCCAAGCCATAAATTCGTTTGAGAGGTTGAGGTATAGAGGAGGCCTCGTAAGGGTGGTAAGGGTGGACATCATAAGCGAGAGGAGGCCACTTCTTTAGCAGAGTTACAGGCCTGTCCTATGGTAGTCACTTGTTTTCAGTACATGTCTTGTTATGAGTTCTGTGAGAGGATTTCTCGGATTCAGCACCACAAAGAGTTGGCCCGCCTTTTTGTTTTACACCTCTATGTTGGACATGTCAATCTTGTAGGGGTGAACTTTACATTGACACCCGAGGTGATCTCACATGATACAGGGATACTTAATGTTGGTGAGGTGTGGAATAAGCGCAAGATGCTAGATACTGTTCACTTTGAGCCTTATGTCCAGCCACCATTCATGAGACATTTGGTGGGTGTTTTTCCATTCAGGTTTCTCCGGAGCGAGTATGCTCCCATCATGAGGCTTATTATGCACTATTTTACCTGTGAGGGCAGATTTTCACAGGTGCACTCATATCACATTCGCCTTTTGATGCACTTCACCCGAGTGAGGATGATGAACATCCCATTTTTCTTCTTTCAGAACATTCAGAGGATGGTGCCCATGTTGCAGAGGAAGACCCCGGCACAGCAGTACAGGAGCCTACACCATTATGGTTTGATTTAGCTAGTAGTATTGCATCAGTTGACTCAGCAGGGCATCTCATGGGAGGAGTTCATCTCTCGTGAGTTTTTCACAGCGCCATCACAGCCACATCCTGAGGTTGTTCACGAGGAGAGAGGACCATCACACCGGCATCACATCCCTGTCATTGGACATGTCAGCTCCTCACCTCTGGTCACCTATCAGAAAGGCCCAAGGGCCTTATTTGCAGCAGTCAGGCGAGTACTATCTCCACAGCAGGTGGAAGGGGTCTCGCCTTCATCTTCAGCTCAGCGAGTGTTATCTCCACATCAGGTGGAAGGGGCCTCGCTTCCTTCACCAGCACAGGCAGCACAGAGGGGCAAACATCCCATGATTCATGAGGGTCCATCAGGAGTTCCAGACACTGAGGTGATTGATCTTGAGGCTAGTTCTCCTAGCCGAGAGGCAGAGGAGATCATTCAGCATCTCAGAGCTGAAAATGATGCTTTGCAGAGGAGATTTGAGGGTGCCCAATGGACCATCACCTACCTGGAGTAGCACAACAAACAGTTGGAGGAGGAGAAAGCAGTTGATGAGCTATGGAGGATTCGTAGTGACCGAACCTTGAATCGTAGAAGACCGGTGACCCATTGCCTGCTGACTGAGAGTTTATGCTCATCCAGGGGAACGCACACTTGGAGAGGTTGTTGGCTAAGGCCAACCAAGAGAAGATATTGTTGAGGAACATAAAAAACCATTACTGGGCAAGAATGCATGTGTGCAAGGCCAAAATGAAGATGTTTCAAAGGTGGTTGACCGAGGCTCTAAAACGGAGAAAGAGGCAAAATCCCCTCCGTATCTTGGCTGAGGCTTCACTCAAAGATCATGGCACTCAATAGCCTAGCCACAGCTCAAATCCCAAAAAAAATTGAGAATTTTGGGTAATTTTGGCATTTTTTGGTAATTTACAGGTTTTGGCTCTTTAACGGGTCTCACCCCTCGCGCGACCCTTCATCATGGCAACTCCTTTTCACAAAAACTCAGCATTTCCTGATTTTTCATGCAAAGTCACATATGCCCATGGATGGACTTGAGTTTTTATGGAGTTTTGGGCCTCCAGAAGGTCAAAATACATGCAAAATTTGACTTTCTGCCACTTTTTTGAACTGCAGAGAGTTGTCTTGGGAGAATTGGTTTTTGATAGGGCAAATGAACTCCAACTTCAAACATTCTAGTTGGGTTGGAAAGTAGACTCACAGATCTTTCAAACCAACCCACTTTTTCTCAATTTCGCCACCTAAAAGCACCCCAAATAGAGATCGAAAGAGGCGCGACTCGTCAGGCACGGGGGCGCGACCCGTCAGGCAGATTTGTCCAGAAATGCACTGTACATCCCAGAAAACGCAGATTTGACTCAGTTTGACTTTTTGAGGTTAATGATGGTCCTCTTTGATGTAATTGTGACACTTTTTAGACACTTTTACCCTTTTGTAACTCTTCTAGAAGATTCATTTATGAAAAGGGTAAAAATTAAATGTATGAATTGGTTTCCAAGTTTATAGAGGCAAGTTGTTTTGACTGCCTAGTTTGTAGTGCTTAGTTTAGAAGTGGTTGAAACAACTCCTAGGATAGTGAGCTCCACCCATGGAGGCAGGGAAAGAGGTTAGATCATCTATATTATGTACTTTCTTGCTCATTTTCAGGGTTGGACTCTTGAGGTAGAAGCTATCATTGTATTATTCATTGTATCTCTGCAATTTTTGGCTAAGGAAGACCAGGGTTTTGCAGTCCTCTTTGGGATTCTTGTGGACTCATGTGTTGATGGTGTGTTTCTCAATGTACTTGTAAGCTTGTTATGTGACTCATTTCCTTTCTTTTACTTCTGCACATTAAACAAATGAAGTGTTAAATTAACAATTCATGCCTGCCATGCTCTGCTTTTAAGTTTGTTTAATTTCAATGTTTTCCACTATCTAAAGAGAATTCAAAGTTATTGTTTGCTCTCTTTAGCTTCTCACCCTTCATTCCTGACCATTCACCTCGATCAAAGGCATCAATACTGTCTCCTACCTCGCCCCAAAGAACCCCCTGCAGAAACTGTGTCCAATCCCCGCACCCAAAATTGCCATCCCCTCAATTTGCTACCAAAAACCCAAAAAACACCAAATCAAACTCTTTGATCAGTTTAATAGCCTAATATCAGTGGTTACCTTATTGGTCATCTCATATTTTGAAGATTTTACGAGATAGACCGGAGAGAGCCTTCTCCTGCCCCGTAGGGCTAGCTACGAGGCTAAATGGTTTGACGTTGCCTTGAGGTTTACCTTTCTTAGCCTGAGGTGAAATTTCAAGCGCTAACATATTGGACCTATAATTTTCTTAGTTTTTAATTATCTAGCTCCTTTTATTTCTTTGCGATATTGGTGTTGTAGCTTTATTTTTTTTCTCTACCATCTTCCCACTTCCTTTATCTTGCATCTCCTTCATCTCTTCTGGTTCTTGGGACATTGGTGTCTTAGCTTCGCGACCTATTGTGTTCGTCCTTTTGAAGATAATCGGAGAAGAAGTTTGGTCTAGCAGATCTACTTTGTTGTTAAATAAAGATTTATTTTGTGCGGTATTCGAATCCTCATAACTGTTGATTTGTTGGGCGAGGCTTTCTCCATGCTTTTCTTGAGAGTTGTTTCTTTCTTGCCTGATTTCTTGTGATTTAGAGTTTTCTCTAGAGTATTATTCTTTGATGACAGTGTAGTGTTCTTTTTTGCTCCTTCCCACCATGTAGATCTGTGGTGGTTTTTTCTAGAAGAATTTTATATCTCCCTCATACTAAAAATTAGAAATCAATTATAGAAGAAATAAGAGATTCTTCTGTTATTACTATTTTTAAAATTTTTAAATTTAGCTTTTAGTTTATTATTTTAACACGCAACATTATGGGACATCTCCCACATAATGGGCTATGGAGTACCTCCCAGTGAAATTAATAACATTATTAACATAATAGTAACATTAATAACATGGTATACCATGGTCAAGTGATGAACTCTAGAAAATACATCAACCATGTTTTCCCATGATTGACCATATTTTCCCGATGGTTGAGTATGTTTGACCATATCATCTATCGTTGTCTATTTTTAACAATGGTTACCATGTGGATTATGTATTCCCACTTTATAACCATGTTTGAAAATGGTTGATGAGTTGTCTATGATTTACAATGTTTTTTGAGGTTAACTATGGTTGATTATGGTTCACGATGCATGACTATGTTTGACCATTGTTGCTCATATTTTCTCATAGTTTTCCATTTTTTTTCATTGTTAACCATGGATGATCATGATTGACTATGTTTGAACATGGTTGAGAATAGTTTACAATGGTCAGATTGCATCAAAATATGATGCTAGTGATAAGTTCTGTTTGATTATAATTTTAGCATATGTTAATCATTTTATGACATTAGGCTATGTTGTCACATTATAATATTCACTTTCTGTGACAAATTATAACTTATAGTCTTATTTACACATTACAACATGAGGTTGATTGACATATTTCAACATGTCACATTTCAACATCAAGTTATGGTTGATAAATAGTCAAATTAGGTTTTCTTCAGCACATTATGATGTTGAATTATGTTCATCACATTGAGACATTGTGATATGTTCTCAAAATTGAAATGATAGATTAGGTTGGACACATTGCATCATTGGACTACATTTATCATTTTGTGATGTTGGGCTTTTGTATGTAGCATTGCAATATTGGGCTTCATATGTCATAGTATGGCGTTGGGTTATCTTCATTCCAATGTAATGTTGGGAGATGTTTATCATATTATGATGTCGGGTTACATTGAATTGCACCACATTGTGATGTTAGTGAAGGTTTATGTCAAAATGAATGTGGTGATGTGTGCATCATAATGTAATATATGGCAATGTTTTTCATATTCTAACCACTTCTATGAGTTTGCAATATCAAATTATCACATTATTGTTGTTATTATTAATATTGTTGTTAATGTTATTAAATAAAATTTATTAATAACATTATCACATTATAATAAAATCAAATATTACATAAAAATATTTTATTGCATGAATAATATATTTATGTTATAATAATGAGAATAGTAATAATAATGATTGGCATAAGGTTCACGATGGAACTGGGCGAGACGACCTGCACTTTAGGGTTTGTGCAATTTCCGCAATGGCAGGTTCCTTCAAAGCATCGCAGAACTGCTAATCACTGATGGCTACATGAAGATACAATCCTAGCGCTACAACAACAGACTTCATGATTCCCCCCCAGGGGGAGGGCGCTGCGCCTCCCCCATTGTATGATGAAGGGCGGCAAAAAATACTATAAATGACAAATCAGAGGATAAAGATGAGAACAAAATGGATCTGAACTCACAAAAGGCAAACCAGGAAAATAAAGAGGAACCCAAGATTAGTTCTACAACATGCAAGCTCGTGGCTACCAAACGTCCAAAAGTCATTTTTCCCAGCGACAGAATCAATGCTCGGATATAGTATATGAGGGATCATGCTCTGATAGGCAATTTCATAAGACTTTGGCCAACCGAGAAAGCGCTGCGCAAATGGATCACAACGAAATGGAGCACAAAAGGACATATCACCTTACAGTTGGGGCCTAAAGTGTTCTTCACAGCCATTTTTAACTGCCTGGAAGACAGGAACATGGTTCTCGATGGAGGACACTATTTCTTCAATGTCGCTGGCCTGTTTCTTAGAGGGTGGGTAGAGCGCTTCAACCCTGACAAGGAGGATCATAGTTGGGCTCCCGTCTAGATCCGACTGTACTCGCTTCCCGTGGAATATTGGGATGGAACTTCGCTACAAGAAATTGGGAGCATTCTGGGTGAATTTATAAAAGTTTCATAAGAGACGAAAATCTGAAGATACACCTCCTATGCACGTATCTGCGTCTACATGAACCTCAACAAGGCCGTTCCAGATGTAGTAATCTTATTCCATGAAGATATTGAATGGATTCAGTTGATTGATTATGAACATGTGACGTTTAGAGGCAAAAGATGTCATGCCCTGGGTCACTTATTCAGGGAATGTCCTTTAATGCAAAAACCCTCATCCCCCACCAATCTAGATAAGCCTGAGGCTGATGGATTCACCAAAGTAGCCAGTCGACGAAGAAGCAACAGGAAATTAGCTTCAAATTCCAAAATGCCTCAACCCACTTCCTCCAAGCCTTCAACAAGCAATAACTTTGAAGCTCTAGCTCAACGAAGCGATTATAGCACTGAAATTCCTGCTCCCCTAGGAAAGGAGGCAATGAAGAACAAGCAACTGAAGACTCTAGATACCGAAATGACCCAAGAAGATCTTCTACCCATCGATCCCTAATCCTTGGATAAGCTCAATATACCAGCATGGAATACTCAAGTCATGGAGGTAAACAATTTACAAGTTGATTCCAGAATAGTAGAAGAACTAACTGAAGAATTAAATGAATCTCAGCACATGGAAGAGGAACCCAAAAGTATAGATATTGGGGATCTAGACACTTTGACCCTATTTCAGGCATGTAGAATAAAAAATTTTGACAAAATTCTAGACAGACAACTGGAGAATTTGGAGGAGGTCCTTTCACGGGCACAAAGGCAAAAGTCTTTAGGAATTCAGACTGGCAACCCTTGGGATGGAAAATTCATTACAAAAGATAATAAAAAGCGTGGAAGGAAAACAGACCTCCAACGTACAATCAGAATAGGAGCAATGTTGGTGGAGTCAGGTGAGTACTCCAAGCTAACAAAGTACTTTAACCCCCCTCCTAATCATCCCCAATGAGGTTAATATAATGGAATATCAGAGGGCTCAACAGCCCAAGGAAAGGTAGACTACTAAAAAACGTGATTATGCAAGAAAAACCACAAATCCTCTTCTTGCAAGAAACCAAATGCAATTCAAGTGTCTTAGAAAGAAATGCAACAAATGTTTGGCCAGGAAGTCTCAGTGCTGCCATGGATTCTGATGGGGCATTTGGAGGTCTTGCAATATTATGGGATAGTCAAACCATTAGGCTCAACAACATCCATGCAAATAAGAATTTCATCCAAGAAACTTTTCACATCAACGGGACAAATATACATGGGCTTTTAACCAATGTGTATTTCCCCCAAGAAGCTCAGTATAAAGTAGAAATCCTGAATACCCTCTCACCTATCAACTCTAATAGGCAGCATCCTTTCTGGATTTCCGGAGGCGATTTCAACATGATTACTAGGCTGGAAGAAAAGAGGGGAGGCAGGAACAGGGGAAGTCAGGAAGGGATACCCCTAAAGGAATTCATTTAGAAGAACTGTCTTATTGACTTGGCTTTCAACAAAGGTCTTTTTACTTGGAGCAACAAAACAGTAGGGCTACATCAGATAGCCTCCCGTCTGGAAAGATTTCTGCTTTCAGACAACGCTATTCACATTGGTGGAGATTTTGCTGCTTCCATCCTGCCGTACTTGGCGTCTGATCATTGGCCAATTTCCCTTCAATGGTCTCATCCTGGTAACACGACCCGAAGACCATTTTGATTCGAGGCTTTCTAGATGTCACACCAAGATTTCAACAACTTAATCAACTCAGAATGGAACAACTTTTCTCCTCCTAATGGCTCCAAGATGTTTCAATTTCAGTAGAAGCTCAAGCATCTCAAAATCAAGATTAAAAAATGGAACCACACTTCGTTTGGCAATATTTTCCAGGCTTAGCAAGCCCTCGATCAAGACACGAAGAGTTTGTAGTAAAGGATTATCATCGAAGGACGCTTTGAGGATCTGAAAGAATAGGAAAAATCTCTTGAGGCACAAATCATAGAGGGGACTGAACAGGAAGAAACACTATGGAGGCAAAATCAAGAATAAGATGGCTTAAGGATGGTGAAAAAAACACAAAATTTTTTCATAATACAACCATCCAATGCAGAATGTATAACAACATAACCCACATTCAAAATGAGCAGGGGGCTAAGGTGTAAACACATGAAGCAGTTGAATCCGAACTGCTAAACTATTTCAAGCAAGCGCATCAAGAGCCTCAGGTAGATCGATCGCTAGCCATAGAAAAATTACCCAAAATATTCCTAAAATTATTTCTGATGAGCATAACCATCTTCTTCTCAGTCCTGTAGAATTACATGAGGTGGAATCAGTAGTACGTTAGCTGAAGGCGGGGAAGGCCCCAGGCCCGGATGGATTCACCTCCAACTTTTTCATCAATTTCTGGGAATTGATAAAAGTGGAAGTTTAGCAGGTAGTTGAAGAATCTATAACCTTGAGATGGACATTTCCGGTATTGAATGCCACATTAATTGCCCTAGTCCCCAAGGAGGATCAGCCCAGTACTCCTAACAAGTACAGACCTATTGCTCTGTGCAATATAATTTACAAGATAGTCTCCAAAGTCATTGCCTCCAGGCTAAAATTGTTGCTGCCTCTCATTATTTCGCCTGAGCAATTTGGGTATGTCGAAGGTCGGCATATTACAGATGGAATCAACCTAACTCATGAAATAATACATTCCCTAAAGCAATCAAAGAAGCCAGGTATGCTCCTAAATATAGATCTTTCGAAGGCTTTTGAGAGTTTAAGCTGGTTCTACATTAAAAAAATTCTAACTGCTTTTGGTTTTGCTCCTCCTTGGGTAAGATGGGTTATGAGTCTTTTATCCTCCTCCTTCTTTTCTGTCCTGATCAATGGCATTCTGTCCTCTCCTTTTCATCCTTCTCAGGGAATCAGGCAGGGAGACCCTCTCTCCCCTTTCCTTTTTGTTATTATGGAAAAAGGGCTGGGATGAAGCATTAAATCAGCTCAGCAATCTCAGCTCCTCAGAGGCTTGTCTCTTCACAATTCTTCAGCCTTCACTCACCAGTAATTTGTAGATGACAATATTCTTTTTGTTCATCCCTTCATCCAGGAAGCTCTCCAGCTCAAATATTTACAGAAGGATTTCACTAATGCCTCAAGTGCCTTGATCAATAAATCCAAATCCCAGATTTTCTTTTTCCATACCCCTGCGACTACCCAAGTAGCTATAGCCCACATCCTTAGATTCTCTATCTCCGTCCTTCCTTCCAAATATTTAGGAGCTCCTCTGATTATCTCAACCCTGAAACATTCCTCATGGAATATTCTCCTAGAAAACTTGGAGGCTTGCCTCTCCTCTTGGCCTCATAGAACCTTAAATATGGCGAGTCGTCTTGTTCTCATAAAGGTTTTTCTTCACTCCATGCCGCTTTATCTTTACTCCATTATAGCGGCTCCCAAATGGGTACTTAAAGAAATCAAGAATCTCCAAAGGTCCTTTTTTTGGGGCAGCATAGGTCACAATCGCAAATAGGCTCTTGTAAAATGGGAGATAGTGTGTCTCCCAAAAAGTGGTGAGGGCGCCGGATTAAGGGATCCCTCCTACAACAATAAATTCATGGGAGCTCGTATCTCGTGGAAGTGGCTCACTGCACCTCTTACCCCTTGGACTACTCTCTGGACTAAAAAGTATGCAAGCAACCGTCCAACGGAGGAACTAATTTGCATTTAAGAATTCAGCGCAGGCTTCCTAATTTGGAACTCGGCCAAGCAGCACAGAAGCCTCATTCAGCAGCATAGTTTCTGGGAGGTTAAGAATGGCGACATTACAAAATTTTGGGAAGACTCCTGGCAGTAGATTCCCAAGTTAAAAGACCTAATCTCTCATCTGCAGCCTCTGGAGCAGGACACGCAGACATATGATAGGGTAAAAAACTTTTGGAATCCCTCCTCTTCTCAAGAACATAGGCAATGGATCAAAACGGAACAAATTCTAAGACAAGGAACTCTACAGGTTCACCAAACACTTGACTTAGAATTAACGAAAAGAAGAATACAGCTCTCTAACAAAAAGGATATTCTTAGATGGGCATATGATGAAAGAGGTACTTTTACTACAAAAGAGGCATATAATATCGTAATCAAGGAACATATGGTGAAATACACTCTCTAGAGCAAAGTCTGGGACTCTACCAACTGGCCAAAAATCTCCACTTTTCTCTGGCTCCTATGTCATAACAAGATCCTCACATGGGACAATCTCAGGAAGAGGAACTATCATGGGCCCTCTATGTGTCCTATCTGTCGACAAGAGGAGGAATCTGTAAAGCATCTCATGCATTCCTATCATGTTGCATGCAAACTCTGGGAAAAAGTCAGTTTCCATTGTCAAAAGGAAGGCAGAATACATGGAGACATCATTGCTACAATATGCAACTGAGATCAGAATCCTTATCAAAGCAAGATTTAAATTTCTTATGGAAGCTCATTCCAGGCTTACTCATGTGGAACATCTGGAAGGAAAGAAATCATAGAATCTTTAGGGATCATTCAGCACCTATGGAGAACCTTTGGGAAATTATCTGCCAAAATATCAAGGAAACCATCTCTATCCATACCTGGTATAGGGAGGACTTTCCCACTATTCCCCAAGAACAAAGTATCTAGGCCAATTGGAATCTTCAATGGAATCAAGATCATGTAGCTAAAGGATCACTGTCTCAATTGGGTCGCTCTCCAGATAGGTGGCTCCCCCCGCCCAGGCATACGTTCTAGCTAAACTTTGACGACACCTCAAAAGGTAATCCAAGTAATTTGGGCTTTGGAGGGATTTTCAGGGACTACAAGGGTGCTCCTCTTCTATCCTTCCTAGGTTCAAAGGGATGGGATACCAATAATTCAGCTAAATTGGAAGGTCTTTGGCAGGGTCTCATTCTAGCTCATAACAAAGGCTTCTTTCCACTTATCATAAAAGGTGATTCTTAGATGATCGTAAATATGGTCTCCAAAATTGTGCAAGGTACTCCCTTAACTAAAGTGAGCAATAGCTGGAGAATGGCGAGAAGGCTTGAGCTCATTGAATGTTGGATATCCTCTCATAGAGAAATCACTTTTAAGCACATCCGCAGGGAAGGAAATAGAGTTGCTAACTTACTTGCTAACCCTGGAGTCGACTGTAGACTGAATCTTCACACAGGATCAATTTCCAGATTGGCCTCTGAATCCCAACTCCTGGAATTCCAAAACCTTGTGAAGAATGAAATGAAACAGGAAGGAGAAGAGCACCCGGATGCGGGTGAATTAAATGAAAATTTATGGAATTAATTATGTTTGCAGGGGCGTGGTCCTGCCAGATGCAGTCTTGCGCAGTCATCCAGGCTCCCATCTGGCTCACGTCGGCTCACATCGAGCTCAATTCGGCTCACCTAAGGCGAAACCGATCCCACCTGATGCTGGAATTAAAGGCTCACTCTGTCCGAAGCAAGGTTAATGCTGGAACAATCATGGCCCTTTCGGCTCTCAATCCCTATATTTATTCTTCATCCTCTAGCCCCTGCTTGTCCCCTGTCGCTCTTCTCTGCAACAAGTCGGTTTATGCTTCTAGAGAGTCGCTCTCGGTGGCTCTTGCTGTTGTTCCTAAGCCCCCCTTTCTCCAGTCTCAAGCCAGTTTGTTGAGTTTCATCTGAACCCCTTTGTCACGCCCCCAATTCTTTTTTCCTTAAATTGGTCGGGGGCGGCACCGCCTAAGTTAATAACTTTATCCATCGTAATTAACTTTACGAACTACGACTTCAACAATTCATAATAATCATGAACTAACATTATTAATGTGTGGAATCCATCAATAATACAAGAATAATAATAACCCAATAATATAAGAGAAGTAATCTTTTATTATATGTGTGAAAGATTACAATGACCGGGAGCGGCGCTCCACCGGTGTTCATAAACAAGGTGGGCACCCGCCCGTGCAAGAGTGCACGACGGTCTCACCACAACCTTCAACCCAAAATACAACAATATATAATATGCACAAGTGTTTCCTGAATGGCGGGCACGCCCGTGCACACCCGCACGACCCTCAACCGTCTCACACAACCGGTGGGCGGGCACCTCACTACGCCCTCCACCCACACCTCCGCCCATCTACACAAGTGCGCCCAAGGTTACCTTGCCCGGCTCGGTGGGCGCATCTCCAACGCACCTCTAGCTGCGGCTAAGAGCTACCTCGCACTTCTCCAAAGAGCGATAGAATAGTGCGAAGGTGATGCCTCCAAATGAGCATCTCGTCCAAGTGTTTATACACTTCAAACGTGGTGGTGACTTCTTGCCTGGCCAACTCACCAATGCACCCAACCGTCGTGTCTGCAAGCTCGTTTGTGTGCCTTTGTGTGGTCGGCCCGGCCATGGCATGGGACCGCCCCACCGATTCACCCATCGTTCGCTTTCATGCTTAGTTAGCTATTCGAACGAGCGCCTAATGACTCGCTCTATAAACATGTGAGCGCCAACCTACCCACGCGTATTATCACTATCGCGCCTCATTGTTGGTCGCTCGCATTCTTTTCCTTAGTCATTTTTCATGATGGGAGGGGCACACGCCCGTGCACGCAACCACAGGGAGTTACATCCTCCCCCACTGGAAATCATTGTCGCCCTCGACAATCCCGATCGTCTCAACAGCTTCCTGTTGTACTTCTCAATCTTATCCTTCCATCTCCAAAGTGAGTCCTCCGATTCCCAACTTTCTTCCTCCGGGGCATTCTTCCATCTGACAATAAATTCCCTTCTCATGTGGCAACCAACCCCTGTAGTTCTGACGCTCAAAATATTCTCCAACTCCAGTCTTGGCTTGTCCACAATCCCAGCTGGTCCTCTCACGGTTCAACTCTCTCTAAATGGTCTGAATCAAGTCTACATCTCTTTAACTGACTCACATGAAAAACTGGATGCTTCATGTGCATATGCCGTTGAATCTCCAGCTCGTAAGCAACTTCCCCCACTCTCTTCTTCACTTGGAATGGTCCCTCATACTTCCGTGTCAGTTTGCTCACAGTCCCCTTGGCTGGCTGAAACTACTCCTCGATAATCCTGAGAAACACCATATCTCCCACACTGAAGTGTGCCTCGCGTCTCCCACGATCAACATACTTTTTCATCCTCCTTGCAGCATCGTGCAAGCGTAACCATGTTATCTCCAAGGTCTCCTCCCAAGCCTTCATGAAAATCTTCGCATGAGGGCTCCTCAACAAACCTCCTGTCACTACGGTATGCGGTGCAACCGGCATATGTCCATTCACAAACTCAAATGGACTATACCCCGTCGCAGAACTCTTTTGGAAATTGTAGCTAAACTAAGCAATATCCAAGAGTTCAGGCCAATTCTTCTGATCAACCGTCACATAATGTCGCAAGTAGTCCTCTAGCAATGCGTTGATCCTATCGGTCTTCCCATCTGTCTGTGGATGGTAAATCGAACTTATCAACAACTTTGTCCCGACTAGCTTGAACAATGTGGTCCAAAATCTGCCTATAAAATGCAGATCTCTATCTGACACAATGCTCAATGGCATCCCCCAATACTTCACTATGTTCTTAAAGAACAACTCCGCAATCCGCTCGGCTCCACAAGGTATCTTTGTAGGAACAAAGACAACATACCTGGAAAAACAATCAACGATGACCATAATCCCATTATACCCCTAAACCTGTGGTAATTGAGTGATGAAGTCCATCGAGACACTCATTCATGGTCTCTCAGGAATCGGTGAAGGCTGCAATAGTCCTCCTTGCCTATGAGTATCCGATTTGTCCTACTCACAAATGATGCACGTATGTACATGCTCCTCTACATCCTCTCGCATCTTCTCCCAAAATAATCCTCTCTCCAACAATGCCAAAGAACGATGCATCCCTGGGTGGCCAGCCCATGGCGAGTCGTGGCACTCCATCAAAAGGTGCCTCCTGAGTCCAGATGACTTTGGAACATAGAGTTGGTTTCCAAAGAACAAGAACTCGTCTCGTAGAAAGAACTTTCGCGTCTTCCCCTCCTTTATCTTCTTCACTATAATCTGCACCAAAGTATCAGTTTCAACACTTTCCTTAATCTTATTCTGCATCTCTTCTAACATCTGAACTCGACTCCTGCTCCTAGCTTCCCGATCTTCTCCTTCCAATGTTGCAAGTTGTCCCTTCCTGCTAAGGGCATCTGCTACCGCATTGTACCTTCTCGGTCTATACTCGATAGTCATGTCGAATTCTACCATGAAGTCCTGCCAACGAGCTTGCTTCGCAGAAAGCCTCGTTGTGATGCAAAATAACTTGCTGCAGCGTTGTTAGTCTTGACAACAAACGGCTTCCCAATCAGGTAATGCCTCCACACATGAAGACAATGAATGATCGCAGTCATCCCCTTCTCATGAACCGGATACCTCCGTTGTCTATCCTGCAACTTCCGACTCTCATACGTCACTAGATGCCCATCCTACATAAGAACCCCTCCTATTGCAAAATCTAAAGCATCAGTGTGTACCTCAAACGGTCTTTCGAAGTCAGGCAACTTCAGTATCGGTGCTGTAACCATCCTCTTCTTCAAGTCATCAAATGCCTCTTGACATTTGCTCGTCCAACTCCACCTCTTGTCTTTCTTCAATAGGTCTGTCAGTGCCGATGTCACCTTGGAGTACCCCTCTACAAACTTCCGTTGGTAGTTGGTCATGCCCAAGAACACCCTCATCTCATGGACATTATTCAGTTCAACCCAGTCCTCAATTGCCTTCACCCTGCTCGGCTCCATCCGTATGTACCCTTGACCAACAATATGCCCAAGGAACAGAATCTCGGTTTGAGCGAACACACACTTAGACTTCTTCATGAACAACTGATTTTCCCTCAGTGCCTCGAATACCATCGCCAAGTGCTTCTTATGATCCTCCATGTTGTCACTGAGCACCACTATATCGTCCAAGTATACTACTATGAATGAATCCAAGTATGGTCGTAGGACATCATTCATCAAAGTGAAAAACGTAGCAAGAGCATTACACAACCCGAATGGCATAGCAAGGAACTCAAAGCTACCATACCTTGTTACTATCGTGGTCTTCTTCTCATCTCCTTCAGCTATCCGCACCTGATAATACCCATGCCTCAAGTCCAGCTTGGAAAACACTCAGGCTTTTGCAAGCTTATCAAAGCAATCAACAGCCAGTGGCAAAGGATACCTATTCCTTACCGTCTACTTGTTCAATGCATGGTAATCATAGCACATCCGTAGCTCATTTGAATCCTTCTTCCACTGGAACAATACTGGAGCTCCATAAGGGGACCTTGAAGGTCTAATGAAACCCGCATCAGTTAACTCCTTTAACTGTAGTTTCAACTCCTCCAACTCAGGTCCTGACAACCAATAAGGTGCTTTAGTCGGGGGTTGCTTTCCTGGCTCAAGCTCAATGCTATGGTCTACTCCACGCCTTGGTGGAAGTTTCTTTGGTAGCTCATCAGGCATCAAATCTGCATATTTGGTCAGCACCTTGGAAATCTCGGCTGGAACAGGCATCCCCACTCCATCACCTTCGACATCCTTGAACATCACCGCATAAGTATCCATATCTGATTCCTTCATAGCCTTCTCCAAACTTAGTGCCGAAACATGCTGCACCTTGACTTCCCTACTTTGCCTATGAGTGGGCAAAGTCCATGTTTGTGACTGTCCAACCAGCACCACCTCATCACAGAAGGGGACAACAATAGCCTTGTTTCCCTTCAAGAAATCCTATCCAAGTATCATATCGAAGTCGTTCATCTCCATCACTGTAAAGTCCAACTGACCCTTCCAGTCTTTTATCTGCATAGGTACTTCGTGTACCAAACTTGCCACTTTAGCTCTAGAGTTCACTGCCTTGACTTCCAGATTTGATGGGAAGATCATCAGTCCAACCTCTTTTTCCAACCGTGTCGTCATGAAGTTATGAGTAGCCCCCGTGTCCACCAGAGCTTGAATGGTCTTGCCATGAACCATTAAGTCCACAAAACCCAGACTGTTCATCCATGATTTCTCCATAACTTTTCCCTGCATACATGTCTGTTCTCTGCGTTCATTATCAAGCAAGGGCTTCACCACCTGTGAACCTACTCTGATACCACCTGTCACGCCCCCAATTATTTTTTCCTTAAATTGGCCGGGTGCGGCACCGCCTAAGTTAATAACTTTATCCATTGTTAATTAACTTTACGAACTACGCCTTCAACAATTCATAATAATCATGAATTAACATTATTAATGTGCAGAATCCATCAATAATACAAGAACAATAATAACCCAATAATATAAAAGAAGTAATCTTTTATTATATATGTGAAAGATTACAATGACCGGGAGCGGCGCTCCACCGGCGTTCACAAACAAGGCGGGCACCCGCCCGTGTAAGAGCGCACGACAGTCTCACCACAACCTTCAACCTAAAATACAACAATATACAATATGAGCAAGTGTTGCCCGAACGGCAGGGGCGCCCGTGCACACCCGCACGACCCTCAATCGTCTCACACAACCGGTGGGCGAGCACCTCACTACGTCCTCCACCCGCACCTCTGCCCGTCTACACAAGTGCACCCAAGGTTACCTTGCCCGGCTCGGCGGGCGCATCTCCAACGCGCCTCTAGCTGCGGCTAAGAGCTACCTCGCACTTCTCCAAAGAGCGATAGAACAGTGCGAAGATGATGCTCCAAATGAGCATCTCCTCCAAGTGTTTATACACTTCAAACATGGTGGCGACTTCCTGCCTGGCCGACTCACCAACGCGCCCAACCGTCGTGTCTGCAAGCTCGTTTGTGTGCCTTCATGTGGTCGGCCCGCCCATGGCGCGAGACCGCCCCACCGATTCACCCATCGTTCGCTTTCACGCTTGGTCAGCTGTTTGAACAAGCGCCCCATGACTCGCTCTATAAACATGTAAGCGCTAACCTGCCCGCGCGTATTATCACTATCGCGCCTCACCGTTGGTCACTCGCATTCTTTACCTTAGTCATTTTTCGTGATGGGAGGGGCGCACGCCCATGCATGCAATCGCAGGGTGTTACAACCCAGTCCTGTCTCATCTCCCCTCCAAAGCTTCCTGTGTTTCTACGCCTTTTGTATTTAAACATAAAATTTTAATATATATTTTTGCTTGACTTGATCTTTATTACTCGAAATATTAATGTTTAAAATATTGATATTTTATTTAACATATATTATATAAGAGTTAAGAATAAAATCATAATTGAAATATATGTATTATAGATTTTTATATTTTCCAACGATCTTCCATTCCAAAAAGTGATGTGATGATATTTTTTCAATTCCAAAAAGGTGACAGGATGGGATTTTTTTATTTTCTTTTAAACTATTGAGTTTTGATGTTGAGTTTGGATAACATTTTTAGGATTGAAATATGTATATTTATCCTATGAAATATAGGTACATTTGCAATACGTATGTATATTGTGTTTATATTAAACGGTAAGAGAAATGATTTTTTTCCTGTCCAAATTTAATTTTTATAAATAATATTAAAATATTGTTGTAATAGTTTGAATCTCAGTTTTTAAAATATAAATTTATAAATAAAATTCATTAATATAAAGTTAAAATAAAGTTCATCGAAATTATAATAATAATAAAAATGATATTAACTCTAAATTATATTAAAAACTAAATTTTTAATTAAAACATTCTCCAATTTGCCATGTGTACAAAATAAATAATAAATAATGTAACTTAGCTTTATTTTTTAATTAATTAAATAAAAATATATTTTAATTTATAATTATTATTATATTAATAATTTTTATTGTAAAATAAAATATTTATTTCCATAATATTTATGGATACTAATTTATAAAATCCCTCAATAACCTAGTATTTCGTATTGATAAGGTTTTGGGAGCTAAATTACTCTTAGTTTATATTAACTGAAACTTACGTACAATTAAAAATATTAAACAGTTGAATTTTTTTTAAGGAGGATTAATAGCAAATTTCAGCATTTTTTAACTTATGTTTTAAAAACTTAAATTTAATTACCATAAAAGAATGGTATGAAATTTCAACAATTTTTACCCTACACTTCAATCTGATTTGACGCATTGGTTTTAGAAAAATGTTGATAAATAGTATCTGTATCGCTCTTTTCATTATGAAAAGTGTTTTTTAATCATTCATAGTTCTAGATATTAAAGTGATTAACTTTTTAAGTAATACGCTGAAATAATTCAACCACTGAAAATGGGAGGATTTGCTTTTATCTCTCATATTCACAAACTTTTCTATATGGCATTTAGTTAGATCTTCATTAAATTATGAGCTCAAATATTCATTATTCCTATTATTAAAGGCTATTTTGATTTGAAAATTGATTAAATGTTACCATAGAAGAATTACCCAATATCTTGTTGTTGAGTTTAGGAAAGATTTTTACATAATGGTATAGAATAAATTTATAGAATCGCCTTTGAAATATATTGGAAGAGTTGAATGATTATTTTTAGTTTTGAGAAGTTTTGATAACGTTGTATAAAGTTGTTATAATTTATTTTAAGAAAATTAATATTAGTTTAAAAAATTAATTGTTAATACTGAGGTTATGCATGGTTGTTTTACATATCTAAAATTATTTGGTATTTATATTGATAAGTTAAAGGTATGTTTAGAAAAACTAAATTACACTAAAATTAATTTAGATTTAATACTTGTCGTATTTATTTGTTGTGTTATGGTGATGATATTTCTTTATAGAAAAGCATCTCTCTAATCTAAATAAGAAACAAAGAACTTCCAATGATTTTTATTGTAGCATGTGTATGCTTGTAAACCTTAAGAAAACTTAGGTTATGATTATTAAATAATAAAATGATGACATAAAATAATTTTCAAAATCAAAATAATAACTTAAATGAAATTAACTAATAGATATATTTGATTCAACCTTCTTGACTAGCTTAATTAACACTATATCAGTGAGAAATGATGAATCTAGGGTAGAAATCCTATTTTGCTTTTGAGAAACATTATAAATAGATGGAATTTTGATTCTGGTAAAAATGTAAACTCTTATTTTTACATTAAAATAGTATTATAGATATTAGGTGGTGGAGCTACACAATAAATCAATGCATAGTAAATAATGGTGACGCTCACAAGAAACAAAACAAAACAACAACACTAGTATTATACCTTCACTATTTACTGAAATTGTTGGAAAACAAAATTGAGATATGGAACCCCTATTTCACATAATTGTCTTAACCCTAGTTTTTATATGTATGAAGTTATTTATCTATAATTTTATAAGATTTAATTTGTTACATGTTTGTTCTATGCACTTATGAAATATGATAACACAATTTTAGAGTAGAGATCTTTGCCAATCCAAGGGCCTTTCCTACAAAACCTGTTTTTCACTATGAAGTTCTTTTTGATGGGATGATTTCAGTTAGGAAGGCGAAATTTCTAATCTTTTACAATGACAAGGAAGTATATATCACCACACAATATGCATGATCCCTCGAAATAAACCCATGGGAATGTGCACTTTCCTTTTTTTCATTACACAAGGAGAAGATTATTATTACCCTAATTTTATTGAGTTCAACCAACTAATTAACTCTCATGTTTGAAAACAATGATCACACCCCTCAAATTAAAATAATATCCATGATGTTATATCTCATTATAGTTTTAATATATGAAAAATCTTAACACAATCCTAGGAAAAGAAATAAAGAACTCATCTCTACTTAAAGGGTAAATAAAATGTTATAAGTCAAATTGATCCTTGGGAACATATTATGTTGCATCTCGCGTAATGAGAATCCATTTGAGTTCAAATAATAAGAAAATATGAATGGGTTATTACTTAGATATCTTAAGTAAAGATTATTCAAAAGGAAATATTTAGAGATATATGGATAAGTAGCTAAATATTTTTATGTCAAATATCTATAAATCAAATACTTAGGAAGTTTTTAAATTACAAAATAGAAATCCATATAAAATCATGAATACATAATAATATATAGAATTAAGAGTGAAAGTGGTATAATACTAATGTGCTAACACTACAACACAAAGGGGGTTTCAAGACAATATTTGGGTAAATTGTCTTAACTTGAGACAAAATAAAACTTGTCTATTGTCTTAAATATTGTCTTTAAGCGGGTGTCTCAAATTAAATTGTCTTAAAATATTGTCTCTATAAAGAGAATATATAACATAAGAATTTTTGTCTCTCTAGAGACAATAGTTAGAATTAAAGACATATTGTCTTTAAAAAGACAATGCTTTTGATCTTAACTATTGTCTCTCGAGAGACAATAAAAAATTACATTCAAAGATAATACATGATCACTTTTGTCTCTTTAGAGACAATATAAAATAATGAATCTAGAAAAATATCTCACCATTGAAATAAACCAATATTAAAAGTATTTAATTAAAAATAAACTACAATATCATTGATTAATTCATATTAGGACACAATGGAATCGAACCACCAACCTCCTGCTTATAAAGCAGGTGCTCTACCATTGAGCTAGAACCCTTTAAAGAATTATGTGAGAATTATGGTAGTCCTTGAAATTGCATATATAGGCATTGATTTTAAAACTAGCAGTTGCACCAAGAAGTGCAAAGCAACGCCAATAAAAGTGGGAATGTGAAATTTCATATATAGGCATTGATTTTAAAACTAGAAATTGCACCGAGAGATGCAAAGGAACGCCGATAGAAGTGGAAATGTGGAAGCCAACAAGCAAGTGAAATATATGGAAAGTGAAATTACATAAAATTCAAAGACACCATATCAATCCATTTTACCCCACCTTACTTGCCCAATAAAAGTTCTGGAGTACCTATTCCAGCATTTTATAGGCTACTTGAAAAGAAAAAAAGAAAAAGACACAAAAGCCACTATTACCTGTAGCTAAAAATTGATCAACAATTGCATCTTCTTGGAAAGAAGTAGGTCAATATTACTCCAAGCTTGAACTTTTCTTTTTCAAAACTTCACTATTCCAACAACCAAACGCTGAAAAACTACAACTGAAACACTATTTACTGAAGGACATGCCCAAATAAGAAATAGTCTCCCCAAGATTTATAAGCTTTCATTTATGATTCAGCCAAGTTGGGGAATGATTCAACCAAGTAGGGGATTCATCTTGGCCAAAATGAAACCCTGATTTTTCCTTTCTAACAACTACTCTTGCTTCTTTTGCAAAAATGTCCCAGTAAAAATTAGTACCTTCCATAAACTGTTGAATCAATGAATGTGTTAAATTTGAGCCATCTGCAAAGTGGAAATTTGGGTATATTACAATACATATCCTGAAATTTGATATCATATGGATAACTTACGTAAGGGAAATAATGAAAATATTTTACAAGTGATGTTTCTGACGCTGAATGTCAATTCTCCAACACCTTTATTAGAGGTAATAATACTTCGATATTTTCTCCAAAGAATATCTAAAATTCAAATAATGAGGTGGAGATTGAAAGTTACCTTTAAACTGGCGTTCATCACTCATTCTAGCGACTAAAATGGTCTATATATCAATGCATGTTTTGTACATAGTAAAAGTGGCCAGCTTTTAGGAGCTCTTTTTGGTGGACAAATTCTTGAACTAGCCCAGTGATCTTACAAGGGTGTGAAGGGCTTGACCTAACACTCAATCCATTCCCTGCATTCCATCAACATCTAGGACCATTTTGTGATCTTTCTTCAAGCAAGTATCCAATCTTGCAAAATATAAATACTTTCCTAAGATTGTATCTAAATACAACAAATCTTGATGCTCTTTGCTTTGGTGTTCGACAAAGAGAAGCAACGAAACAAAATTTATAAAAAACTATATTCTATAATGGTAATTGTGTCCTCCATCTCCAGGTAACAAGATACTACAAATAAAAGAGAACAGTGGGGCATGAAACTAGATCACAATAGTGCTTGCCAACACCAAGGCTGGCACTACCAAGCAAATACAAGTTTACATTACCCATGTCTTCTTAGAAAGATTGGTTGGGATTTGGGGATGCTAATAGAGGTCTCTAACAACATCTCACTAGACAGAATCTAGATGCAACAATCATGCACAAAACAAGTAAAACAAAATAGTTCAGCATGCTCAAACTTATATGTATTACTGGTAGTGAAGTAGCATCTCAATTTAAACATACCATCCCTTTAACAAGCTCCATTTGACCCCTCCTGAACGTATTCTCCAACAGCCACTACAGGTTCAAAAAAGAAATGAAGATACCATAAGGGAGAAAATATATTTCTCCTCACCAAATCATTAACACACAAGCTAAAATCAACAATACAATTTTGCATAATTAACTTCTTGTATTCTTCTGAAGTGAACACCATTCAATTAGAGATTTTTACCTCAACGCAAAATACATGAACCCACTGGCCATCAGTAGTCCTCTTAAAACCACCACTCAAACCACCACATAGAGCACAATTCATACCAAAACCAGGCATACCACAGCTAGAAACATTTGGACACCTCATGCCTTGGAGTTGGTATTTCCAGTTTAAAGCTTCACATGGCTGACAATACCATCCTCCAAAAGAATTCCTTAAAATACCATAGTAATATTGGTGAACTGCTACCTGCAATATAATGTTGACATGAAAATTTTAAGATACCCACTATAATCCAATGTAACAATATTGTAGTAAATAGAGAGATAAAAAAGAAAAAATAGAGGAAGGAATAGCTAGATTACCCAGTAGTAATTGTAAACACAAATCGTGTTTGATCGAGTAGATTCTGGAAATCTAGAAATATCGCACAAAACAAATTCTTCTCTTGGTGAGATAGATGACACCTGGTAACAATCAAAATGCCTTTCCAATGGAACTTTTGCAACAAGGGGCCAGAACATTGTCTCTTTAGCCCACAACATTGTCTGAGAAGAAGAGCTTGGGCATCCAGCAGTAATGTTCTCTTTATACAATCAGAGAAATATTACAGGACAGCTAAATGTATGAAAATCAAGATGAAGAATCATGTGCTAAGCAAGTTCTCTGATAAAAAAGTTTAACAGAGTTAAAACTGCCATTCACTGAAATTTAAATAGAAACCTAGAACAAAGACTTCTAAAAAAAATCTCAAATTTAGATGATTCAGGGTTAGGTCAAAACACGCATCTTATTTAAAGCACTGCAGAACTAACATTTTGGATGCAATGGAGTCATCAAAGATAGGGTCAATGATTTCTAAACATAGTTATTAATTTATGAAACAAACAAACAACGTATATTTACTATTTTCCTAGGCACTTATAATTGCATTTTATGAAATGAACAAACAACATACATTTACCATTTCCATAGGCACTTGTGTATGCCTCAAATCTTAATAACTACCACTGCTCCTACATGACACAATTATTTGATATTGACCACTTCACATTTTAAAAAATATGATATTCAATTAAGACATGCCATAATTTTGTCCATGACAAGAATGTCACTTAAAAATGAATAAATATTTTGTAAAATACATTGTTCAATATCAAACAATATAATCTATTGCCCACTATTCTATGACATCAGATTAGTTCTGGGATAGACATCACTTCAAGTAAACCCCAACTATCTTAGTTGAAACAAAGAACCAACTACACCATGCAATATTAACTATCAATCAAAGACAAAGTACAAGGTTTAGTCCCTATGCTGGAACTAGCTAGAAAGAAATATGCTTAAAGCCCCTCCCTCTCAAATATTATTATCTACAGATGATACAAACGAATTTGAGATATTCTTGGCCCTCAAATGTGTTTTTAGTTCCTCCTTATTTGCTGCTAACGAACACTAACAGTGGTTTTAGAAATTTACGCCACATTATTGTGTGTTTGATGATGATCTTCTGTTTGTTGTGAAAGGATCTATCCTCACCCAAAGCAGGGAGAATAGGGACGCAAGAGGAATTTACTAAACAATAAGTATTGTCAGTGTCCAGTTCTGGCGACCCATTAATCCCTTGATGAATGGATAAAGATGAACAATCACACATAGAGGGAAAAACAATTTTCCAAACAATGGACCCCAAGATTGATAAACACTATTAATAGCTTGGGAAACACCTGCTACTACACCAACAAGATTTACCACAAGAAAAGTAGTTTGAGGGATGAGAATAATGGTCCGCTTGAAAACATAAATCTCGAAAAATTCACCATATCCATTTGAAGACTTTGATGTGACAGTAAAGTTTGTGTCAATCCCCACTAGAACTTTTAGTAACCCTTGAAAGATGACAAACATATGTGCTCATACACCTCCAATAACCCAAAATTTCTCATTCCTCCACCATTCATTGATTCCAACTGTACTCCAACATAGCTCTAGAATAGCAGTTGTAAAAATGGAAATAAAATATAATATGAAGAACACACTTGCAAAGTTGCTAATCTGCAGATCAAATTAAATATAAAAATTAGGGGAAAAATGTGAAGCATTGTATGAGAACAAAATCCAAAAAAAATCTAAAAGATAGGTTGCATTAGAGGTGAGTAAAGCTTGACAAGATTAAGGTTAGTAAGGGTTGACAATCTTACCTCAGGAATGATAAAAATCCTTGTAAGAAGACAAGCAGTTGGCAAGGTATAATATGCAACCAGTGGGAGGGATGTGAGAGGATAAACTATGGTATTGATGTATGTCAGCCTCTACAATTGGTGTAGCCATACCAAATTGGACAATGCCTACTCAGTAAAATTTCAACAAAACCAAGGGCCCATCAGAGCACTTGATTCAAATGATCTAAAAGATTGATTGGTGCAGATCCCTTGAATGTAGGACATGCAGGCATGCAGTATATTGAAATCCAGCGTTGAGCATGCATTTTAAACCCAATCAAAATATCTTCTATGATAGAACCATAAATCCACCCAATCTGCACAAAATATGTGAACCCACTCATATTAGATCTTTGCTTCAAGAACAGTTGCCTGGTGCTTGGTTTCCTAAACAAAATGTTGCCTTATTCTGAAGAGAATTTATGCACATTCAAGAAAAATGTTTATACAACTTCACTATAGAAAAAACTAATTCAACGAACTAAAAAAAATCCACATCATCATCAAATAGACACAGATCCACCTCTACTCATAATTTCCCCATTCTGACTTTTTCTTATCCATAGTTGATAACATGAATGGCTTCTTTCAATAAAGAAGCAACATTCACAGATTTTGGAAGACCACCATTTTCCATGAGGGTAGATTGAATAAACACTAGTGATTGACCAAATCTTTTCTATAAGCTCCTTTGGGACATGAGCAATGATTTCTCATCATCAAATCCTGCAATACACAATTTCATAGAAGGGTGAGGGTGAACAATGTTTAAGGGTAAATGAGTTGTCAAAAAATACAAATCACTGGTTTGGACATGGACTCACCTTCAACACCCTCTTCTATGTCTTCCAAACTAAAGATGGGTATAGTAGATTCAGTTCGCTTGGTTCTCTTCTTATCGTCATCATACCTTTTGTTTGATTTTCTATTCTTCTTTCTAGATCCCCAACAACATCTCAAAAAACATGTTGTTTTAAGATCCTTCTTAGTGAGAACAGGATCATAACCATAGAGTGCTTGTCTATTAAAATAGCACCATGTACCCACATAAACAGGCCCTTGGATACCATCAAAATCTCTCAAGGTGATCTACAAAGATTTTAGAATAATATGACAGGCTGAAATTATATGAAAAATTCATAATTGAATATAAGAAAACATTTTGGGTGTTGATCAATTCTTACATCAAAGAACATAGTGTTATGATTAGCATATCAATCATGTTGATCTCTGAGAACACTGTACATAGCAAGTTTTCTTCCTAAGAACTGGGTCCATTAGAAAACATATTGCCGCATGAATAGATTTGTTGTTGTTTATATAATTCTCAGAATCAAGGTTCAACCCAAAGAGGCAATTTGTGAGGACAACAGACACTCGGACCTAAGTGGAGCAATGGATAACAATCATCAACGTCAACATAATAATTAATGAATTTCATATGAGTAAATTAGCAGAAAAAGGGAGATGTGTACATATCTAGGAATATACCAATGAATTCATTGCATCGACTTTCTTGTGGTGTTGGAAACTAAGCCTCTTTTCATGGGATACATAAAATAATCATGGAAATTCATTGCGAAAATTGTCAACTCCCCCTAATTTAGTCACTAATGGCTACTATAGATAATTTTCAAATGGTGTACCAGTAATATCCTTATCATTATCTTTTGTAAGCTCATAATTTGTCAATGGAGTACTACATTTTGGTCCAAATAATGTGTACAAGAAAGGAGATATATCATGGCCCTCAGTATGTCCAAGCATCTTCAGCAGTGTGTCCAAGGATTCCATCCTCTATTCCAGTGCAAGTGATGACAAATTCTATGAAACAAACTGTTTACTTATCTCCTGAAAAGAAAAAATGAAAAAATGTCATACATATAGTGCATCAACTATGTACTATGTTCCTTAAGATGAATCTGTTTAAAAATATGGAAAAATATGAAGTTCATACATAATTTAGCTTACCTTTTCAGAATCCTTTGCTGCTATTTCATTTTCTTTGTGTAGATTCTATACCTTCCATAAACTAAGTTGTCCCACTAGCTCAACACTACTCTCCTTCAATGAATTGTGCATAGCCTCATCACTTCCTATAGATTGCCTTGGCCTATAAACAGAAATGGTATCTCTGATTTTCTCTGTGCTTCCATTACATTTTGAATTCATCGGCCTTTTGGAAGGCGTAGCATGGAATGACTCTGGCATTTGTCCTTGTAAGTCCAATTGCAAATTTTGTAATCTATTTCTCAAAGTTAGTATTCTGTCTACAAGTTTGGTGCTTTTTGAATCCCCTTTACTAGGAACATTCATATCATCCAAAATAGTAGAACCCTCAGCTACTTCTCTAGATTCTACAGGATTTTATGTGAGGAGAATACTTTCAGAATACTCTATCCCATCCAAAACCGTAGCATCCTTCTCCATGACAGACACATGGTCTCCAAGTGGGATATGCAGTGACAAATACTCAGTCTCTAATGTCACATCATTTTCTATAAGCTCAAGATTTTTCACGAGGGTATCATATTCTTGTCCCTCGGCATGTTCAAGCCTCTTCAATGGCTTATCCAATGAAAGTTTTTTATTGCACACATCCTTGTCTTCTAGAAGAGATTCATTCATACTTAAAAAAGGGGATATATTGCAACTTTTTCTAAGTTCCTGAACTTTTGGATGGAATATTGGAGTCCTGGCCAAATCAGGTGCTTAAACAAAGAGATATATTATATCCCTCTGTAACCTCAGGGATCCTCAATGGAGTATCCAATTGGGAAGGTTCCTGCTTACTCACCAAAATCTGTATATTTTCTCCAACTTTGAAATTTTAGGTCTCTCCAGCTTCCTGCCCATTATTTATCTTAATTTTGGTAGGGTTAATGAATCACTCATGTTTTTCGTTGTTGTCCATATCAAACATTTTTTCTCTAATTGGACTTGCATTAGTTATGCCATTAACAATAAAAATTCTTTCCTAGCATGCTCCATATTCAATTTCATTCTTTTCCAGAGCTATATTATATCCCTCTGTAACCTCATGTGTCTTCAAGGGATTATCCAATTGGTAAAGTTCCTACTTGCATGTAGCTTCTATAACAATCTCTGAGATATTTTCTGGGAGAGAATCAGCTATACGTGAAAAAAATAATGCATCATTACTCTCCATAATCTTGGGTTTATCTAAGGGATCACTAATGTCCAATCCAAACAAAGAATTCAAGCAAGGAGATATATCAAGGCCTTTTGTAAGCATAGGCATCTTCAATGGAGTATCCATGTTAGAAGGTTCCTAGTTTATGGCCACTGTGTCTACTTTCACAAGTTGTATATTTCGTCCAAATTTGAATTCTTGTGTCTCTTTAGCTCCGTTCTGTATATATTTTTCTTCCTGGTCATCCTCTTTTCCCTCAATTTTGTCAGGGGCAATGAATCCGTCATGTTTTCCATGGTTGTCCATATCAAACAATGTTTCTTTAGTTTGACTTGCATCAGTAATGCCATCAACAATACTAATGCTTTCCTTATATGCTTCATCTTCAACTTCATTTTTTTCCATAGCTACATTGTAAGATCCATGTTCCACTTGATCACCATCTATTAAGGGAATGAGAAAATTCTTGGTGATCTACTCAACTACATCTTCCTCCTTTAGAGGAGTTGAACCATGCAACTCATTGAGGTTATAAATCTCATTTCCATTGTCTAAAACGTTTCCTTGATGCACTTCATCCTCTGAAGCTTGAATGTTCTCATATGTTACTTGAAGTTCATTGGACATATCTACCTGTTCAGGATTTTTCACTTTCATCCAAACTGCATCAAGAGCACCATCATTTTTCTTGTGAAATATGGTTTCTTCAACAACATGAGTTTCAGCCATTGAAGAAAGTTCATAATGCTCCTCTATTTGATATATAGAGTCATGAAATCCTTCTCTAGTTTTGGGATCACTTAATTTATCTTCTTGAGCTTCACCATTAACCATTGAGATGTGACTTTTCTGAAACATCATTTAGAACTAAAAGCTCCTCTTCACTGCATTCCCCAAGCTCTTGACCTTCACTATATGATGCTAATTGTGACAGATTTTCTAGATACAAACCCTTTGGTAGGATTTCGAATTGGTGAGCACCATTCAAATTGTCTGCATCAAATTGAAGCTTATTTTTTAATTCTAGAGTGTTGCTACAATCCATTGGTTCACCTTCATGAGCTTCATTCTCATAAATCTTTTGGTTGTCATCTTCCTCCTTTTGAGGACCATTGAACTCATCAACTCAAAAACACACTTTGCTTTTTTTTGAAAAATAAGACTTGATTTCACGAGCTTCATCCTTCACAGCCTCTCGAGATTCCTCATTGTAGTTCTTAGCAAATACAATTTCTTGAGAATTCTTAGTTTCACTCTTTAAACACTGTTCAATTTTCTCTTCGTTTTCAACTACAGAGACCTGATACCCTTCAGTGGTTTTGGAATCAATCAATTCATCCTCTAAACCTTCATCATTAACAAGTGATATGGGATTCTCTTGAAGATACTATTTACTGCATTCTTCATGAGCTTGAGCTTCACTATTTGAAGTTTGTTGCACTAGACCTTCTAGAACTTGATCCTGTACTAACAAATTACCTTTTTGCTTACCTCCAACTGAATCCACAATCTTATCTTCGTCAATAGTTTCTTCAACAATTTCCAAATCATGTTATTCATCTTCATTATCTATGTATCCTAGTAGTGGACTATTTTCCAAATCTACATTTGAAATTGGAATCTTCTCCTCCGCATCACAGTGTCAAAGCTCTGACTTTCTGGATGCAGTATTGTATTCTAATCTGAACAAAGTGACTAAACAAGGAGATATATTATATCCATCAGTAGCCGCAGGGGTGTTCAATGGAGTATTTAACTGGGGCATTTCCTGCTTACAAGCCTCTTTTGTAAGACTCTCTAAGAGATTTTCTAGTACATAATCATCCATTCCTTAACAAAGAAACATGTCATTAGTGTCCATAGGTTTGGGCTTGTTTAAAAGAGTACCAGAGTCATTACATCAGAGGGAACAACACATCAATACTATCATTACTGAGAGAATCCATGTTTTATCTGGAACAAAATCATACATACCTTAATGAGGGAACACATTGTTATAGTCTACAGAATTTATTGAAATGTTTTCTTCTGTTTCAAGAATAGAATCAATTATACCTGAACAAGGGAACATATCATTATTATCTAGAAGCTTGGCTCGTTTAATTTGTTCTAGAATTATTGCAGCAGATCATTAGTGGTTGGGTTGTGTTTCATGGAGTGAAAACACTTATAAATGTGGAGGAAACACATCATTACTATAAATACAGAGGAAACCCATATTTTTTCTTGAAGAATAATACCTGAACAAGGAAACAAATCAATATTTTCTGAAGAATTGATTTGATTTTGAACAGTCTCCTCAGTCGTGACTGCTTTTGAAGAACAGATTCATCCATCCCTGAACAAGGAACACATCATTACTATTGGTAAGGCTGGGCTTGTTTAATGGAGTATTGAAATCATTATAGCAAAGGGAACACATAATTAATACTAATACTAGGGGAACTAGAATAGAGTCAAGGCATACCCGAACTAGTTGTTGGATAGGTAAATCCCCCCTGCAGACAGAGGCGATCCCACTAGCCTAAAACAGAACTAGCCACAATCAATTCCCGCTGCCGCGCAAGTTCCTAGTTGTACATTAAAGGTGAACTAAGAAGACCAACCTGGAATCCAACGCTATAGTCGAAGCAGAGTTGGTATTCCCGCTCCCTCGCTCCGGCAGGTCACAATCCTTGCGATCCTTGCAAACAGACACCTGCACATGCAAAGGAAGAAACAAAGACAAGCATAAAATCCACCAAGGCACAACAATATTTCAGTCAGAAAGGAAATAAATCAAACATCACTATAATAGACAATGAGATTGGAACCATAACAGCAGTCATTCATTAATAAATAATAGACAGGAAAAGTTACAACCAAGGTTCTGACGTTGAACCTCTCCTCTGGCTGGGCGAGCAACTATATGGGTCTTGCAATGTACCTCCTCTCTGGCAGCATAAACTTTCTATGCTTCACTATCACTCACAACAAGTATAATCACAACTAGCACTCCTCCCCAAAAAACTCCCCTGTCTAATGCATGAGGACAGATATTTATAGATGGAGAAGGGAGAAAGATTCGATGAACCAGGACACCCATTGTGGATTGGCATTATCTCTGAAAAGCCACTGTGGATAGATGTCAAGGATAGATGATGACTCTCGACCTCTATCAGATGGATTTTTCCCTCAAAAGACTTCGTGATCTGAAGAGAAAAAACAAATGGGCGTGCGTTTAGCAAAAATCATTACCAAACTGGGCTGGCGTGGGTGTTGTTCTATGACAGAGCGCCAATGGTCGCGCCCTCTTTTGAGGATCTCAGTGAATGGCGCGGGTAAGATACTTGTGGACCTACGCCAATGGAAAAAGAGTACTTTTCAGGGAGAATTTGCAGAAGGTGTCTTCAGGGAACATGAAGTACATACTTAGGGGAACAGAATGCAAGTGTTTTTGGGTTATGTCACTGTTCACAGGTCCCGGAATTCGTCCTCCAATGTACGGGAACGGGGCGATAGGGACGGTGACCAATGGTGACAAATTACTATGTAACAGATGCCCCCTAAAGCATGAAGTCCGAGAGGGAAAGAGAGGGGTGAAATGCTTTACAGGAACACACAAGAACACATATAGTTGCTGCCGAGGATCTGCCTTGATAGACACGACTGATAGTTCAATTACATGATGTACGTGGTATGGTCGCAGCCATCCATAAGAGAGTACATAAATAATCTAGATCCATAGTATGGACGTAGCCATCTAGTTAGGATCAATTAATTGACTCAGGTATGGTCGCAGCCATCCAGTGAATGAGTCATATATCAAGAATCACGCCTGGATTACAACAGACACAATCCAGGCTCTTGCGCTCCATCTCGACCTGAATAGAAGTACAAGTTCAAGCATGTGAACATGTAAGCTGAAGTCGAACATGCATGAACATCGTCTGATTACCAATCAATATTGGAAACTGTTAACAGACGCGAGAGGTACCATCAATAATGACAATGGCCCTCAAGGTACTATAGGTACAATCTACGGCGTGTGAATTAGTGATCTGAAGTCGAACACCCGTAGAATCATTCGATCGGAGGCCAATGATGAAAACCTCACGTCAAACACGAAGAACCTACCATTAAGGCATGCAGGCTCCAAGGCACTGGCAGGGAGTCTCTAGATCAGCTTCCTGGATAATGAGCTGAAGTCGACAGGAAGTGACCTTGATCGAAGGTGGGCCATAATGTTTCCCACATCATCGACACGAGACAGAGAGATAATGTTGTGAACCAAGATTGTACGAGCTATCAAAGGAAGGTTGTTTCTTTGCAGATGTCAACTTCTCTTGAACATATCGGCGGCACATTAATGGGATTGGAAGTATTTGACATCAATGTATCAAAGGTCATGATGATGAGGCAATGAGTAGATGAGAGGCCAAATAGGGTACCCAAGTCCATGGAAGCAAGTGAAAAATATGAGATGATATATCCCCACCCTGGACACGAAAGCAGAAAAGTGCCATGTTCAAGAGCGAGATACTGCCGACACGATAGTAATTATGGTTCCCTTTTTCCCCGGCCTTTTCTGGCGAGTACCCCAATTATTTTTAACAAGCTTGATGGGGATAGCATATGCTTGTGGTACGTCATTTCGACAAAATCCGATGTCATCAGGTTTTAACGAGTCTGACAAAGGAAGAACTCGGTGTCTTTTCATGTTTAGAGAGTTTGAAAAGACAACAGAAAAGGAAACTCCAAGGGTGTCCTTTTTCGTAAAGTTGTGTCTCTCAGGCCCGAAAAAGTATAAAATAATGCCCGAAAGAACCGCCCGACCATTACGATCGAGGAGTAATTTTCATAAATAGTGATTTCGACCTGAAAAAGTAAAAAAGCGATCAAAATCACGTCGTTTCGTAACCATTAACGAGTTTGAAATGACAAAAACCCGGTAATCTTTTTACGTTTTAACGGTCGACAAAAAGAACTTAAAAGGACCGCCCCTTATTAACGTTTAACGAGTCAAGAGGAGTAACTCGACAATCTTTTCCTTTTTAAATGGTCAGAAAAAGAGCTGAAAGCAGACCTTAGAGTAACCTTTTCTTATGTTTTACCGAGCTTGAAAAAGTCAAAAAAGAAGCTCGTTTGATTGCTTTGAATTGCACCAACCCCTGTCATCATACAAAAACGGCGTAATACCCACTTTGACATAAAAATATCCCAAAAATACTCAAAAAATATCATTTTTAATTTATTTTTAGGTCAAAAATGCATTAAATAGTGAAATGGTAAAAAATAAATTTACTTGAGTTTACCACTGGAGGGATTTGTGTGCAAATTTCAACTGTTGATTGCGATCAATCCAGGAGACCATTCGAGCCGCCGTCTGAAGCAGGTAAGAGGCCTCATCCTTAGCTTCATTTTCATTCCATTTATTCAGTATTCCTTCCACAGAATAATCCTCTGCAAGGGGGATTGCAAAAACTAGGGTTGCGCCCATGGGAAATTTTCCTAAAAGGAGTCGTGCCATTGGCGCGACTGTTTTGAAAACAGTCGCGCCAATTGCACGAACCAAGTTTTTACACAATTTTGACCGTTGAACCTGCAATTTTTCTTGATTTTTGGTTTCACCATCGATTTATTGATGACATCGTCAGTTTTTTGGTTGCAAGTATTGGTCAGAATCGTGATAGAATGGAGAGAAAGGGAACATGAGGCCATAGATGCCATGGCAATGGAAGATGACGCATGCATGGATGCTTTGCGAGATTGTGGCTTGAAAAAATTCTTTCTTACCTCATACTTACGTGCACAGCCTGAGTTACTAAGGTTCATTGTGGATGCTTGGGATATTGAGGATCAGGTATTCTGCCTGAAGGACCAGACATTGGAGTTGGATGTCTCTGATGTCTATTTTATTACTGGACTATCTCGGCGGGGTGCACGGCCCATCTTGACCGGTAGCAGGCCTTCCGGGGAAAAGATGGGTGAGGTAATGGAAAGGGTTTGTCCTGGGGCCCATTTTGGATCCAACAGCGCCAAGGTAGACATCGTCACTATCCCAGATCTGGTGCTACGAGTGGTACTATTCACTATCACCCGGACGGCTGGGGTACAGGCACCCCACGAGGCCAGCAAGAATCACTTGTTGCTGGCGACTGAGTGTCTGCAGCCGACACTGTTTGATTGGGCAACGGCAGTGACAACAAATATAAAGAGGCAGCTTACCAAGTGTAAGCGTGATGGTAATAAGCAGTTTGGATATGGATCCATCATAGTATCGTTGTTCCTGGAGCGGCTACTGATATTCCGGATCCCGGGAGGTATAGTGGTAGATCCGGTGCCACGGGAGCCGAGGTTGGCTCGATGGGCACCACTTATGCCCAGAGGAGGTGGGGGCCAGCAGATGGCCTGGAGGCCCGAGTTCTTCATTTGGCTCCAACACCAGATGATCGTTGTGGAAGACTGGCCCTATGCGGGCACTGATTTTACTGGAGATCCAGACCTCCCATTGCTTGAGGGAGAGGACTGGGACGAGGAGCTAGGTAAGAACTCTTTGTGTTTTCAATGTCTTTACATATTCAGGTTTTTGCAATACATGTATGTCTCTGACAACCTCTATACATATGTATGCAGATGTTGGTGCAGAGCGACCAGCTGACTTGCCTCATAACGTACGGAGAGCACAACCTGCAGCAGACCCTCAGGTAGAGGGTGATGACGATCCAGTTCAGAACCTTGAGGCACTTACTCGAGGAATTCCAGATTATGGCAGATTGGCCGACGTGCCTAGAGCGTACCAGAGGCACACGGTGGGAGTATCTACTCGCGTCCATCGTCTGTTGAGACGCTTGGTGCGGGCGGTGACATGCTATCATGAGCATCACCGTGCTTAGACGCCTAGGTTTCGTTTTTGCATATTTTTGAGAGACATGTTGTTAGCGGCCGTATGGGACTTGGACATGTATTATTTTTGGGTTATGTAATGCGCGTGGTGCAAACATTATGACACACATGTATATATATACATATTCCTATGGTTTACTATTGTGTTTTCATGTGCTTGCTTATGTACTATTTTGATTACAAATTATGCAAATGTCTATTTAACACATGATTAGCCAATGCATCAGATAATGTGTTTAGTTGTCTTGGAACATGTTGATATGTGGTAAAATCAAAATTTCTTTCCAACAACCTTACACGTAGATACAACCTTAGAATATGATGGTTTCTGATGGAATATTGCCCGTTGAGCTGGTGGACAACAAGTTGAGAGTCCAGGTTCACTACTAATGCACGAATGCCGAAATTAATTGCTTTAGCAAGTAGCTCGATTACAGCACAATATTCTGCGACATTGTTAGTAGTACGACCTAAACACACACCTTGACAATCTATTAGCTCGCCATGAGGATCGTAGATCACCCATGCCGCAGAGGACAAATCGCGAGTACTGCGGCAGGCACCATCAGCGAAACCAACATAAGGTGCATCCGACATCTGCACAAGAAGCGAAAAACACAATAAGTGGTAGCTATGTCTTGAAAACTGACACACACACATAACACACTAAAGTACATGTATGTACACAATAAAATGTACTAGCATCAGGCATAGTACTTTTTCAAATAAAGCCCATTTCGGGGCTTCCCAAGAGGGTTTCCTTCATAATCAATCAGCTCGTAGGCCCCTTTCTGCAGAAATTTCTTAACAATGTAAGGGCCTAGCCACATAGACTCGAGCTTTCCTGCTCCTAGCTTATCTTTTGCCTGATCATAGAGCAGGACTAAGTCTCCCTCAACAAAAGAACGTGGACGGATAGTCTGATCGAAGTGAGTCTTGACTCGCTTCTTTTGCTTTTCGATGGCCAAAGCAGCCAAGCGACGAGTCTCATCTAGCCGTTCTAAATAAAGAAGGCATTCTTCTAACGGAGTGGTGTTGGGAAGTAGCTCGACAGCTAATTTCAATGAAGGGATCTCACATTCAATTGGAAGGGTAGCCTCTAGTCCATAGACTAGTTGAAATGGAGTGAAACCAGTGGCATCGTTCACGGAGGTTCGGTAGGCCCACAAGGCAGGGAACAACATCAAATGCTAGTTAGACTTATGCACGCCAACGATACGTTGAAGCATTGTAACCAAGATCTTATTGACAGCTTCAACTTGACCATTGGACTGAGGGTAGTATGGAGTTGAACTATCGTGTTGCAAGCCTAGCTGGGTTGTTAATTCTGACATCATATGATTACGGAAATGCTTTCCATGATCGGTGACAATGGCTTGAGGGACGCTGAATCATGAAATAACATGATTGAATAAAAATTGTGCCGCTGTGTGACGTCTTCAGTTAATGTAGGCATCGCCTCGGCCCATTTAGTAAAGTAATCGACGACAACGATGATAAACCCATGCCCCCCGGCCGAGCGAGGGTTACAGGTTATATAATCAATGCCCCATTTTGCAAAAGGGCCGACGGTGACAACAGGGTGCAATGGAGCAGGAGGCGCTCGCATCTTGCGCTGGTATATCTGGCACTCATGACAAGAGCGGACGGCAAGGATGCAATCCTTGATGATAGAGGGCCAAAAGTAGCTAGCACAAAGGATTTTTTGGGCAGTAGCATATCTGGACATATGTCCGCCACAGGCACCAGAGTGGCATTCATTGAAAACCCGCTCAGCTTCCTCAAGAGTAAGACAGCGGCAAAGAACAGAGTCTGTGCCGAGACGATATAATGTATCTCCAATGATACGGTATGGTTGAGATTGATGACGAATCCTTCGTCAAGCGTCTTTAGACACACTCGGGCGAAAGGAGGATGTTTGCAGATATGTGATTATATCTCCGTACCATGGATCGAGGGTGCTAATGAGAAAAAGAGTCTCATCCGGAATTTGATCCTCTACATGCGAGGTGGAGGAAGAAGATGGCAAAGAGCAAATTAACTCAGCAAACACAAGGGATTTCTTAGACTTAGCAGTGGTAAATTCCAAGTCAAACTCTTGGAGGATAACAATCCACTTCGAGTATTTGCCCCCCAGCAACTGGCGTGACAATATATAAGTCATGGGGTTGCAATCAGAAATCACAGTAGTTGTTCGCAGCAGGATATAATGACGGAAACATTGGACAGCACAAACCATGGCTAAAGCCAACTTCTCGACATAAGCATATCGAGTTTCCGTATCTAGAAGGTTGCGGCTGAGATTGTAAATAACATGCTCAGTGCCATCATCGTCAGCTTGAACAAGAACCATGCCAATAGTGGTATCGGCGACAGCCAAATACAGCGTGTAATTGCGATAATAATTCGGAGGACGAAGTAATGGAGCAGAGACAAGGAGACCTTTGAGACACTCAAAAGATTCCTGAGCAATGGTATCCCAATGAAAAGGGACCTCGCGTTTTAATAACCGTGTAAAACCTTTGGCCACCTCGGCATAGTTGGGAACAAAACGACGTAAAAAATTGGCTTTTCCCTGCAAACTCTGCAACTGATGCAAAGAAGCGGGGGGAGGGAGATTCACGATAGCCTCGACTTTAAGGGGATCCAAACGGATGCCCTCTCGGGAAACGATAAACCCGAGAAGTCTGCCAGATTCAACGCAGAAGACACATTTGTGAGGATTTAGCCTGATTCGGTAGTATCGACAGCGAAGAAAGATTTCGCGAAGGTGTTTAGGGTGGTCCTGATGTTTAGCTGAATGAGCAGGAAGGTCATCCAGGTAAGGTTGCACAATGTGTCGAATGTCATGAAAGGCATAGGACATTGCACGCTGGAAAGTGGCACCAGCATTTTTAAGACCGAAAGGGAGCTTCTTATAGGCAAAAGTGCCCCAAGGACAGATAAAGGCAGTTTTGTGTTGATCAGCGGGAGCAATATTAATCTGATTATAGCCAGAAAAGCCGTCCATAAAGGAATACATTTCACTTCCAGCACACTCATCAATAATCTGATCAATGAATGGTGTGGGAAAATTATCTTTAGGAGAGGCACGATTTATATCACGATAATCAACACAAACGCGGATTGTGCCTTGTTTTTTAGTCACAGGTATGATATTTGAAACCCAATCTGTGAGCGGAATAGGGTAGATAAAACCAGCTTTAAGAAGCTTCTCTACCTCATCTTTAATCGCGGCAGCTTTTCTGGGGTGTACAGGGCGTAACCGTTGACGTACAGGCTTAGCACCTGGGTACATGATTATTTCATGCACCACTATGCTAGGATCAATGTCGGGCATTTCTTCGTAGGACCATGCAAAAACATCACGAAATTCGCGAAAGAGGTTGGAGTAATGTTGAATCTCCTCAGAAGTACAAGTGACTCCTATATGAATATGCTCAACAATCCCTGGTTTGGCAGAGATGTCGATGGGTTGGGTTTGCGTAATATTTTCCATATTCCCTTCAGAAGACACCTGATCAATCTGAATAAGTGTTTGCAGTGGGAGACAAGGAGAAAATCATACAAGGCAAGTGAGAATACCCTGAGGGGCAGGGAGGAACGAGGACCGATGATGAAAGTCATGCCAAGGAAGTTCCTGGAGAGACATAGTCTCAATGATGGCTTCATCGGAGGAGAATGTTTCTTGCAAAGAATCCAAAGGAGTCTCATCTACAAACCCTGAGGATAGATCAAAGGAATCGGAAAAGGGAGCCATTGAAGCAATAATCTCAACGTAGTTGAGTTCGGCAGGACTCAACGGCATTTTGTCGCCCCAAGAATCTACTTGGTCAATGGGAGGGATGATCCACGGTTCAGAACAAGTAGTGATCATATTAACAGAGGCGACGTTAGGAGATGGGAGCGTAAAATCACCCATAAGGGCAGGATCTTTAAAAAGTCCGGCCCCCAAACTCTCGAATAATTTCGGAGTATGCTCCACAAAAGGGATGTTACCTTTAGAACAAGAAGCGAAAAAAGATAGCTGGTCCACGGTAACAATCTTCCCTTGATGTGGGAAACGGATGATACGAAACAGTGATGAAGCAACAGCTTTCATCGCGTAGATCCAGCTACGCCCGAGAAGGAGGTTGTAGGTAAGAGTAGCATCAATGACTTCAACCTCCATCTCGACCGTCTTCCCTTCTAAAGTAATGGGCAAACGTTGGAGTATACCATAAGGATGAGAGGCTCTTCCATCAAAGGCTTCCAAGGTTGTGGGAGACTGACTCAGGGTAGGAGACCCAATAGCTTTCCAACAGACAAAAAACATGATGCAAGTTGAAGCACCTTCATCGATGACCGTACAATGAATTTTTTTGGAATCAATGATAACCTGTATAAGGAAAGCGAATTGAGGACGCAGTTTCTGCGTATGGCATTCCAATTCAAAAGTAATTAGATCCGAATCTGCCGGGTCTATGCTACCAATAGCAGATAGCAAGGACTTCCTCTGAGAAGGGCAGCTCTGGAGAACTTCTAAAGCGGACATAGCAGACGGAGTCTACGCTAAGTCCTCAACGATATTGTAGTGCTAGGCAGTACGAGCATTAGGGTTGTAAGAATATTTCCGGAGTACTCCTTTTGGAGGGGGTCGAAGAGGCGTCTCAGTTGTAGGTCTCTCAATATGGAGGGGACCCAAACTGAATGGAGGAGCACTAGAGGGTATCTGAGGCTCCTTCCCGGTAGATGGCGGATAATCTTTTGTTCGAGTACTGATATTGATGGGTATCGTTCCAGCCATAAATACTTGAGAACCAAAGGAAGAGGGAGGCTGAGATGGGTCATCCACCATTTGAGTTTTTTGAGTTTGCTGTGAGGGAAAGGGTTCTTTAAGCACCGCAGGAGTCCCGGGAGCGCCTTTAAACAAACGACTAAGTTCGGACCGCCTAGGGCAGTCCTTCGTATAGTGATCCTCATCACAGATAAGACACAGATACTTGGGTTTGCGTTTGGCACCCTCCTCGGGCGGAGGGTTAGGGGTTTCCTTCTTGGGTTGATCTCGCTTATTCTTCGGTTTCCATTTCTTCTTTGCTTTCGAGGCTTTGTCTGCCGTGGTGGATTGGATGGCATTGACCTCGGAAGTAACATTTGAAGTGGGTATTACCTGGGAGGTGGGTTCATTCGAAACAGGTGGTTTTTGCTTCCCAGGGTTCGCGGAATTTTTCTTTGAGGATGAACTAACAGTACCAATAATACCGTCAACAGTTGGTGTTGGCGGGGCTTTTGATGTTCCTGGTCTAGGGGCATCTGGTAAATAATCATACAATGTAACTGACTGAGAGTAAACCAAGTTAAGGTACTGAGCTCGTGCGATAGCTTGCTCTTCAGTGACACACGCTCCCATGGCGATATCCCGAGCTATTGGAGGTAAAAACGAAGTTGTAAACCAATCAGTAAGCAGCTGGTCGGGAATCCAAAATTTGATCATACGTCTACGCCGTCTCCATTCATGGATATGATCAGAGATATGCGTAGCCGTCATTTGTCTCAAGGATGTGAGGAGGTGTGTACCTGTTTCATATCGAACGGGCAACTGAAAATGAGTGAGAAATGCCATAGCCAAGGAGTTAAAATCCTGAAAGGATCCGCGATTGAGTTCGATATACCACTTAGAGGCAGAGCCGGTGAGAGTCCTTTGAAAAAGACGCAGCTGAATGGAATCATCAAGCCATGAATTGGATGAGCACCATAGGTGATAAGTCATGACATGAGCTTGTGGGTCCTCATTAGGCTTACCATCGAATTTTGGACAGTCACCGAGAATCTTTGTTAGAACCAGAGGCCAATATGGATTATGCAAGATAGGATCATTGGTAAATTTAGAGACATCCGGTAATTCGAAAGTCGCTAAGAAAGGTAATTGAGGATTAAAGGACATCTGTGGCTGCTGTTGGGATTGATGCCCCCAAGGGCTTGGTCCAGATGGATTTGGCCCCATAGGGTTTTGTCCGTAAGGATTTAAGTTTTGCCCCCCAGCACTCCACGGATTACCAAATGGTCCCGCAGAAGCACCGTATGGTTGCGAATAATAAGGATTCGTCTGCGGTTGTTGGTAATTTTGGTACGGGGAAAACATAGGTTGCCGTTGAGGTTGCTAGTAACCATAGGGTAGCTGGGCTCCAATGTGAGGCAGAGGAGTGGGTGGAGGGTGATAAGGTGGCTGGACTCCAAATGGAGGCGGAGGAGTAGTCGGAGGTTGATACGGTGGCTGGGTTTGAAACCCGGCTTGCAGTTGAAACCCCGACGGTTGTTGGGGTCCAGCCTGGGGCGAAAAACCAGGTTGAGCAGGACCCGAAGGATGTCCTGTAGGTTGGGCTATCTGGCCGGAAGGATAACCTTGTTGATATTGTGGTTGACCCCCTTGTCCAGAAGGTGGTGCCTGTTGATACTGAGGTTGGCCTAACTGCTGGGATTGGAGCTATTGTTGCGCAGCTAGAGGTTGTCCTAAGGAACCAGATGGCTGAGTGGGTTGGGCAGCTAGTTGGCCTAATTGGATTTGAGGCTGACCGGCTTTCCCAGAAAGTTGATTATACTGGACGGTAAGCTGACCATGTGGTTGAATAGCTGGTCCAGATATTGAAGCATACTAGACATTGGGTTGGTTTAGGTTAACAGTTTGTTGACCAATTTGTCCAGTAGGATAACCTTGCTGGAGACCAGGTTGGGCTGGTTGAACAGACGACTGACCTAAGTTGCCAGAAGGTTGCACAAAAGAAGAGGAAAAGGGAGCAGCAGTAGCGAAAGGGTTTCCACGAAAGGATTTCCCTTGTTGGTCTTGAGGGGGTTGTCTTGGAGACTGCGTAGATGGAACTTGACCACCATGGAAAGAGGTGGAGGTCCAATCAACTGACAATGGAACTGATACCTCAACAACCGGTTGGGATGACAAATATGGATCGTATGGCCCCTGTATTGGGACATTTGTCATGGGATCAAAAACTCCGAACAAGGAAACCGAAGGACGACTAAAAATAGGAGTCGAAGAGGCTGCACAGACCATTGGAGTGGTTGTGAATGAGGTAACAGCTGGATTGCGACTTTGCGGAGTAAAAGGCTCTATAGTAGGAAGAGTGTGTGGTGACCAAATGGAACCCGTAAAAGGAGTTCCAGAGGGCATAGTATCTCTTAAAGCTATATAGCCTGGTGGGAAATTTGTAGTAGTAGGTGTACTACTAACATGTGTAGGGTCCGTTGAGGTGGGAATTTCACTGCTCGTCGCAACGGACTCATCAGTCCTTGTAGGGGACAAATCATCCATGTCAGAGGAAAAAGGTGGGACTGACACATGAGGAGAAGTATAGTCCCAAAAAGGTACACTGTCCTCAGAAGGCTCCCACGTAGGGTTCCAATGAAACTGGTAAGTCTCGTCGCCCGGGGCACGAGAACTAAGTGGTTGTATACTTGGAACCACAGGAAGACTCACAACCGGTATCTCGGCAGAAGACGAAATTGGTAATTCCGCCAGGATGAAACTTCGCAAACCTAAGGGATCTACCAAGACAACCCCTACTCAAACTAACGCACACAAAAATCTAATTGGGTAGATATTATCGTAGCCAATAAATTTTAAGACGCAAAGACACGACTTGACCTTTTCATGTTTTAAGAGTCGAGAAAAGGACAAAAGATGACTCTAGTCTCCTTCAAATGTTGAATGAGCATGAAGTGACAAGAAGCTCACTGGCACCTTTTCTTTTAGGGAGTCCGAAAAGGACCAAAAGTGACTACTCTGGAAAACTAGGCAAGAGGTTTACCAAACAATCAGTAAAACTGCTTATACACCTTGGCAATCAGATGAAAACCAAGGACTTCCCGTACTGCAGTCAATCTTCCTGAATGCTGTGTTCAGTGCATTACGGCTTGTAAGGCGGCAGACTCGGCTTCCTATGGATAAAGGATGATAGCCTAGTGGGGTCTCCCATATATACGCGATGGTACGTGGGAGCTCAGTCCGTATTGGCACCTATCGTTTCACCGTGGAGGAATCACCCAACCACTCAACGGTAAGCTACCAGGTTTAAAGACGCCGGAACACGTCTCTAACCTAGACCTCTAGAATGTTTGCGTTAGGTTCCAATGCGTTGTTATGTTCATTGAGTTTATTTTAAAGTTTATCTTCAATTATGTTTCAGTTTTTTGGTCCTATCGTATGTGATATTTCAAAAGCTTCTTAGATGCAAACTACATGCCAAAACTGTACCATTTCATTCGATGAATTCTATCTACAGGAGGGTTGAGATCTTTACACAAACGAAATGATCACTCAGCAAACAAAAAAGATCCTAATGCAGCTAATAACAAGAAATGAAAATTTTTCTTTTTCTTTTTAATAGCAACAAATAACAATAAACGCTAACTAATATGATGCAAAAGATCTTTTGTTTTTCTTTCTTTTAAGATGGCATGATGCATTTAAACAAACCTTAAGAGATATTCACAAGTATGTACAATCCAAGTTCACTCAATGAAATAGAACCAATCCTGAAACACCAAAATGAACTATGCAAACAAGGAAAAACACAAAGACTTTCAATGAACATAGCTAGAAGTGAATCACCCAAAGCATAGAAGAACAAGCTTCAACAACCACTAGATATGTGCGAAAAACAACCAAAAGGTTGACTGGAGAATCAAAGAACCAACACTTCCCACAGAAAGCTCGACATGCAAAGTCACTAGATGTTCTAGCACTGGAATACAAAGTTGATAGAAATAAGAAAACAACTGAAGGATAAAGGCACAACCAGTCAAATAGAGTTTCAACACACTCCCAAAAGCTGCAAGAGATATAAAAAGACAAAAATCCGAGTCGAAAGAGGTTCCAACAAACACACAGGCAAAATTCACAGAGCTGGCGCGACTGTCAGCCTGCAAGTTGCGCTACCAGAAGATTGGCGCGGGTTGCTGTTGGGCAACATGCGCCAACTGGCACGACTGTCAGAGCAAAAAACGCGCCAGCTAAGCTTGTCGGCTTAAAAAATAAATAACACAACCCCAGATCGGGCCGACAGTGTTCAGATGGATCAAACAGTAAATAACAATCTCAAAACCGACCCAGAAAGCTCATTCACTCAAGCAAACAAGAGAAAATTAACATGCAAGACAAATTCCAAATAGCTTCTCCCCAGCGGAGTCGCCAAATTTTTGGATAGGTAAATCCCCCCTGTGGACAGAGGCGATCCCACTAGCCTAAAACAGAACTAGCCACAATCAATTCACGTTGCCACGCAAGTTCCTAGTTGTACATTAAAGGTGAATTAAGAAGACCAACCTAGAATCCAACGCTATAGTCGAAGCAGAGTTGGTATTCTCACTCCCTCGCTCCAGCAGGTCACAATCCTTGCGATCCTTGCAAACGGACACCTACACATGCAAAGGAAGAAACAAAGACAAGCATAAAATCCACCAAGGCACAACTATATTTCAGTTAGAAAGGAAATAAATCAAACATCACTATAATAGACAATGAGATTGGAACCATAATAGCAGTCATTCATTAATAAATAATAGACAGGAAAAGTTACAACCAAGGTTCTGACGTTGAACCTCTCCTCTGGCTGGGCGAATAACTATATGTGTCTTGCAATGTACCTCCTCTCCAGCAGCATAACCTTTCTACGCTTCACTATCACTCACGACAAGTATAATCACAACTGGCACTCCTCCCCAAAAAACTCCCCTGTCTAATGCATGAGGACAAATATTTATAGATGGAGAAGGGAGAAAGATTCGATGAACCAGGACACCCATTGTGGATTGACATTATCTCTGAAAAGCCACTGTGGATAGATGTCAAGGATAGATGATGACTCTCAACCTCTATCAGATGGATTTTTCCCTCAAAAGACTTCGTGGTCTGAAGGGAAAAAACAAATGGGCGTGCGTTTAGCAAAAATCATTACCAAACTGGGCTGGCGTGGGTGTTGTCCTGTGACAAAGCGCCAATGGCCGCGCCCTCTTTTGAGGATCTCAGTGATTGGCGCGGATAAGATACTTGTGGACCGGCACCAATGGAAAAAGAGTACTTTTCAGGGAGAATTTGCAGAAGGTGTCTTCAGGGAACATGAAGTACATACTCAGGGGAACATAATGCAAGTGTTTTTGGGTTATGTCACTATTCACAGGTCCCAGAATTCGTCCTCCAATGTACGGGAACGGGGCGATAGGGACGGTGACCAATGGTGACAAATTACTGTGTAACACTAGTGAACACATCAATAGTGCCTTCAAAACTGTTTGAAGAATCAACAATCTCCTGAGCCATGTCTGGTTCTATTTCTTTATAATTACATGGAAAACTTAATTTCTGCTCTAAAGTGTCTCTCTCTATTTGTGTGTAGGCATAAATCCCATCAACCTTGTAATGAGATTACTCACTTGCATGCTGGGAAAACACTAGGCATTGGCTCAGACATACTACATACATTGTCCACTTTTGAACCATACAATTCATCAAGGCCATAAAACTGTTTGTCATTGTCTGGACTCTGAATAATGAAATTTGTCTTCATAAACTTCATCCTCAATAGCTGAGTTATGAGGTTGCAGACCAACATCTAAAAATAGAATATTCTCATAAGCTTCATGAGGTTCATTGTATGATGAATGAATCAGTTGGTGATCTCTAGATTTCAAAGAAACTGCATCGGACAACATGGGACAACCATCATTTTGGCTACTTTTATAATTATTATGTGATTTTCATTGTTCATCATCGTGAGTTTCACTTTTGTAAACCTGTTCAATTTGCTCTTCTTTTTCAACTACATGATCTTGATATCTTTCAATTGCTTCTGAATTCTTAAACCCATACTCGTGAGTTTCATTATTAACAAGTGAGATGGGATTTTCCTGAATAGAGGTAGCTAAAATTTATTGTATGGTGCATTCTTCACCATTTTGAACTTCACTGGATGATGCCTGTTGTGGTAAAATTTCCAAAGCTTGTTCCTCACGGAGAAGTTCAGGTCGATCACCCTCATTCCAATTACCTACATTAAGAATCATGTTCATTCAAATTCTTGGTTGCCGCTGAAATCCATTGATTCATCTTTATGAGATTCGAGAAGTAAAATAAAGTCCACTCACATTATTTATTATTGTCTGGTTCATCTTTTAAAAGAAACTTTTTATTTTGAAAACTAACCAATTCTGATCAGTTTAATACTTTACTAGCACATGGCCATTTTGCATACCTGCAATGGAATCTACAATATTGTCTTCATCCATGGATTTTTTGGAAATGTTGAAGTCATGCGATTCATCTCCATCATCTGTATCAACAAGAAGTAGGTTATCAATTTGCAAATCTATATTGAAACTCAAAACTTCTCTTCCACAACATATATTTCATTACTTAAGAAGTAAGTAATTAATTTTCTTATAGACATCTAAAACTGGATTCTTCTCTTTTATATCACTTTGGTCAATTAATAATTTTGTTTATTCAAAATGTTCTCACCTAAAGACGTGTCACATTATGTAGCCTCACCTCCAACCCAATGCATGTATATTTATGCTAATATAATCAAACAACTGAACACCCTAGTAAACACCAACATAATATAAATTATCGACCTGGTTGTCTGCCAGTGCTTTCCTGCTGCTATATCCAGGTTCTAAATGATGACCAGTAGGATGAAAATTAAGAAGTACTTCACAACCGCTACCCAGGAAGGACATGGGAAGAACAAAGTCTTTGAGTTCCACATTTTCCTACTGCTAACTTAACTTATAAACTATGATACCTTGGCCTGAATATTGATGTGATTAGTTGGGAAGCCTTGGGATTTATAAATGTACCAAGATTTCCTTGAAGATTGCCCCTGAAGATTGAAGGTTGTGGGGTATAATTTGGTGGTGAATTGGTGGAGTAAAAAATAAGAACATGCACTCACAAACAACCATGGAAATTCCATAAAGAAAACCATTTCCCAATTTCTTCTGTTCAGGTGTACCAACTCAGCTAAAAGAATTGTTCACTCTAACAATGAATAGGTGTAATTAAGTTAAATGGAGATTAGTGTGAAATCAAAAGACTTAATTTAGGGTTAGGACATCCATTCTTTTCTAACATGGCACGAGGTCCTACATATGAGTTAAGATATGTTAATCACATGATCATAAGCTCGATGAGGACCACCATGAAAAAATTGTCCTTGTCAATGAAAAACTATCTCCTTTGCAAATAACAATTCTTTCAATCATGTCAAGGCTACACATGATGTTTTTATTAGAAACAATGGATTTATTAGACTATCCCATTTTATAATATATAATGTTTCATTAATATAACTATGCGTATCTCTTTTTATTAAACAGTATCGATGTTAGAAAGTTCAACTCAACAAACTACTCCATGAAGTCAGAGTGCTGACAAAATCTTGATTAAATCTTGGGGGAACTTTTTTCAACCCTGGAACTTAAATTTTATTGGGAGGATTTTTGTCTACCCACTCATGATTTAGACTACCTAGTAAAAATAAACTAGGCATTACTTGCTAGTTACTTCTTAACATCATCATCAAATTAAGATTTTTTTTATCCTTATAAGGTAACACGTTGATATAGTTTCCAACTTTATTATTCAATTAACATGCAATATTTGATGCGAAGTTTGGCCATGAATGATCTATCATCAACTTGTATATTTCCTTCTATAAATAAAAAATATATAAAACAAAATCTTCTTTACAAAATTTCATGTGATTTGCTTTCTTATTTCCTAATATTTCTTCAATTCCTTGCTATTTCCTATGCATGTGTACCCCATATTTCTTTTCCATACTTGGCCCAACCACTCTTGTTTCTACCAACTGATTTACTTCTATTTCCAGTTTGTGTTCTTTGGGACAAGTACTTTTATGTCCATTTCTTTATCCAATGTGGGCTATAAAGTTATACAGGGTAGGCAAAGACAACAAAATGTTAAAAATGAATGTATTAGACATGGAATCTTACAATCAACAAACCTTAAAAGGCCACCCATAGTACTTCATTAAACATAAAAGTAATTTTGATGGAAATTATAAAATCTTTAATTGGTCATTCCTCTTACAAGTAATAAGAAAGTTTGAATTAAGTGTAGCATGGATCAAAGGTTGCAAATCTCCTTTCTCATTTGCAGTTCTAGTCAACATCTGACAATTTAATTTCTTAATCTATCATCAATATTCTTGTAAGCTTTCCTCAAGCCAACAAATGATCTTAGTAAAAACATTTATAACATTGAGAAAATCAAAGAAATATATGCTAATTTAGGTTTTCGAGTAATCATCAAATATTCAAAACATTTTTGCTCCATGCAGAATGGGTAAAAATGCATAAAATTAAAATATTTAATGGGAATACTTGATAAGTAAAAATAAATTTGACTCAATTTTACAATGTTCTACATGAACTGTAAAGCATTAAGTACAAGTGAATATAAATTTTACTAATTTTGATAAAATTTTACCCACACATTAAAGAAGGTGTCTTGATTGAAATTGTGGTAACTTTCAAAGGTTACTTCACTCTTGCAATTCTTTTGTCCATGTAGATGGACTAAAAGATCAAATAATTCAACCAGTCAGAAAAGATATGTTTTATAGAATTGGCCATACCATATAGTAGGCTTGGATAGAGAAATTCCTGCTCATCTTTTCTTCCACTGCCCTTCCCCTACCTCATTAATCTACCGCCACTCTCACCACAACCATTCTTGGCGGTTAGAGCCAAAGGCCACCCCACCCACTAACCTTTATTTATTTATTTATAGTGCCTTATAACGACCTGATGAATCTATCTATATCCACATTTTTCTGATTGCCACTGGTGGATGGGCAAGGGATAGAACCACATTGGAGTAATTTATGTTAACACACTGTGCTTAATTGAAATCATGACATAAAAACATTAAATCTAAAATCAACCTCTAATTTTGTAGGCTTGTATTGTAACATGCATATTTTCCTTCAATATTTTATCCCACTGTGTAAAGAGTAAATCATTCTGCTTATAGTGATTGCATAAAAATAGATACAACAAGCCTACTAACCTTATCAAACTTCTCAAAATAATCGACTAGATGCGGGAACCAGCCTTTGATCTAACCACCAACAACAGTAAGTCAAGCCGACATCTTGCAGTAGCCTGCTCAGCTTCAATGTGCCTGGGACTAGAATTGGTGTTGGGAAACAATTTCCTTTGTGGCTGAAAATACTGAGAACAAAAATGATGACGCTACTAATGCTGATGGTGTTGATATCGTATTTTCTTTTTGGAATCTTTTGAAAGAAATGGAGATGCGTCAACACCATTGTTCTATTTTCCTCTCAATTTATTCCTATAATCCCCCTTGTTTTTGTTCCTACCCTCAACGACTTGGCCAATGGCAGTGAGTGCTATCAACCACTGAGACACCATAAACAAATATTATCTATTGAAGGATGCCCCATTCTCCAAAAAGATCTCTACATAATCTGCATCCCTCGTGGAGGGTTCATCACACAAGCACCCCATCAAAATAATTACAAAATGCACTCCAAAAGGCCTCCTCCGACAAACCCCAAAACCCCCCAAAAAATCCTTGAAAGCATATAATTTGAACTTAAAAATGAACAAATATATAAATAGAAAGGCTTGTCTTTCCAGTCTTTTATCTTTAATGAGTGAGTCTTTGGCTCAAATCTATTAAAAGAAATAATAAAAGTTGCACACAAAAAAACCCTGACTAGTTCTCCTCATAATTTTGTGCGAAGAATAAAACAATCCGTGTTGCATCAAGATAGACATCATCATATTCCTCTAGTATTCTTCTTCTTAAACACACATCACAGTGTTCAAACCCAGTGATGAGTTTACAAACACCATGATGTGCAACCAAAGTAGTCACTTGGAATCCATAGATATAATGTACTTTATGGCACGAAAATTCCATTTTCTCTGAACCAACACGTTTGAATCCTAGAAATGGAGTGCTTCAATAAAAGCAACACTTCTCACCAACGAGGTGCAAATATGACCCAAACTGAACAACACCCCTTCTAATTCCCTTGAGTGCATGCTGCATTTGAAAACCATGTTATTCTTGTTGAAAACCCCCTAGATCTGAGGAGGTCATGGCTACCATAGGGTGAAGGTTCAAATCCTTCAAAGGTCTATGACTCCCGTGGAGGCCATGGCCGCCATTCAGAATCCCTCAAATATCTTTGTCTAGGTCCATATTTATGCACATAAAAAATTATTGCATAACTCTTCATTTATTTCACTCACCCTACCTCGTGACCTACACGCCTTGTGTGCCCTTCGTATATCCCTTCTGCCATTACAGGTTATTTTTCTTCCTCATTTTATTTATTTATTTTTAAACTTTCTTCCATTTTCTTTTCAGTTTAGTTTGATTTAGTGTTGTTCCCCACAAATGGGTGTTTCTTTGGTATATTTCATATACAAGAGTATTTTTAGGAAGACAAATACCCTTATCAAGTTGTCATATACATGGTTATTTGCTGGGAAATTTGGCTTTATAAATTTTGTTTTAATACACATTTTTATTTTTATTATTATTATTATATCTATATATATATATATATATATATATATATATATATATATATATATATATATATATATATATATGAATATGATAGATATATTCTTACTACTATTATTTTAATTATAATACTTTGGAGAACGCATGTCATGAGGGTGTTTCCTGGTCTATGAATTTAATATTTTCATGATTCGCCTTTACAGAAGTAAGAATGAAATTTAATTAAGATCAATTCTATTTTATTTAATGGATACCTTCATCTTGAATAATATAAGAAATGAAAGAGATTGGCTTGCAAATTAAGCACTTAATTACACAAGTTGATTGAAGAGAAAAACTAGTGTAAGGTGATGTTGAACTTGAAAAACCCCGAAGCACTAGGAAACATTTGAGGACCTAGTTTTTAATTTATTTCCTAAAAGAGATTTTTTAACATATATTGAACTTAGTTTGTTACACTTTGCACCTTGATTATTTGTCTTTATAGTTAAGTTAGACGAACTTTCATGTTTTACTTAATCAATTTTGATTTGTTTCTTTCCTTGTTATTTATTCATAAAATGAGATTTTGTTTCATCCCTTTAAATTCAATTTCCTTTGTTGTAATTCTTTCATATCAAACATTATTTTGAAATCGGGCTTCTTCTATTCATGCTTTTTTGAGCTTCATCCATAATGAACAAATTGGGACCCCTACTTTCCTTTACCATCATAGCATTATTTGATCTCCTTATAAAACTTGATTCTCAAATTTGGTCCTTCTTTCATGTCCATAAACTACTTAAACTTCTCTCCTCTCATCAAATTCTTTTCTTCGATCTTTTACACTTATGGAAAGGTTCATTACTTGCTTTCAAACATTGGACTTTTTGAAATTTTCCTTGATCCAATTTGGAAACCACGACTAATTCCAAATAAGATCTTTTCTACCCTTATTCACCATCCTATTTCAAAATTAGGCCCAATTTGGAAATAAATCCCCGTTCTTCACTTTGGTCCTTTTATATTTCCAAATAAAGTTAAATTCCCAAATTAGGGCCCTTGTTACTAGCAATTATATTTGAGTTATATTTTAAATTTAGAGTTATGTTTCTTATTTTCTTCTTTTTATTTAAAGATACATTTTTCAAATTTTATTTTTTTTTTGCCCTTTTTTTCTCCTTTCAAATATTTTTACTCCTCTACACATCGATTTCTACATCAAGCCTAATCTTTGAATTGAGAATCCTTCATTCCTTCATAGCCAAACTTTATACAAATTTCCAAATTGGGCTCAATTTTGGAATTTGGGAATTTTCATACCTTTCTCTTTGAAACTTTCTTCCATTTGGCATTAATGACATTAACATAAAGTTTCCAAATTAGGTCCTTCTACCATTCACATCACAATTCAAACATTTTGGTCTAACTCTCAGGCATAGAAAAAGGACAAAATATATTTATAAGCCAATTATGTATCCAAAATAATCAAAGGAATTAGATTGATTAAATAATTGATTTTATTTGGATAACAGTGTGCACAATTTTCTAGGCATACTAACATAGAAGTACCTTTACATATGAATTACCCTTATAAAAATAGAAATTGACATTTAAGAAAGGAGTTTGAGTAGTAGTATTGAGGAGAGTTTAAATGAACAAAGGAACCTCATGTTCAAGAGAGAGTTTGAATCAAGAAAAGAAACCAAATACGCCTAAGTTGTACGAAATGATGGAAAATTCAAATAAAATGTGAAATTGAATGGCAAAAAATAAATTATTAACAATTAAAATTAAATTCTCATGAGTACAATAACAGTATCAAAGCCATGAATTTGTGGTACTAGCCATAGCCTTCAGTGTTGTATAGAGTCTATCACATATACATTTCTAGGTCTACAATTCCATGTCGATCATTACCCATTACATCACCTATTTGTGGTAAGATTTTTCTGTAGCTCTATCATTTTGTTACCTCTATTTGCAACCATTTCTCTATGTGAGTGTAGTTCTAAATTACCTATTTCTACTGTATCCAACCCTAGGTGCTCTACAACACATAATCTTCTATTGTATCCAACCCTAGGTGCTCTAGAAAATGACATAATGAAAACCACAAAACCAATTAAACGACATAATTAAAACCACAAAACCAATTTAAAATGAGATAGAGTAGCTTTTAGATACCCTGCCCCTTCCCATCATTGTAACGCTGCACATCGATTTGCCGCCATTAACCAAAAAAGACCTGGACATGGGATTGTAGAAACTAATACAAGAAGATCTGGACCTGGGATTGCTAAAATGAAAGGGTTGGGGCTTCTGAGAGGAAATGTACCTGGAATAGAAGCCTCATGATTTTTGAGAGAGAGCATTGATCATTGTTTCCAAATGGAGGTTCATATCCAACACAACAAAAAAACATTAAAATATTGAATGGAACCCTCAAGGAAATGTTGAATAATTTTTACAGAATGAATCGAAGGTATAGGAAAGTCCTCAAATTGTAAAGGAAAATCCTCAAATCATATAACGGACTGATAAAATTTAAAGAGTGAAATATAAAGGAAAATAATCAAGCCATATAATGATTTATATAATCTGAGCAGTGAGATATAAAAAAAAATCACATTCTAATTACAAAATATGTGGATGAGTTTATATTGATTGTAGTGGAATAAAACCATCAAACCCTGATCAGGCACCTGGATGGTATCAAGAGGGTTTCACCATATTGTAATAACCTAACCACAACCGTGAGGAATAGAGGATGAGTGCTCAAACAATACTATAGTGCCCCATGGAAAGCAACGAATTTGCAATCCGAGGGATGTAGCCCTATTAAGAAGTAGGGAACCAACTTGAGAAAGAGACTTGGTCTTAGAAGCAAACTACTCTCAGCCCGCACGCATACCGTCAGGGTGAAGGTCCTAGAGGAAATCTTACCCATTGAAAATTGAACCAGAAACAAGTCAACTAATGAGAGTCATGGTTTTAAACAAAATGTAAAATAAAGAAAGACAAAGACTCATTCTGCAACCTGGAGCGTAGGATTTAAATTCGGTGGCGCCATAGTTACTATGAAGGCATAAGAAAATAGTTAATTCAAACCCTTTTATGCAATCTCGTACTTTGTGTCTTTGTGAGCCTACGCATGGAGAATACCTTGTTTGTTGCAGCCACATTACTCTGCCTAAATGTTAACGAGTGAGGAATGGGGAAACTCTGTGAGCAAACCCTGCTTCCAACTAGAATGTATGTAAGGTACTGGGAATAATAGGAGACTCTACCTGATAAGAGTTTCATTTTCTTCTCAGGAAACCCTCGCGATATTGTTGGGTGCCTTCAACCCTAAACTCACTGCTAGAATTCGCGTTGGATGTGAAGCTTGAGGTGAAATTGGTTACCTCAACCGTCCCACCTGAAGCCTTACCATTAGATCATCAATCTATGATCAGTTGTCTTGCTTGAAGCCTTAACATTAGATCATCAAGCTATGATCAACTTTACCACCTGAAGTCTTACCATTACACTTGAACCCTTACCATTAGGTCATTAAGATATGATCAACTGTCCCTCCTGAAAGCTTACCATTACGCCTGAACCCTTACTATTAGATCATCAAGCTATGATCACACAATGGATATTGGTACAGGTGTTTACGGGTTAGAACTCTCTAGAGACCACAATTGGGATTCATAAATAAATTACTAAAGGTTGGCACTGTAAAGATTTATATAAATCAAAGTTTTCAATGTTAATTAAACAACAAAGAAAACAAGGAATGTGACAATAAACCAACCTCCATAATAACATGGATATGAGTAAACAATTGCAAAGTATTAAGTTAAGAACATGTAAAGGGTTAGGTTAGGATGGTAAATTCTCTCAAAAATTTATACAACATTAACATAAATATCCTTAATCCTTACCATAATACTATTTCCAAGTAGTGTATCAAAATTTATAACATTCATATGGTAAGAATATGGTTTTGAATATTTTTTTTGGTATTCTTATAATTATTACAAGTGGTATGAGAGCCAAGGTTCTGACACCATGGTATCTTTGGAAGTAAATAAGACAACATGTGAATGAGGACAAAGACAATGAGAGACAATATACAAAGGGGAAGTATACCACCAAACACACCAGAAGCATCTTACATAGGGTTTGATCCTGAAATGAGGATACAATTGGGAGAGGAGTCTCACGACGGCAATATGTCTGTGTCAGAAAGAGTCCAACACTTGCATGGATAAATGACTAATTTAATAACTCACAATGAGAGGCTCACACAAGAACACGAGAGAATTTGAAGAGCTTGTCCCATAAATAGAATCAACGAGAGCCAAACCACAATGCTTTCAGTGGAAACAAAACCCCAAACTTTCATCAAAAGGAGGACAATACAGAATCAACATGAATACTAGATGAAGATGAAGGACAATTTCAAGGTTTCATCTTGTCATGATTTGTGGCATTGTCAGAGTAAGGAAAAAAGTAATACTAAGCATGAGAATAGTAAATTGATTTTGATTTTTATTGGCTCTTAGCAAAGGATGCGACCTGATTGCTTAATGTCTGGTACTTGGAAATCTCTCACTGATAGAATTTAGTGGGCTTCAAATAGATCTTGATGTTGGAAAATTTGCAGTACAATGTTATAATCAAATCTCATCTATATTCTTTAATTATAAGTTCCATAGTATGTCCCAGTGAAGTAATGTAGATGGCTGAATAAGAACTATCAGAATACCTTCAGGATCTCTTGGTGTTGTGGGGAAAAATGCCTATGCAGGACGATCCTATCCACCTAAGGTGTGACAGTGCCTTAGCAACAAACAGAGACAGCTATTCTAGTATTCTTCCTTTATGAATTAAGAATGAAGAGAGATAGATGGACTAACCGGTGTCTTCCGTTTATCCCTCAATCCGATCTCTCTTCTCTTTGAGGATTCCCAGCTACTTGCCTTCTCACTCGCCCAACTTCAAGAGGTTTCTGGAAGATCACAAGAAGAGAACACTACACAAGACTTGGATTCTTATTCATAACTAGTTCAGGATTAGAAATAAACTAAACATACTAATGCAATCATACATCAAAGATACATCAGTATATAGGAGAAACCAAGATAGCTTTATTGACGAATAACAAGGTTCAGGAAGAGATACAACCCAGAGGGCTCCAATCCAGCATCTCCTTCCCAGGAAATGGAATTCCTATCTTCACCCCCTTCAAAGCATTAAGCACCCAATAGTTCCAGTCTCAAACCAACAGCAATTCTTTGCAATAACAAAATTCCAGCCTCTAGATCTCATGGAGGAGAGATCCATATATAGATGTTTGGAGAGAGGATGAGTCAGCTTGAGATCTGACTAGTGTCCTCTCCCTCTATCAGTTCTTGATTCCACTTGGAGGTTCTTGCTTCCACTTGAAGATTAGGAAACTCTTACTCATCACCAGTCGAATTCACTGAGGCAAGTGTCATTGAGGAAGATTCTGGAAGCTTCCTGGGTTTTGACACCTCTTGGAATGAACTTGCCATTTGGAAATTCTCGCTCAACGCACCCTGGTAGTGCTTCTACCTGCATTACAGTGCAGGTAGCCAGTGTTGGCTTTGACATTCAGCGCAGACAGCTAGTGGAGCCATTGAATTGATCCTGAATTGACTTGTTTTTGAGCAGTTTCTGGTGGAGAACTTTTGTGAATTGCTGTGGTTTGTTGGCCTTGTTCCTCTATGGGTAGGAACAACATGTTTAGGGACTTTGGATCCCTTAGATTATGGACATTTCATTCTCAATGTTGTAAGGCACAAAAATCTCTATAACAGTTGTCCCCTAAAGTATGAGGCCGTTTATCGGGTGAAATGCTTTATGAGGAGGATCCGAACTTCATCCAATGCTGGGAGGAGACCTGTAATGAGATACAAGACAATACATTATTTTTCATACTGCTTTCATGATCTAGCTGAGGCGGGCATTCCAATGCTCAACTTTATAAATTCATTTTTCTGTACATAGAACAGACAATCGTCTGGTGGTAGACTGATAATTTTGATGAAATTATCATCCTTTGAGTAGGATGATTATCTGCTGCAATGATGTACATGTCAATGTCTTTATCTTTCCTGAATATATATCGCAGCCTGGATGGATGAAACTAGATCCGGGGTCTTCAAACTCGTTCGATCTTCACTCTAAGTACAAGTCGATCCATGTGAGAATTGTTCTGAAGTCGAACATGGAAAGACATCGCTTGATTACCGGTCAATGAGGTAAACCGTTAACAGGCGCGAGAGGAATCACCGATAATGATAATGACCCTCAACGTACTGCAGTACAATTCACGTGGTGTGAATAAAGGACTTGGCATCGAACACCATGCAAAATCTTTCGGTCGAAGGTCATTGATGTATACCTGTCACCGGAAGTGAGAAACTTGCCATTGAAACATGCAAGCTTCAAAGTACTGAAGGGGTTGCTCCTAGATCAACTTCTTTGATAATGAGCTGATGTCGACAAGAAGCGATCTGTCAAAGGAGGGCCTTAATGAATCCCACCTCAATGACACGGAACGGAGCTAATGATTTTGATGGAGGTGAAAACGATCTATGACATATGATTCAGGGTGGCGGTCATGAAAGGATGAAGGATAATGTACGACAGTGGATGGGACACGGTTGACTTTTCTGAACGACTTCTCTTGAACATATGGCGACACTGATGCAATGGATTGGTAGAATTACCCCAAATATGGATGGTATGGCGAGACCATGGATGTGACTGGTGAATGAAACAACCCAACCCGATTGTGGTACGGAGGAAAAGTGTCATGTTCAAGAGCGACTTGCTACCATCAAAGTTTTCTTGACTTTCTCCCAATTTTTCCCTAGTCATTGCTGACCAGTACCTCTTTATTTTTGTCGAGCTTGAGGAGGATAACATATGCTTGTTCTATAACCTGCCCTTCGGGCAAGCCCATCGCTATGTTTTAACGAGCCTAGCGATAGTGAAACTCGTTCTCGTCTAAAGACAAGTTTGTCGCTATTTAATGATTTTAATGAGTCTAACGACAAAGATAACTCGGTCCTTTTCATTTTTAGAGAGTCTGAAAAGGTACATAAAGTTAACTCCAAAAGTCCTTTTTCGTCATCTAATCCCTTAAGTCCGAAAAAGTGTAAAACAATACAGAAGGGATGAGTTTTCGATAGTTTTAACGAGCCGAATAAAACAAGCGCTCGATCTTTTTGTGAAATAATCCCTCGGGTCCAAAAAGATTAAAATCTAGAGGCGGGATAGCACTTCTTGTCCCTTTAACGAGCTGGAAGGCCAAGGACTCGGCAATCTTTTAATATTTTACGAGTCAGATGAAAAGAGCTTAAAGAAGACTCATCTTTTGAGGAACGAGTGATAAAACGGGTTAGCAGCTGATTCCAGGTACAAGTTGGAATTTTCCAATCACGACAGTGTCACAAGGATGGCTAGTGAAATCACTCTTCGCAGCTGTTCCTCAAAATGGGTAAACAAACATATGGAGGTGAACGATTGGCCAAATGGAAAAGTGGAGGTGACGGTGCAAACACGACCAAGGCTTTAATGGCTGATGATATTACATTCACAGTGGTTATTTACCGGGATAGTTCATTTTTCAACGAGCTTAAACGCGGGTGGAAACATTTGATCGATCTTATGTTTATTTTTTTAACGAGCATGAACTATGTGCTAAAACTGCTCGGATCTTGCGTTTAGTTTTTAATGAGCATGAACTGTGTGCTAAAACTGCTCGATTAACGCAGTCATATGATAAGAGTGTCTCATCAAGATTCTATTTTTTATGGAGCTTCATCTCATTAAGCTTTTCTCCACATCCTTTTGTTATGCAAGTTCAAAAACGACTAATCCTACGAGTTTAAAGGGTTAGACCTAAAGGTTTAAATGGAGGACCTAAAAATTAAAAAAAATAAATAGCCGCCCCTTGCTTGCACTCCAAAAGTTTTGCATGCCCCCAGGTATAAAGTACGATTTCAAGGTTAAATCTACTTCCTTTTCGCCAAAACAATTGTTTCACCGAGAGAGGCCTACCTCTTTCAGGTTACCCAAAGATTGTCTCGTTAATCTTTCAAACAAAACACTTCTTCGGCGATGTCTACCGAGATAAACAAAGGTGAGCGACGAAGCCCGTCAACTCACCTAACTTTGACAAAAGAATCTTATTCTAGAATAACCCCTCTTCCTAGACGGATGGGGTACATATTAGTCATATTCTCCCGCGGAAACCTACTCTATACCCAAAGTTTTCCTGCCGAAGCAGACTAGGACGCATGCCCCCTGGGTTCCAGTCATATACTCCCGGATTACTCGCGCTCATCAGGAGGATGGACCGTGGGTTGAGACATTTCCTGAGTGAAGAGACCATTTAGGGATGGCATATGACTATTTGCGATGCGTGATCCGGGGAATGAAAGTTGGTCCACGAGCTTGACCATTCTTCCTTCATGCGGAAAACACATTACTCTAAAGAGTGAGGAGACGATGGCTCCCATGCAATATATATAGTCTCGTCCAAGGAGTAGGTTATAATCCAAGGGTCCTTGAATGACCATCACGTTCATTTGAACGGTCTTCCCTTTCAATGTGATAGGTACATTGGGGAGGATCCCTAAAGGTCGACTGGTTCCTTTATCAAAACCTGATAGATTTCTCATTTCAGGCAAAAGCGCTGGTGAACCAAGCGCTTTCCAAGCAATAGAGGAAAGGATACTCACAGATGCCCCCTCATCAATGATAGTGCCAGCCATTACCATTCTGTATATTTGAACGATAATTCTGAATGGTATGCTTGCTGGCAACCGGGGTCTGCCTAGTTGGTTCCAGTCGAAGGACACAACGAGGTTGCTTGGTGGTGGGACCAACTAGACGGCCGGGTATGACTCTGATGAAGTTCCTTCCTGCGATAAAGGAATGGGAAAATTTCCCCCTTGTTCGTCGGAGTCTGTGTTGATGAAGAGAATTTGGACGGTGTCGTCTTTATTCTCCTCTGTGATGGTATCATTCGAAGATAGAACCTCTGAAGGAAAAACTGGGTCAACTGCCGCCTCAACCTTTTGACTTTCGTCAGGTATGGATTCAGACAGTTCATCCTCAATGATAGGTGCTTCGGCTGACGACCTTGTCGTGGCGGAAAAAGTCATTTGTGCGGACACAACTAACCTCCCTAGGAGTCTAAACTCTCTAGCGACAAACAAGACAAAATGGAGTGATCTTTCTCTAAATATACCTTTTAAAACATGAAAATTACAAGTGTTTAGGCTTACCTTATTCCAAAACGTTGTTGTTGTAGTCCGTCCTTGCCGATCCGGATGAGCTCCTCCTTCATGTCAATTCCTGCAACCACAAACAATCAAACAATTACCAAGCATTTGCATTTCATATAATAAAACATATATTCAACATGCAGACCAAGGAACACATGAAATAACTCATTAACACAAGCTATTGAGAAAAATAAACCAGTTTGTATTAATAACGAAACAAAGAAACTCTTACAACCTGGCCTTGGTGTTGTGCAAGTTCCTCCCAGGGTCCATCAAGGGCTTTCCTCTACTTTGACAAAGCTCACCCACTTCCAAGTAGAATCAAGCAAAGACAATCTCTCCTCACAAGGTTCTAAATGGGAGTCCTAATTCCTGCAGCGTTTACCCAAAGAAAATGTATAGCTCCAACCTCCCCTCCCTCTAGCTCAATGTCTTTATTTATAGTGCTATAAAGAGGTTATTCAGGTCCACCATCAATGGGATAATCCCCCTCTTTGGGTGGGATAGCTCCCTTATTGATGGGATAAGTTCCCCCTTAATAGAGATACATGAACCAACTGGAGGCGCATCCATTTCATCAAACCGACCTCTAGAAGGTTCTAGAAGTAACCACAAGTAACTTTTTTAAGATGAAACTTGCGCATTTTGCCTTTTATAAAAGGACGCACCTGTCCCTTAACATACAGAGCATCCATGGACGCAACGTTTGTGAACATGGTGAGCGTCCCCGCAGGTAAGGCTAGAGAGAACCTGCGACCCCAGAGATAAACACATTTTTTACAAGACTTTCTCTCTTCTTTGAGTTTGAGATGGATAGCAGAGGCATAAGACTTGCCTAAGAGGGTAGCATGATTGTTGATTTGAGCCATACTAACTGTAAGTTGTCATGGTGACATTTTTTAGTGTAACAGACTGCCCCCTAAAGTGCGAAGCCTGGAATAGATTAGGGTTTTGTAATTCTAGGAAGGGTGAAGCGCTTTATCATTTCAAGGATTGTCTTGTGGATGACCTGGTTGGAACCTGCAATTTTCAACACAAAATACATGTATAAGATTATATCATCACTGAGGTAGGCATTCCCATACTCAGATTCAAAACTTTAACTAATGGACTAACTATTCTGATACAGGAATGATCTTGCAGTACATCATTTTTTATAGACTTTTGTAGACACAGTATGGACGCAGCCATCTGTTTATGATTAGTCTACATAGATAATGAATACAAAACTCCTCGCAGCCTGGATGGTAGAAACTAGATCCAGGGTCTTCACTTCTACTTCCCGAATTGGTACGATTCTAGCCATGTGATTAAATGATTTGATGTCGAACATGTTAGAAACCACTTGATTACCAGTCGATGATGTAAACTGTTAACAAGCGTGAGAGAGACCACCAGTAATGTCAATGGTTCTCAAAGTACCAAGCACAACCCGTGAAATGTGAATAGATGTTTTGATGTCGAACACTTCACGGAATCCTTTGATCGAAAGTCAATGATGTAAACTGACGTCAAAGGCGAGAAACCTGCCATTGATGCATGCAGACTTCAAGGTACTGTCGATTCCTAAGTCATCTTTCTAGATAATGTGTCGATGTCGATAGAAAGCGACCCGTTGCAGGCAAGCCTGCAACACGAAATCATTGTTCAAGTTGAAGAAATGTTGCTGTAAGGACTGACTCAGGGATGGTCAAATGGATGACAAGTATTTTGCAGATGAAAGTTTTGCTTGCAGACCTCTTGAACACATAACGACACGACAGATGGCTTGGTGACGAATAACTCAAAGTTAATCCCCGGAACCCGGTTAAAGACTTTCAAAGTGGTTTGGTCAACTGTGAGGTAAAAGATTTCCCAACCCAGGTGAATGAAAAGTGTCGTGTTCAAGAGCGGTAATAAAGTTTCTTTTGAGACAAAAGGTAACAAATAGGTTCATTCTTCTCTCTTTTCCCCCACCATTTCTGGCAAGTACCTCTTTATTTTTAACAAGCTTGAGGAGGATAACATATGCTTGATTATAAGCTCATCCTTCGGACGAGTCCAACCTAGTTTAAATTCGAACCCTAGGAAGGAGTGGTTCGTTCCTGTTTGTAATTGAACAGGTCCTTTACTGTAAAAGTTTAACGAGCCCAGTATAGGAGAAACTCGGCGTTTTTCATTTTTAGAGAGTCTGAAAAAACAAAAGGAGACTCCACGTTGAACTTTTTCGTATATTTGTGTCCCTCAAGCCCGAAAAAGTATAAAATAATACCTGGGGGAACCGCTTGATCTTGCGACCAAGGAGTACTTTCATAATAGTGTCGTTGACCTGAAAAGTAAAAAGCGATCAAGGACACGTCGTTTTATTTCCTTATCGAGTTTGAAACGACAAAAACCCGGCAATCTTTTCCTGATTTTGCGGTCAGAAAAGAGCTAAAAGGGGACCGTCTTTTAATTCCGTTTTAACGAGTGTAAAAGAAACGCTCGGCGATCTTTTCATGTTTTAGGAGTCAGAAAAGGGCTTAAAAGATGACTCTGATATTTTTGTTTGTGAAAAATTACAATTTCCCTCGAAATCCCTTTGTCCTGCACAAAAGCAACACATTACTCATACCTGTTTAAAATAGGCAAAAATACGTCGAAAAACATCTTTTCATGGTAAAAAATGAACTAATTCATCCAAAAAACCTATAAAAAGACCTTTTACCATGTCATTTTTACCGTTTGACTTCTGAGGTTGAAAAAGGAGCTTTTGACAAGAAACTTCCCGTGGTTGCTGCGGAAAATCCGACCGTCGGAATCGAACGCCGTCTTATCCAGGTATTTTACACATCCTACTCTGCATTTCTATCCGTTTAGAATTAATTTTTTGGTCTTAGTTTCATTTTTTGGGGGGGTTTTGGTTTTGGAATGCGCCTCTCGGCGGACGCAGGTGCCCTTCGGGCGACCCGCGTCCCCCGACTTTTTCTCATACGGGAAAATGGTCGGAAGACGCGGCCCGCCTTCAGGCCAGCCACGTCCGGGCGCCCTGTGCTACAAAGCCAGGGTGCGTCTTCCGAGAAGTGCGCATTTCAAAACCCCAACTCCCTCAAAAAACTACCAAAAATCCCCAAATCAATTTCTAATTGCTATTTTTGATGTGCAGGGCATTAACCATGTTAGATTGGAGAGAAAGAGAGCATGTAGAGGAAGATGAAGCTGCAATAAATCATCAACCTTCCTTGGATGCCCTAAGAGCATGCGGATTATACAAATATTGGACCATACCGGGCATGAGGGGCCAGGTAAGATTCTTGGAATGGCTGGTTGAGCGATGGAACGTTCAAGAACAATGCTTTTACATAGGAGGGCACCAGCTCGAGATAGAGCCCTCGGATGTATACTTTCTCACTGGCTTGCCGAACAGAGGCGAGCAACTCAGTCTTGCGGGGACTAGGCCGGGTGGCCAATCCCTTGATAGTCTCCGCGACGAGTGGTGCACACCTGGGGCTCACCATTCGAAAGGCATAGAGATAAAACACATCACTCTGCCTGAACTCAAAGTCATAGCGTTCACGGTTACCAGAATTTGCGGCGCGGCCGCTTTACACATTGCTTCCGGATCCCAAATGCGGATGGCAATTGACTGTTACCAAGGCACCATTTTCAACTGGTGTGAAGCTGTGTCGGCTCATATGAAGAGCCAACTGACCAAGGCAAAGAACGGACGACTAAAGACTTTTGGATATGGGCCTATAGTCGTGAGCTTTGCCTTGGAGAGAGTTCCAATGCTGATCCCTCAGCAACTCACTGTTGATATCTTGGGTCCTCGGGAGCCAAAGCTGATACGATGGGTTGCGGTGATGGCCCGGCATCCTGACGAGGGTGCGACAGTGGTTCGATTCTCAGATAGTTACTTTCACTGGTTAGAGGACCAGGTTTTTTCAATACAGGACTTTCCGTATGCCGGAATGGATTTTAGAGGTGATCCGGACATGGTTCTTCCACAGGGAGAACAATGGGACGACAGAGGTACTTTTATTTTCACAAGTTTTCTAATTATGTATTTTTTATTTTTCATATATATCGTCTCAAAACTAACAGTAAAATTTTCAAAATGCAGATGTTGGTCCACAGCGTCCAGCCAACCTCCGGCCTTTTGATAGACTACATCCAGCTGCACCGGTACCGGCCCCACAGGACGCGGCAGCAGAAGTACTAGCTGAGTTGGAGCATGATCTAGAGCGTCTCACGGCAGATATACCTGAGACTACTATGGATGACATTCCTATCAGGCTTCAGCCTTTCGTAGTCGCGGTCCCTGGACCGTTTAGGAGATTTTTGCGTAAGGTAGCCCGCGCAGTGGTGTCATACAGAGAGCACCACCAGTGATTGACTAGTCACTTTTGTAGTCACATGTGACATTTTGACTTTTTGTACTATCATTTTGCCGATCATAAGGTGTTTTCAACCTATGATCGAAGACGATGTATATATTTTTGACACACTTCTATCTATATATATATCACTATTACCGGCTTATCCTGTTTAACATATGTGATGAAATGTTTTTTAAATTTACTTGCATGATTATTGTAAATGTCTGTCCAACATTCGAGAAGCAATTGCATCTGCTAATGTATTCAAGGACCTTGGAATATGCTGATATTCAATGTAATCAAATTCACGTTCCAAGAGACGCACTCTCAAAAACAACCTTAATAACACAGGATTTCTAATGGCATAAACTCTATTAAGCTGTAATACAACAAGTTCAGAATCTAACCTCACTATCAAACGTCGAATTCCAAATGAAATAGATTCGGATAATAATTCAACCACTGCACTGTATTCTGCAATGTTATTCGTTGTTTGACCGAGGCTTACCCCATGCATAGAAACTAACTCGTCAGAGGGCGAATAGATAACCCAAGCTGCGGAAGAGATATTCCGTGTACTACGACAAGCACCATCAGCAAATCCAATGTATGTTTGGAGAGGCGTCGACATCTACAATATCAAGAGTAAAACCAAGATAAGCCAGAATAATGACGAAAAACCACACTCTCTAAGCTAAGCACACTGACTAAACTAACACACTTGCTAGCTAGAAAGAAAATCTAACCTATCTAAAAATTTCTCCATACCCATCATTTTAAGCATAATACCTCTTTAGGTAAAGTCCATTTCTGGGTTTACCCAAAGAGTCCCCATCAAAATCAACTAGCTCATAAGCCCCTTTTGCTAGCTTTCGCTTTACAATGTAGGGCCCATGCCACATGGGAACGAATTTTCCGGCACCTAGCTTATCGTTAGCTTGATCATATAATAGTACTAGGTCTCCTTCCGAAAAACTTCGAGGGGTTACATTTCTATCATACTGAGCTTTCATTCGTTTCGCGTGAGTCTCGATTGCCAATGTAGCGTCACGTCGAGTCTCATCTAATTTAGCCAAGTATAATAAACGTTTCTCCTCTTCGGAAGTAGCTGGAAGTAATTCGACAGCCATTTGAAGTGATGGGATTTCGCATTCAATGGGTAACACAGCTTCTAAGCCATAAACTAGCTGGAAAGGAGTGAACCCTGTTGAATTTTTCACTGAGGTTCGGTATGCCCATAGCGCTGAAAATAACATGTTGTGCCAATTCGACCGATGAACACCAATGGTTCGTCGGATCATGATAACTAGAACTTTGTTGATAGACTCAACCAAACCGTTGGCTTGCGGATAATAAGGAGTAGAGCTATCGTGGCGCAAACCAAGCTGGCTTGTAAGCTCAGTCATCATGACGTTTCGAAAATGGCTCCCATGGTCAGTAATGATTGCTTGTGGGACACCAAACCTAGTTATGATATGATTGAATACGAAAACTGCAGCTGTTTTGCCGCTTGCGTCGAATGTAGGCATCGCCTCGGCCCACTTAGTAAAATAATCAACCGCAAGGATGATATACGCATGCCCCCCGGCCGAGTGAGGGTTACAAGTAATAAAGTCGATACCCCATTTGGCGAATGGACCAACGGCAATTATAGGGTGGAGAGGAGCAGGTGGAGCGCGCATCTTGCGATCAAACACTTGACAGTTGTGGCACTTCCTGACTGCAATGATACAATCTTTAAACATAGACGGCCAGAAATAGCCAGCGCGCAACACCTTCTGAGCTGTGGCATACCCAGACATATGACCGCCACATGCTCCAGAGTGACAATCATTCAAAACTCTCTCAGCCTCTTCGTGAGTTAAACAACGTCGAAAAACTAAGTCTGCCCCCCGGCGATAAAGTGTATCTCCAATAATTTTGTATGGCTGGGATTGAAACCGAATTTTTCGACGTTCTGCTTTGGAAGCTTCAGGCCGAAAGGTTTGGGTTTGGAGATAGATGATTATATCCCCGTACCACGGATCTACAGTACTGATAAGAAACAAAGATTCGTCCGCAATGGACTCCTCTGCCACAGTCTCTGTGTCAGCACTCGGGAAATCACACATCAATTCCGCAAAAACTAAGGATTTCTTAGACTTGGACTTCTCGAACTCCAAGTCGAACTCTTGCAGGATGACAATCCATTTAGAGTACTTGCCCCCTAGCAGTTGTTTTGTCAAAATATAAATCATAGGGTTGCAATCCGAAATAACTGTAGTTTTGCGGAGAAGAATGTAGTGACGGAAACGCTGGACAGCTTGAACGGCTGCCAGGGCCAATTTCTCCACATGCGAATATTTTAGCTCAGTGGGATTCAAGGTTCTACTAAGATAATATATCACATGCTCCGCTCCGAATTCATCTTCTTGAACTAACACCATTCCAATGGTGGAATGCGAAGCTGCGAGGTATAAGAAGTAGTCCTGGTTGTAGTTGGGAGGATGCAATAACGGTGCATGGGTCAACGCGTGTTTAAGTGCATCAAAAGATTGTTGGGCAATCTCGTCCCAAAAGAATTGTGCGTTCTGTTTCAACAACCGTGTAAAACCTTTAGTGACCTCGGCGTAGTTTGGGATGAATCGGCGTAAAAAGTTCGCTTTCCCTTGCAAACTTTGGAGTTGGCGCAAACTCGAAGGAGGAGGCAATTTGATGATAGCCTCGACTTTCGAGGGATCGACGCGAATGCCGGCTTTTGAAACAACAAATCCCAGCAATCGACCTGTTTCTATACAGAAAACACACTTGTGGGGATTCAACCGAATTCGATAATGCCTACACCTCATAAAGATTGCTCGTAGGTGGACAAGGTGATCAGCTCGATGTAAAGAATGAGCAGGCAAATCATCGAGATAGGGTTGCACAATGTGCTTGATGTCATGAAATGCATAAGACATCGCCCGTTGAAAAGTGGCCCCGGCATTCTTAAGCCCAAAAGGTAATTTGCAATAAGCAAATGTCCCCCATGGACAAATGAATGCCGTTTTTGGTTGGTCGGCAGGTAGAATATTGATTTGATTATAGCCCGAGAAACCATCCATGAAGGAAAACATTTCACTTCCGGCACAATCATCAATAATTTGATCGATATAAGGCGTAGGATAGTTGTCTTTTGGACAAGCTCGATTGATATCCCTATAGTCGATACAGATTCTTATTGTTCCTTGTTTTTTATTGACGGGAACAATATTCGATACCCAATCCGTTAACGGGATCGGATAAATGAAACCTGCTTTCAACAGCTTTTCGACTTCTGCTTTAATCGCAGCCGCTTTTCGAGGGTGAATCTGACGCAACCGTTGCCGAATGGGTTTAGCATCCGGGTAGGTTTTGATTTCATGAACAACAATGGCAGGATCGATTCCCGGCATTTCCTCGTAAGACCAGGCAAACACGTCGCGGAATTCTTGGAATAGGGCCTTGTAAGTTTGGATTTCTTCTTCAGTACATGCGGCACCTATATGAATGTTCTCCTCGATTCCGGGCTTCACTGAAATATCAATGGGAATAGTACGAGAAATATTCCCTAAATTCAACTCTGAATCAGAATGTTTCGTTGGATCCTGAGCGTCTTTGACATATTCAGCGGTAAAGATAGATGAAAAATCATTTTCAAATGCATCGTCCTTAGGTAAAAACGAAGATCTGTGATGGAGATCCTCCCATGGTAGATCATCTACACTTAGGATTTCGCGAAGTTGTTCGTCAGATGACACGACTTCGGGAAACGTTATCCGTTCTAAGGGTGAGGTGAAAAGTGACTCTTCACTGACCACATTCATTTGGTCGACTTCGGTTGAATGAAAGTCGGTAAAAGACATAAGAGCTTCATAAGCAATTTCATACGGACTCAACGGCATAACATCACCGAATGAGTCTATCTCAGAGTCAGATGGAACATACCAAGGATCATCATAAATAATGTTTTCTGACGTGATCATATGAATTGTTGCAAACGAAGGTTCTACGCTGAGTGGAGGGAGAGGAAAAGTTCCCAGTAAACCGGAATCCTTAACTAAACCTACACCAATGTCCCTATAAGGGATTGTCGTTTTACCAACATGCTGGATACTCTCTGAAGAGGCTGGGTCGGATGAAAAGTATGTCAGCTGATCAATAGTCACGATCTTACCGTTATGTGGAAACTTAATTACTCTGAAGACCGATGAAACGACCGCTGTCATAGCATATGACCAACTTCGACCCAAAAGAAGGTTGTAGTCTAGAGGGGCATCAACCACTTCCACATCCAGACTAACGGTTTTACCTTCAACCCCTATAGGCAATTCTTGTAGAATACCAAACGGACGGAACCCACGGCCATCAAAGGCCTTAAGGATGGTGGGGGATTGGTTCAACGAAGGAGAACCAAGCGATCTCCAACATTGAATCGACATAATACACGTAGAAGCTCCCTCATCAATCACAGTCCGATGAATAGGCCTGTTTTTGACTATCACTGGAATTTGGAAAGCCATTTGATGGGGGAGACGTGGTGTACTATTTTCTAGATCAAAGATCATTAGGTTCGGGTCCTGAACATCGACAGCTCCGATAGCCGACAAAAGCAATTTTCGTTGTGCTGGACATGATTGCAGCACTTCGAGTGCCGACATTGCTGAAGGTGAAACAGCTAAGTCCTCAACAATGTTGTAATTCTGGGCTGCTCTCGCATGTGGATTGAAAGCAGACCTTCGAAGTACACCCTTGGCGGGCGGCTTAATCACTAAGTCTGGGTTAGGTTTTTCGATCTGTAGTGGATCGGAACCAGGAGCTGAGGTTGATGGGTTAGAGTGAGAAGATTCTGCTTCCTTACCATCAACAGGAGCCTTACTACCATAATCTTGCGATCGAGTCGCAATCCTCACATGAGACATCATCAAAATGGGTTCTTCACTGGCATTCGAAGAAGAACCTATCATCTTATTTTCCTGCTCCGGAAATGGATTTTTTAACACAGCAGGAGTGGGAGAACCTTTGACTATTTTCACTACCTCGGCCCGATGAGGGCAGTCTCTCGTAAAATGATCCTCTTCACAAATGAGACAAGGATATCGAGGTTTGCGCTTTTCGTCATTGGTTTCCGACTTTTCAGTTTTCTCCTTTGGAGCCTTGTCTGCTTTAGCCTTCTTCTTTCCTTTCTTCTTTCCACCGTTTTTTGATTTGGCCGTAGATGACTCTACAGCGTGAATGTCGGCGGTAAGTTCAGGAGAAGACTCTCCTGTCGGGGAATCAGGCAAAGTGATAATTGGAGTAGTTGAAGCCTTGGAAGACTTCTTCTTGCTCTTCGTAGTCACGATACCAATCATACCATCAGCGGCATGAGATCCCGAAGGAGCAGCAGCGATTTGGTTCGACTTTGGAAGATCCGGAATCTTCTCGTGTAACGTACCCGACTGAGTGTAAACTAAGTCAAGGTATTGTGCCTGAGCAATGACTTGCTCCTCAGTAACTACTCCGGCCTTAGCTACATCTTCAGTAATTCTTGGTAATAGTGATTTAACAAACCATTCAGCTAAGATTTGGTCCGGGATAAAAACTTTCACTAATCTCCTTCGACGTCTCCACTCATGAATGTGATCAGAAATATACGTGGAGGTCGATTGTTTTAGTGAAGTTAATAACTCTGTACCGTTATCGTATCTGACTGGTAACTGAAAATGAGTTAAGAACGAGGTAGCTAACTGGCTAAAGTTGTAAAAAGAGGCCCGTGGTAACTCAATGTACCACTTGGCCGCGAGACCAATGAGTGTACGCTGGAAAAGACGTAAGCGGATCGAATCATCTGAGATGGAATTTGAAGCACACCAGAGGTGGTAAGTCATCACGTGATTGGACGGATCCTCTCCAGACTTACCTTCGAACTTGGGTATATCGCTGGGCAACTTATTTGGCATTGGCGGCCAGAACTGAAGATATTGAATTGGATCGTTCGTTAGGCGCGTCAAGTCGGGTAAATCCAAAGTTGCAATAAACGGTAACTGCCGGTTAGGATCTCTAAAACTCTGGGTCACAATACCAGCCCCAGGAGGAGGATATCCAGGATAACTAGGAACAGGAGTCGCATTTGGGATATTATATCCTCCTGGAAAACCAGGATTAACCGGACCGTACTGGGGTTGCTGAGGTTGTTGATAAGTGTACCCAGGATACGGTTGATACTGGTAAACCGGTTGTTGGGCAGCTTGCCCAGGTTGATACTGTCCCTGGTACGGAGGTTGAACAAATTGAGGTTGAGTAGTAACAACCGTACTTGTACCAGGTTGGCCTACAGGCATCTGGACTGTGGTTTGAATCGTAGATCCAGACAACGGTACAGATGTCTGAGGAGTGGTTACAGGGACAGTAGAAACCGGAGCTGCCGATACTCCAGAAGTAAGTATGGTAGATGTGGCGGTAGTTGCTGCAGCCGTTTGAGATGGAGTACCAGGTGCAACTGGCGGCTGAGTAACTACCGAAGTTACAGGGGTCTGAACACTTGACTGGACAGGTTGCGGTTGCTGGGGTGGACCAGGAACTACAGGTTGTCCTGCTTGAGGTACCGACTGTATACTTGGTTGCGACATCTGTTGACCCTGTGACGGATCCCATACTAACATTCCAGGGTATTGACCGATAACAGGTTGAGGATACTGAGATCCATAGCCGGATTGAGGATAGGGTTGATAATTGTAAGGTGCAGTCCCATATGATTGCCCTTGAGGTGGTTGATAACTTTGACCAGAGTATTGACCCGTAGGTTGATAACCTTGAGGTAAATACGGGTACTGGGGTTGACCTTGACCTTGAGGTTGGTATCCTTGAGGTTGATACCCTTGGGGTTGATACCCTTGGGGTTGCCATCCTTGAGGTTGCCATCCTTGAGGTTGATATTGATACTGAGGTTGACTTTGGGGTACATATTGAGGCTGGGGTTGACCTTGAGGTATGTATTGAGGCTGGGGTTGACCTTGAGGTATGTATTGCCCCATAGGAGCGTACTGACCTTGAGGTTGCCCCCCAGACACGAATGAAGTACCTTGAGGTTGCCCCCCAGGCATTAACGAAGGTTGCCCCCCAGGCGGTAATTGGCCACCTTGAGGTTGGGTAACGGGAACTGAACCTGACATCATGTAAATGTCACCTATACTCAATGGTACATTACCACTGTTTCCAACTAATAACCCATGATCAATGGGTTGAGGAGATGCTCCCGCAAAGGTACCAGAAAGAGATTGATACCCAGTAGGAACAGAAGGACCGCCATGTAAAAAAGATTCAGGACTTTGTGTAAACACAGATGACTGACCAGACATATTTACAGGAGTATGAATTCCTCTAGGTGGAAAAGGAGTACGAGGTGTAGAAAAACCTACTGAGTTGTCTAAAAAATTGGTTAACACAAGGTACCAAGAAGTACTTCTAGGAGGACTGTAAAAGATGGATTCACGCTCCCTTAGATCAAGGGTAATTTGATCTTCAGGATCAGAGACGCCTATTTCTTCCTCTGGAACAAGTTCTTCTATAGCAATTAAACCAACAGGAAGATTTTCGGTGATAATTCTTTCTATTCTTGGTGAATCAGGAACACTAGGAGTTGGAGTAACAGGTTCGGAAATTTCAGGTTCTTCGCCTGTTTCACTGGCAGATGAAAAACTACCAGCAAGCTCGGAAACTGTAACAGTTTCGGGATTGTAACCTGTTTCTAAACTTTGGTAATCTGGATGGACTACCAAGGAAGATTCTCCTTCTTCAGGTGAACCTACTCTACTGTCACTAGGAGGAGTTACAAGGACCTTTAACCCTTCGTACTGACCCGGAATGTCTTCAGGAGATTCACCCCGCGATTTACGGAGTTTTCTTAACAAATCTATTCCGGTAACAATCTCAGGAGACTTGCCCCGAAGTCGACGGGACTGTCTCGGTAATTCCGCCACAATTAAAGATTTTTAACTACAACACACGAAAACAAAGTAAAAATTTCAAATCAAACCACCTAAAGTCTTCTAAAGAAGCAAACAAATTTGAAGCACACGCCTAAAGAATCTAGAGCGTCAAACCAAACACAAACAGTATCTTCCGGACCAAAAGCGCTAGTTGGTGATTAGGTCCAACCTCGCAGGATTCAGTACAGAAATGGCGGGTGGAACAGTTACGCCGACAACCTGCTTAATGAATAGACTGGACCAAGTTCCTCCACTTTAACCGTCTCGAAGTGAAGTGAACCCCCCAGAAAATCCAAGTGAGTATAGCCGACGTCTGCTCCAGGTACAGTGGGACCTTCCCTCCACCGTCACCTTGGGTAGAATCCTAGAGATTATGGTCACTAAGGTTACCAATCACAACAATTACACCTGGGGGAACAGTCTAAACTCCGACAGCACGCAAGGGCAGAGTAACAAGCTCAATCCCCTTACCGGCTCCTTGACAATAATCCAAGGTTTACCGATAAGTGACCCCTGGCTCCTCGACAATGGTTAATCCGAGGTTTACCGTTTGTAATACGTACTGTCTGGCGTCGTTCCCAACGAGGGAGGAATGATCCCCTCACTGGTTCGGACACGAGCTCGTGCTTCTCCTTTAAGAGGAGCTTTCCCAGAGTGTAACTGAAACAATTGGATTTGATTCTATCACAAGATCGACTACTTGTTTGTTTTACTGCCTTGGAGAGTTAAGTACTCACCTACTCCAAGACCCTAGCCTAAGCTATGTTGGTGCTTTAGAGCCCTAGAAAATAAAAATTACTAGATTGATTTTAATTTAAGCGTTACTTTTAAGGTTGTTTCTTAAGTCAAAAGGTGATGGAAGTGAAACCAGTGGTGTGTTGACTCGACTCGAAACCACTACAAAATGCACCTAGGATGATTTACCCACTACTTTACTTTTTCGATGAATTGCTTAACTAAAAAGTTGAGAGAATGCAATCTTTATAAAAGCAACTTCTTAATTGAAGACAATCAAAGAAACAATTCGTTTGTCTTTTCCAAGCATAAAAACATGACCGCTCTTTACATGCACAAAAAAACTCTTTTCCTCTTTCAAAAACAAAAAGCTACTTGAAACAAGACTTTTAAAGAAGATGTTTTTGTATTTTTCTTTTAATAAAGCAAATAAATCTAATATAACCAAAAATCAATCTTAACAACTATTAAAATCTATGAAAATTCACTCATAAGCAAACTAAAAGGTAAATTTACTCTAAGCAATCTTAACGAGGCCAAAACTAACAATGATTATTCTAAGGTGTTTTACTTGATCACAATCAAATCAAGGACTAGCTTATTGCAGAACCAAAAACTAGCCAAAACAAAACTCTAATCTTTTTGTTCTTTTGTAAAATGGAAATCAACACTTTATAAACAAGTAATTCGAAATTTGACCCAAAACAACTTAAATGGCAAGCTGCTCACACAAGGAGACTTTACGACAGGCCCGACTTCTAAGAAGGCTGACTAACCAGAGAGATCTAAGGCTGGACAACTTTCTACCGTCAAAGTCACTACAGGACCTATCAAAAAATCAAACCCTAGGTCTAAACTTCGTTGAAATCCACTAAAACACTCAAAGCTCACAAAACAAGTTCAGGTGAAATTTTTTGACAGGGTACTAAAGGATCTGGGCAGAAAACACTAAGAAAAATCAAAATCTAAAAGCAATTAAAGCAAAAAATGGAATTTTCCTAAATTTTACAGGAAGACGCAGGCAACCCGTTATAACAGGTGCGGGCCCGCTCTGTGCAAACGGCAACAGCGCGTCCAAAGACGCACTGTGCAGTACTCAGAGGGTGCGTCCTTCTGGAAAAATTAAGAAAAACCAAATCTAACTAAATCTAAAGCTAAGCCACCCAAATACTAATTCTCACAGTCAAAAACCAGAAAATAAAAATGATTTTCTCAGAGCAAAGTTCACACAAAGGAAAAGACTCTCTCATTAATGGATTCCCCAGCGGAGTCGCCAATTTGTCGTGGCGGAAAAAGTCATTTGTGCGGACACAACTGACCTCCCTAGGAGTCTAAACTCTCTAGCGACAAACAAGACAAAATGGAGTGATCTTTCTCTAAATATACCTTTTAAAACATGAAAACTACAAGTGTTTAGGCTTACCTTATTCCAAAACGCTGTTGTTGTAGTCCGTCCTTGCCGATCCGGATGAGCTCCTCCTTCATGTCAATTCCTGCAACCACAAACAATCAAACAATTACCAAGCACTTGCATTTCATATAATAAAACATATATTCAACATGCAGACCAAGGAACACATGAAATAACTCATTAACACAAGCTATTGAGAAAAATAAACCAGTTTGTATTAATAACGAAACAAAGAAACTCTTACAACCTGGCCTTGGTGTTGTGCAAGTTCCTCCCAGGGTCCATCAAGGGTTTTCCTCTACTTTGACAAAGCTCACCCACTTCCAAGTAGAATCAAGCAAAGACAATCTCTCCTCACAAGGTTCTAAATGGGAGTCCTAATTCCTGCAACGTTTACCCAAAGAAAATGTATAGCTCCAACCTCCCCTCCCTCTGGCTCAATGTCTTTATTTATAGTGCTGTAAAGAGGTTATTCAGGTCCACCATCAATGGGATAATCCCCCTCTTTGGGTGGGATAGCTCCCTTATTGATGGGATAAGTTCCCCCTTAATAGAGATACATGAACCAACTGGAGGCGCATCCATTTCATCAAACCGACCTCTAGAAGGTTCTAGAAGTAACCACAAGTAACTTTTTTAAGATGAAACTTGCGCATTTTGCCTTTTACAGAAGGACGCACCTATCCCTTAACATACAGAGCGTCCATGGACGCAACTTTTGTGAACATGGTGAGCGTCCCCGCAGGTAAGGCTAGAGAGAACCTGCGACCCCAGAGATAAACACATTTTTTACAAGACTTTCTCTCTTCTTTGAGTTTGAGATGGATAGCAGAGGCATAAGACTTGCCTAAGAGGGTAGCATGACTGTTGATTTGAGCCATACTAACTGTAAGTAGTCATGGTGACATTTTTTAGTGTAACAGACCTAAGCGGGCCAGCCGGGTTCTCAACTGGTGAAGGACTTGGCAGGAGTTTTTGATATCCAGGAGGAAGTTGCACTGGTAAAACCGGGCGATCTTCCAAAACTCTTTTAGCCTTGTCTAAGAAGGGACAACGGTGGATGGCATGGTTGCCTTCACACAGTTTGCAGGGAAATCTAGCTTTCCCCCTCTGTCCTATGACTTCACTTTCACTAGTTGACGGTGAGTTGTCAACATGGCTATCAGAGGTTGACGCCACCGAATTGTGCACACGGGGAGACCAGTCCCGTAGTATCCGAGGGATGCAGGGACAATCTCTATGGAAGTGGTCTCCCTTGCATATGACACATGGCGATTTAGGCCTAGACAGTGTTGTGTGTGGATTTTTGTCAGACGCCACTTGTTTGCCCCCAGTCACTTTTGGCTCCTTCTTCTTCTTCTCTTTCTTCTTCTTTTCCTTCTTCTCCTTAGGAACTTGGTTTTTTGTTTTACCAGTTCTGTTAAGCGAAGAGGAAGGAGGAGAGGAAGAATTAGATGAAGTGGAAGGCTGGTGGGTAACTCTGGTTTGGTCTAACTGTTGATTCGACTGTTCAGGAATAGTGGTGGTCTGAATGACATTGGTTGAGAAGAGCCAGACCGTCAAGCCAATTGTCAGTCCTGGAAGTGACAATGTGGCCATGTGGGGTGCACCAAAATCTCCCCAAGAGGAGAAGGGACTAGGATTTCCACCAAGGGGAATTCCTTGGTTGGTGTGCTCCATTTTCTCAACCTAAAGATCAACGCAGGAATAAGGGGTGATTGTTTCGTTTAAAATAAATTTTAACGACGCTTTAGACACAACTTGCTTTTTCAATTTTAAAGAGTCGAGAAAAAGCTAAAGATGACTCTAGTCTCCTTCGATGTTTTAACAAGCCCGAAGTGACAAATGCTCGGATGGACTTTTTCCGTTATAGAGTCTGAAAAAGGCCAAAAGGAACTACTCTGGAGTTCTAGGTAGAGGGTGTGCCAAACTTTTAGCAAAACCGCAGAATACTTTTTAAGGTACGGGCGGTCGATCTTCCTGAATGCTGTGTTCAGTGCATTGCGATCAGTAGGGCGGCTGACACGACTTCCTAAGGATACAGGTTTTATGCCTATAGGGGTCTCCCAATATATAAGCAACAGTACGTGGGAGCACAATCCGTACTGGCGCTATCGTCCCTCAGGACGAATCACCCACCATCAACAAGATCGACAGTCACCAGGCTTTACGACGCTGGAACATGTCTCTAGCCTAGACCTCTATGTTGTGCGTTATGTTGCAAAGCGTTGTTAAGTTCATTCAATTTATTTTAAGTTGATCTTTTTAGAAGTTTGCCTTTTGAGGTTCACCACGAGATGTATGATGCAAATTCCTAAATGCAGTCTAAAGATGATAAGCAAGCTTTTTATCTTTTCAACTTATGAAAATCCTAGCTACAAAGGGAAATGAAAGACACCATCTTTTCTCAAAGAGAAATCAGCACACTCTAATGCACTTTTCCTAAATCAAACATGCAAACTATCAAGATGCAAATGCACAATGCAGGTGTTTGTTTTCCACTTTATTAGTATTGATGCCTACAAAGAAAGCTTTTTGTACATCTTTGAATTTGCTTTTAAATGACAAATAAAAACAATTTTACTTTTTCGAAATCAGAGAGGGTAGAAGAGATTACAACACTTAACAAGTTCCGAAATGGATACTTGTTTCGATACTTAAAAGAGACAAACTCAAACCAAAAGCAAAAGTAAATGTATAATCAACTGTAAACAACCAATGAACTCTCTCCTAAGATCACAATCGACAGATCTAAATCAAGGGCTACAGGATGACTATTTCAGTCTTGCAAAGGAAGACTGTAAATGACGCCACAAACACATAAAAACACTCACAGTCTTTTTTTACAAAAGGAGGCGGAATTTAAGCAGAGAAAAGGAGTTATCAGACTGGTACTTATGCTGGTTACAGGCTACAAAAATCAGAGATCAAAACAAGGCAAAACAGAGCAGAGAACCACAGCTGCACAAGGCCTAACTGGATCAACGCAACCTCAACAGAGGGGTTTTGACATTCAGCTTAGGTAGCCTTCACGGGACCTACGTTGAAATGCAGAACCTCTTCACAGGGGTCGCGCTGAAGGAGAAACGAGAGTTTCTCACTAGGTTCTCGGTCACAGATAGCTGATTAATCTACTTTTTCAGGCCAAATAAAAGCAACAAGAAAGGTGCAATCAAAGGGATTCTTTGAGGGCGTACTAAGATCTATCACAAAGGATCATCAAATCATTTGTGAGTCCATTGTTCAGATCATAGACAAATCCAATGATTGGACCAAAGCAGCAACTGTCTACTTTGCATCTGAGAATAGAAAATGCAGTTCGATTGTTGTTGTTGAGTCTATGAAACAAACAATGATAGAGACACAAATAGCATGACTAAACAGATCTCCCCAGTGGAGTTGCCAATTTTTTGTGGGGAAAAATGCCTATGCAGGACGATCCTATCCACCTAAGGTGTGACAATGCCTTAGCAACAAACAGAGACAACTATTCTAGTATTCTTCCATTATGAATTAAGAATGAAGAGAGATAGATGGACTAACCGGTGTCTTCCGTTTATCCCTCGATCCGGTCTCTCTTCTCTTTGAGGGTTCCCAGCTACTTGCCTTCTCGCTCGCCCAACTTCAAGAGGTTTCTGCAAGATCACAAGAAGAGAACACTAGACAAGACATGGATTCTTATTCATAACTAGTTCAGGATTAGAAATAAACTAAACATACTAATGCAATCATACATCAAAGATACATCAGTATATAGGAGAAACCAAGATAGCTTTATTGATGAATAACAAGGTTCAGGAAGAGATACAACCTAGAGGGCTCCAATCCAGCATCTCCTTCCCAGCAAATGGAATTCCTATCTTCACCCCCTTCAAAGCATTAAGCACCCAATAGTTCCAGTCTCAAACCAACAACAATTCTTTGCAATAACAAAATTCTAGCCTTTAGATCTCATGGAGGAGAGATCCATATATAGATGTTTGGAGAGAGGATGAATCAGATTGAGATCTGACTAGTGTCCTCTCCCTCTGTCAGTTCTTGATTCCACTTGGAGGTTTTTGCTTCCACTTGGAGATTAGGAACCTCTTACTCATCACCAGTTGAATTCACTGAGGCAAGTGTCATTGAGGGAGATTCTGGAAGCTTCCTGGGTTTTGACACCTCTTGGAATGAACTTGCCATTTGGCAATTCTCGCTCAACGCACCCTGGTAGTGCTTCTACCTGCGTTGCAATGCAGGTAGCCATTGTTGGCTTTGACATTCAATGCAGACAGCTAGTGGAGCCACTGAATTGATCCTGAATTGACTTTTTTTTTAGCAGTTTCTGGTGGAGAACTTCTGTGAATTGCTGTGGTTTGTTGGCCTTGTTCCTCTAGGGGTAGGAACAACATGTTTAGGGACTTTGGATCCCTTAGATTATGGACATTTCATGCTCAATGCTGTAAGGCACAAAAATGTCTATAACACTTGGAATCTCTAACAGTCACATATTGGTTGAAGGAGGAGGAGATAAAAATGTTGATTGGTCACTTTTATATAGATATCAAAGCTATTATGGAGGATTACTTCCAATCAGGATTCATTCAGTGAACAAACTATGGATGAATTTCTCACCTCGAGGATGCATCATGCAAAAAAGTGATTGTCCACAAATATCTGAAGCAATGTGTTGGATGCAAAAGTGAGGACAATAGTTTATATACCAAGCATACCTTGCAATAAAAATTATGGAAGCCTATATGAAAATTTGAAGAGAAGTCATTCTGCACTAACTAAATCTATGATCACTGGGTAATGGTATGTTTCCATTAATGCTTATCTGAAAGGTGATTTGGGAAGATAAATTTCAATGGATATCTCTAGCATACTGGAACGATGGTGAAATTTTTTCATGGTGAATTACAAGTAGTTACGATCACCAAAGTAAAAACACCTTATCATTAAGATTATAACGAATTTTCAAAGTTGTTATTTACTATGTTTAGGGAGGGGCTCAACTACCCAGTTTCAACATAGTTGAATTTTTTCTCATGTGTTGTAATCTTCCCAAATAATTTTTGAGTTAGTCTCTTATCTAGTTATCTTTTTCTAAAACATAGACATTAGGATTTTTTATAATAAGAAACAGAAAAAGCTATGTAACTTGTGTCTATATATATGGTTGACATCATACATGTTGTCCTATTTATGATTTTCACTTTGGGGCAAGAATCACTCTGCCTATTAATGGTGTTCCCTTTTACATAACTCCCAACAAAGTCTTTTCCAAATTGAGGTTGTGAAGTACATATCCTACTATTCACGTCGGAATTCTGCCATTGGAGTCCAATTTCAAGCAAATAGAGAGGAGAAGTGGTTGATGGAGGGGTTTTGTAATTCTTCCCACTCAGTTTTGAATTTTTCACAACTTCTTAATTGGATAGAGAAATCAATACAAATACCAGTGAAGCTTCCTCCTTATGATCAATTTGATGGTGAAACACAAATGTTGCCATGAGGTATTACTAAGAATTTCATAGGGAAGGGTGCAGAGGTTACCTTGTCAAACATCTAGAACCTACGAGGGAGAAGCTGTATAGAAACCCTATAGAAAACAAAGTGAATGAACCTTGGCCAGCATGGATCGAGTGGGTAGTTACCATGACCAAGCTCAAGAAAACCTTCACCGTCGGATGGGCATCGGCATCTTGGACTGTTGATGAGATCCAACTCCCGAAATAAAGATAGGTGTGAGGATTATAAAAGGCCTCGATAAGTTTCTAGTGCCTGAACTCACTGTGGGGTAATGTCTCTAAGGGGTAATGTCTCTAACAATATGATAAAAACTCATTTTACCTCATTGAATCCAAAACCATTAAGTTAAGTTAACAGGTTATGGTAATCATTTTATGGAAAGATAAATTCTTGTTCATTTTCCTGTTCAAGGGCAACCTCCCAATGAACTAATGCTCAAATATAATCACTATACTTAACAAATTCAATAAGGAGGACTAAAATATTATTCATTTATAAAACCTAAATTTTAACCACTATTGGTGTCTACGCTAATGAATAGGCCATATTACATTTATCACATGAAAGCTACCTAGTATGAATTATTTAATAATAACTAACATAACAGACTTTGTATATATTACATTAAATGAACACCATATTTATAATATTATTAACCATTATGGAACCCATTACATCACTAGAGGGGATCCCACCATTTCATCCCCTTTGAAACACATTGCTCTCAAATTTTATATCTATGATGTATCTCCATAAGCCAACTTCCTGTGTATGGGTGTTGCCCCCAACCCTAAGAGTTAAGTTGTCCAAGAAGTGTGTCCATAAAGGGATCATCCATAAACCAAGGTCCCATGTACAAGTACTACACTCCACACTAAGAATGAAGCCATCCAAGAAATGCATCCAAAGATCCAACTAACAAGTATAAATGTTTCCTCCAATGTTGACAATGAAGTCATCCAAGAAAGGATTACATAATCTTATATCCTAGGTACAAGTGTTCATGTTGGGTCCCAACTAATCATGGATGAAATTGATGAATAGACATGAGTATTTTGTTAAATATTATCACCATGGTCATATGGATCCAAACAACTTTCCACCAAGATACTATGTCATCCATAACCAAAATATCATCCACACAAATAAAAAAGGTTAGTTATTGATATGGAGTTATGTACCCATGGTACATACAAGTATTATTACACCAGAATGTCACAACCAATCATCAACGAACTTATTTTACGAAGGTCCCTTAAGGTTGTGGTAAAAAATTAGCAGGAAGAACTTAAGTGCAACTTCAAAGTTTAATTTGTTTTACTGTGACTAGGTTAGGTGTGAATAGGTTAGGTGGGAGGTGCCACTAAGATCCTGACAACAATATCAACAGATTTTACAGAACAATTTTCTTTCACCAGGTTTCTCAATTGAGGGCCTAAATTTCACTGAGGCCTACTCACATTGCTTAGAAGAACATAATATGCCATCCTCAAAATCCTCCACCTCCTCAAGTTAAAAAATAATATTAGGGGAAGGAAAAATTACTTTGAATCCTAACACACCAATAGGATTTTTGCTACTTGTTTTATCAAGAAATATAATTCTATTAATGAAACAAGATGACTATGTAATCAACAAATGTTAATGCTAAAAATAGTTTTGTGAAAAATTTCCATCACCTAAGGAGAACATATAGACGAAGGAGATACTAAAGATGAGGCTCCCATAATATGTACAACTTAACCTCCACCCGTCAATATCCCATTCTAGTAGTTTGATTTAACTTGATTGTCCCTCTTTAATGCATCCATCACTACAACACATGAACTCTTGAAACCTAATATTTTCATACATTGAAAAGGCTTGATTGATCCAATCCCTCTACTCTAATACTTCTCACATGGATACATTGTCAATATATTGTGTGTAAACTTAAGATAATTTGTGATCCCATTTTTAGTATCATGAATTAAATATTCCCATCCATTCTCTACTTTATTTTGTATAAACATGAGAAGGAGACATGAAAACTTGACTTACTAGTGACGTGACTTCTAAATAATCCACAACATCATAAGATGATCCATAGAAACATCACTAAAAGTCAACCCATATTAAATAGTTATCAATTTAATAATTCATTATATAGTTTAATATATGTTATTTTCTAAATAAACCATGGTTGATAATAATTTTGTTAAAAATAACAAAAAATCTTATTTAATAGAATATGTTTGTGTGTTTTTTCGTTAGCAAAAACAAAGTTGATCATATTTCTATTTGATTTGAAAAAAATACACATAGTAGATACTTATAGCATTCACAAGGAATTGAGGTCATTATATTCTCCTTACAAATTTATATCTCAATATTTAAAATTGTAGCAAAAAAATTAAGAAGCCCATAACCCTTTATAAAATTGATTGTAAACATCTAGTATTTTAAATATTTATAATTAATTATACCATGATAAAAGTTCAATTACTTCCAATAAGGAAATGATGTACTCTATCGTCACCTAGAATAGAGTACTCTCACAAAGGTCTATGTAGATATGACATTCTATTAACTCAAGATTGATTATTACAAAAAAAAATTGGAGTTCTACTCTTCACCAAGCCATAGACCTTATTGCTTAAGATATTTCAAAATCAAGTCATGCATGAGCCATCAATCCATTACTATGTTATCTCTTCATAGCCTTGTCCTCAATTACACAAGAAAAAGTGATGCCATCTTCTCCTTCTTCTCCCTCCTTATATAAAATACATCGATGGTAAGGAACCCAACCCCTATGGTACACCTATCATTATACAATTTTTTCATTTGTCTTAACATTTTTCATTCACATAAACCTACATTAGATATTATTCTTCCTTTGCCTTCAATTTTGTAATAATCATTATAATAATTATTTAGTAAAATTTATACTTGTTACAAGTTTCAAATTTATTAATGGAATGTCAAGAAAAGGTATCATGTAAATATATAACATTGCATGTCTTAAATCAATATAGAATTTGCATATCTTTAAAAATTACACCTCTAAAAGCTACACCAATGCTCGGTTTGCACATACAAAACAAGATTTTAGAAAGAGACCAAAAAGTGACATGAACAACACTAGCGTAGAAATTTAATTTGAAAATCCCAGAAACCCAACTTTCCTATTCAATAAGAAAACAATAGATAGGAAATGTAGGTGAAAATGTTGAAAAGCATAACCACTTGGTTCTTTCTCATATAACTTTTCCTGATGAATGAAAATAGTGTATTCCTTTGTAGAAATGTATGAGCCCTGAAATATTCTATGATAATTGCATATTCATGGGGCTTGGTTTTCAAGGCAAAGTCCAATGTTCACCCTAAACTAACTATGATCATTAATAACTACTTCATGAATGCTAGTAGTCAACCAGTAAACCAGCCACACTAGAATTTGAAACCGAATAGGTCAAAATGGAAATTTAGTATGTTAACACAAGAGTTCAATAAGAACTTGAATTTGGTTACTCGTGCCTACTAGAGAGATATTTCCATTAAAGGAAATCATAACACAAGAAGCAATACAACAAAGTATAAGTGATCTGAATGACGACATTACCAAAGATGTAAGTGAAGGACTGGGAATCTGGTGATCATGAGAATGATAGATATCGAACACAACATGATGATGTTCTTTGGAGAGGTACATATCGTTTTGGAGGGATGGATTTAGTTTCTAAAATGGTCTCAACTCAATCTACCCAGTTGGATGGGTTGTTTATCTTAGATACAGTGAGATTGGTTAAATTCAGCTTATCAAGTACATGAGGGTAGGAGAGGGAGGTGAAATAGAGATGGGAAGCTTAATAGTCCTCCACAAGGAAATATATTCTTCCATGTATAGGTAAAGGGAATGCTAGGGGATAATCTTATGCAAAGCAAGGGTGAATTATGCCTCCCTGAATGCACATCATGAGACTATGTTTAAGATTTGTCATTTTGAAGCTACGAGAAGACTAGAGTGTAAGCACAAGAGAGAAGCTAAACATATTATGGGTTGAGAAGAGGGCCAAGAAGGCCCTTTCCGATTCTTCCTCTTTTAGATTAGAGACACAATATTTAAGTCTTTATAAGGTAGTAGTAAAGATGAGATGGATTGTCAAGCTTATGCTGGAAAGGATGTTTTTGAACTGTCACAATGGAAAAATGATCTAATGGATAAAATGAATGCCTGCTTCCAAAGAAAATTTCAGTGTCGAGGAGCAACTAGGGAGGGGTAGATGAGGGTTCGCTAAGCTAGGCCAAGTTCTTGCAATGGATTAAAGATCAAGTTATGCTGGAAAGTCTCATGAGGAATATGATTATGCAATAAATGCACATGAAAAATTGGAATTCAAAATCTAGGACTCATTACAAAGAAGTGGTTCAAATAGTCACCACTATCTTTTGAATGGGATCCAAAATTTGACTTTCTCAAAATTGAATGAAGTTGGAACCACTCCAAAACAACCTGAAACAATTAATGTTAATATTAAATATTTAAGTAAAAGTTAACATTATCATTATCTTTCCTTTTCAAAGAGGAAAGATAAGGAGAATGTCAAACTTTTACTTTTACTTTAAAAATTAAATATTACCATTAATTACAAGGGTTAGGTTTTGTAGGGCCTTAGGGTGAAGATATTTTTTTCATTTTAAGTATTTTTTACTAAAAAAATATTATTTGGTGGTCATGAGCTATGTTTCACTACATTCTTGAGAATTGGTCATTTTAGTAGAGAACTAGTCACTTCGGTGTTTTAAGGTGAGTTCAATACAAGACCAACCTTAGCCAATCTGAACCACCAAACTAGACTAGTACAACTCTAAAGCCATTGTTACCAACCAATCCCACTAGTTCTAGGCTAGTTCCAATAAGAGTGTGCCCTTCTCATGCTCCTCTCAAGTTGTTTTCTTGAATACTTTTAGGAATGGTGATTTGGAGAGTGTCATAAATTGTCAGACTGTTGTGAGCACCTAAGATCATAAGTAGTTAAGCCTTGAAAAACATAAATTTGCAAGGAACTAGTACAGACATCCCAAAACATATTTAGTGAGGACATGCATGCAAGGAACTATTACACACCTCCCAAGATACTTAGTGAGGACGTGCATGACCAAAAAGCATCAGAAAAAATTATCCACCCTCAAAAACCCTCCCCAAAATATTGAAGCATGGTGCAGAACAAATATATAGTAGGCTATTAATTCTACCAACAATCATTCCCTCTCCAATTTCACAATAACATCCTCCTCAAGCTACCTCCTCGAATATGGTTATAGCAAGTTCTTGCAACTGCGTGAGCTACAAGAGATTAAAATTGCATTGGAATCTCCACCAATATTAGGGAATTTGACTTCTCTACATGCCCCAACTATTTTGGGTTGATTGATTAGTTAACTAGATTATCAGTGAGTTTGACTGAAGTCCCACTGCTTAAATGACCTTCCACTAGTTCCTCCAAAAGTTAGAACTAGTTTAACTCACAACAACCTGAGATAATTGACCTTTATTGCTACAAATTAGCAATCATATATGCAAAACTAAACTCAAACTTACAGAGTAAACTAGGTGACACAAGCCATGTCACACAAGTTAACATCATCCAGTTGTCTGTTGATGTGGAAATTCGAATTTTTTCAATTTAATCAAGGAAAAATCAAATTGAGAATTTCTTGCCACATTTTTCGACACATAGTTCATTGGAATGTATTACTTTCACTATGAACTTGGGATAGTTCACATGTTAAGTTCACAATGTTTTGGGCTGATGTGGTTCTATGTGTTGTGTATATAAAGAATAGGTTTCCATCTCTTGCTATTAGAAACAAGACTCGCTATGAAATGTGGTATGGCCACATTCCTTCGTTGAGGCATCTCAGGGTTTTTGGTTCCTCCTGTTATGCCTTCATACCTAAGGAAAAAATAAAAAAAAACGTAGTGCAAGGAGTCACAAATGTATCTTCTTTGGGTACTCATACCTCCAAGCCATACCATCTCTATGATGAAGTGAATAAGAAGTTTATAATATCTATAGATGCGATCTTTATTGAGTCTTCCAAGATTGACAATGTTGTTGAGTGGTAGTTTAATCGTTTAGATAGATTCAAACATGCAAAGTATTTTCAAGAGTTTGATAGTGAGATTCCACATCTCCTTCTCTTACCTCTATACTTTCTATTAAGAGCCTTGAATAAATCAGGTTGAAGGAAATTCCTTCCCTTGCTTTGTCAGGAAAGAGGTAAGAGACTATTGGCAGTAGGTAGCCAAATTTGACAAGCAGTGAGGGTACATGCAAGATACAAAGCAAGGAGTAATTCAAAAGAGTAATGGAAAGGAGTGTAATGACTATAGACATATCATCAAAAATATTTCATCCGACTTAGGATACCTTGCATCATGCCTAGTTAGTCATAAGATCATATTGGTCACAACCTTCGTACCTTAAATAAAAAAGTTGTAATAGTATTCATCTTCTAAGCTATGTAATAAACAAGTGAAAGGGAACAAGACACGTAGAGGAAACACATGGAATGACTTTCATTTCTTGCAACCATGCATGTCATTGAAGACAGAATGATACGACGATGATAAGCAAACTTTTAAGCTACAGTAAGAGGTTTATTTCAAAAGATGTTCTTTGTTTTCCATACCTAGCCTCCAAAGGGTTATGCATCAGATGGAGTCTTCAGGTAGTCCTGATATTCTACCATACCTTGGGTTCCTTTGTCTACTTATTTTTCTCCTAAGCTCCTTGAGAGTCAATGATTATGTCATCTTTCTTCGTGGCCCCTGAGAGACATAATTGTGTAGTTTCAGTGGGAAGTGACTTTTGTGGGATGAGGACCTAGGAGGACACATTTACACAATTTTAGGATGCAAGGCACTACTATGGGATGAGGCCTTGGGAGAACGCATCTATGCAATTTCAGGATGCAAGGCAGACTAGGTAGTCAAGGGACAATTGGACAGTTTCTGGAGACAGTGGGTTCCACCTGAAGGAAGGACATTGGAGGAAACCACTGCACAATTTTGAATGCTAAGGGAGGTTGGTATGTCTGTGCATTGCATAGTTCCAACAGATAAGGTGAAAGATTGAGGGTTACATATGTGAAAGGCGCAGTTCAGGAAAGTTGAATGAGGCTAGGTTGCTAAGGAAACTGTGAAATGTAGTTAAGTCTGGGATCCATGGAACTGATGTGAACAGTGATAAAACTTGACTACAACCACACACTTGAAAACTTAGCGATACAAAATATACCATCCAGAACACATAACACATACTTCACTTAATGCAACAACCTTTGTGGCAGCTTACAACAAGTGAGGCTCATATGATAGACTTTGGGAGGATAAAGACAACACTTGTGTAAGAGAGTGTGAAATGAGTGTGAAACATGTCTATGTGGTGATGAAAACCCATTCTCATAAATATTTCCCCTTGAAGCAAAACAAACCTCCCTTTGCATGACAAGTGATAACCCCCATGCCCAAAGATGACACATTCTATGTAAAGATAAAAGCATGGAAGACTCTTAAGATTGAAAAGGGGAGCTTGAGATGATCAACTTACCAATAAGTGACTAAGGAACAATCGATCACAATATCCATAGTTGACTCTGAAATTTAAGTGCAGCCCAAAATTTTGGAGGGTGTTGCAGCCACTACAACAAAGCCTTCACCTTCTTGCTAGCTTCTTTTTCAACAGTGTCTTGAATTCTATGAACTTGGAGAATGTCTCATATTTCCTCCACATGAAGAAGATCTAACACTTCCGTGAGAAGTCATCACTAAAAATGACAAAATATTTGTGTCTGACAGTGTAGGTTATCGAGAATGGTCCATAAACATCATAGTGGATCCTTTCTAGGACTGCAAGTGCTTTGTTGTCCCGATCATGGAAAGTGGATTTTATGTACTTTCGCAATGTACATCCTTTGCATATATCCTACTACTTAAGCGCTCCTTTAGGGAGGCCAGTGTTATTTGTTGTATAATATTTGAGGTACCACGATGCAAATGACCAAGTATTTTGTGCCAAAGTTCATCAACATTGCAAATTGCAATTTCTCCACCTTAGTGCTTAGTGCAGCACACTCTTCCACATATAGCTTATACAGGTTCTTCACATGACAAACGCGAATCTACTTCACCTGCCCTGTGGCTATGTGTCTCAGGAACGCTTTTCATTTGTTGAATATCACTTCAAAACCATGGTAAACCAACCACTTGGTAAATGCTAGTAGACATATCCCTAATCCTTTACCTTTACCTTTTTTACTAGCAACTCGTATTGAAAATCTGAAGAAAAAATATTTTTTTTCTCCTAAAAAATTTGTCTTCAAATCCCATTTGTGTAGCAGTGTCGAATGCAATGATAGAAAAGTTGTCTTTAATCATATCAGCAAATATTAAAGGGACAGAAGAGGAATTGATGTCTGAGAAATATTGTCAGTAAAAGTTGTCGCGTTCTTCTTAGTCGACTACCTCCACAAAAGGAAGAGCTGAACAAATCATTGTCTTTATATCAGATAATGTGAATGGTAAGTAAAGTAACAACCTCAGTATAGGTGCAAGATAGTAGTTTCCTGCAATCTGGCCGACTTAGGGCACACTGTTAGAGTCAATTTTGTAGTTATTAGATAATATTGTCTCAAATTGATATGTTTGTGTTTTAATTGTTAATTGTATTAAATATGTTTCATCTAAAGTGGCCATTGTCTTAAATATAAAGTTTTGTCCTAAATTAAACTATTTTTGTCTTAAATATAAAGTTTTGTCTTAAATTATTTTTGTCTCAAACTATTTTTGTCTTAAAATAATTTTGTCTTAAATTGTTTTTGTCTTAAATATAAAGTTTTGTCTTTAAATGTTTGTCTCAAACTACTTTTGTCTTAAATATAAAGTTTTGTCTCAAAATATTTTCGTCTTAAATTATTTTTGTCTTAAATATAAAGTTTTGTCTTAAAATATTTTTGTCTCAAACTGTTTTTGTCTTAAAATAATTTTGTCTTAAACTATTTTTGTCTTAAATATAAAGTTTTTTCTTAAAATATTTTTATCCCACACTGTTTTTGTCTTAAAGTTTATATTTAAGCCAATTCAATTGATATTAAATTTTAATGTAAAATAACTAAAATAAAAAGTGATTTTTTAAGAAAAAAGATTTCTTTTGTCTTAAATAATGTCTTGAAAGTGCCCTTGGTGTAGTAGTGTAAATATTAGACTATGTTAATCTAGTTGCATAACCCTGTATTAAGATATCAATGTATTTGTTTACTTATTTTGAAGCTATTTTTATAATTATAATAATTTTATAAGAAATACTAAAAATGAAATTGATAAAAAATACCATAAAAATGAATAATATTATTTACCTACACTTAACCATTAATATAATTTTTAATTTGTTTTTATATAACTTTTGAATTATAGATGGAGTAAAACAAAGCAACTTAATAAAGGAATATTTTGTTTGAGAGTTTTAAGGTTTAATATCTTCTCCTATCTTTTCATTCTCTCTTAAAAATATATTATGATATCTTATTAGTTTATTTAATAGTTAAAAAAAAAATTAACGAAATAAACATCATTTATTATTTATAATAATATTTCTATTCACAAACAAAAATGTGGTGAACTAAAACCTGGTACGGGCATGAATAGTAAAATAGATAATAAACTTAATCTGTCGTAGACACATAAAAGCTGTGTCCACAACCCAAATGAAAATTATTTAATGTTTCTAATTGATTGAAAATAAAGTTGAAAAAAGGATGAAAGATTATAATACTTCCTTTCAGTCTCCTTCGAGGAAATAAACATCCTTACGGAAACCACAAGTTGAATGTAGAAGCCATAAACTATAGCACAATATACGTTCTTTTAAAATTTATAATGTAAATAGTGGTTGATTATCATAACCTGCTTGAAATTATTATTATTTTTTACAATGCCAAGAGTGATTCATTATCAAAAAATCCGTGATATTATTATATGAATCATTATCAGAATATGCCTGAAATTATTATAATTTTGATAATGTGAAGAGTGATTCATTATCATAACATGTCTAAAATATTACATGAATCATTATCATAACATGCATGAAATTATTATTTGTTGTTCATTATCATAAGATGTCCGAAAATATTTTTATCTTTATAATTTAAAGATGGTTCATGATCATTAGAAGCTTGAAATTATTGTTCACACCTCTGATTCTTTTATAACGTGAAAGTATTATTATAGTGCAAATACTGGTCCATTATCCTATCATGACTGAACGAAATTGTTAAATGATATGATACTTTGATCAAAGAAATTGATTGCTAATCGTTTTAAAAATGAGATAAACATGTCACTGTCGTTTTACTTAGAAAACCCGACTAATCTAACCACCCATGTAGCGTACAGAACATTACATACATCTGAACTGCACTTCCCTAATCACTGGATCAGGCGCTGTATGTATACAATTATCTTTATTCCTCAAAATGGAGAACATTCTGAAGTGCCCAGCAAGCGTTTTCAAAGGTGCCCTCAAATTTATTTTCTTCTCATCCTTTGAGGATGTACCGTACCAATGTTTGAATTTCGTTGCTGTTTGAAGTGGAAGCGAGTAGCAGAGTTATTTTAAAGTCTGCAATCATTCCAAATTTCAACACTCGTGTAGTGCATCCGTGAATGATAAGCTCTGCAATCATTCGAGTACGTACACTATATGCTCTGCAATCATTCGAGTACGTACACTATATGCTCTGCAATCATTCTGAAAATGACGAGACACGTGGAAAACATCTCTAACGCGCTTCGTAGGCCTTTTTCAAAGATACCCTAAAGTTTATATTCTTCTCATCATTCACGGATGCGCAGAACCAGTGATGGAATTTCGTTACAGTTTTACAGGATCTACTGTTTGGATCTTTATGTTTAACGGTCATAAAAGGTTTTGTTTTAAACTAATGTTAACGGTCATAAAGATTTTGTTTTAAAATTTCGGTAGCATTTAGCTGTAAAGAAACATTCTCATAAAGCCCCCTAAGAAATCGACATAAAGCCATGCAAGAGGTAATAATAAAAGTTCAGCGGAGTTCATCGTTATCGAAAATCCATAAAATCAGAAAAACCAGTTTTCACTTTAATTTATAAAGATTTGAATCAACTTATGTATTATATTAGTAAAATTTCTAATTTGATGAAGTTACACGACCCAATGGGCTTGGAAATAATGATGTTAAAAATGATCATTTAAATTAAATTTCTTGAAAAGAAATTACTAAGTTATGTTATTAAATTTGTTTATTACGTGTGGGAATGACATGAAGTTTTAGTTAGGATATTCTAACTTCTAAGGAATGCGACCTACTGGTGCGGAAAAAACCATTAATTCAAGCCATTCTTCATTGCCAAATCTGTGATCGAATGCAAATGCAACGATATCTTCCCCAATGCATTCTTGGTTAAACACGCTCAGATTCTCGCTCTGATCATTAAATCTAAACCATAGTTCAAACCCAAAAAAAATTGTTACTTAAAATTCAATACAGGAAAATTGGGCAGTATACTTCTTATTCCAATATTTTAAATCATTTAAATGTACGGATATAACATTGAAAATAATAAAAACCTTTTAAAATTGTTTCAATTATAAATATTGCAAATAAAATTATATATTGTACCAGTTAGCTTAGTTTTAAATTTAAAATAGCAAGTAAAATAGTATGTTTTAAGAATTTTTGTATTGATTCATTCACCGAGTTGCACCATAATTTATGATATTTAATCTAAAGTGAATTTCGAAACAATGATATATTACAATAAACCACATAAATCCACATTGTTAAGTATTTTATTTTCATAATAAAATGGTATATTAAGTGTCTGCAAACATTCTTTAAAAATATACTTATATTATCATTGCTAATTATTTATTTTGCAAACCAAACTATCCTCTAATTTATCAGGTATAGTAACAACATCTATTATTTCTTATAATACAAAATGTTAATCTGTATAATTTAATTCGTAATGCTTACTCAAAATAATACAAAATGTTAATATGTATAATTTAATACTTACTCAAAATCTTAATCAAGAAAATCCACTTCAAAAAGAAAAATTTAGTAATATAATGCATGCAATATTTCTATTTTTAAAATATATTTGTTTAAATTTTATAAATCTACATATTTATTAGTTTATGTGCTATTTTGAAATTATTAGTTTATGTGGTATTTTCAAATATTGCTAAGATTAGTTGCTAGCTCACTGACATGATTGAGCTGATTTATATTATCTTGGTGATTAGCCCATGTCCATCAGATGGCCTCATATTCCACGAATCGGCAATGAATGATAAGCTCAAGGATATGGGACAAGAAGGCTATCTCGCAAGCTCAGGGATATGGGACAAGAAGGCTATCTCGCAGTTTCATTGCCTAGCACCGGGTGGCCGTGGGAGAACTCGTCCACGTTTGGCTTCATCGCTCTCTTCCGCTTGTACCCAATTCTCCTCCCACGCGAGCCCAGAAGAGCCCTGTCCTTGAACGAAATCTCGACGAGTTACGCAGTTCAAGCTGGGACAGATTCCCAGTGTTGGATTGCAAGCTCCTTCCTCTTTCACTTGGTAGAGTCCTCACGCAGACTTCTCCACATGGGTATTCGCTTATCCCTCATGCCAATCGTCCTCTGCAACTACACATTCAACCAGCAAATTCACACTGCAGCCGAATGCTCTAGACACACTGGACATAAAACTTTCGACCGCTGCCTCTTATCAAATCCTCAAAACCCAAAGGTCGCACTCTCTCAAAGAAATGCCACACACGGTTCCACAGTTTTACGCCATCCTCCAGGCCGCAGGTCACAACAGACTTGCAACTCCACAGAGTCGACTCACACTGTATACCAAATCACGATTTATGGTTTTACTCATCAAGGTGGATTCCACAGCAGGTTCCACAAAGCCTCTACACAACGCTGAGCAATACCACTCAGTCGCAGATCTTTCATAAGGTAAGCACAACAAAATGGGCCGCTCCTCCGTGGTTTGACCCGACCTTCAAGAGGTTCTCCAGGTCCACGTTCCTATCAGCACAACACTTCTTGTGGTTTGATTCAACGCCGCACGGAGTCAGATAAGAAATACGTGGAGCAGACAGACGCTTGTACACTTGCACAAGTCGAACCATACAACACCCATACCTCCAAACAACATTTCTATGGCATGCTCAAAAACACATCCACACAACTCAACAACACCCTAGCAACAATCAATCTTCTTAGGCCGGTTTTCCACGATCAACGATGGACGCTCCGCTTCAACGAACTCTCTCCGCAATTGAATATTTGTACTTGTTGTTAATAGGTTAGTGGTACTAGAAAATAAATCCTTATATAGAATAGATTATGGGATGCATCCATCTTATTATGGCTATGGATTTGGATTTCGATTTGGTGGGACAAAAACTGCTACGGGGTGTGCTATGTTGGAATATAATTTCAACTGCAGCAATAGTTGAACAGAAATCGCAAACTATAACCCCATTGAAGTTCTCTGCAATGCGATCCATCCCAGATCGCCATCGCGCCTTACCCTGTGGCTTCCCCGAGCATGATGCGATGTGATCATGCGACGCAATCGGAGATCGCGAATCTTAGCCAGTGCGCGTTAAGCCCTCCGCAACATTGTGATGCGACCTGAGCCATCGCAGATCACACTTTCACCTGCATATGATCTCAACCGGTCATACGCTTTTGATCCAACGACCATTATTTGTTCTTACCTTGTTCACGCCATCGCCATAAGTGTCATTTCGCCATTTACTTATTTATGTTCCCAAAGGAGGAGGAAGATCAGATCCAGCTCCTGCACATTGAATGCTCAGCTACGACACTTAATAAACGACATGGCCGAGAACAAGAAGAACACGTCATATGCTAGTGCAGTAAAAGATTATGGGTTTCTTACAACAGAGCTGGCCGCAGAGCACACAGCAGAATGTCCGAAAAGATTAGATTTCGTTCATCATGAACATCAGTTCTTTTTTATATATATTACAAGAATGTTAGAGAGTGAGTTTTGTAAATTTCTGAAATGCAGAACAGTGCTGAGATAGTGAAATTGGTTTTTGGAACTGAAGCGTTCATGATGTAATCCCTCTGAAGAGGAAGACTATTTTGTAATAGTTTTTTTTTTGTTATGATTAAGATCCTGTATTAATAACAGAGCGTTGTTCTCTGTGCAATTTCTTTTGTGTTTGAAATCACCAGAAATTTCCAACATGGTATCGGAGCTGGTCTAGGCACTCAGTGAGTCAAAAATAGAGTTTTTTTTCACTGTAGGTGTTGTATGAAGCTTATTGAGCAGATTTTCTCCAGCAGAGAAAGTTTTTGCTTGTTTTTATTTATACAGTCAATATCTCTTCTTTATTTATGCAGGTTAAGATGGCAGATGCTGGAACTGGTTTGACAAATTCCCAACTGCCACAGTTTAATGGGAAAAATCACAGCTATTGGTCTATAACAATGAAAGCATTGTCTGCTTCTCAAGGAATATGGGAGCTGGTTGAAACTGGCTATGTTGAACCTGCAGATGCAACAACATTGGCTGCTTTGACAGTAGCAAAAAGAGACCATTTCAAGAGTGACATGAAGAAGGATGCCAAAGCCCTCTTTTTTCTCTTCCAATCAGTACATGAAAGTGTTTTTCTAGGGATTGCAGTAGCAACAAAATCCAAGGAGACATGGGATATTCCCAAAACTGCATATCAAGGCATGGAGAACGTGAAGACTACAAAGTTGCAGATGTTGAGGAGAGACTTTGAAACACTCAGCATGAAGGAATCTGATACAATAGATTCATTCTTCACTCAGTTTATTGGGTTGATAACCCACATAAGATCTCATGGTGAGATTCTTGAAGAAAGAAGGATTGTAGAGAAGATCTTGAGATGTAACCCTCAAGGTTTGAAGCTATTGTAGTAGCAATAGAAAAAACAAAGGATCTCTCACAGTTCACAGTAGATGAACTGAGTGCTTCTCTTATGTCTCATGAAGACAGACTGAGTAGAGGAACATATTCCTCTTTTGAGCAAGCATTCAAGACTCAGATGTCTTTTGGCCAAGGAAAAATTCAAGGCAGAGAAAATAACAGAGGTCATAGAAGAAGCCAAAACAAAGGCAGAAATAATCCTGCAAGCGCAAGTGGAAGGAGCTGCAATCAGAACCAAGATGAAGGTTCAAGCAAACAGCAAGATCATGGACAAAGGTATGACAAATCCCAAGTCCAATGTCATTATTGTAAGATATATGGGCACTATCCCAATGAGTAGGAAAAAAAAATGACATGAATAGTGGGCAGAATGCTAATTTTGCAAATGAAGAAAATAAGAATCCAAAGATTGTGCTGTTAGCATGTAACATTGCACAAGAGAAACAAGAAGATTTTTGGTTCTTAGACTCAGGTTGTAGTAATCACATGACTCGAAATATTGCAATGTTTGCCAATCTCGATGAAAATGTGAAATCTGAGGTAACAAGAGGAACTGATAGTAAGATATCTACCAAGGGTAAGGGCACAGTTAGTATCCAAGCAAGAAATGGAGAACAAATGATTGTGCCAGAGGTATACTATGTACCTGGTCTGAAATGTAATCTTTTGAGCATTGGACAACTCATTAACAAAGGTTACAATGTGTTCTTCAAAGATGATATGTGTACAATCAGAGACATACCTCCAAGTAAGAAGATCATTGCACAGGTGCAGATGACCAGCAATAGAATGTTTCCTCTCAAACTCAGGGCAGATTTGAAGGAAGGAAGAACTATTGTAGTTGTAACACAAGAAGTCTTTCACGAACAAGTAAAAGATGAGAATTGGTTGTGGCACTTGAGATTTGGAAATGTCAATTTCAGAGGTTTGAATCTGTTGCACAAAAAGGGAATGGTAAATGGATTGTGATTGATCGAGAAACCGGACAGCCTTTATGAAGGCTGCATCTTGGGCAAGTAACACAAAGAAAGCTTTTGAGCAGGAAAGAGTATAAGGGCAAAATAACCCTTAGAAATTGTTCACTCTGATGTGTGTGGACTGATGCAAATACCATCATTTGTCAGAAATAAAAATGTTTTAACTTTCGTTGATGATTACACCATAAAGACATGGGTGTATATGCTGAAACAGAAGAGTGAAGTGTTTGAGAAATTCCGCCACTTCAAAACTCTTGTTGAGAAGCAGTGTGGGCATTATATCAAAGTGCTCAGAACAGATAGAGGAGGAGAGTACATCTCCAAAGAATTTCTATGTTTTTGCATAGAGAATGGCATACAAAAGCATTTCACCACGAGTTATACACCTCAGCAAAACGGTGTTGCTGAAAGGAAGAATAGGACCATTCTTGACATGGTCAAAAGTATGCTGAAGGCAAAACACTTGCCATATGAGTATTGGGCAGAAGCTGTCATTTGCGCAGTTTACATCTTGAATAGATGCCCAATTAAAGTTGTCATGAACAAAATACTAGAAGAAGCATGGAGTGGTCAAAAGCAAACTGCCACTCACATGAGAGTATTCGGTTGTGTAGCATATGCACATGTACCAGATCAGCTAAGGAAGAAGCTTGAATGTAAGGGGGAGAAGTATGTCTTTATTGGCTATTCTGATAAGTCAAAAGCATACAAACTCTATAATCCATCCACTAAGAAATTGATACTAAGCAGAGATGTGCAGTTCATTGAAAATGAAGCTTGGGATGGAAGCTTAGAGAAGACGGTGAATGTGAAGACAATTGTGTCTCACGAAGAAGAAGAGGAAGGGACAGCAACAAATAATCCTTCCTTGGTGGCTCCTCCTCCACCACAGAAATTACAACAAACCACACCACAAGCTGGAATTCGAACAGCCTTGAGAAGTCAAGGAAGTGCTTTTCTAAGCACATCACAGGGATCAGAAATACCCTCAAGTTCGGATGGAACTCCAAAAACACCAAGAAGACCAAGATTCAGAAATCTGAATGAGATTTATGAATAAGGAGAGGTAAGTAACAATACCGGTTTGAATTCATTATTCGCTTTGTATTGTCATGTTGATGACCCAGTTCATTTTGAAGGTGATGTAAATGAAGATAAATGGATTGAAGCAATGAATGAAGAAATTGGTGCAATTGAGAAGAGTAAAACATGGGGGTTAGTGGACCTCCCTGAAGGCAAATATGGCATTGGATTTAAGTGGGTCTATAAGACCAAAAGCAATGCTGAAGGAAAGATTGACAGGCACAAAGAAAGACTTGTTGTGAAAGGCTACAAGCAACAACTACGCAAAGACTATGATGAAACGTTTGCACCAGTAGCAAGGATGGAAACAGTCAGAACAATGTTGTCTATTGCAGCACAACACAATTGGAAGATTTGTCAGATGGATGTTAAATCTGCATTCCTAAATGGAGTGTTAAAAGAAGAGGTTTATGTTGAACAACCTCCATGCTATGAAGTTGAAGGCCAAGAGCATAAAGTCTGCAAACTGAAGAAGTCTCTTTCTGGGTTGAAGCAAGTTCCAAGAGCATGGTACAATAGGATAGATGCTTATCTGATTGAGAATGGGTTTGATAAGTGTGATGGTGAACCCACACTCTACATAAAGGAGAATGACGGTAAGATTCTTATTATTGTTTTATATGTAGATGATTTGATTTTTACAAGCAATGATGCTTCTCTCATTGTTGATTTTATAGCGATCATGAAAAGTGAATTTGAAATGACTGACTTGGGCTTCTTAAGATATTTTCTTGGAATTTAAGCATACCAAAGTGAAAATGGTGTTTTCATTTCTCAAGTTAAATATGTAGAAGTAGTGTTGAAGAGATTTAACATGCAGAACAACAAGGCAGCTATGACTCCAACTGTAATGGGGTTGAAATTGACCAAAGAACACAGCAGCAAGGATTTTGATCCAAAATTGTACAAGAGCATAGTTGGAAGCCTTATGTACTTGACTGCAACTAGGTCAGACATTATGCATGCAGTGAGTTTAATCTCTAGATTTATGGAAAGACCGAAAGAAACTCATTGGTAGGCAGCCAAGAGGATTCTAAGGTATGTGAATGGAACGAAGGGGTTTGGTATTTTATACTCCTCTTCTGAAAGTTTCATGTTGATAGGTTACACTGACAGTGATTGGGATGGAAGTGTTGATGATAGGAAAAGAACATCGGGATATGTGTTTCATATGGGATCGGGAGCCATCTCATCGGCTTCCAAGAAGCAACCATTTGTGTCTTTGTCAACAACAGAGACAGAGTGTATGGTAGCAATAGCAGCAGCATGCCACGTAGTGTGGCTGAGAAGAGTTCTCAGAGATTTCTGTCATGAACAAGAAAAGGGCACAACCATTTACTGTGACAATAAATCGGCAATAGCGTTGTCTAAAAACTCTGTTTTTCATAAAAGGACAAAGAACATAGACACCAAATTTCACTTCATACGTGAATTGGTTAACAATGGTGAGATTGTTTTACAGTACTGCAGTACAGAGGATCAGTTAGCTGACATCTTGACAAAACCATTGGGAAAGAAAAGTTTTGATCATTTCAGGAAATGCCTGGGTATGCAGAAAAACCCAGCAGTTGAAATTAAAGGGGAGCATTGGAATATAATTTCAACTGCAGCAACAGTTGAACAAAAATCACAAACTATAACCCCATTGAAGTTCCCTGCGATGCGATTCATCGTAGATCGCCATCGTGCCTTACCCTGTGGCTTCCCCGAGCGTGATGCGATGCAATCATGCGACACGATCGCAGATCGTGAATCTTAGCCAATGCGCGTTAAAACCTCCGCAACGTTGTGATGCGACCTGAGCCATCGCGGATCGCACTTTCACCTGCATATGATCTCAGCTAGTCATACGCTTTTGATGCAATGGCCATTATTTGTTCTTACCTTGTTCATGCCACCGCCATAAGTTTCCTTACGCCATTTACTTATTTATGTTCCCAAACGAGGAGGAACATTAGATCCAGCTCCTGCACATTGAATGCTTAGCTACAACATTTAATAAACATTATGGCCGAGAACAAAAAGAATGTGCCACATGCTGGTGTAGTAAAAGATTATGGGTTTCTTAAAACAGAGCTGGCCACAGAGCATTTATTAGTTATGAGCTTCCACACAACCGACCTAATAAGCACAACAGAATGCCCGAAAAGATTAGATTTCGTTCATCATGAACAACATTTCCTTTTTATATATATTAGAAGAATGTTAGAGAGTGATTTTTATAAATTTATGAAACGCACAACAGTGCTGAGATAGTGAAATTGGTTTCTGGAACTGAAACGTTCCTGATGTAATCCCTCTAAAGAGGAAGATTGTTTTGTAACAATTTTTTTTTGTTATGATTAAGATCCTGTATTAATAACAGAGCGTTGTTCTCTGTGCAATTTCTTTTTTGTTTGAAATCACCAAAAATTTTCAACATGCTAACCTATGACTATTTCCATGTTGGTAGAATGGTTGTTGCTGATTGTGCTGGTCATAGTGTACATAATGGAAATTTTTCTCAGCAACAAATAGAACTTTCTCGTGGTGTTTCTTTTCTTCACTACCCCTCATGGCAGGGCCTTGCTACCATGCAACTGGCCTTGTTTATAAAGATTTGAATTAACTTGCTATATAATTCTTTTTTAGGAAAATAGGCCATTTGTTTGTTTGAGTTATAAAAGTCATCACTAAATAGTTAGTGGTTAATCCACTTAGAAATAGGTTAAGGGTTCAATAATTCTTTCCATTTTTTCTTAAAAAATAAGGTATTTGTGTAAATTTTAAAAATATCACCTTGGTGTGAATGAAATAGTTAGTAGTTAATCCACTTAGAAATCTGTTAAGGTTTCAATAAATCATTTTAATTCAAAAAAATAAATAAAAAGAGGCATATAAATTTTAAAAATATCATCTTAGTGAAAAAAAAATTAATAAACATTAATTTAGTCAAAATACTGGTTCTTCCGGCTCTACTGAAATTTGTCCCCCTTAAACATACATATTTTGTACTCCAATTTTATAATTCACACCTCCACACTTTCGGACTTTGAAACCAGAAAAAGAAAAGAGACTCAACTATATTTAAAAAAAAAAACAACATCAAAAATAAAAGAGCTTATTTTCTATTTTAAAAGGGACTATATCACCTCTAGAGGTTTGGTCTCGCTCCCAATGGACGATCTACTAAGTTGTCCGTGCCACTGTGCAGGTCACGAGTTCAAGTCTCATGTTAACCGAGGGTGGTTCTTGTGGGCTGGGCAGTTCCTCCTAGAGGTTATAGTGGCAGCAGGTGGGATTCGACCCCGTGTAACACGAGTATGGTACCATCGCCATTGCCAATTCCACTAGTGAACAAAAAAAAAGACTATATTAAAAGCAAAAGAACTTAGCTCTGAAACTACATATAAAAAAAACATCTAAAAGAGACTACATCAAATCCAACTTTTCAAAGTTCATATAATCCAAAAATAGTATAAAAAACTCTAAGTCCTTGTTGTAAAAAAAAATGATACAGAAAATATAAGTTTAACCTTTATATTTGGAAAGAGAGAGCATAAAAAAACAAAGATCTTAGTCTCTATTTCAAAATATACTAAATAATAAAAACTTAAAGAAAAATTACATTTTAAAAGAGATTACATACCAAAAATGCTAAAAGAAACTACATTTTAAAAAAAATTACATACCAAAAAAGAGCTAAAAGAAAGTATAAAAAACGTTTAAGGCCTTGTTGTGAAAAAAATAATATAAAAAATATAAGTTTTACCTTTATATTTTAAAAGAGACTACATCAAAAAACAAATATCTTAGTCTCTATTTCAAAAAAATACTAAATAAATAATAAAATCTTAAAAGGAAATTTACATTTTAAGAGAGATTACATCATAATAATAATAACAATAATAATAATAATAATAACTACATTTTAAAAGAGATTGCATACCAAAAGAGGCTAAAAGAAACTACATAGTCAACCCAAAATAGAAAATCATCCATCTAAGATCGAGAGGTACAAGTTATTAAATTTTCCCATGCTACGTGTGAGATTTACAGTTTTATATTAAAAAAAATATACAAAGATGCATCTAATGCTACTTCGGGTGTTCGAAGCGAAATTTTCAATTTAGACCAGTGCCAAAGGCTCTTGACAAGTTTTGCTATAAGATTCCTTTAGCACCCAATGTGTTTCACCTAAAATGATCATCGAAAAAAATTGGAAGTGGAAGAGGATTAAACAAGCATGCTCATCAAGAACTACTGTGAGATTATTGGAATGATATATCTCTATGACTAGATGCAAGAAGGAGATAATCTAGCAAAAAGGAATTTCACTGATATCTTGGGTATGTATGACTTTATGGCTATGATTGTTACTAAAATGACTCGAGCTTATTGCAACGACTATAGCTTATAGTTATGACTGGCTATGACTAAACAATGTATATGATCGCCTGTGATTGCTAGTTGGCTATGAATGGCATATGATCCTAAACATGTGTGTTGTATGTAACACATGCTAAGAACATCAAGTTGAGGTATAACCTATTTTTCCATAGGGGTAAGCCTTGTTCCCGGGGTATGTGAAAGTGATCTTCCCTAGCATATGACTAGATATGATGGGAACAACTTGTTGCAAAAGAAATTTCTTACAAAGTGTTAAAGATTTAAAAATGTGGAGTGAAGTGTTTTTCTCAATATTTTAGACAACTAAATAAATTAAATAGGAGACACTAATAATAAATGAATCAAGTGAGACTCAATTAGAGCTTAAAAAAACTGGATTGAACTCAAACTAACTATGACACCTGTATTGACACCTAGAAAGTGGTTAGAATTAGTTTCTCCAATACTCCCTTTGAATTACAACCACAAATGTTGTGTGCTGGTTTAAGTCTCAGCAAGGCTTACAACTTAAAAAAATTGACATCAATTGGATTTCATTTTCTCTTTCTTTTATTTTGGACCCTCTAGGCTTTGAATATTTTCAACTTTTTCTTTTTGCTCTAGGTTTCAAATTTTAGTTTGTGGTGTAGCACTTTCATTGTTCCACATTGTCCATGTATGTATTTGTTATGAAACCAGCTCATGAAAAGATAGATCAATGCCTTATAATTCAACCTCTTCGAGGGGGAAACCTCCTTTACATTACACGAATGAATGATTATTTCATGATTCAAATGACAAAACCTCCTTCCTATATATAGGAGTCTAAGGAGTCTCAATATAACCCAACTGACTTAACAATAATAATATAAAGGCACAAAAATAATAGTAGAGGGATTCTATGGGGCACAATAATAACAATGTGGGGACAACAAGGCCACAACAATATTAATAAGGGATACAACTACAATATTAATGGGGTAATCACTAGTATTATAGGGACCTAACATGCCCCTCTCCTTCAAAAAAGTGTTGTCCTTAACATTTGAGTAGTTCTGGACGCTTCTGTATAAAATTCTCATCCTCCCATGTGGAATCTTCAATGGATAAGTTCTTCCACTTGATGAGATACTTCGAAATTGATCGATTTCGTAGCTGTCGAGTTCTTGTTTCTGTGATTTCTTTTGGTTCCAATATAATTTTTCCTTCCTCATAAAGTTCTGGCAATATTGTTTGAATTGAGAGCTTGCCGCCTATAACCTTCTTTAAACATGAAACGTGGAAAACTAGATGCACTCGAGAAGCTGCAGGAAGCTCCAATTTGTATGCCATAGTACCAATCTTTTGCAACACCTTATGCAGACCATAATACTTTGGTGATAATTTATTATCCTTCTTAGCTTGCTTGAGGGACATTTGTTTATATGGTTGTAGTCGTAGGAATACGCAATCACCTACATCAAAAGTTCTTTCGTTGTGATGTTGATCTGCCTATTGTTTTATTCTATTTTGTGCCAACACGAGGTTATCCTTTAAGAGTTGGAGGACTTGTTGCTGATGCTCGAGGTGATGTTCCACTGCTTGAACCTTAGAATTTTCTCATAAATATGATGTGATGGATAGTGACTAATATCCATAAAGTGTTATAAATGGGGTCATTTGTATTGTTGTATGGAAGGAAGTGTTATACCACCATTCAGTCAGAGGCAACCATTTGACCCATTGTGTCTATTTATCAGATACAAAGCAACGAACATATCCTTCCAAACATTTGTTTACTATCTCAATTTTCCCATCAGATTGAGGATGATAAGATAAGCTATGAGGTAACTGAATACCAATAGAAGAAAATAATTATGTCTAAAAATTCCTAGTGAAAATGGGATCTCTGTCACTTACAATAATCTTTGGGTTACCATCTAGCTTTTGAATTATTTCCATAAATGTGGTAGAAACTGTACCAGCTTTAAATGGATGTGATAATGCACAAAAGTGTGCATACTTGGTAAGTCTGTAAACTACCACCATGATGACACTCTTTCCCTCAAACTTGGGTAAACCTGTGATAAAATCCATTGAAATCTCCTCCCAACGTTGTCTTGGAATGGATAAAGGTTGTAATAGACCCGGGGTCTTAATTGTTTCAAATTTGTTTTGTTGGAAAACCAAACATTCTACAGCAAACTTTTGAATATCCAATTTAAGGCCATCCCAAAAAATTCCTTCTTAACCCTGTGGTAGGTTTTTAAAAATCTTGAGTGCCCTCCTAAGGGAGAAGTGTGCAATTCCATAAGAATATTTTGTTTGAGTTGTGAATTCTTACAGAGGTATAAGTGATCTTTGTACCATAACAAATCATTTTTCCAACTAAATGTATGAGATGTACTAGAATCTTTTTTTAACTTTCGAATAAGTGCCCACACTTCTTCATCATTCTTCCATTCCTCCCTTGCTTAATTTATCCCATCTGGTTGGATAATAGAAATGGCACACAACAATGCTTCCACATCCTCATCCTTTCTTGAGAGTGCATCTACCACCACATTTTGCTTCCCTTTTTTGTAGATGATTTCAAAGTCATAACCCAACATCTTTGTGACCCACTTTTGTTGCTCTTGAAAGGATAATCTTTGTTTTAAAAACAATTTAAGGCTATCATGATCCATTTTTACCTTGAAGTGTCTTTCCATTAGGTAGGGTCACCATTTCTTAAGTGCATGTAGTATTGCCAACATTTCCTTCTCATAAATAGCTTTGTGTAAAAACTTTCCCTTTAATCAAAGACTTTCAAAAGCAATGGGTCTTTCATCTTGCATTAAAAAAATACCAATTCCATTTCCACAATAAATGTTTTTGTGAAGTCCGGTGTAGCTAAGACCGGTGCTTGGCACATTGTCTCTATAAGATGTTCAAAGGCCTTTGTTTCTTCTGGAGTCCATGAAAATGCATCTTTCTTCAAGAATGTTGTTAGAAGTGCTATTATTCTCCCATAATTCTTAACAAACTTGGGATAATACCTTGTCAACCCCAAAAGTCCTCACAGATGCTTTATGGATGTGGAGATTTTCCATTCCTTAATGGCTTTAATTTTGCTAGGGTCTACCTTAACTACTTCATGAGATACAATATGACCGAGATATTCCACCTCTTGTACTCCAAAGAAACATTTGGATCTTTTTGCATATAATTGTTTCTCCTCCAATAGTTGTAGCACCCTGTCAACATGTTCAGCATGATCCTTCCAAGGCTTGCTGTAAATTAGTATATCATCAAAAAATACTAACACAAATTTTCTAAGGAAGGGTTTGAAAATGGAATTCATCAAACCTTGAAATGTAGAAGGTGCATTGGTAAGGCCAAAAGGCATGACCAAAAATTCATAACGACCCTCATGACTTCTAAATGCTATGTTCAGAATGTCTTCAGTCTTCATTCTGATTTGATGATATCCTGAACGAAGATCCAACTTGGTGAAGTGAATTGATCCATGCAATTCATCCAGTAATTCATCGATGACAGGAATGGAAAACTTATCTTTAATAGTGAGCTTGTTGAGCTCCCTATAATCTGGACATGCGCCATGATCCATCCTTCTTGTGCACCAATACTACTAGAGCAGAGAAAGAAGTTTTAATAGGTTGAATTATACCAACCTCTATCATTTCTGCAACCATATGTTCAATTTCACACTTTTGGGCATAGGATATCTGTACGGCCTGATGTTTGGAGGAACACTTCTTGGAATCAGATGAATAGCATGATCATGATCACAAATAGGTGGGAGACCTTTAGGAGACTCAAATACCTTGGAATGATTCTCCAAGACTTTTTGGAGATCTGGAGAAATAGATGATTTCGATGTGGAAACATCTAGTGAACATAATTGTGCAATTACACCTATTTGTTCCATTTTTAGAAGCTTTGTCATACTGTTAGAGCTGATTATATTTCCAGTTTCCCTGCAATAACCCTTAATTAAACTTCCTTTCCTTCCGCATAAAATTTCATGAAAAGTTCTTGAAAATTAAAAGCTATTGTACCCAAGGATTGTAGCCATTGGACTCCGAGTACAACATCAGCACCTCCTATTGGAATAGAAAGCATTGGGCTAGTCAATACATATTCTCCCATGGATAGCTTGATATTATGGCACTTTCCAGAGCAATTTATTGTTCCTCCATTTGCAACCACCAATTGACACTCTGGTGCTAGATATAGAAAGCAATTCAATTCTTTTTCTACCTTACAATGAATAAAATTGTGGGTACTTCCTGAATCAATCAACACTATTACCTTTTTCTTCTTGATTTGTCCTTCTATCTTGATGGTTTGAGGAGTGGTAATTCCAGCCAATGCATTACAAGATATGGTCAAATTCATTTCTTCTTTACCTAGGCTTTGTTCCTGGAGTATATCCTCTTCTTTTGACCTTTCTTGCTCCTTTTCTTCTTCCTCTTCACAATCTATGTAGAATAATTTCTTCTTAGCACACTGATGACCTTTAGTGTATTTTCTATCACAACTGTAACAAAGCCCTTTTACTCTTTTTTCTTCCAGTTGTTGTGGTGTCAACCTTATAGGTTATGGAAGACTAGGAGCAACAACACTTCCATCTTTATAGTTGTGAGTGGTATGCTTCCTGGTTGCCATAATTTTGCTTTCCATTTTTCTTGCTAACTTGAATGCCTTCTCTGATGAATTGGGTTCCCAAAGGCGAATCTCATGTTGGATATTATCCTTTAAAGTCCCTATGAACACATCAATCCTATGCTCCTCTGGAATATTTTTGACCCTTATGTTCAATTTTTGGAACTCCTCAATGTGCTCTATTATTGAACCCTTTTGTTTGAGACTTATCAATTGGCTAAAAAAAGTGTTGCATTTTGTATCCTCATAATGCGCTATCAATTCTTCCATAAAAATTTCCCGAGTGATAATTTGTTTACGAGAGCAAAGCCATTGATACCATACAAACTAATTTGGTTCCAAATATAAAGTTGCAATATGTACCTTTTGTGTGTTTTGCACATTATTGAGATTGAAAAATTGCTCCATCCATAATATCCATGTTGCGGGATCCTTGCCATCAAACTTCCTCATATTGATTTTTGGAATATGGTGGGTCTTCGATCCAAAATTAGAGTATATGAAATCATGATTAACATTTCTTTTGTTCGCATCATGAGTTTTCTTTGCTACCCTTTCACCATTAGTAAGTATTTCTTGTAGAAAATTTGTCAAATCTGTCTTCAAATTTATCTTCAAATCATCAATATTAGCTTCCACACCATTCATCTTAGCTTCCATGCCCTTTATCTTAGATTCCACACCATTTATCTTAGCTTCTGTTAGCTTTTGTGAGAGTGAAATTTGTTGCACTTGGTCTTGTAGTTTTTATATATCATGTATCATTTCTTCCTCTTCTTCATGAGTCATGCTAGAGCTTTCAGGTTGCTTACTAGGTGTTTGTATTTTCTTTCGTCAGGGAATCAATTACCGATAATAATGCTCTACTATGCCCTTTGAATTCCTTCAAAATAATTTCTCAAACCAAGCTTAAGAAAAAATTTTAAAAAATATACACACCTTTTTTCACTTTGTAGGAACTCGATATTACTTTTGATGTATCTCTATAATTTCGGATCATCTAGTTTTGAAATTGTGATCTATAGTAGCCCTTTTTGTCCTCTTTCCAATGCCACCATCTTGATCCCAATTGGATTCTCCAAAGAAGAGTTATGCCAAATCTCCCATAGTGACCTAATTATAGACTAGTTCAGTAGAGCGAACATGTACGACGTGCCTCATGTCCCTGTTTCAACCTTTGGCTCTGAAAAATATATACAGGAAACTATAGTCCGTCATCTTTCTATGCCTTCTTACAAAATTTCAATCCAATCCTCAGAGAGAATGTTATGACAAATTTCCCCAGGTCACCTGTTTGGAATGTAATTCAGGAATCTACAAAAGACCAAATTCCTCAAATCATATATCGGAAAATATAGCGCGAAAAGCTCTAAAATTAGGATCCGAGGTTTAGTGCGATTTTGTCTCAAATGGTTTTTTTTTCCGCTTTTAAAACCTCACAGAAAAAAAGTTATAGCGAAAATGCCACGATGACCTATTTGGAGCAATGAAACCCTAGAATCCAAAGCTCTAATACCAAATGTTATGAAACCAACTCACAAAAAGATAGAAAATATAGATCAACGTCTTAGAATTCAACCTCTTTGAGGAGGAAACCTCCTTTACATTACATAAATGAATGATTCTTTGAGGATTCAAATGAAAAAACCTCCTTCCTATATATAGGAGTCTAAGAAGTCACAATATAACCCAGCGAACCTAACAATAATAATATAAAGGCACAAAAATAATAGTAGAGGGATTCTATGGGGCATAGTAATAACAATATGGGGACAACAGGGGCACAACAATATTAATAAGGGATACAACTACAATAGTAATTGGGTAATCACTAGCATTATAGGGACCTAAAAGTATTCAACTTGTTCCAAAGTAGGCTTGTATCTCGACTACTGCCACATGTCATCTTTAATTGTGTGCTTTTCATGGTCAATATTTTGCCACAATATAATAAAAAAATAGCTCTTTAGAACTCCAATAAATGAAAATATCATTAATACTTTCATCATCCATGTTGTCTTAAACATTCATTTTTGTAACTTCTATGTATACATTATCAAAACATGGTGTTACAAGTCATGCTTCAATAAACTTTAATTCTTTTTCATAATCATCTTGTTTACATGCACAATGGAAGTGCATGTTAAGATTAAAAATATTTGCATCAGTTATGTTCTTTCTCTCCTTGTGCTTCCTTCTCTTCCACTTTCATTTCCACTTTTTTACTCACTTCTACTACTTCAAAGATGATTTCTTCCACTTTGTTTTAGACCCAAGTGGGCTTATCTCACCAAATAACAATTTATTAATAAGATGTTTTTGTTGCATTATATGCAACCATTCATCTTTAAGCCAACTATTCTTCATCAAACTTAACATCAACAAGTTGAATTGTTGGACTCACCATAACATTGATTGTTCCAATGGTAACTTCATTGCCATCATCAAGAATTGTTCTTAGATTCCCCAAATCATCATCCACTTGTGCTTGTATAGAGTGGGGTTCAAGAGCATTCGTGTGCTCTTTCTCTGCTTCTAGAAGACCAACATTATTTAGGAAACCAACTCACAAAAATATATAAAGATAGATCATCAATGCCTTATAATTCAGCCTCTTCGAGGGGGCAACCTGCTTTACATTACACAAATGAACAATTCTTGGATGATACAAATGATAAGACCTCCTTTCTATATATAGGAGTTTAAGGGGTCATAATATAATCAAAGCACACATAACAATAGTAATGTAAAGGCATAATAATAACAATATGGGGACTACACGGGCACAACAACATAATAACGGGGTTGTAATAATAACAATAAGAGGTTACACTAGTAGTATAGGGACCTAACATGCCCCTCTCCTTCAAAAAGTGTTGTCCTCAACGCTTGAGTAGTTCTTGATGCTTTTGTATAAAATTATTGTCCTCCCATGTGGAATCCTCAATGGATAAGTTCTTCCACATGATGAGATACTCTGAAATTGATTGATTTTGTACCTATCGGGTTCTTGTTTCTATGACTGCTCCAGGTTCCAATATGATTTTTCCTTCCTCGTCAAGTTATGGCAATATTGTTTGAGCTAGGATATTCTACAACTTTTGAATGAGTGGCCACACTTCTTCGTCCATCTTCCATTCATCCCTTACTTCATGTATCCAATCTGGTTGGATAATAGAAATAGAACAAAATAATGTTTCCACAACCTCATCCTTTCTTGAGAGTGCATCTCCAACAACATTTTGCTTCCCTTTTTTGTATATTGTTTCAAAGTCATAACCCAACATATTTGTGACCTATTTTTTATATTCTTCTAAAGATAATCTTTGTTCCAAAAAGTATTTAAGACTATAATGATCCATTTTTACCTTGAAGTGTCTTCCCATTAGGTAAATTCACCATTTCTTAAGTGCATGTAGTATTGCCAAGATTTCCTTCTCACAAATTGCTTACTTGAGATGTAGTCGTAAAAATACCGAATCACCTACATCAAAAGTTCTTTCACTGCGTTGTTGATTTTCCTATTGTTTCATTCGATTATGCACCAAAGTGGCGTTATCCTTTAAAAGTTGGAGACATAGTTGTTGATGCTTGATGTGATATTTCACTGCTTGAATATTTTTATTCTTGATACGCACTTCTATCTTGAGAGTTTGAGGAGTGTTAATTTATTCCAATGCATTACAAGATATGGTCGGATTCATTTCTTATTGCTCAATGTGATCTTTCACTTCTTGAACATTTTTCTTCTTGATATGTCCTTCTATCTTGAGAGTTTGAGGAATGGTAATTTCTTCCAACGCATTACAAGATATGGTCGGATTCATTTCTTGATGCTCAATGTCATCTTTCACTTCTTGAACATATTTCTTCTTGATATGTCTTTCTATCATGAGATTTTGAGGAGTGGTAATTCTTGCAAATGCTTTACAATATATGGTTGGATTCATTTTTTCTTTCTCTTGGGTTGGTCCCTAGTGTATATCCTCTTCTTTTCACATTTCTTGATCCTTTTCTTCCCCCCTTCACAATCAATGTAAAATAATTTCTTCTCATCACACTTACGACCTTTAATGTATTTTTATCACAATTTTAACAAAGCCCTTTTGCTCTTTTTTCTTCCAATTGTTGTGGTGTCAACATTGTAGGTTGTGGAAGGATAGGAGAAACAATACTTCCATCTTTATTGTTTTGAGGGGTAGAATTCCTTGTTTCCATAATTTTTCTTTCCACTTTTCTTGCCCTCTCCAATGAATCATGTTCCCAATGACGAACCTCATGTTGAATGTTATCCTTTAAAGTCCCTATGGAGCCATCAATCCTCTGCTTTTCTGGAATATCATTTTCCTTTATATTCAAATTTTGAAAGTCCTCAATGTTCTGTGCCATTGAGCACTTTTGTTTGATATTTATCAATAGGCTAAAGAAGGCATTTCTCTTTGCATCCTCATAATGTGCTATCATTTCCTCTGTGAAAATTGATCACGTAACAAGTGGTTTATGAGAACAAAGCCCTTTATACCATAAAAATTGATCCGGCTCTAAATAATTATATGTAATGCGTACCTTTTGTAACAGTGATACACCATGTAGATCAAAATATTTCTCCATCTGTAGTATCTAATTTACCGGCTCCTTGCTATCAAACTTCCTCATCTCACTTTTTCTTGATTTTAGGAGCTCAAACTTGAAATGAATTTAACTCTATAATTTCAGACCTTTAAGTTTTAAAATTTTGGCTTGTAATAGCCCTCTAAGTCCTCTTTCTAACTCTGCAAATCAGATTTCAATTGGATTCCCGAAGAAAGCTTTATTCCCAATATCCCACGATGACCTAATTATAGACTAGTTCAATAGTGTCAAATTGTACGAGATGTCACATGTCACGGTTTCAACCTTAGGTTCTGAAAATTATACCCAAACAAAACACAGTCTGTCCTCTTTCTGTATTTCTTACAACATTTCAATCGGATACTCAGAGAGAAAGTTATGACTATTTTCCCAAGGTCTCCTATTTAGGATGTAATTCGGGAGTCTGTAAAAACCCTAACTTCCTCAGATCATATATCAGAAGATATAGCGAGCCAAGATTTGAAATTCGGACTCAATGTTCAAATCACTTTCTTCTCAAATGGGTTTTCTTTTTAGCTTCTAAAACTTTGTAGACAAAACGGTATAGAGAAAATTCCATGATCGCTTGTTTTAGATGAAATTCTGGAGCTTGCCAAAACCCTAACTTCCTCACATCATATCGCCAAAAATATAGCGAGACAAGATATGAAATTCGGACTCAAGGTGTAGCGTGGTTTCCTCTCCAATAGGTTCTTTTTCGCTTCTGAAACATTGCAGACAAAAAGTTATAGCAAAAATGCCACGATGGCCTGTTTGGATTAGCGAAACCCTAGAATCCAAAGCTCATATACCAAATGTTAGGAAACCAACTCATAAAAAGATTTAAAAGATATATCAACACCTTAGAATTTAGAATCTTTGAGGGGGAAATCTCCTTTACATTACATAAATGAACAATTATTGAATGATACAAATGACAAGACCTCCTTTCTATATATAGGAATCTAAGGGCTCATAATATAATTAGAGCCCACATAACAATAATAATGTAAGAACACATAATTCATTAATTTTGGAATTAAATAGTGGATCTAGAATTTCAAAATAACCAAAAAACTCAATTCTGGTGAAGTGTTTGTAATAATGTTTTTCCAATTTTAATGAAATGTGTGTTTAAGGGCATAATGATAACAATAGTGGGATTCTATGGGGCACAATAATAACAATATGGGAACTACACAAACACAACAATATAATAAGGGGGTTGTAATAATAACAATATGGGGTTACACTAGTAGTATAGGGACCTAACCATTATTGTCATCCACTTTTAAGTGGAATTCACCAAACTCTACAGATTCATATTAATTACTCCCCCTTACACCAAAACTCCTTTCAAGGATATCCCAAACCTCTTTGATTATCTTTGCATCTAAACTGAGGGGAAAAACAATATGATCTACGCATTCCTTTATGCATTATAATGCGAAGGAATTTCTTTTCCTTTTGTGAACCAACTCTTTGAAACAAACATCAAACCACTGATATTGTTGCTTTGAATTCTTGAGCCTCTTGGTTTTTCCTATTTGTAAACAGTAATAGAATGCATTTCAACAAAAAAAAATCAACTTGAATACATAACAATTTTTCTACTTCTAAATCTTATACCTTACGATTACACTTTTGCAAACTTTCAACAATTCACTTAATATGATCTAGCTTCTCTATCGACCTTTTTGATGATGCCACGGTAAGCCACCCATAATACAATTATACCGAATAGCTTGCAAAATTTGAACAGTTCACGTAATATGGTATAACTTCTCTATCGGCCTTTTCAAGGTGACATGGTAAGCCACTCATAACGCAACTATACGCAAACAACATGCCCCCTTTTTAATAATACTCACAAGTTTTACTTAAAACAAAATGTGATCATAGAAGGAGATTTATGAAGAAAGCATAAGACGAAGCTTTATTGAAAGGAATTCCTTATGCACTTTTCTCATAAGCACATGAGAAATTTCGTTTAAGAAAACACCATACGTACTTTGAATTTTATAAGAAATTAAACCATTATTTGGATTTGGACTTCGTGGTCCAAATATTCAAAATATTCATGCTTTATTTGACCTTTCAAACAAATCTGTGACTGCAAATTTGTACTTTTTGTAGCGAACACAATTTGCAATGAAGAAAACAACTGTGGTTTTGTACCTGGCTTTTGACCTTTTGTGCCTCATGCTCTTTAATCAGAAATTATCCTACTAACCCAAGGGTTAAATTTGATGCCCGTATGCATGTATTTGGATTTTTTACCTGTAAAATACTTTCTATTTCAAAATCTACACGTTGTCTATAACATTCTAATAATTTTTCAAAATGTCATATTGACGGGCATATTAAAAATGACCAATTTTAATTTTATTTTATATATTAAAAATTACAAGTTTTAATTTTTATTTATATATATAACATGGAAATTTAGTAGAAATAACGTGGTTAAAACTTAAAGGTGAGTGAATCGTGATTAATACATTCCATAATGATCCTTGCGACTGGACCTAAATAGCGTGTAATTTTGTCTAAGTGTGAATCGTGATTAATACTTTCTTTAATGATCCCTCACACCTGGATTTGAATCGGGTGTAATTTTGTAAAGGTTACAACTTACGACTTATAGGAGGAAGCCATAAATCTCAATGCCATAGCAATTAATCGGGTTGGTGACATCCCAGCTACCCACTGCCTTTATTCGCTTGTCTTCCAATTTGCAAGTTCCAAATTCCAATCAACTGTTGTCTGCAAGTTATTGCTTGATGTGAATTTTCATGAGGAGCAAGGGCATAGGCATAACGGTGCAAAATCTGGAAATTAGAAGGGGCTACATAACCTGGATTCCTGGAACTCAATAGACTACTCGCATTCCTGAAACTCAACAGACCACTGACAGTGTCACACAGTCTGAGTCTGATTCCTGGAACTCAACGAACCACTAGCAGTGTTGCACAGTCTAACCATGAAGAACTTTCAAGAATAAATAACTAGTAAGTGCATATCTTGTTTTCTGGGTTCTGATTATTTTGTTTCGAAATCATTGGTTGACACAATGGTTTTCCCCTTCTCCCCTGCTTTGCTGTGTGTAAGAATAAAATGGTTACAGTTGCAAATTAATTAATGCATAAAGGAAAATAATGTCTGTGTTACCATAGCAAAGTTTATTTGTATAAAAACCTAATTTTCTTATTTCTTCATATTTTCCTTGTCTTATCTCTCCGTCTCTCTCTTATTGTCTTATTTCTTCATATTTTTCTTGTCTTATCTCTCCGCCTCTCTCTTATTGTCTTATTTCTTCATATTTTCCTTGTCTGATTTCTCCGTCTGTCTTTGGTTGTTTTTAGTGAGTCAATCAATCACTCATAGGCCTGAGTCAGTCATGCCCCTGCTTGCTTTATTTTATCTATTTTTAGAGCCTGTTCTATTCAAATTTTTTTCGCTTTCTGTCTACTTAACTACGATTGTATTGTATATTTTATATTTCTATGTATTTTAGGTGCAATAATTTAGGGAGGTTACATTTCATCAAATGAGGAGTTACTAGTGGCAATAAGTGACGGAGATTAATAGGGTTTTATTTTAAAAATATTTTAAATGGTTACTTGAATAATGACAAATCTATCATACAATAATCAGGTTAAGCCAGTCCATATCCTCCCTTTCCTTTATACACATCTCAAATAAAAAAGCTATCATTTATGAGGATCTCAATAAACCATAAACCATTTCAAAAAAGTCATCAAATCATTTTGTATGATAACGCTGACCAAATCACTATGCACTATTTTGACTAGCATACTTAGGTAAAAATATCATGACTTTTTAGAGACATGATAGGAAAACAATAAATTTATTCCAAATCTTATCTTCAGTTTTTTCACACAACTCATGTACATTTTTTCAATTTAATATTCCCCAGTTGCCATTGGCGTTGTTTCACTTTTTGGAGTTTTAAGTTGAAATATGGTTAAACATTTTTTTTTATTAAATATTGATATCTAATTATTTAAAATGTATTTTAATTATATGTGTTGGCATCCTAATTATATGGGTTGACAGTCTAAATTTTTTTTCCAATACTTGTATATACAATTTGTAAAAATTAGATAAAACTTGTGCAAATAAATATTAAAAGTCATATGATGGGCAATTTAAAAGTAAAACCATCATAAAAAAAAAATTTGACGGGTAGGAGCACCCATCAAATTTAACCGCTGTACTAACCTCTCACATTCCATATACTGTGTTTTCACATTTATCTTTTTTTAAATTATTGTAACGCTACCATCACACTTTTCGAGATAGGTTGATGATGTGATGCACAAAAATTCAATGTTTTAAGCTATTTTGCACGAGTTTTTGGTATGCGGGTATTTCAGGTACCGGTAAAAAGTATCTAGTAAGGCTAGAAGCTTTTCCCCAACTTACAAGAAATGTCAAATTGGGAGCGACAATAATGTAATGTATTGAAAGTTAATATATATTAGAAATAAAAATAAAATAATCTATTTCTTTCCATCCAAAAATTGATAATTAAATTCGATCCTGCATATTCCATGTTGCAATGAAATATGTAAAAGATTGAACTTTGAAATACTGCTAGAAAAAATCAAAATATTAATCCATTAACAATTTGCTAATGAAATTGCTTGCTAGAAAAGAAACATGCGAGACTCTGAAACTAAAAAAAGGCTATTATTAGTCGATTATTATGTGATTTCATGCAATACTATATTATATTCAACTTTGAAATTCAAGTTTGGAAATCTATAAAATGAAACTGACTAGCATGGTAATTTATCTCTTTCTTACCATCCCTGTAATTTATTGAATCTTATCATTTACACTTCAAATAGACTTCAAGAAAGTAGACATATTTGCAAATGTCGAACTTCAAGGTTTGCAATAGAAGCTTCCAAGTAATGATTGGAAATTGTCTATATTTTATTGAAACCTTTACTACATCTCCACGTTTTTGTCACTTTACAAAGCCCATGCAGTGTAACCCCCTGACCTATCATATATCACTTAGAAAATTAACAAATGATAGCTTCTCTGATCAAAACAGGTACCCAAAACGTCAAATTTTTTTGTACTGAAGCTCCCCAAAAGATCCAAAGAACCCTTTGAAGCTCTCAGCAATTTTCTAAAGTTTCCTACCAACTCCTAAGCTCCTAGAACCATGGGAGCGTGGGGTACGTTCTCTCCATTATCTAGGAGCAGTCCCCATGTTACTATGGTTTTTAGTTTGTTGTTGTCATCACATGTTCTCTCTTTTCATGGCTGTGATGAATCTTATAGTTTTTTTAAAACATGCCGACTTCTGATTTCTTCTTGACCTTCAATGATTTCATAGTGTCACTAACAAATTATTTCTCCTCATGCATTCCACTCATCCTCACTTTGACAAACTTTTTTAAAAATTCAAATTTTTTATTTCGTACCACTTTTGGAACTTCACTACCTTGGCTTCTTCACAATAATGAATTTCTTAGAATAGCGTAGCCTTTGGCCACCTTACATTCTCTACTACTCTCTCAAGGAGTCTTATACAAGCTCACACTCTTGTTTGTGCTGCTCTTAAGGAGTCTTATGCAGCTTGTACTCTGATACCATGTTAAAGATTGAAAAATATGGAGCAAGGTTCCCTTCTCAATATTCTCAACAACTAAATATATTACATAGGAGATAATAGTAATAAATCACTAGACTTAGAGTCAATTAGAAATAAACCGAATTCGATTGAACTCAAACTAACTATGAAACCTAAATTGACACCTAACTGTTGGTTGAAATTAGTTTCTCCAATAGAAAGACACTTTTGAATCCTTATTTGATAATGACAGTTAAGACCTTGATGTTTGCTCTCATTTTGCTTAATGGAACCTTCCATTTGGTGCAATCTATTAGTTGTAATGTCATTACTAAATAGCTCGGTAGTTCATGTGGATATTATGCATCATTAGGACCTGAGTGCTTTTAAATGCATTGTTTTTTCTAATGATTAGGACCTGAGTGCTCGTAAATGCATTATTTTCTCTAATGATTATGTAATAAAGGATTGTACAAACACCTCCATAGAAATGAAAAATGTTCTTTTACATCACAACTCTTTCATGAAATAACTACCAATTGAATGTTGTCTCATATATATGGGAAACACAATTCAAAGTATATAAAACTGCTCTAATAAACATTGGGAATCTATAACATGAGTGACAAAAATTGAAGAGAAAAAAAGATGGAGCAGAGGACTGCACTTCTCAGTATTACGAATCAGTTAAACAAGATTACATTCGAAACATCAGTAATAAATGACTGGAGTTAAACTTGACTTAAACTAGACTCAATGAGACTAAGCTAGGACACTTGGATGGATGATTTTGACACCTAACTAGTGGTTGGAATTATATTTTCCAACACACCCCCTTAAATACAACCAGATAAAAATTTAATTGGGATACCTGCTAGTCTATGTCTCAACTAAGCTTACAATTTAAAAATTTTAATTCAACTATGTTTACTTTTCTTCTTCTCTTCTCCCAGATCCTATAGCCTCTAAATTATTTTACCTATTTCTTCTTGTTGTATCCTTCAAACCTTAGTTTCATCATTTTCTTGTGCAGGCCTCCCATTCTTCTAGGTTGTTTAAGCATGTGCTTGGCTTCTTCGAAAAGTGACTTGTATATGGGCTTCTACCACATATTACCTTATGTATTTTTCTTTTCATCATCAATCTACTGCAACATAAGATTATAGTTAAATAATAATTCTTCAGGACTTCAAAACCTAAAAATTTCATTAATATCTTCATCATGAATGTTGTCATTAAACATTCATTTCTGCAGCTTCTATGTAGACCTTATCTAGACATGGCATTGCAATCCATTCTTCAAGGAAATTTAACTATTCTTCAAAATTATTTTTTGTACCTTCACATTAAAATCAGTGGTAACTGTAAAAACATCTGCACAACCACATTGGTTCTATTCCTTGTCCTCTACAATGAGAGATTACTTTTGTTGTTCTTTATTTCTGCCTATCCCCTTGTCTTTGTTTCCTCTTTGTGGGCTATCTCTGTCTCTGTCTCTATCTCTTCCACTTATGTATTACTTTGTGCTGTTGTAAATAGGTTGTATTCCACTTGGTTTCCAGATTCAAGTGGGATTGTCTCACTGAATAGTATCATGTCAATATGATGTTTTTGTTGCATCACCTACAACCATTCATCATTTGCCAACAATTCTTCATCAAAATTTACATCAACAATATTAATTGTTGGATTCACCATATCATTGACTGCTCCAATGGTAGTTTCATTATCATCAACAAGCTCTATTGCTAGATTCACAAAACTTTCACCAGCAAGCTCTGTTGATGGTTTTACAAAATATTCATCAGCAAGCTCTGTTGCTGGATTTACCAAACTTCCATCAGCAAGCTCTATTGCTAGTTGTACCAAATATTCATCAACAAGCTCTATTGCTAGATTTACCAAAATTTCATCCACTTTCAGTTGTGCACAATGGGGTTCATGAGCATCTACATGCTCCTTCTCTCTTGCTTCTATGACTTCTTCATAGACATCATCCACTTGTGGTTGAGTAGAGTGGTATTCCAATTTTTTTTTGTCTCGTTGTAGATTTGATGCTATAGATCCACCTTCATCTTCAACTTCAATGCTCCTTCTTACACCAAAAATCCTTTCAAGGGTATCCCAAGCTTTCTCATGTTGCACTTCTAGCTCTGCTTCTGCCTTTGTTTATGTTTTCTCTTTATGGGCTTCCTCCTTTGCCTCTTCCTCCATTTCTGTTTCTATCTCTTCGAATTTTTCACTAACCTATGCCACTGCAAACAACTTATATTACACCGACTCAATTGGGCTTTTCCACTGAATAACATCATGTCTATATGACGTTTTTGTTGCATTACCTACAACAACTCCTGATTGGCCAATAATTATTCATCAAAATTTACCTCAGCAATATTAGTTGCTAGACTCAACATAGCATTCATTGCTCCAATGGAAACTTCACTGGGCTTAGCAAGCTCTATTGTTGGAATCACCAAAATTTCATAAGCAAGATCTGTTGCCAAAATCATCATATTATCATCAACAAGCTTTGTTGTTGGAATCACCAAGTTTCCGTCCACTTGCGGTTGTGCATAGTGGGGTTCACGAGCATCTACATGCTCCTCCTCTCTTGCTTCTATGACTTCTTCACAGACATCATCCACTTGTGGCTGAGAATAGTGGGATTCAACAAACTTTTCATCTCGTTGTAGATCTGCTACTATAGATCCACCTTCATCTTCAACTTCAATGCACCCCCTTACAGCAAAAATCCTCTGAAGGGTATCCCAAGCCTTTTTGGCTTTCTTAGCTTCTGAAATAAGGGGAAGAATGTTGTCATCCACAAATTCTTTTATGTGTGTCAATGCAAAGACATCCTTTTCCCTCTTCACTTTCACTTCTTAGCCTCTTGGCTTTTCCCATTTGAGCACTGAGAGAATGCGGCTCAACAAAGAAATCAATCTTCAAACATAGCGATAGACTTCTTTGCTACACAAATTCAAAAAGATAGGTCTACATGTTTTTAAAAGATAATGCTCTATCAAAGGATTTCACAAATCCTTACAATATTCCAATATTGTCAACAATTTTGAACAATACCTTAAAAAAAGGTTCTATTTGTTAAATCCTTAAAAGAATCCCATACAATAAGTTCTATTTTTAGCACAAATCATTAACCAAAAAACACAATTTGAAAAAAAATAAAAGAACCTTTTAGAGTATAGAAACTTCGAAACTCATTAAACACCAGCCTTCAAAAAAATACAATGACATATGATGATGAAGACTTTGAAATAATATTTGTTGACTTTCTTAAAAGATTCGAGGAGGCTCCCTTGAATTTTTTTAAACTTTGACAGCTATACCTCTTTCCGCGTGAGTTGTTGTAGCTATTTTTTTTTAATATTACAAGTAACACTTTGTGTGGTGGACAGAGGCCACGTTGGTTGGGAATCCCTGTAAGGAATTGAAACTAATACGTATCTTTATGCTTTTCATTGGCGTTAGTAACGCTTAATGCTTAACGCTTTCTATGAACTTTTGGGCTGCATTAATAACGCAGGTGGATTAACTTCTCCGATGCATTATTGTGGATGCAGTTCAACCTCCTTCTTCAGAACTAACTTTCTCTTTATTGCTTCCTGGCAAGCTTTTTCAAGTTTCTTCAAACTTTTGTTGCTCTCTCAAAGAATCTTACGCAAACTCACTTATTCTCTTCGCTGCTCTTTCTTCGCTCATGTTGTTTCTCTCTGAGGGAGTCTTATGCAAACTAGCTTATGTTCTCTTCTACTGCTCTCAAGGAGACTCATGCAGGCTAAGCTCTGATACCATGACAAAAGTTGAAAACTCTTTTCCTCCACGTTTCGGTCTCTTCAATTTTTGTCCATAATGTGTCAAGAATTGATGAGTCTGAGCTATGGCATTCCAGATATGGCGACATACCATTCAAGTGTCTAAGTCAGCGTCAGAAACAGCTAGTCGTCATTGCTCTCCCTACTATGAATAAGGAAGAGTGTAGTTGTAAAATTTGTGTTCTTTCCAGGTATAAAAGAAACATATTTCCCACATCTCCCTATAGAGCAAAAGAGCCTTTAGAGCTTGTCCATATAGATATATGTGGCCCAATGTAAACAAAGTCTATTAGTGGTAGTCTTTATTTTCTGACATTCGTTGATGATTATAGTAGGAAGACATGGGTGTATTTTCTCAAAAACAAATCAAGGAAGGAATGATGTCATCGAAAGGTTATTTTATACATGTCAATGCAAATACATCCTTTTGTCTCTTCACTTCCAAATTTAGAAAGATCGAAAACATCTCATGCTATCGTTTTGACTTTCTCAACCTCTTGGCTTTTCCCATTTGTTGAGTGTGGGCTTACTACGACACAATAAGTAAAACAAATTGTAAACATCACATCTAACAGCAATAAAAAATGTTTTTACTTCCAAAAAACAAATCTACAAATTTTCAAAAAAAATACTTTCACAAAAACTTCTAAAAAATATCACAATACCCAGAATCAATTGGAAAAATGTCCCTTCCTCTAAATCTCCTTTTTCAACCCAAAAAAAATGCAACACCCTCTTTTTTTTTTTTTTTTAATTCAATTTTTTTATAAAGCTCTTCTAAACCAAAAAATTAAAATACCCTTTTTCCAAATTCTCTTTTTAAAAGAGCTCTTTTAAAAAATATAGTGCCCTTTAAAAACATTACATAAAATCCTCTCCTTAACTCTTTAAAATTATTTGCAAGAAAATCTTTTCCGTAACTCTTGAAAATAATTTTTTCTTACAAACGACTTACTCCCATCTGAAATCATACGTTTCCAAAAAGTTCATTAAACAAACAAACGTATTTTGAAATGACTCACTAGTACCTTTCTTAAAAATCGTGAAGTTTTGACTTTTCAATTAAAAAACGCTGATCGTTTTGTCTTGTATCTTGCCGTAAATTACTATAACGCATTGTGCATCATTAGGATGGAGTCTGAGGCCGGAAAGCGTTTGTCCACTAACGCTAGTCTTAAACCTTCTCTGTTGCGTTATAAGGCCTAACGCTTCTGCAGAATTTTTGTGCTGCCTTAATAATGCAGTGGATTAATTTCTAACTTGCATTTATGGGGATGAAGTTTAAATTTTTTTAATTTCAGTGTTTTTTCTTCTTTTTTCAGAATTGGCCATTTTTTTTTGTTGTTTATTTGCAGATTTCTTTAAGCTTTTTTCAAACTCTTGCTGCTCTCTGAAAGAGTTTTATGCAGATTCTACTTCTCTCTTCGCTTACATTGTTGTTGTCTCACGGATGCTTATGCAAACTAGCTTATATTCTCGTCTGCTGCTCTCAAGAAGTTTTACAGGCTAAGCTCTAAGCTCCGATACCATGAAAAAAAATTGAAAAAAACAAAAAAATGAAACAAAAAACTGCAATTCCCAATATTATAAATCAGTTAAATAAGATTACATTCCAAACATGAATAATAAATAACTAAAGTTAAACTTCACTTAAACTAGACTCAGTGAAACTAAACTAGTACACTTAGAATAACTATTTTAATAGTAAAAATTAATTTCTCTAACAATGAAAATAAACACAATGCCCCTACCTTTATCAATAGTATTTCGAACGTTCACATGAATGCTCGAACAAGGTGACAATTTGGAAAGAGTTTTTGTCTTTGCATATGTTGTAGTAATTTATTATATTTAGCAGTGGTGGGAATTAAATTCTTCAACAATGAAAATACACGGTAAGAAGGTGACAATTTAGAAAGCGTTTTTGTCTTTGCATATGCTGTAGTAATTTTTTATTTATAGCAGTGGTGGGAATTAAATTCTCCAACAACGAAATTACACATAATGTTCAAACCTTTATCAATAACATTTCAAATGTTCACATAAATGCTGGAACAAGGTGACAGTTTGGAAAGCGTTTTTGTCTTTCCATAAGGGGTAGTAATTTATTATATTTAGCATGTTGAAATTATAATTTAAACTGCAGTGAATAGTTGAACAGCAGCAGCGACTTTACTTCAACAATCCTGCAGATTTTTTCCTACGATGCGATATGGTCGCATATTGCATTTTTTCCTTGTCTCATTTTTGTTACCTTTTGTTTTTTGCGATCGCGATCTTGCGATGTGATCAGATCGCAGATCGCATCCTTCAGTATTTTCTGTTTGTTTGTCCCTGACGCGATGTTGCGATACAATCTCTGATCGCACCTTCGCCAAGCTTATCACCGCTGTCCACTTGTCTTGATCCGTTGCCCCACATTTATTCCCATTCTTTTCAGCCACCGTCATTACCGTCATTTTCGTTCTTTAATTGTTTTTATGTTTTCGAAGGAGAAAGATAAGATCTAGCGTTGCGCCATTACTTATTAACAACCACATTAAAGAGAAGAATGACCGAAAGTGAAAAGAACCAGCCTCGAGTCGTCGTAGCATTTATCAGCCATGGGTTTCAACACCACCGACTCGAGAAATACAACAAAAGATCAGATTTTGTTCATCATGAGCTACAGATAACAGTAGAGACCCCATCAGCGAAGTTAACATGGATGGTGGATAAGTTATGACCCCTTCCCACACTGTAAAAGGCAAAAAAAAAAAATGTAATGCACTATAAAATGCAGACACAACAGTGTAAAAAGAGTGAGTTTTGTAATTTCTAAAATGAACAACAGTCCTGAGATAATGAAATTGATTTCTGGAACTGAAGCGTTCCTTTTGTAATCCCTCTGAAGAGGAAGACTATTTTGTAACAATTTTTTTTTTGTTATTATTAAGATCCTGTATTGAAACAGAGTGTTGTTCTCTGTGCAATTTCTTTTGTGTTTGAAATTACCAGAAATTTCCAACATGGTATCAGAGCCAGTCTAAGCACTGGGTGAGTCAAAAAATAGAGTTTACTTTTTCACTGTAGGAGCTGTTAAGATGGCAGATGCTGGAACTGGTTTGACAAATTCCCAACTGCCACAGTTTAATGGGAAAAATCACAGTTATTGGTCCATAAAAATGAAAGCATTGTTTGCTTATCAAGGAATATGGGAGCTCGTTGAAACTAGCTATGTTGAACCTGGAGATACAACAGCATTGGCTACTTTGACAGTAGCATAAAGAGATCAGTTGAAGAGCGACAGGAAGAAGGATACCAAAGCCCTATTTTTTCTCTTCTAATCAGTACATGAAAGTGTTTTTCCACGGATTGCAGCAGCAACAAAATCCAAGGAGGCATGAGATATTCTCAAAACTGCCTATCAAGGCGTGGAGAAGGTTAAGACTGCAAAGTTGTAGATGTTGAGGAGAGACTTTGAAACACTCAGCATGAAGACATCTGATACAATAGATTCATTTTTCACTCAGGTTATTGGGTTGATAACCCAGATAAGATCTCATGGTGAGATTCTTGAAGAAAGAAGGATTGTAGAGAAGATCTTGAGAAGTTTACCCTCAAAGTTTGAAGCTATTGTGGTAGCAATAGAAGAAATAGAGGATCTCTCACAGTTCACAGTAGATGAACTGAGTGCTTCTCTTATGTCTCATGAACACAGACTGAGTAGAGGAACAGATTCCTCTTTTGAGCAAGCATTCAAGACTCAGATGTCTTTTGGGCAAGGAAAAGGTCGAGGCAGAACAAATAATAGAGGTTGAGGAAGAAGCCAAAACAAAGACAGAAATAATCCTGCAAGTACAAGCGGAAGGAGTTGCAATCAGAACCAAGCTGAAGGTTCAAGCAAACAACAAGCTCATGGACAAAGGTATGACAAATCCCGACTCCAATGTCATTGTTGTAAGAAATATGGGCACTACGCCAATGAATGTAGGAAAAACCAAAATGACATGAATAGTAGGCAGAATGCTAATTTTTCAAATGAAGAAGATAAAAATCCAAATATTGTGTTGTTAACATGTAGCATTGCACAAGACCTACAAGACGATTTTTGGTTCTTAGACTCAGGTTGTAGTAATCATATGACTGGAAATATTGCAATGTTTTCCAATCTAGATGAAATTGTGAAATCTGAGGTAACAACGGGAACTGATAGTAAAATATCTGTCAAGGGTAAGGGCAGAGCTAAAATCCAAGCAAGAAATGGAGAAAAAATGATTGTGCCAGAGGTATACTATGTACCTGGTCTGAAATGTAATATTTTGAGCATTGGATAGCTCATTAACAAAGGCTACAATGTGTTCTTCGAAGATGATATGTGTACAATCAGAGACATACCTCCAAGTAAGAAGATCATTGCACAGGTGCAAATGACCAACAATAGAATGTTTCCTCTCAAACTCAGGGAAAATTTGAAGGAAGGAAGAACTATTGCAGCTGTAACACAAAAAGTCTTTCAGGAACAAGTGAAAGATGAGAGTTGGTTGTGGCACTTGAGATTTGGACATCTCAATTTCAGAGGCTTGAATCTGTTGCATAGAAAGGGAATGTTAAAGGGATTTCCATTGATCGAGAAACCGAACAGTGTTTGTGAAGGCTGCATCTTGGGCAAGCAACACAAAGAAATCTTTCCAGCAGGAAAGAGTATAAGGGCAAAAAAACTCTTGGAAATTGTTCACTCTAATGTGTGTGGACCGATGCAAATACCATCATTTGCCGGAAATAAATATGTTTTAAATTTCATTGATGATTACACCAGAAAGACATGGGTGATATAAAGAAACATAAGAGTGAAGTGTTTGAGAAATTCCACCACTTCAAAACTCTTGTTCAGAAGCAGTGTGGGTATTATATCATAGTGCTCAGAATAGATAGAGGAGGAGAGTACATCTCCAAAGACTTTCTGTGTTTTTGCAGAGAGAATGGCATACAAAAGCAGTTCACCGCGAGGTATACACCTCAGCAAAACAGTGTTGTTGAAAGGAAGAATATGTCTATTCTTGACATGGTCAGAAGTATGCTGAAGGCAAAACACTTGCCGCATGAGTATTGCACAGAAGCTATCACTTGCACAGTTTACATCTTGAATAGATGCCCAACTAAAGTTGTCATAAACAAAATACCAGAAGAGGCATGGGCTGGTCAAAAGCAAATTGTCACTCACATGAGAGTATTCGGTTGTGTAACATATGCACATGTATCAGATCAGCTAAGGAAGACACTTGACAGTAAGGGGGAGAAGTGTGTTTTTATTGGCTATTGTGATGAGTCAAAAGCATAAAAACTCTAAAATCTATCCACTAAGAAATTGATAGTAAGCAGAGATGTGCGGTTCATTGAAGATGAAGCTTGGGATGGAAGCTTAGAGAAGACAGTGAATGTGAAGACAATTATGTCTCACGAAGAAGAAGAGGAAGGGACAACAACAAATAATCCTTCCTTGGTGGCTCTTCCTCCACCACAGCAAGTACAAAAAACCACACCACAAGGTGGAATTCGAACAGCCTTGAGAAGTCAAGGAAGTGCTTCTCCAAGCACATCACAAGGATCAGAAATACCCTCAAGTTCGGAAGAAACTCCAAGCACACCAAGAGGACCAAAATTCAGAAATCTGAATGAGATTTATGAACAATGAGAGGTAAGTAACAATATCGGTCTGAATTCATTATTCGTTTTGTATTGTCATGTTGATGACCCAGTTCATTTTGAAGATGTTGTAAATGAAGATAAATGGATTGAAGCAATGAATAAAGAAATTGGTGCAATTGAGAAGAGTAAAACGTGGGAGTTAGTGGACCTCCTTGAAGGCAAAGATGCCATTGGAGTTAAGTGGGTCTATAAGACCAAAAGCAATGCTGAAGGAAAGTTTGACAGGCACACTGAAAGACTTGTTGTGAAAGGCTAGAAGCAGCAATAAGGCAAAGACTATGATGAAACCTTTACCCCAGTAGCAAGGATGGAAATAGTTAGAACATCGTTGTCTATTGCGGCACAACACAAATGGAAAATTTATTAGATGGATGTTAAATATGCATTCCTGAATGGAGTGTTAAAATAAGAGGTTTATGTTGAACAACCTCCAGGCTATGAAGTTGAAGGCCAAGAGCATAAAGTCTGCAAACTGAAGAAGGCTCTTTATGGGCTGAAGCAAGCTCCAAGAGCATGGTACAGCAGAATAGATGCTTATCTGACTGAGAATGGGTTTGATAAGTGTGATGGTGAACCCACACTCTACATAAACGAGAATGATGGTAAAATTCTTATTGTTGTTTTATATGTAGATGATTTGATTTTTACTAGCAATGATGCTTCTCTCATTGCTGATTTTAAAGTAGTCATGAAAAGTAAATTTGAAATGACTGACTTGGGCTTCTTAAGATATTTTCTTGGAATTGAAGTAGACCAAATTGAAAATGGTGTTTTCATTTCTCAAGTTAAATATGTAGAAGCAGCGTTGAAAAGATTTAACATGCAGAACAGCAAGGCAGCTGTGACTCCAACTGTAATGGGGTTGAAATTGACCAAAGAAGACACCAGCAAGGATTTTGATCCAAAATTGTACAAGAGCATAGTTGGGAGTCTTATGTATTTGACTGCAACTAGGCTGGACATTATGCACGCTGTGAGTTTAATCTCCAGATTTATGGAAAGACTGAAAGAGACTCACTGGCAGACAACCAAGAGGATTCTAAGGTATGTGAATGGAACGAAGGGTTTTGGTATTTTATACTTCTCTTCTGAAAGTTTCATGTTGACACGTTACACTAACAATGATTGGGCTGGAAGTGTTGATGATAGGAAAATCACATCGGGATATGTGTTTCATATGGGATTGGGAGCCACATCATGTGTTTCCAAGAAGCAACCAGTTGTGTCTTTGTCAACAACAAAGGCAGGATATGTGGCAGCAACAGCAGCAGCATGCCAAGTAATGTGGCTGAGAAGAGTTCTCAGAAATTTGTTTCATGAACAAGAAAAGGGCACAACCATTTACTGCGACAATAGCTCGGCAATAGCATTGTCTAAAAACTCTGTTTTTCATAAAAGGACAAATCACATAGACACCAAATTTCACTTCATACGTGAATTGGTTAACAATGGTTAGATTGTTTTGAAGCACTGCAGAACAGAGGATCAGTTAGCTGACATCTTGACAAAACCATTGGGAAAGAAAAGTTTTGATCATTTCAAGAAATGCCTGGGTATGCAGAAAAACCCAACAATTGAAATTAAAGGGGAGTGTTGAAATTATAATTTAAACTGCAACGAATAGTTGAACAGCAGCAACGACTTTACTTCAACAAACCTGCAGATTTTTTCCCGTGATGCGATCTGGTCGCATATCGCATTTTTTCCTTGTCTCATTTTTGTTACCTTTTGTTTTTTGCGATCGCGATCTTGCAATGCGATCAGATTGTAGATCGCAGATCACATCCTTCAATGTTTTCTGTTTGTTTGTCCCTGACGCGATGTTGCGATACAATCTCTGATCGCACCTTTGCCAAGCTGATCGCCGTTGTCCACTTGTCTTGATCCTTTCCCCCACATTTATTCCCATTCTTTTAAGCCACCGCCATTACCGTCCTTTTCGTCCTTTAATTGTTTTTGTGTTCCCAAAGGAGAAAGATAAGATCCAGCGCTGCGCCATTACTTCTCAACAACCACATTAAAGAGAAGAATGACCGAAAGTGAAAAGAACCAGCCTCGAGTCGTCGCAGCATTTATCAGCCATGGGTTTCAACACCACCGACTCGAGAAATACAGCAAAATATCAAATTTTGTTCATCATGAGCTGCAGATAACAGCAGAAACCCGATCAACGAAATTAACACGGTTGGTGGATAAGTTATGACCCCTTCCCGCACTGTAAAAGGCAAAAAAAAAAAAAAAATGTAATGCACTATAAAATGCAAACACAACACTGTAAAAAGAGAGTGAGTTTTTTAATTTCTAAAATGCACAGCAGTACTGAGATAATGAAATTGATTTCTAGGACTGGAGCGTTCCTATTGTAATCCCTCTAAAGAGGAAGACTATTTTGTAACAATTTTTTTTGTTATGATTAATATCCTGTATTGAAACAAAGCATTGTTCTCTGTGCAATTTCTTTTGTGTTTGAAATTACGAGAAATTTCCAACATAACACTGGTGGAGTATTGAGAAATGTGTCTATTTAAAAACGGGTTGTTGTCTTTATTAAAACGAGTAATACTCCCTTTGTAGCTGTAGTGTTGGCTATTGCAGGTCCCAACTCGAAGTAGGAGCATATCCCCGTTCACTTGTTATATCCCCATTCACTTGTTTTCCAGCCAAGAGATCATTGAACCCAGCGTTGACAGTTCTTGGTTTGGTGGATCGATATACATACAAAGCAAAGCAGTCGAGGAGATGAATATATCCGTACGTACCGTTTGACAGGAGATAGAGAGTGTTTGCCAGGTTTTTGCACATATAGATTCGGAGTACGTGTCATTCAATTGGCACCTAAAAAGAGAGCATTGCAAACAGAGAAAAATCAAATCCTTGCAGTAAGACCTCTACTTGATTTTCTATAACAAAGGAACACAATTTAAGGTGATACGTATGAATTTACATATGCCATAAAACTATAGGATGGCAAAGAAGAATAAACATATACTTGGCAAACACATATTGGATAACATGAAATTCCATGTATTTACTTAAGGAATCAAACATGTTTGAATAAAAGTTGAATGATTGCCAAACCGGTTAGAAAGTTGACAGGCCCGGCAAAGCTCATCTAACGGTCTATCCAATCTCTCAAAGATCTAGACCATCCATCAATAGTAGCAAGATTTATAAGAGGGGGTAGTTGCTCACGGTAAAAAGGATCCCTATTTTTTGCTCTAGAATGCTGCCAAAATTCTCAGTGAGGGTTTTGCCAATTTGGGAGGCTCATTTTCTTGTTTTCTTAATCAATTTTCTTGTGCATGGACTCTGCAAATGCTTGATGAGGTTTGCTGATTGCAGGTTGCCCTCTCTAGTGCGTCCAAGGAAGCGGTGTCTTCTGTCTCTTTTCAATGGGTCTTTATCATTCCGTTGGTACTAATCATGTGATGGATTTGCAGGGACACGACCACACTTCATTTAATGTAGAAACTAGTTCACCCACCTTTCGACATGGATTTTCCATCTTGATTTGCAGAGCCGTTTATTTGAGCTTTTAAACAACTCTTTGCTGGTTCAAATTTGTCTCATTGAATCTAGTTCACTCACCTTACTACTAGCACTTGCCATCTTGATTTGCAGTGCTGTGTATTTGAATTTCTGAAGTAATAAGAGAAAACAAATCTTCGCTGGTTCAAATTCGTCTATTTGTTGTTTTATTTTTTCTGTATATTTTTTGTTTTTCTTTTTTTTACCTTTGTATATATATAAATTTTTAATAAGGAATCGTGGACGTACAAAATTACAATTTTGTATATTTTATAAAATATAATAAAAAATAAATTTATATTATATACATATCAAAGTTTTAATGTCATTTAATAATACATTACTTTATTTGTTTTAATGTCATTTAATAATACATTACTTTATTTCTTTGTTTATTTTTTATATTTAATTATGATTTTAAGAATGTTAAGTTTTATTAGGGTTAAAGATGACTTCGTTAGCAAGACAATCTAGGATCAAATTTTAGAGGGGGTGTTTGTATTTTGTTAGGGGAGGACACATGTTAAAAAAATCTAGTTATTTAAGGGTTTGTGGTCTATTTAAGGGTTGGTGTGGCTTAGGCAAGTGTGATGATCCTTAAAGCCGAAATCCCTAAGTGACTTTGATGGCTTAGATGCCCCTAGATCAGAACCCCTCAACCCACAAGTCAAATCTAATCATTTTTCGTTATAATTTTAAGAAAAAAAATATTATTATTTTAAAAATCGTTTTCCGTTATAATTTTTTATATTTTTAAATATTTTGTTTAACAATTTATTTTGAAATTATAAAAACAAAAATTAAATTATAATGTGATACATTTGTTTTTTTCTCTTCTCATACTTACATTACGTAGCTAGTTGCTTTGTTTCTATAATTATTTTTCTTTTTTATCAGAGTGGTTCCTTGTAACCCGGAACTTATTTGACATAGATGGGAGGATTAGGTTGTACCAATATATGCGTGGATTTAGTTATTATCGGGCAACTTTAAATATCGGACAATTGTTTCCATTTCTTCTCATTCGCTGCCCAGAGGTTCGAGTTGTTAATTTCTAGAGACACGCAATTTAAAATCACCAGTGGCGACCATATTATGGAGTGTTTAATTCCACTCTATTAGAATTTTTATTTGGCTATCCTTTAAATCGGTTAGCGTTTTCATTAATAGTTTCTTAACCATTATATGCCAACCATTTCTTCCTTTAACCGGGATAAAATTGTCTATCACAATGGAATCGTTTCTTGAGAAAAAAACAAAAACCCATACCCTTGGTTTACACATTCACCATTAAAGCTTACACAGCTCACTAAGCAAGTTTAAGAAACACTTGCCCTTTTTTCATGGTGATGAAGCCGTTATTGTGAACGAAATTTTTTTCACATTCTCGAATGCGTGTATTACCCTTGCAGTCAATGAAAATGATAACTACATGCTTTTGTTTTAAAACACCCTCGAAGGACATTCTCTTCCATGTTCGCCAATTTGCCAAACGAATGCTTCTCTATCTTGCCTTACATATCTTATTGGTTTAATTTGCTTCGGAAAGATGGAAGATCCTTGTGATCACATCAGGAGTCTCAATGAATTTCAATTGAAAAAAAATGAAAACATTTGCGATTTCAATCTCACGTTCATCAAGCTTTATAATCATTTTCCTACGTTTTTGCAGCCTACAGATTTGACTTCGTATCAACATTATTATGATCTCCTACCTCCACTTTATCGATGGCCATTGGACGAAAAGAATATTCAAATCGCTAAACAAGCTTTGAGCACTTACCTAGATTATAAAGAAAAATCCACAGAACATTCTTCTCTCTTAATCTTGATAAATTACATTTCGATCCTTATTTGTTAATGCTTATCATTAAAAATTTGCACCGCATGTGCCATTTTCAACATTAGATTTCGATTCAGTCTCTACCTAAGTCCTCCATTGAACCAACTTATTTGAAACCCAACTATGACTCTTTCACCATATGTGATCAGGAGCATCAATGTTGTTGGAATGTAATTTCAACTACTGTAACCTGCGATGCGATCTGATCGCATATCGCACTTTCCCTTGTCACCCTTCGCTGCATCCCTGTATTGTCTGCGATGCGATATTTGCGATGCGATCGCAGATCGCAAGTTCTAAACTTCTGCGCGTTAAGCCTTTCGCTCCTTGTCTGCCATGCGATGCGATCTTATCGCAGATCGCATCCTCCAGTGTTTTCTGTTTGTTTGTCCCTGACGTGATGTTGCGATGCAATTGCAGATCATGCCTTCTGCCAAGTTGATCTCAGCCGTCCATACGTTTTTGATTCAACGGCCATTATTTGTTCTTACCTTGTTCACGCCACCGCCATAAGTGTCTTTTCACCATTTACCTATTTGTGTTCCCAAAGGAGAAGGAAGATCAAATCTAGCTCCTCGACATTGAATGCTCAGCTACAGCATTTAATAAACAACATGGTCGAGAAGAAGAAGGACGCGCCACGTACAGGTGCATTAAAAGGATTATGGATTTCTTACAACAAAGCTGGCAGCAGAGCATTTATCAGTTATGAGCTTCCAACAGCCGACTTCATGTTTTTAAGGCATCGCCGCTTGTTGCATTCAATACGCAGATAAGCTTTAGAAGATACTTTTTTTTATTTTAACATATATAATGTGTAATGAACGGAAGTTCTGTCACTAAGTGGAGTAAGAGAGAAGATGTTGAAGAATCTGAGAGTTTCCCTTTTGTAGTTTCTGAAATGCATAGCAATGCTCAGATAGTGAAATCAGATTCTGGAACTGAAGCGTAACTGTTGTAAATCCCTCTGAGTCGAGGAAGACTGTTTTGTAACAATTTTTTTTATTATCTTATATGATTAAGATCCTGTATCAAAACAGAGCGTTGTTCTCTGTGAAATTTCTTTTGTGTTTGAAATAAACAGAAATTTCCAACATGGTATCAGAGCTGGTCTAAGCATTCAGTGAGTCAAAAACAGAGATTGTTTTTCGCTATAGGAGCTGTAAAAAGTTTCTTGAGCACAATTTTTCCCAGTAGAGAAAGTTTTTTGCTTGTTTTTTTTATATAGTCAGTATCTCTTCTTTATCAATACAAGTTAAGATGGCAGATGCTGGAACATGTTTGACAAATTCCCAACTGCCACAGTGTAATGGGAAAAATTACAGTTATTGGTCCATAACAATGAAGGCATTGTTTGCTTCTCAAGGAATATGGCAGCTGGTTGAAACAGGCTATGCTGAACCTGCAGATGCAATAGCACTGGCTGCTTTGACAGTAGCAGAAAGAGACCAGTTGAAGAGCAACAGGAAGAAGGATGCCAAAGCCCTCTTTTTACTCTTCCAATCAGTACATGAAAGTGCTTTTCCACGAATTGCAGCAGCAACAATATCCAAGGAGGCATGGGATATTCTCAAAACTGCCTATCAAGTCATGGAGAAGGTGAAGACTGCAAAGTTGCAGATGTTGAGGAGAGACTTTGAAAATCTCAGCATGAAGGAATCTGATACAATAGATTCATTCTTCACTCAAGTTATTGGGTTGATAACCCAGATAAGATCTCATGGTGAGATTCTTGAAGATAGAAGGATTGTAGAGAAAACCTTGAGATGTTTACCCTCAAGGTTTGAATCTATTGTGGTAGCAATAGAATAAACAAAAGATCTCTCACAGTTCACGGTAGATGAGATGAGTGCTTCACTTTTGTCTCATGAACAGAGACTGAGTAGAGGAACAAATTCCTCATTTGAGCAAGCATTCAAGACTCAGATGTTTTTCGGCCAAGGAAAAGGTCGAGGGAGAGCAAATAACAGAGGTCATGGAAGAAGCCAAAACATAAGCAGAAATTATCCTGCAAGCACAAGCGGAAGGAGCTACAATTAAAACCAAGATGAAGGTTCAAGCAAACAGCAAGCTCATGGACAAAGGTATGACAAATCCCAAGTCCAATGTCATTATTGTAAGAAATATGAGCACTATGCCAATGAATGTAGGAAAAAACAAAGTGACATGAATAATAGGCAGAATGCTAATTTTGCAAATGAAGAAGATAAGAACCCAAAGAACGTGCTGTTAACATGTAACATAGCACAAGACAAACAAGAAGATTTTTGGTTCTTAGACTCAGGTTGTAGTAATCACATGACTGGAAATATTGCAATGTTTGCCAATCCGGATGAAAATGTGAAATCTGAGGTAACAACAGGGAGTGATGATAAGATAGCTGTCAAGGGTAAGGGCAGAGTTAGTATCCGAGCAAAAAATGGAGAACAGATGACTGTGCCAGATGTATACTATGTACCTGGTCTAAAATGTAATCTTTTGAGGATTGGACAGCTCATTAACAAAGGTTACAATGTGTTCTTCAAATATGATTTGTGTACAATCAGAACATACCTCCAAGTAAGAAGATCATTGCACAGGTGCAGATGACCAGCAATATAATGTTTCCTCTCAAACTCAGAGCAGATTTGGAGGAAGGAAGAACTATTGCAGCTGTAACACAAGAAGTCTTTCAGGAACAAGTAAAAGATGAGAATTGGTTGTGGCATTTGAGATTTGGACATCTCAATTTCGGAGCCCTGAATCTGTTGCACAGAAAGGGAATGGTAAACGGATTGCTGTTGGTTGAGAAACCAGACAGCCTTTGTGAAGGTTGCATCTTGGGCAAGCAACACAAACAAAACTTTCCAGAAGGAAAGAGTATAAGGGCAAAAGCACCATTGGAAATTGTTCACTCTGATGTGTGCGGACCGATGTAAATACCATCATTTGCTGGAAATAAATATGTTATAACTTTTATTGATGATTACTCCAGAAAGACATGGGTGTATATGCTGAAACAGAAGAGTGAAGTGTTTGAGAAATTTCACCACTTCAAAACTCTTGTTGAGAAGCAGTGTGGGCATTATATCAAATTGCTCAGAACAGATAGAGGAGGAGAGTACATCTCCAAAGACTTTCTGCGTTTTTGCAGAGAGAATAGCATACAAACGCAGTTCACCGCGAGGTATACACCTCAGCAAAACAGTGTTGCCGAAAGGAAGAATAGGACCATTCTTGACATGGTCAGAAGTATGCTAAAGGCAAAGCACTTGCCGCATGAGTATTGGGCAGAAGCTGTCACTTGCGCAGTTTACATCTTGAATAGATGCCCAACTAAAGCTGTCATGAACAAAGTACCAGAAGAAGCATGGAGTGGTCAAAAGAAAACTGTCACTCACATGAGAGTATTCGGTTGTGTGGCATATGCACATGTACCAGATCAGCTAAGAAAGAAGCTTGATAGTAAGGGGTAGAAGTGTGTCTTTATTGGCTATTGTGATGAGTTAAAAGCATACAAACTCTATAATCCATCCACCAAGAAATTGATAGTAAGCAAAGATGTGCAGTTCATTGAAGATGAAGTTTGGGATGGAAGCTTAGAAAAGACAGTGAATGTGAAGAAAATAGTGTCTCATGAAGAAGAAGAAGAAGAGACAGCAGCGAATAATCCTTCCTTGGTGGGTCCTCCTCCACCACAGCAAGTACAACAAACCACACCACAAGCTGGAATTCGAACAACCTTGAGAAGTCAAGGAAGTTCTTCTCCAAGCACATCACAGGGATCAGAAATACCCTCAAATTCGGATGGAACTCCTAGCACACCAAGAAGACCAAGATTCAGAGATCTGAATGAGATTTATGAACAAGGAGAGGTAAGTAACAATACCGGTCTGAATTCATTATTCACTTTGTATTGTCATGTTGATGACCCAGTTGATTTTGAAGATGCTATAAATGAAGATAAATGGATTGAAGCAATGAATGAAGAAATTGGTGCAATTGAGAAGAGTAAAACATGGGAGTTAGTGGACCTCCCTGAAGGCAAAGATGCCATTGGAGTTAAGTGGGTCTATAAGACCAAAAGCAATGCTGAAGGCAAGATTGACAGACAGAAAGCAAGACTTGTTGTGAAAGGCTACAAGCAACAACAAAGCAAAGACTATGATGAAACCTTTGCACCAGTAGTAAGGATGGAAAGAGTCAGAACAATGTTGTCTATTGCGGCACAACACAAATGGAAGATTTATCAAATGGATGTTAAATGTGCATTCCTGAATGGAGTGTTAAAAGAAGAGGTTTATGTTGAACAACCTTCAGGCTATGAAGTTGAAGGCCAAGAGCATAAAGTCAGCAAACTGAAGAAGGCTCTTTATGGGCTGAAGCAAGCTCCAAGAGCATGGTACAACAGAATAGATGCTTATCTGATTGAGAATGGGTTTGATAAGTGTGATGGTGAACCCACACTCTACATAAAGCAGAATGACGGTAATATTATTATTGTTGTTTTATATGTAGATGATTTGATTTTTACTAGCAATGATGCTTCTCTCATTGCTTATTTTAAAGCAGTGATGAAAAGTGAATTTGAAATGACTCACTTGGGTTTCTTAAGATATTTTCTTGGAATTGAAGTAGACCAAAGTGAAAATGGTGTTTTCATTTCTCAAGATAAATATGTAGAAGCAGTGTTGAAGAGATTTAACATGCAAAACAGCAAGACAACTATGACTCCAACAGTAGTGGGGTTGAAATTGACCAAAGAAGACAACAACAGGGATTTTGATCCAAAATTGTACAAGAGCATAGTTGGCAGCCTTATGTACTTGACTGCAACTAAGCCGGACGCTATGCACGCTGTGAGTTTAATCTCCAGATTTATGTAAAGACCGAAAAAGACTCATTGGCAGGTAGCCAAGAGGATTCTAAGGTATGTAAATGGAACGAAGGGGTTTGGTATTTTATACTCCTCTTCTAAAAGTTTCATGTTGATAGGCTACACTGACAGTGATTGGGCTCGAAGTGTTGATGATAGGAAAAGCACATCAGGATATGTGTTTCATATGGGATCGGGAGCCATCTCATGGGCTTCTAAAAAGCAACCTGTTGTGTCTTTGTCAACAGCAGAGGCAGAGTATGTGGCAGCAATAGCAGCAGCATGCCAAGCAGTATGGCTGAGAAGAGTTCTCAGAGATTTGTGTTATGAACAAGAAAATGGCACAACCATTTACTGTGACAATAGCTCGGCAATAGCATTATCTAAAAGCTCTGTTTTTCATAAAAGTACAAAGCACATAGACAACAAATTTCACTTCATACGTGAATTGGTTAACAATGGTTAGATTGTTTTGCAGCACTGCAGTACAGAGCATCAGTTGGCCGACATCTTCACAAAACCATTGACAAAGAAAAGTTTTGATCATTTCAGGAAATGCTTGGGTATGCAAAAAGAAAACCAGCAGTTGAAATTAAAAGAGAGTGTTGGAATGTAATTTCAACCACTGTAACCTGCGATGCAATCTGATCGCATATCGCACATTCCCTTGTCAGCCTTCGCTGCATCCCTGTATTGTCTGCGATGCGATATTTTCTATGCGATCGCAGATCGCAAGTTCTAAACTTCTGCGTGTTAAGACTTTCGCTCCTTGTCTGCCATGGGATGTGATCTTATCGCAGATCGCATCCTCCAGTGTTTTCTGTTTGTTTGTCCCTGACGTGATGTTGCGATGTAATCGCAGATCGTGCCTTCTACCAAGTTGATCTCAGTCGTCAATACGTTTTTGATTCAACGACCATTATTTTTTCTTACCTTGTTCACGCCACCGCCATAAGTGTCTTTTCGCCATTTACCTATTTGTGTTCCCAAAGGAGAAGGAAGATCAAATCCAGCTCTTGGACATTGAATGCTCAGCTACAACATTTAATAAACAGCATGGCCGAGAACAAGAAGGACGCACCACGTACAGGTGCATTAAAAGGATCATGGATTTCTTACAGCAAAACTGGCAGCAGAGCATTTATTAGTTATGAGCTTCCAACAACAGACTTTATTTTTTTTAAGGCATCACCGCTTGCTGCATTCAATACGCAGATAAGCTTTAGAAGATATTTTTTTATTTTAACATATATAATGTGTAATGAATGGAAGTTCTGTCACTAAGTGAGTAAGAGAGAAGATGTTGAAGAATCTGAGAGTTTCTCTCTTGTAGTTTCTGAAATGCAAGGCAATGCTCAGATAGTGAAATCAGATTCTGGAACTGAAGTGTTCCGGTTGTAAATCCCTCTGAGTTGAGTAAGACTATTTTGTAACAATTTTTTTTATTATCTTATATGATTAAGATCCTGTATCAAAACAGAGCGTTGCTCTCTGTGAAATTTCTTTTGTGTTTGAAATAAACAAAAATTTCCAACAAATGTAATGGCGTTCTCAATCACATCATGGAGCATAGTGAAAACCTTATTTTACATGATCTGAATCCTTTCAATCACATCATGGAGCATAGTGAAAACCTTATTTTACTTGATCTGAATGCTTTCATATTTGTCGATGATCTAAGTCAACCTCAAGATTATGATGTCCATCACCAAGTGAATTTTAACTTTCTTTACCCCGTAGATGATCTCATTTATAATGATTGTATTATTGAAAGGTCATATCTTTATTATGAAATCTCCTTTCTTGATATCGATGATCAATATTTCTTCAATGAAGTCAAGAAATAAGTCTTTACTTTCAATCTTGGAGATCCGTCATTTATTATTTCAGTTGAATATGGAGTATTCAAATCTGAAACATCTAATGCATGCATGGCTTCTTCTTTATGATGTGAGGGACGTTCGAAGCTGTGGAGATCTATTTCTTAATATAATCCTTAATAGTGATTTGCATGTATTTCCGTACTTTCGGAGTATGTTAAACAAGCATACGGGTTTTGGTGGGCAAGTCATGTGAGATGGTGAAAAAGAGTTTCGGCTTCTTTTCCAGCCTTTGTCATCTCCGCATATGCTTGTTGGATGGAAAGAAAATAGTTTTTAATTATTATTGTCCACCAGACCATGAATCTTACAAATAAGGCAAAAAAGTCCTTAGGTTCATTTTCGTCCAATATGAACCCAGGTATGTTTTGTAGTTTTAATTTGTATAAAATCTATATTTAAAAAAAATTAATAAAAATTATAATATTAAAAAAAAACAAAAATCCAAAAATATTTCTTTATTCTTTTATTTTTAAATTTTGCTTTGTTTTACTTTCAACATTAATTTGAATTTTGCTTTGCTTTACTTTAAACATTACTTTGAGCTTTGTTTCCCTTTAGTTTGGCTTATATTATGATTATCGTTTATAATTTGAAATTTTGTAAGTTTTTCCTTATAATTTACTTTATGCTGATTTCATTTTATATATATTTTTTAATGTTTTTGTTATTGATTATCTTTATTTCTTTCCGTCTCAATTTTTCCTTCTGGTCATAAAGATAAATGTATGTATGTATGAATGATAAGAAGGGGAATTTGTTATGGATTTATTGTCACTCACAAATCAATGTTTTTGATGACTACAAGAAAGTAGGAAAACATTAAACAGTGAGAGCATAGACGGTTCAATTTAAATGGTATATATTTATAGCATATAGATTACTCACTACAATGCATCTAGATAGTTATTACAACTCACACATAGCAAAACAACTACTTCTAGATTAATGCCTAGGGACTCATGATGACAGCCACACGACATGGAAGCATTATGTCCAACACTCTCCCTTAATGCTTACACATAAAACATTGAAAAAACATATTATAACAATAAATAAATCTTTGTCAGATTTGTATGATATGGCCATTACTAGCACTCATATGCACTTCCCACTTTATCCATTTAAGACATAACTGCTTTAGACCATGATTTAAGTACTTTAGAGAATTGTTAAGTACTTTAGAGAATAGCTACTTCTCAACCTTTGGGAGCGCAATGGGTCAGTCTTGGGTCACTCTCGATACTAAACCATCCTGTGGAAATGCCACCATCTGTTGAATCCATTGGCTTTCACAACCTTGGTCAATTATCTAGATAGCATTCTAGGTACAAAATGTCTTCAGTAGTAAATTCTACAACTTGACTTTATAAAATAACCTATACTCATGCGAGCACTACCAATAACACCAACTTAACCTCATTAAGAACTACCTATAATTAATACTAACATAATCATGAATCACATTGATCTGTTCAATATTTGACAGGTTATCTAAGATTCTGAATCATTTTTTTTAATTATAAAATCACAACGCAATAATAGAACTGCAACCTTAGCTCACACCATAAACTAGAAAAATAAACAGACACACACAAAATCCACAAAATCCACCACACTATTTTGAAAAACTCGGCACAGGCAAAAAAAAAATATGCGCAGGTACAATGTTCTGGATGGCGTACATTGCCTATCTACCAACGTCGTCTACCAATACTTTAACTCAAATCTTCCACTGCTCCACACAAAGTTATTTTTTTTAATTCCAATCTGTTTCATTTTAGCTTCATCGTGTCGGGACATCATACGATCATGTTTCTGTGACTGTAAAACACTAGAATAAAAGTTTGGATGAAGTAATGATTACCGTGAGGAGTTTAAGGATGTTATAATACTCTAGATACAAAGAAATAAACACCGCATCAAAATCCTTACTTGCCATTAGAACACGACGCACCACCATCCAATTTGAGTCAGCATCTCTCGTCATTGATTCTTGTGGGAGGATCCTCCAAAGTAGTTTTCAGAGCCTTTGTAAGACTTGTGTTCGACTCTAAAATAAAGGCCTCGACATTTTCTGCCTCCAAGGGGTGTTGAATTGAACCATACCCTTGACTGACTTCTGCTTAGAATTTTCTTGAGAAGCCCGTCCACTTGATCAGTGATTGTAAGCATGTGCATCAATTCTGCCTTGTCGGACGGAGCCATAGCTTTTCTTGCGGTGTGATTGAATTCACGTCCTATGGTTCTCCTGTGACTCAATCCCGCAGGAGAATATACCTTTCCAAGTGAAAATTGCCTTCGGATCAAATGGGTATTCCGAATCCATATCTCAAGATACAAGATCTACTATTTTCGTTTAGGAAAATCATGCCTAATCTGCGGCTTCGTGCTACGAGCCTCCTAACTTCATACAAGAGATAACGACGCCTCTTGCTTCTCCAACACAATCATCAGGTGACCGTAGGCTTGTGATCACCCGCAACCCATATTTCGCTCTCCGCAGATGTCTGTTGGAGTAATCACAAGCAACGTTAAGTAATTTGCAGGGCACGGAAGACACAGATCTCCTTTTTGCCATGGGAATTCCCGATAATTGCCCTGCTAGTACACTCAAAACGAAGAGGAAAGAAGGAATGGAAAACAACTCCACATGCATGGCAAGGATTGCTTTCACGAAGGATTCTCCACGTGAGAACATCAAGGTTAGAGTAGAAAACTCCCATGAGGATACTCCAATGTGCATCCCGCATTCACAACCATGGAAATATTAAAAAACTCATTCCAGAATATAGATACTAACCATGGGAATATAAAAAAACTAATTCCAGAATATAGATACTACGAAAGGACATTTTCATCATCGAATGAAATTAGCAGACATCTGAGCTCCCAACATGATTCACCACAGAAGATCATCGAAAGCAATTGAAATTGGAAGAGACTTGAACAAGCGTACTCATCGAGAACAACGTTATGCATATACTACTATGATGTTATTGGAATTATATTTATCAATGGTTGTATGCGAGAAAGAGCTAATCTGTCCTAAAGACATTTCACTGTGAAAAGGGCTTTGGAACGGCACTTCTCAATCATTCTTTGATTAATGACAGTCAAGAGCTTGTTTTTTTCTTTGATTTTTTTTGTAATGGAAGCTTCCATTTGGTTCAAGATATTAGTAGCAATGTCACTACAAAACAACTTGGTAGCTCATGTGGATTTGATTGCATCATTGGAACCTGGCTGCTCGTAAATGTATTACCTTCCCCAATAATTATGCAACAGGGGAAATGGAACCTTTTCTATTATGTGACAACTCCTTCATGAAATAACTACCAATTGAATGTTGTGTTGTACATATGGGAAAAGAGATTCAGAGTTCAAAAAGATGTTCCAATAAACATTGGGAATGAACGGCATAAGAATAAACAAATGCTCATAACCTATGTTACCAGAAACGGGACGGTTGCCACCGTTCCCCGTAAAAAAGTGTAAGAAACGGAAACAAGACGGAAACGCCTTTTTCTACGGTCATTTTAGTTGACCGGTGTATATATTTTATGGGAATTTTTTTACCTTAGTTCGCTCTTTTGCATGTCATTCTCAGCCATGTATTTTCGCTCTTTATTGTAGATTTCACTCATGTATTCATTCAATAACTTAGAGACCTATACCGTATATAGAAAGTTGATCATTTCTGTACTATTGTCTTTTTTTAGTTGATTTGTTTTCCTTCAACATGTATATTGTTAAAATTCATAGTTTAAACACTATTCTATATGTGGCTCAAGAAATTCACATTTAATTGCAAATTCTATTTATTGTTTATATATATATATATATATATATATATATCTTATTATTTGGATTTTTTTTAAGGAAACAATAAGTAGATGAAGGCGCAAAATGCATAAAAATGTATACACTTAATTGATTAGGAGGTATAATAATGTATATATTTAATAGTCAATTTGCTTCTTATTTAAATTATTTACGTTTTTAATAAAATTTGGGCTGGAAATTTAGTTGAAACTATATTGAAAATTGAAACTAACACTGTATTTTTTATTTTTATTTTCATTTTCTCTCTCCTCGTTTCTTGAGTGCGAAACCTCCAAACTCCGTTTCTCGTACCGTTTTCGTTTCTCATTTCGTTTCCCGTTTCTGGTAACATAGCTCATAACTTTATCAATAATATTTCAATTATTGATCCACCATCGAAGGATTTATTATTCCCATAAATGCTGGAGCAACATGGGAATTTGGAAACCGTTCTTCTCTTTGGATATGCTTGAGTAATTTATTATATTTAGCGGCAGTGGAGTATTGAGAAAAGCAGCTACTGAGCAAAGCGTTGTTGTGTTTTTAAGATTGACTTATACTGCCATTGCTATTGGACTAGTGTTGACCATTGGAAATCCCAGCTCAAAGAAGGAGCATATCCCCATTCACTTAGAAGAGACAATTGAAGGCAACATTGACAACTCGTTCCTTGGTGGATTGATATACATATTTTCACATTGCCTGAAGAATAACACTCAAGGAGATGAAGATATGCGTACGTGACATGTGAGAGGGGATTTGCCAAGTTTTTGCACATACATTTTTGTACTATGCATCATTAAATTGGCACCTAAAAATGGAGCATTCCCAATAGAGAAGAATAAAATGCTACTTGATTTCTAGAACAAAGAAACACAATTCAAAGTGATATGTATGAAAATATATACCATAAAATTAAAGTATCACAAAGATGAATAATCATATACGTTATTTAGTAAACACAGATTGGATAAGAGACATATGCAGAAGTATAAGTGTGAATAATTAAGTAGATGGAATTCCATGTATTTACTTAGTGAAGAAAACATGTTTGAAGAAAATTTGAATGATGGTTGAAGTGGATAGTGAGGTTATGGGAGCAATCGTCCAGATATCATCCAAGAGGCTATCCAATAACTCAAGAATAATCTAGAGCATCCATCAACAATAGAAATATCTATAATAGGAGATAGTTTCTCATTCCAAAAAATCCCTAGTTTTTGAACCAAAATGTTGCTGCAATTCTTGAGTAAGGGTTTCGCTAGTTTGAGAGACCCTTTTTCTTATTTTTTTAATTAATTTTCTCGCGTGTTGACTTCTATAAATGCTGGATTATTTTTGTTCATTGGAAGTTTACCTCTTCAGAGGGTCCAAGGAAATGAAGTTTGAGATCTATGAAGTGATGCCTAGATGAAGGTATTGATTTGGTTTTTTTTTTTTTCATCATTTCCATGAGTATTTATCATTCCATTGGTACTAATGATGTAATGGTTTTGTAGAAACATAGTCACACTAACAGAAAATGCTTCATTTAAGCTCAACTCGAGTTCACTCACGTTTCCACACACATTTACCATATTTACCCTCTTCATTTCCAGAGCTTTGTATTTGAATTTTTGAAATAACAATAAAAAAAATTCTTTGCTCGTTCAAATTTATCTCATTTTTTTTACTTATCATCTTCATCCATTTTTTTATATACATATTACAATCCTGGAAACTTACCAATTGTATATACTTGTTGCTTTAATTTTCTGTACAAATTTGAATATTTTTTTGCTTTTTTATAAATAAGCTTCTAATAAGGAGCATGCAAGGAGAATGCATGTATACAATTACAACTTTGCATATCTTATAAAATATAATAAAAATTAAAGGTATATTATGTGAATATCAAAGTTTTAATGGCATATAATAAGAATTTATTTGTTTATATTGATTTTTACTTTCTTGTAAAAAAATATTTTTATTTTTATTTTTAATTATTATTTTAACATTTTTGTCCACTATAATTTAACTTTATACTTTTGTATATTAGGTTAAAATTTTATTTTAATTTTGAAAATATAAAAATTAGAAATATAAAAATTAATGATGCAAGAATAAATGACATTTATAACCATACTTACATATATTTTGGCCCTTCAACAATAAATAGGTTAAAATTTTATTTTAATTTTGAAAATATAAAAATTAGAAATATAAAAATTAATGATGCAAGAATAAATGACATTTATAACCATACTTACATATATTTTGGCCCTTCAACAATAAATATTTATTTTTAAAGAGCAAGATTTCTTGCACAATGAGATAAATTTGTTTTATAATATTCTCATATTTACATTAGATGGCTAGTTATTTTGTTTTTTTATTTATTTTTCTCTTTCATCATAGTTGTATGTGGTAGGATTATCCCTTGTAAGTTGCAATATCTTTTACGTAGATGATATTATTGGGTTGCGTCAGTCTTGGCATTGATTTGGTTTTTCTCATGGAACTTTAAACCCTAGGAAAGCACGCCCACTACTTCTCGCTAATTGTTGATAGGTCTGAGGTGTTAATTTCTAGAGCAGTACAATTTAAGAACATGAACATTGTGAGGAAACCATATTGGGCAGTGTTTAATTTTTCTCCATTTGACTTCACTCTCCTTTAATTCAATTATGGCTATTATTAACGATTTCTTGCCTAACTATTATATGTTGACTATTTCTTCCTTTACCCTCGTTAAAATTGTCTAGTGTCATTGAATTTTTTGTTGGCACAAGGACAAAAACCCATACCATTGGCTTACACCTTTTCCATTAAAGCTTATGCATTCAGTTAATCCTATACCTCACAAGTTTAAACAACACTTTCCCTTATTTCATGGTGACAAAAGTGTTACAATGAATGAACACTTTTGTGCATTCTCTAGTGTGTGTACAATCCTTCAAAATTTTGTAACTTGTGAAGGTACGTATGGCATCTTTCTCCTCTATCACATTCAATCTTTGATGCATTTAATGAAACAAAATGAGATAAATTTGCTCATTTTCTTAATAGTATTAGATAGATGGTGTTCAATATCCAAAGAAATTCTAGAAATATTATAGGGTCCTCTACCATTTGGGGTTAATTAAAATCCTTGATGAGGAAAAATTGAAATCAAAGAATGATAATTGGATAAATTTCTTAATAAAAAAATTAGTTCATTGAGTTATCAGAGCAAAAAGACACTGGTCGAAAAAGGAAAGGGAAAATAGGTGGGTTTTCATCAAACCATAACCCTCAAGAAGACAATATAGGAGAAGAAGAATATGTAGTTCAAGAGACATAGGGCATAAGTCTCATCAAGATAAAGGAAATTATAGCACCGTAAGATCCATCAATATATGGGAATGAAGATTCATTTGATGTAGATGAAATCCTAAATTCACTACTATGTGACAAAGGAGAACCATTAAAAACGAAATACAAAAGGAAGGAAAATCAAAAGGAAATTGGAGCTCAAAAGAAAATTCCATCAAAATTAAAAGGAAAGGTAGAAAAATAAGTCAAAAAGAATTCAAACGAGAATAAGCTAACACTATTGTTATATTTGAACCTAACAAAACAATGTTAAAAGGAAGAGTTATTGGGGGACAATGATCCAAAGACTAAATAAATCCATGTGAATCATCAAAATCATGACAAAAGCGAATACCTTTGTTTCACCTGAGAATTTGAAGATTATAGAGTTTTATGAATCAAAAAATAACAAAAAAAACTTGAAAGAAGAAGCTTAGAGGTCAATAAAAATCAACAACAACTCTATGACTATTTTGATACTTTGGAGAAAGAGACACACAAAAAAATGTAAAGGAGGCTTCTCCTATTTTTTAGCAAAATTTCAAGAGTGACATTCCAAATTATACTATTCATAGTCTTTCACATAATGATGATGGTCCCTTCTCTATGCAACAAAATAATATCAGAGCATTAAAATAGGAAATATTTAAATTGAAATTCCTGTAAAAGCATTTAAAAGGGAAAATTAAATGCTTCAATAAAAAAACCATAAGGTGCTAAATAAAATGTATTAAAAGCTCAAAACTCAAGAAGATCAACAAGGCACTTCAAGAAATAGGTTAAAAGAAAACATGTTAATGAGGAAGGAAATGTGGTCTATTGCCAAAGTGATCTGATCCAATTCTTTGAAACTATCCTCTAAGTCATAGTATTGTCAAAATTTTGAAATTTTTTCTAACGTGCATGCAAACATGCAACATCCTAAGCATAGGGGGATGTTGGGCCAAAGAAATAGTATCATGTTGACAGCTCATTACATAGTTTTCCACCTATGTTCCATAGAAAATCTCATAATCCACTCTTTTTTGCATCATCCTACAATATTTCCATGCATAGTAAACCATTTGAGTTACAAAGGATATAAAGTGGTAAAATTCTAATATATTTCTAGTTTTATATATTTTTCTTTATAAAATTAGTTTAATTTGAAAATATTAAGGAAACTGACTTATTTTTCTTCTATGATGACATTATGTAGCTACATCTAAGGTTCAAATGGTTTATGAAGTAAACAGGTTAGCTCAAGAACATAATCAGGTGTCAAATAGATCTAACATTATGTTCCTATTGTAGCAGCTACAACCACCCTCCTAAATTTTTCCTTAGCTTCACTTTTGAGCCTACCTACCAACCATTCACAGTAGCATGTCTTGCTTCATCAAGTACACAAGTTTCAGTGATTTTCTTGCAGAATGAGAGCTTGTCCATCAAATCTTGTTGCATTCCCCTCACAAGTTGTTCCTTCGGACTTGGTCCAACTGTAGGCTGAGTAGCTCCCTCAAGAAATTGTGCAATTTTAGAGGGAAACCAGCCTTCCCTCCAAAAATTACGCAATTCTGTCTGGCAGCCTATTGGGCTTCAGAATTGCACAATTCTTCCTGTCAAACTTCATCCAGAAAATTGTGCAATTCTTTCCAGCATGGCTGCTCAACCCATAATTTACGCAATCTTGGGCAGTAGTCAATTGCTCTGCCGAGAAATTATGCAAATCTTCTGGGAAGCCAACCCAGCTCCCTTCCAAAAATGCGCACTTTCTCCCAGCAGTTGAACAAATTGTTGCATGTGCAGCTAAGTTGACTGGTTCCCTCTGGGATTGAGAAAAAGTTATTTGCATGCATGGGATACTTCGCCCAAAGTAGCATGCAAAGGCATCCATTGATTTGTGGATATAATTTTAGCAGTTGGAGGTTGCATGTGAGGATCATTTCAAAAATCTTCCACCAAGTGTTGCTCTTCCTAGATTTGCGGCATGCACGTCACATCATTGATTTTATCAAAACTCCTGAACCGGACACTGTAGGGCTCATTCCTCACATCAACCTTATCGCTTTGACATCCCACATCACTTCTAGGAGTCGTCAGCACATTCGGCTCAGTTATTTTGGGGTAAGCTTGCCTTCCATGTCTTGTGTTGCATTTCTAGCACTCTTTGTGTTTCAATTCGTATGAATGTTCTTTGCTTGATTTTAGTGAGTGATTGTTGTTGTTTTGATACATACTAGCTTGTGTTAGCATTGTTTCAGTTTTCATTAACATCTCACTGTTGTCGCATTCATGAAATTTTTTTTCACGACAAGTTGCTCATTCGATGACTTGCCTCACCCATACACATGTTTTTCCATTTTATAAATCTTTCTTTCATTGTTTGAATGCATGATCATCGACTTATTCTTACACTCAGTATCGCCATCCATTCACATTCGCTTTCAATTTCCGATCGACAGGTCTGGGCAGCCTTGGCCAGGACTCTGCCTACCAAGAAGGCATTGCATAATCCTGAGATTGAAGGCTATGTCTTCCTCTCGGGAAATGTGGATTTCTACTGAGTGACTTTCCTCCAGTCCCGCATTGCAAAATTCTAAGGGATAGTGATTGTTGGCCTAGAAAATTGTGCAGTGCAGTCACTGAGCCTGCAAACATTAACAGCCGAGATTGTGCATTGTGCAATTCTAGCAGTTAAGAACTAGGCTAGACTGTGCATTGTGCAGCTACAAAAGTTAGTCAGCCGCTTGATAGCCTAGACTGTGCCTTACGAAGTCTTGGAAGTCAATCTCTCGACCTCTCAATGGAAATTACGTAACCTTCATGATCAATCACACAGGTATGTTGCAGGTCAGTTCTCAAGTTCATTTTCGTTTTCGACTGACAGATTTCTTTCCATGAGTGTTGCCATGTCTCCAGGTATCGAAGATGTTCATCTTCCTCTCAACAATAGAGTTACAATTGTCTCCACGGGAGCAGAGTCGAAGAAACTACTAAGAGCACGTTTGGGGATGTAGTCAATTAAGTGTGTATGAACTTTCCTACCCACGAAGACATGAAGTTGTTCGTAGACAAGGACATCAAGATATGATGGTAGAAGCATCATGATAGATAGCACCATCAACAACAAATTAAGCTAACATATCGATGTCACGAACGCAAGAGGAAGGTTTTTGACAACACAGAGGCGGAACAAAGTTGCAAGCTCAAGCAGGTCCACTTATGGTGAAAGAGCCTTTAGAGACTCAGGCTATGAGGTGACGACACGACATGAAGATCACATGAAGGCAGAGAGCAGAACAGAGAAGGAGTTTCATGTGCTCAAGTAGTAACTCAAGTAAGAACAAGAGCTGCATAGACAAGAGAATGAGTTGCAGTAGGAATAACTAGATCAGGGGGCACAACATGCACAAATGGATGAAACTACACCAGTACAAGTTATAGATTCATCCAAGCAGTTGGCATGGAGTAGACATGGTGAGTGGTTTTGTTGATTACATGTAAGGGAATTCAACAACACACATGTCATTATGCACATGCATGCGATCTAACACATTTGGAACACTCACCGAGGAAAAGACAAGAAGCCAGTCCAATTGGAGCTGAACATGTAGTTCACAATCGATGTGCATGACCACCAACACACATTGGAAGATCAACACAGACACTATGCATCAGTGTGTTTCTAGTTTGGTTGCGGCCAAGGAGACCATGGGCATGGCAATAGACGAGTTGGATGGAGGAGCCACACAATTAGACTTAGAAGCAATAGAGGCAAGTGTTTGTTTCAACAATATGTCATCATGGAGCACATGCATACCTTCACATACAACCAAGCTTGGCATTAGCTCACCACCTTCACCATCACAAACATGTCAAAGAGTTAGTCTCACCACAACCGACCAAGTGTCAGTGATGTCTTGCATGGCTTGCTCAAGCCATTTTGTCTCACATGGGCACATGTGCATTGTAATGTAACGTCTTTTCAAGTGGAAGTTCAAGTGTCAATAGTTGGATGTAACAGTCATAAAGTAGATGAATAGCCATGAGGGTAGATGAACTATCACAAAGGGGAATGTGAAGGGTCACCCCACCCTTTGCTATAAATAGAACCTCATAACTCATTTTAAAGTCTTTTGGTTAGCCAAGCTTCCCATAAGACTATCTTGGAGAGAGCTTGGACAATATTGTAATGAGCCTTGGCTTCTCCACTGCACAGAGCTAGTATATCTCTTTGGAGGAGGAGGTAGTTGTGTATGTAATGTTCCATTGTAGAAAATAGTGGTTAGACATGGATGTATTGTATGAATGGAACTTACACTTCTTAATATAAGAGAGCCAACACGTTTCATGCATAGGTTATATTGTATTCTATGCTATATGGTTTACTCTAAATGATATATGTATTTGTTTGCTTATGAATGCATGTATGGATTATTATATGTATGTATGTATGGATCCTTGTGAAACATGATATTGGTTTAACCATCACTTTGGATTGCTAGCTAACTTGCATTCCATGTTGTGATGCATCTTTTCTCATGTGTTCCCTTCTTAACTCGATGTTATCGCAGGTTTCCAAGGGGCACACTCATCTCAACCCCCGTGTGTTAGAAATTCTCATGCACCTTCCTTGGCTTCCTGTAGCTGTCATACCCTTGCTACAAATAGAGACATATTACTTGCCTCTGTTCAAAATCGCGGTCAAGGCATTACTATATGACCCACTTTTGGGACTCCTGTACCAAACTGTCTGAGGTCTAATTGGGACTTCTTACTGGGAGATCCCCTTTCATGTTGGTGGGTGCAACACCATCAACATTGTGGCGCTAGAAGGAGGACTAGATGACAAGCTAAGCCCTCATCATATGTTTAGAATCTTCTCATATCTATCATGGATTTTGTTATAGTTAACCCTCTGAAATGTTTGTCCAATGGACATATCTTTCACATCGATATGGAGCTCTTGGATCACTTGTCCCAACTCATGTATCATGGTGAGGGCGAAGTTGCCTGGCTTGACCACTTAGATGACTTCCATGTGCTCATTCATGGCATGGAATATTTTAATGAAATATAGGTATGTTCATTGTTCGCACACACATTTCGTGTCCACCCATCATAATGGTGTGGCACACTCTTAACTCCGTGCACTGATTCAAGTAGTTCAATGATCTAATCGAATCCATTTTCCACTCTTTTTATCTTGAGGTAATTGATAAAAAATTGTTAAAACAATGGAAGGCCCCTCGCGAATCACCCATGGAGTTTTCAGAGTGCCTCTTTCTATTCATCTTTGAAGCCCCGAAATGTCAGATGAAATTTCAATATCTCATTGACAGATTCAAATACTGCTTTTGTCCAATCTATCAATCCAAAGAAGAATTTCAAGCTTAAACCCTGCTTAGCATACTTCAGTGATGGAGGTGCACAATTGTAGATGGACACGGTCACTATCACAAGTGACTCCTTGTTGTCCCCTCTTCAAACAGCTACACCTTCGGAGAGTGATGTGGGAGAGCATGCACACACATTTTTTCAACCATCACATCCTCCCGACATCACTCCTTCCTATTTTTGTGCAGACTTGGTTGTGATTCCCATAGCTTGTCACATATATTTTGTGCCTCAACCTCCATCTTCAAACTGGGATAATCCTCTAGATGACATTGTCTTGTGTTTTTCCATTCTGGAATCTACACGTGTTTTGAACAAGGATCGATCTATCATCAAATTTCGTGTTGAACAACCAACATGCACTGACATTCATGAAGAGCATGAATTGGAGCTTGAAAATCCACTGCTACCAAGGACCATCCCTGTCCATCCATACCTCCTTCATGTTTTCTTAACGTCCCTGGTGATCCTGTCATCCCTGATTTTTCATGTGCATCTCTATCGACGCAAGCACCCATTGTTGATCATTTACAGGACACACTGAATGTTAGTCCATAATCTCACAATGGAGAGGATTGATAATTCTTCGAATATCCACTCGATTTTTCATCTATCCTTTTCGGAAACACAGAGGATGAACATTATTTATTCTCATATACCCCTCTGTGCGACTCATCGAATCATGATGATGCCGACCAACATCCTGCATTTTCTAATCTTAGTTGTCGTGATCTCTTCACCTCATCATCGGATCAAGATTTTGTTTCACTCTTTGTTAATTCATCTAAGCCACTGGTCTACGATGATCCATCTGTCAACTAAGATGAAACCCCCCAGATTCTTGAGGCACCTCAGCCTGAGCTAATGGTTATGTCAAGCCATCACTATCCTAAGGTTGGTTTCACTTCTAATGAGGAAATTGTTCAAACATGCAAGGCTCCTCATCAATCATCTATATGCATTGAATATCAATCTAACACTGGGATTTCTCTTCCTCCAGTAGAACTACACGATCCCAATGCAAATGCATTGGACGAATCTTACTCAGCAAGCACACTTGTGCAATGTAAGTGGTCTACCTTTGTCATGTATGCTTTCATATCACAGTAAAGAGTGTGTGTATGCATAAACTATGCACGTAGTGTCACACAACATCATGGTAAGTCCACATAGTGCATGTCATGTACTTTCACTCATTTTCATTATGTGGACACTTTTAAACTTGGAGTGTGTTTGTCTTCACTGTTAAATCTTTCTTGTTTGTTGGTTCGCATAATTGTCTTGTTCGTGAACCATGGCTTCACCAACATTGGTCTACCAATGCACCAGTGGCTGCATTGGAAGTATCACTTCACGTGAGATGACCCATGCACTATTAGCTTAGGAGTACTAGTGCTTTCTTTTTATTTGCTTGCTTGCATGAATGTTTTATTCTTTATTTGTGTGTTTGTTTGCTTTCTTGTTTGATTTATTACTTGCTTTGCTTTTGTATTTACTTTTGCTTCTGCTTTTCTTTGTTGTTTTCGTTTATGGGTACGTTTCGCAAGAAACCATTCATGAATCTTGAAACAAGTTGTGAAATTTACAAGAGGCCTTGTACAAATATTACTAATTGGTTATCTGTCATCCTACCTTTGTATGAATAACTTGTTACTTTTATTCCATGATACGTCGATGGAAAATGCGTACTGTTAGAAATGAACCTTTGTGAAGACACAACTCTTGTGCACTAACTAGTGTCACCTACCCTAGCCGGTTGTTTTTAGGGTTAACCCTTGTCGGCTCAGTCAAGTAGAGTAAGGTGAGCGGGAAAACCTTAACAGGCATGTCGGAGGTATAATAAAATAATTCTCTTCATGAAAAACCTCTTCTAATCTCAATAATTTGAGATCCATCTTCGGCCTCTGAAATGAATAAGTTCTCTGCATAGTTAGGAAGATGAAAAATGAAAAAAATGAAAAAGTGAAAAAAGTTTGAAAAAATGAAAATAAATAAGGATAAGGAAGAGAAAGGCTTCCTGCATAGAGAGGTGATACAGGTAACTCTTTCAAGGTACTGAACGGGCTCACTGGCAGTAGAGCCATGCTTGTGTTCCTATGTAACTCTGTAGAGGTATTTTCCACGCATGTTGGAAGTGAAACAACACCAAAGATGAAACTAAGACTTTGATCACTATACCTCTTGTGCACCAATATACCACTCAACCCCAATCAAAACAACTGTGTTGACTTGGCTTGAAATGTGTGTTAATCGACCAAGTGCTTGGTAGATGCTACATCTTACAATCAAGCAAGTGTGGAAACCAAGACGAACTGACAATTGAACAATACTTACAGAAGTGTTAGACTTGATTTTCATGAAAAAGGTCCATTCAGAGAACTCAAGCTCTACTAGTGTGTTTCCTAGTGTTGTAGTGGCTACAACCACCCTGCAAAATTTTTCCTTAGCTTCATTTTGGAGTCTCCCTATCAACCTTTCACTGCAGCATGTCTTGCTTTGTCATGTACACAAGCTTTAGTGATTTTATTATAGAATGACAGCTTGTCAATCAGATCTTGTTGCATTCCCTTCACAAGATGTTCCTCCGAACTTGGTCCAGCTACAGGCTGAGAAACTCCCTCAAGAGATTATGGAATTCTGGAGGGAAACTAGCCTTCCCTCCCGAAGTTGTGCAATTCTATATTCCAAACTGCTGGGCTCCAGAATTGTGCAATTTTGGCAATCAGGCTTCATCTAGAAAATTGTGCAATTCTTCTGAGCTTGGCTGCTCAACCCAAAATTTTCACAATCCTGGGTAGCACTTACTTGCTCTGCCTAGAAATTGTGCAAATCTTCTAGGTAGCCATCCCAACTCCCTTCCAGAAATGTGCATTTTCTCCCAGCAGTTGAGCAGACTATTGCATGTGCAGCTGAGTTGACTCGTTCCCTCTAGGATTGAGAAAAACTAATTTTCATGCATGGGCAACCTCTCCCAAGGTAGCATGAAAATGAATCCCTTGATTCAGGGATATGCTTTTAGAAACTAGAAGTTACATGCAAGGATCATTTCAGAAACCTCCCACCAAGTGTTGCTCTTCCTAGATTTGTGGCATGCATGCCACATCTTTGATTTTATCAAAACTCAAGAACCGGATGCTACAAAGCTCATTCCTCACATCAACCTTGTAGATCTAACGTCCCACATCACATCTAGGAATTGTCAGCACATTCAACTTTACTATTTTGTGGTAAGCCTACCTTCCATGTCTTGTGTTGAATTTCTGCCGCTCTTTGTGTTTCAATTCGTATGAATGTTGTATGCTTGATTTCAGTGAGAGCTTGTTGTTGTTTTGATACATACTAGCTTGTGCTAGCACCATTTCATTTTTCGTTAACATCTCACTGTTGTCGCATGCATGAAACTGTTTTTCATGAATGGTTGTTGATTCAATGGCTTGCCTCACCCACACGCATGTTGTTCCATTTTCTGAATATTTCTTTAACTATTTGCATGCACGATCAGCGATTTATGCTTACACTCAGTATCGCCATGCATTCAGATTCACATTCGCTTTCAATTTCCCATCGGTAGGTCTAGGTAGCCTTGGCTTGGGCTCTGCCTCACGAGGACAACATTGCACAATCCTGAGAGGGAAGGCTCTGTGTTCCTCTCAGCAAATGTATATTTCTTCCCAGTGACTATCCTCTAGTCTTACATTGTGCAATTTTGAGGGACAGTAGCTTCTTGCCAAGAAAATTGTGCAATGAAGTCACTAAGCTTGCAACCATTGTCATTTGAGATTGCGCATTGTGTAATGCCAATATTTAGTAGCTAGAATGGACTTTGAATTACATAGTTCCAATAATCATTCAGCCTCCTGACAGCGCAGACTGCACCTTGTGCAGCCTTGGCAGTCAGTGTCCCGACCTCCCGGTGGAGATTGCACAACCTTCATGATCAGTCATCTCAAGTTCATTTTTAGTTTTCTACTCACAGATTACTTTCCATGAGTGTATCCATGTCCCCAGGTATCGTAGGTGCTCATCTGCCTCTCAGCAAAACAGGTACAATGGTTTCCATGAAAGCAGAGTCGAAGACACCACTCAGAGCAAGCTTGGGGATGTAGTCGATCAAGTGTCTATGAACTTTCCTACCCATTAAGACATCAAGTTGTTCATAGAAAATGACATCAAGATACGATGGCAACAACATCATAACAGGAAACACCATCAACAACAGCTGAAGGTAGCATACCGGATGCCACGAACGCAAGAGGAAGGTCTTTGACAACATAGAGGTGGAACAAAGTTGCAAGCTCAAGCATATCCACTTATTGTGAAAGGAAATTTTGAGACTCAAGCTATGAGGTGACGATGTGACACGAATGTGACATGAAGGTAGAGAATGGAATAGAGAAGGAGTTGCATGTGCTCAAGCAGCAACTCAAGGAAGAACAAGAGCTACGTAGACAAGAGAATGAGTTGCAGTAGGAACAGGTATACCAGGGGGCACAACATGAACAAACAGATGAAACTACGCTCATACAAGTTATAGATTCATCCCAACAGTTGGAATGGAGTAGACATGGTGAGTGGTGTTGCTAATTGTATGCAAGGGAATTCAGTAGCCATTATGTACATGCATGCAATCTAACCCATTTGGCACACTCACTGAGGAGAAGAAAAGAAGAAAGTCCAACTAGATCTGAGCATGTAGTTGACAGTTGATGCGCATGACCACCAGCACACACTGGAAGATCAACACAAACAGTATGCATCAATGTGTTTCCAATTTGGCCACACCTAAGAAGACCATGTCACATGTGCGTGTTAGCAGACGAGTTGGATGGAGGAGCCACACAATTGGACTTGGATGTAATGGAGGCAAGTGTTCGTTTCAGTAAGGTGTCATCATGGAGTGCATGCACACCTTCATAGACAAACAAGCTTGGCATTAGCTCACCACCTTCAACATCATAAGCATGTCAAAGAGTTAGTCTCACCACAACAACCTGAGTTTCAGTGGTGTCTTGCATTGCTTGCTCAAGCCACTTTGTCTCACATGGGCACATGTGCACTGTAATGTAATGTCTTGTCAAGTGGAAGTTCATGTGTCAATAGTTGGATGTAACAATCATAGAGTAGATTAAGAGTCATGAGGGTATATGAAATGTCACAAAGGGGAATGTCAATGGTCACCCCACACTTTGCTATAAATAGAACCTCATAACTCATTGCGAAGGCTTTTGGTTAGACAAGCTTCCGCTAAGACTATCTTGGAGAGGGCTTCAACAGTATTGTAATGAGCCTTGGATTGTCCACTATGCAGAGCTAGTATATCTCTTTGGAGGAGTAGATGGTTGTGGCTGTAACGTTCCACTGTCGGAACTAGTTGTTAGACATGGATGTATTGTATGACTGGAACTTGCACTTCTTAATATAATAGAGCCAACATGTTTCATGCATATGTTGTATTGTATTCTATACTATCTGGTTTACTCTAAAGAATATATGTATTTGTTTACTTACGCATGCATGTATGGACTATTATGTGTATGTACTTATGAATCTTTCTGAAATGTGCTATTGGTTTAACCATCACTTTGGATTGCTAGCTAACTTTCCTTCCATGTTGTGATGCATCTTTGTTCGTGTGTTACCTTCTTAACTCTATGCTATCACAGGTTTCCAAGGGGTGCACTCATCTCAATCCCTATGTGTTAGAACCTCTCATGCACCTTCCTTGGCTTGCTACAACTATCACACCCTTGTTACCAACAAATACATCTTACTTGGCTCTATGCAAAATCCCGGTCAAGCATTAATCTACAACCCACTGCTTGGACTCCTACACCAAAATGGTATGAGGTCTAATTGGGACTTCTTACCGGGGAGATCCCCTTAGATGTTGGCGGGTCCAACACCATCAATGGTTCCATCTATTGGGAATGAGGAAAATCTCATCCATTGACCACAATAGCTTCATCAAACACTTAGTCAACCATGACGTGGCATATGGAATAGAGGAAGAATGTACTAAGACAACTATTAGATAAAATATCAACTTTAAATGAGTGTGAATAATCATATAAAAGCTAAACATTAACAAATGAGTGATGATGTGTCCGATAAATATTCATATGATTTGCTAATTCATTATCAAATTGTACGACTTAATTTTTTAAATAAAATAGAAAACTTAGTCATTTTACATGTGATAATATTTATAGTAATGGTTATTTCTCAGTTATTTATTATAAAGTAAATTATAAATAGGATTGGCCAAGAGGCGAGAATCATCCTTTTTGTATCATCTTATTAATCCATAATAATATTACTGTGTGTGCACTCCTTTTAATTTAATTATCACAATTTTTTCTCATTATCATGGTGGTTCAATGAGAATGCTACATCAATGATCATAAGGTTTCTTGAGTTTATTTTATCTCATGCACTAGCAAGAGGTACCCTTGAGGTGTACAAGGCTATAGTATAATATTTTGACTTTTACCTATCGTTACTCTATTTTTCTCATGCTCTGTTTTTTTCATAGTTAGCTTTTGCATTTACTCATTATTTCATTTTATTTTACAGGTCTATCAAGAACTTGAATTAATTATAAAAAAAAAAATATCTATCAATCATTCTCTTTACTCTCACACTCATAGAAATATCACATCCTTTTTCACAAAATTCATAGGAATATCACAATTTTGATTCATGAATGAATTATGAACCTCAGCACACACCTTCTAAATATTTTCAATCAACTTTCTTAAAGCTTATTTTTCAATATTGCTTCACAGTTTCAACCACTTGAGATAGGTTTCCATTTCTTTCATAGATATTTGTATTACTTTCATAGCTAGTTGTATTTCTTATTTAGATTATTGTCATTTTATTTAATTGAATAATCATTTTTTATTTCATATTTTAAGACTATCTTTACCTCCCTTATATCAGAATTTGAATATCTTCCTAGAATAAATTTACTATTCCATTAGTATATGTTATTATTGCCAATTTCATCATATTATATCCATTGCTCTAATTAGTCTATGAAGTTAGATTGATAGCTCATTTCTTTCACTTAATTGGAATATAGATAATTGTCCTTACTTTATGCCTTGTTAGAATAGTCATTCTTGCTTTTATTGGAATAACGTGTGTGCACTCTGCCTATATTTCGTTGCATTCTAAGAATCTCATATTTAATTATTTTTTTTGGATTAAGGCTTCATTATCATTTTATAGATTAATATTTCACTTAATTTGGATAATTTAATCATTTATTTCTTAACTGATTTGAATATTTTATTTTAGAATTTGAAATTTGATATCCTAGCACATATATTTTATTATACTTCCTAAGTGTATGAACCTCGATTGAAATTTTAATGAAAGTAGCTTAACACAATTAAATTTCCCATTACAAATCAGCCCTACTTTTGGGGTTCAAATGCACTATATATAGGTTATATGTGTAGGAATATACAGCTCACTTGCTCAAGCTAATTGGGGCCTATGTAAGAAAGTCAAGGAGTAGTTCTAAGGTCATAACTCATGAACCAAGAGAAGTGAAGTCAAGTTGGAGAGGTTTTCTATGGGAAGTTCTTTTGGAAATTTTTTGAAAGGGTTTTCATCACTCTTTCTGAACATTTTTGGTGCTATTTAGAAGACATGTTGCAAACATATTCTATATTTTGAGTTTCAGCCATATTAAAGGCGTGTTTTAACCATGTTGAGGGCCAAAGTTTAGTCCTATTGAGGGAAAATTTCAGGTCCGTTATGGGGGCCAAATTGTTGTGTTTGAAGAACAAATTTAGGTCTAGTTTAAAGGAAAAGTATTAGAGCTTTTAAGGACAACTTAAAGTTCAGGTTGAAGGTTTGTTTCTAGTGTTCTAAAGGATAATTTCAATCATGTTTTGTGACCAAAGTTGTAGTCTCAATATAGACCAAGTTATAGTTTCATTTTTGAGGTTATTAAGGTTTGTTGGAAAATTGTTGCATGGATATTTAGGGGCCAAGTTTGGTTGGATAAGGAAGTGTTAAGGGAGCTATTAGTTCAATTAGTTAATATCTTAAGGTGAAGATGGTGATGAGCCATATTATGGGTAAAGGCGCATTAAGAATAAGGCTATCATGGGAATTTCTTCTAGTGGGCTTGTGGGCTATATAAGGTAAGTGTTTAGTGAAAAGGTTGATAGGTCATAGGGAATACATTCAAGATTGTAAGGGCCTTTGTTTTTTGAAGTGCATTGAAAAGTCATATGTAGCAAAAAAAAAATATAAAATATACATTGATTATTACAAGATGCCAGGTGGAGAGACCCTCTATTTGAACATATAATAAGCATAAGTAGTGATATTCTAACAATGAATACCAAGAGTTTTGGAAGTTACACATTGAGATGAAAATACCTATTTTTGATCAAATATAGAGAAACGACATGTAGGATATCAAAGCCAAAGAGCCATATAAAGAAGCCTTGTTGAAGAGCTGAAAATGAAGGTGTATAGTTCAAGTGGTTGTAATCGAGGTTGAAGGTGCATACTTGAGGGTTGTATGGTTTTTTTTTTGTGACCCAGAGGATCCCAATAGCTTGGCTGACATGTAACTGCTAGTAAAGCTTTGGGGGTCTACGACCTGTCCTCCTCTCTATAAACTGGGTCAAAAACATGGGGATTAAACGTTGGATCTCTCAGTTTACACATATTTCACATTACTTTGATCATCAATTGAGCTTTCCCCCAAGGACTTGAGGGTTGTATGGTTAGATGATAATTCACTAGATACTTTTTTTAGGAACAAAAGTTATTGATGATAGATCCAAGGAACAATCTAGATGCCTCTTTTGGTGGATATGATTTATTGATTTGGTGGTCATTTGGAGGGGATTTGTGTGTCTTATAGGTTGGTGTTCAGCTAGGGGAATGAAATATCCTATAAGTTGGTGCCTACAAAAGTTGTAAGTTGGTGCTTACTTTATACAAGGAATTTTACATAATATCTCCAACGAAAATATGTGTTTTTTTCTTATGTAAAGAATCATGTTTCATCATTTATATGAATCAATTTTTTTAAAAGATAAAAATGGTTGAAAATAATGAAATAATCACTCACCCCCTCACTCATTATTTCCAACAAATAAAATGTGTTTCATAAAACTAGAGCAAGTAGTGTGATACTCTAGTATCACTATTATAAAATAAGAGATGGAAGTAATGGGATGTCATGATGATTAAGAAAGGACAAAATCCATTCAAAATATAGAATTGGTAAAGCTTGGGGATAATTATGATTTATTCATATACAAATTAAGTGTACATTTGTCATATGTGGAAAAAAGCAGAAACCATATGTATCACAATACCTCACATTTACACTTGGTGAAATGCCATTTGTGCATAGTTTCTATTGAGATTTATCATTTTCCAGTATTTATCCAATAAGAAAGGATCAAGCTCTTCCTCTGATGTATTTTACTTGTAGGTGCAATGATCACTTCAAAATCAATATTTTTCATTACTTTAAATTTTTTCATGAGTGATTGATACCAAACAAAGGTTTTTCCTACACATTCCTACTTTGGTTTTATATGTTTTTTCTTTTTTTCTTGATCTCAACTGATCTCTCTCTATTGCACAATATTTTTAATCAATGAGAGTGAGAAAAATGTTCCATTAAATACCATAATTTGTATGGTGTATGTGAATTATTTGGGAAACATTTGGACTTGGTTATATGTTGCTAACATACTCATGGAAATTGAGACCATCATAATTTTAGTTATTAACAAGATATTACATGTCTAAATATGTAGAAGCTAGAGCAATTAGGATCATGGGTTAAAATGCTACACACTAATACTTAAATGAAAAAATCGGGCATAAAAATGAAAGTGCAGTAATAAAATGTAAAATTTGGTCTTTCATAGGACCAATATTCTCAAAAATACTAACCAAAATTGTACTCGTTTTCTAGTTTACAATGCATGCATTTTCCAACTGTTATGTAGTTAGAGGAATAATAATATATTATATTAGTGATAGAAATATAAGTGCTATAGACCCAAGAGTTAGATCAATGGATCAAGTCCCCATTGTAAAATAACCTTTTTTTTTATTGAGAATTCATAAGCTCCATTCCCTTGACACTCTTAGGGTCAAGATCTATGACTAAGCTAGAAGGAAGTGACCCATTTGAGTGGGTATTCCTGGTACAAATATTTAATGGACGTAGTGGTCACCATGAACCACATAGAAAAAAATAAATCTAAGTGGTATAGGTATTAGTGCATCTCTAATGAACATGTAATAATATTTATTAGGTAGTATACAGAATGTAAGAATCCAAAAATAATCCATACATTGCATATCTTAAAAGAAAGATAAATAATACCATTGCATAAATATCCATAATACCTATGTATGGTACAAAAAATAAAAAGGCTATTGTAGCTACAAAATTAGTGAAAGAAAATTCCACTAAGGTACCTGAAGGTGACAATAGTTTACCATCATATTTTAGAAAATACATGGAATATTTACATAATAAACTATGTGTGAAAGTATTTATGATCATATGTGTGTGTGAATATATATATATATATATATATATATATATATATATATATATATATATATATCTATTTGTGTCTGTATACACACACACACACACACATAGAGAGAGAGAGAGAGAGAGAGTAGCCTCATCATGGATCTATCTTATGTAATAGTTTCCATCAAGCTATAATAAGTCTATCCGTAACTTGCACATTGATTATGGTCACATCAAATCGCATGAGAATGCCTAATGTGGCCATGTGAGTTCTCCTATTTAGACACTACTACGAGGCCTAAATGCGTGACCCATTCACCAAAATTCCATGGAGACGATTAGTATAGGGATAGGACAAGGAATGTGATATGTTATAGTAAACAATGGGTCTAGGTGGAAATAGAGGTTTTAATATGGTTAATGTTTTCTAAAATAGAAGGATGTTTGGAGAGGAGATTAGGCCATTTCCTAGGAGGGTAAGTCCCTATTAATAGGTTATGCATTACATTTTATATATGTTTTTTCAACCTATAATTCACCTGCTAAAACTCACTAATGTTAAGGTAGTTGACATAGTGACCTAAAATTAATTGGGTCATAGTTTTATAAGGAAATATAATGAAAGCTTGATATTATTCTAGCTAGGTTTTTCATATGACATGATACACATGTCCATCTATTATTTATAATAGATTGGTAGGTGCACCAATCCACAAAACTGTATTTCTTTCTTACTAGATGCCATGTTCTAGATCTACAGTTGATAAAGAAGGCCTTCAAATCTTGTTTTAAAAAGTATGGTTCTCTCACCTTGTTTGTATCTAAACTAGTTATATAGTGATAAAAAATATTCACCTTGTAATTATAATTGTGAGATATTTTTTCTTTTGACATTAGAAAAGGAAAAAGAATTAGCCTCCAATGATGTAGCGAGTGAAAGGTGAGATAACCCTATGATTTTTCTTAAATACTGTTTTATGGTTACTAATGATAAAAGCCTAACATTAATTTGCATGTAATAGTTATGGGTTAAGGTAAATTCTCTCTTTATTTATTTATGGTGGGCTCAAGTTTTATTGAGGTGTAGAATCAATGTGATCAATATATGTTGCATTTAAATATGAGTATATGTAGTGTATTTATAATTGAAAAAACTACAAATACAAAAATAAAAAAGTGTTATTAAACATACTATTGTTGCTGCAACAAACACCCTCCAAAATTTTTCCTCCACTTGAATTTTTGAGTCCCTTTTTGATCTTATGATCTATCATTCCAAGTTATTCATAATCACTTCATGTAATATCCGTGCCGTAAGCTACCATAAAAACTCTCATAAAATGAGTGTTGTTGAATAATTTAATATTATTAACTCTCATATTAATATTACAAGAAAAATATTCTTCTAATTATTAATTACAACAATATTACAAGAATTAATTCTTAGTTCTTCTATTGAGAATAATTATATTCTTCTATGTAAATAAATTTTATTTTTCAAGTTTGTTTATTTTATGAGTTTTAGAGCTAATGTGTCATAGTTTTATAAAATGAATGGATAGGTGATATTTTTTACACAAAGTAAAAGAAAATCTAGTTTGAAAAAACATGAGAGGTTTATGGATGATTTATTGAGTGATTTTAGAATTTAGAAAAATATGATTTATGGACCGATTTATAGATGATTTATGGAGTGATTTTAGGTTTTAGGAAAAATATGATCTATGTAGTGATTTATGGAATACTTTCAAGATTTAGAAAATCTATTGAATTTCCTAATTATACTTATTGTAAGTCTATGAACAATGAGAACTAATGGATAAATACATGCAGAAGTAGGCCAAGAGATAGGAATTAGTGTTTTTAAATAATTATGCGTATAAAATTTGTTGAATGAAATTCGATCTAGTGTGGAACTCAGTGCAAGATTTCTTCATCCCTTATCTAGCCATTGTTGGCTATAATTTTGTGGCAACAAGTACTAATTTGACATAGGATACCACATTAGGAGTCTCATTGGGATGAGGAATTTCAGGCATTAAAAGATAGGTTATATGTGCATTAATTTCTTAAAAGAATTTACATATGCATGAGATCAATCTCTATTATTTTCGATTTATCTTGCAAAATATATTGCATATGAATGAGATTAATATATATTATGCTAGTTTTCTTTTAGAAAATAAGTAAACATTTGCATGCAGGAAAATAGATATTGTGCAAATAAGTATATGGTTGCATGTAAGAAAAATAAACACTATGAAAAGAAGAATATGTTTTCTTGAAAAATAGTTTCTATGCATCTAGAATTTTGACTTGTTGAAAATATTGCATTAATTATTTAAACACAGAGATAATTTAATGAGACTAATCTTGGAAAATATTTGCATGAGTTATTAAAAAATAAGGTCCAAATAATCTTTTTTATCTCCCAAACTGTGATAGTTGTGTAAAAAATGAAATACGTTTTTGTAAATGAGAACATTTTTGACAAATGCCTCTTTCATATTTGGAAAATTCATTTATAAATTCTCGAAAACCACACTCAAAGTTGATGACTAAAATAGGAAATTATTTAATATTTAAATATAGAAAAATGAGATGCAAAGATTCATTCGAATATTCCAAACTGTGAAGCCTATGTAAGAACGTAGAGGTGTTTTTTTAAGTGAACTTGTTCGCAACAAAAACCTATTTTTTTTCAAAAATTTGTTTCCAAATGTTTGGAAATCACTCCAAAAGTTGATGACTAAAACAACAAAACCATAATAAAACAAAGTGTTGTCATTTGATTTGTCAACATGATAAGAGTAATTGTTTATGTACTTACATAGATAGCTTATATGTTAGTGTTCTTGTAAAATAATGTGTTGTTTTGTGCTCAGTTAATTATATTGATCTTACATGAAAAGAATAAGTCATTGTGATAGATTTCATAGAAAGAAAGATATATATATATATATATATATATATATATATATATATATATATATAGATATATATATATATATATATATATATATATATATATATATATATATTCTAGTTTCCTTTAAAATAATAAGGGCAGTTGTAGTGCTTTGGAAAATAATGTGGAATGATGGGTGAGGGGAAATAAAAATAAATGTGGTGGTTGATAGTTATATGCTTTTTATGAATTTGTGTGGAGTGATGTTAAAGAAGACATGGTATGATATTATTCTTATGTTTTATGTATGCACCTGATAAATGTTGAAGCATAAGTGATAAACAATTATTATTGGTTTCATTACTATTTGATCTATCATGATATCAAAGTTTGTAGACAGTAGGAGTTGCAAAAAAGGCTGCGACATATGCGAAAGATGGATTGTACTTAACATTGTGGCAAGAAATAAACTAGTGGTCTATACCGGTTGAAGTAATGTCAGTTGTAGTATAATCCACTAAAGGGAAGAAGCAGGTTACAATGAATTAATGTTCTAGGCTTTGAAGGTAAATGATAGGATGATGATTGTAATAATTTATAGCTAGTTATGTTGCATCTCAGATGAAATTTCCTTGTAAGGATTTATAAAAATCGCTAAATGATGGACTCCACTAAAAACGATTGAGTGAGGGGTGAACATCGTCATGAGAATTTAATAATAAAATTAAACGTTTGCAACTTTTCACCCTATGGGGTTTCCATGATATCTTTGTGTCTAATGTTTTGATTGCTTGTTGTGTCATTTTTATGATGTTGATTCCTTACATGATGTGACAATTATATTATAAATAATGTGATTAACTAATTGAGTTAAAATAGTCATGGAATTGATGCAAGGTTACATTAGGAAGTTTAAGTTAATATGCTAGGAAAATGGCAGTTAATGGTTGTGTAACTCACTATTCTTTTACTAAATATTACTCTATGTAATGATGCTAGTTTATTTAATGGTCATTGAAGGAATATGAAAACTAATTTAGAAAGTCACACATTGGTAAATGTTGTAAAAAGTTCCTAACTCCATAAATTTTCCTGTGAGGTTATCGAGGGATATTACACTTCATGATTGGTTGGTTTTTTAAGCCTTATTTCGATATTTTAATTGTCGAAGTCACTTGCTTACACATGTTTAGATTTCGATGAATTCACACGTGAACATCTTTCTTACAAGCTCAATATTCAATGTTTACCCCTATATACAAGAATTGCCTAGTCCTTGAGGACATGCTTGCATAGCCTTTAGAAATAGAGCATGCACAATCACTCGTAACAATGATTTCACAATGCTTAGTAATAAGCATTGCGCAAGTCATAGACCTCGTGCAACCCCTACTGACAGTTCTTGCATAGTTTATAGGGATAATTCACTATGGAATCCATGTCGATAGTTAGTGCGTAACATTATTTGATAGTATATTTGACCCTTAGTGATAGTTGTATCATTATTCCAGTGATTTTTCTCAAATTTCACTTTTGTGCACTTTTACTTTTATACGTGTCGCTTTCACTTTAGTGATTGTATATTTTGCCCGCTTTCACTTTTAAAGTTTCACTTTTTAATTCTATTTACTTTAGGATGTGTTTCTTTCCCTTTATTTAGCTTTCTCAAGTACCATTTTCACTTTTTCTTACTGTCACAATTGTCTCTTTTAACTGCTTTCACTCCTACACACATTGCATCTTAGCTCACCATTGGAGATAGCTCTAATGCACTCTTATAAATTAGTTGATCATGTATATAATAATAATATATGCTAAACACATTCCATTATCTTAGCACACTTTTTGGTTACATTTGACACTTCTGTTGTAACTTATATTCTATGTGTCGCAAAACTATGTTTCAATTGTTTCACTTAGAAATAAGTGTTTCTTAGCTATTTTTTAAAATTATGCATTCTAATCGTGAGTATTATACATTCCATGGCTTGTGGTTGATCACACTCATGTGTGACATATTTCTTTTTTAGCCTGTTTGTATATTGTGTTCTCACTTGTTCCATTAGTCCAACACTTAGCCAACTTTGGAGTCCATCCTTGTTCTCACATCTTGTGTAACTCACAAGAATAATCAGTCCTCCAGTTAAGTGATGATTACTCTGCACAATCCCAATTCTCGGTAATAAAAATCCTTATCTCTTGGACATGTGCACTTTGCTCATCTTAAGGAGAATCTCCATCATCTACACACTGAGCAACGTTGGATTTTGAGCCATCAATATAATTGCTTAGCCTTTCCAACTACATAATTCATGGTTCCTCTTACCTTGTATTGTGCATTTCATAGTTGTAGTGGACATTTTGGCCATCCTTGTGTCAGTGTCATGCCCAAATGTATAGTCCACTTCAACTAATGCACATTTTGGAGTTGCAATGTCCTAACTTAACTCCCTATCTCCCTCAACTACTCAACTGCATAGTCTCTTCATCTAGTATATATCCTACTACACATTAATATTTATAATGGGGAGTAGTCACCTATATTTCACTGTAACCCTCAACTACACAATCCTTGAATTATTCCCCTGAATCACTATGCATTATGGAGTTACAGTAACTAGTCATGTCCTCCTTACTGACTAAAACCCCTCTTTGAGAAATACCTTATTATGTCTTGCCTCCTACTACACATTATGTAGTTCCTATTGATAGTGATGTCATCCATTATTCTATGTGATGATCAACTACAAATCTATGCCTCCTCTTCCTTGAGCATAATATGCTGCATATTCTTAGTCAGCAAGCTCATCACCTTGTCTCCTATACTTCTCCATTGCAGAGGACTTTGATAAGACTTCCATAACTATGAATTACACAACTCCAGAGGATAGTGTGTTCTTCCCTGGGTCCATATAACCCTCAACTGTGGAATTCTTAGCTTTTTTCTCTAAAAAATTGCATGTTATGTCATCACAGTCGACATATTCCATGAGCATTCAAAAATAGAATAGGTAGTTTCTGGATTGATGATGGCTTCTCATGAGTGGACTTCATCCATGATTGTTATAATTCCAGAAATGAAAGGTGATCCTTAAGGGATATCATCAAGGAGAGGCCACAAAAGAAAACTTGCAAACAAGGATCAAAAGAAAGAACCATCATGAAGCATATGAAGGAATCTTGGACCAAGACAAAGACATGGAAACTCATGCTGACTTGGAAGGTTCTGACACTCATCTAGACCCTTAGGAGGGTGAAAATAGAGTATAAGTAAAGATCCATCATGAAGAAGATACAAATATGGCAGCTAGGAGAAAGGCTTGGCTTGGACATATCACAATGATGTTCCATGTCATCAATTCCAAGTCATCGCTTGTCCAAGTGTCACCACAAATTCATATGTATCAATGTATCTTTCAACATCATTTTTGGAATGTAATTATTGTATTTTAAAAAAAATAAGAAAATTTAAAATGTGTGGAAGACCAAGGGTCTCACATGGAATGTGAAAAGTCACTAGAAACTTGTAAATTCATGTAGAAACTCAAAGGTCACATAGGAATTTGAAAAGTCATAGTAGGAGATCAAGAGTGATGAGGGAGGTCAAGAGTCCTATGGGAGGTGACGAGTCACCTCATTTTTTATAAATACATCCTCGTAGGATAAGATAGGGGACATTTGACTTTTCACCTTGGCTTCTCTAGTTTGGCATAGGAGAGATCTTTCGTTGCAGAATAAAGTAGTGACTTAATGTACCACTATTGGGGCTAGTGTGGCAACATTGTAATTGTGTATATTGGGGCTTTCACTTAATATATGAAGCTACCATATCCATCACACTTTCATCCATATGTTGTGAATTATTGAAACACTATTATTTCATTGTTTGCGGTATATTTTTATGTTAAGACATGTACTAATGATTTTTTTTTATTGGCTTTTGTATGCA